>CP114117.1:0-600000 GCA_029959195.1 Dictyophora rubrovolvata
TCCTAAACCCTAAACCCTAAACCCTAACCCTAAACCCTAAACCCTAAACCCCTAAACCCTAAACCCTAAAACCCTAAACCCTAAACCCTAAACCCTAAACCCTAAACCCTAAACCCTAAACCCTAAACCCTAAACCCTAAACCCTAAACCCTAAACCCTAAACCCTAAACCCTAAACCCTAAACCCTAAACCCTAAACCCTAAACCCTAAACCCTAAACCCTAAACCCTAAACCCTAAACCCTAAACCCTAAACCCTAAACCCTAAACCCTAAACCCTAAACCCTAAACCCTAAACCCTAAACCCTAAACCCTAAACCCTAAACCCTGGCGGTTAATATCAACATCTCTCCGCTTAATTAACCTTGCTATAAACAACTCTCCGCTTAACCTCGCTTAACCTCGCTTAACCCTTACCCGACCTCCGCGTACCATATTCGGCTTCTCAATATGTCCTGAATAATAGTAAAGACAACAACAATACCATGCCCCGCCTCCTCATTCGTCTGTGCAATCAACCGAATACAACCCCCGACAACCTCTATTCCAAGGGGGGTATCACCCTCAGCAAATGCACAATCCACATGCTCCTCCCGGAGCGCTATCCGGTGCGCAGATTCCACATGCACCGAACAAATCCAACGAAATGTACCCGGCTTACCCGGCTCCTGCACATGAGGAGTATAACCCGGCCCAGCCGGGTTTCACGAGGAATAGTTTCAGCGCAGGTAATCGGCCTGCTTATCCTCCACCGTATATGGGACAGCCCCCGCCAGGAAACAATGGCGAGTATAACAGAGGGTGGAGGTGAAAGTAGAGTAGACAGCAGATATACCCGTGCAACGTTGTAGGATTTTTGAAGTCCTGTATTTCATTTAAATATTTGTATCGGATTGTTAAATATGTAAAGAAGAATACTACTAACCTTTTTGAATCCATCCTACTCAACAGGCAATTTGTAAACGTTCGCGAGTGTTTGGCCTTTCCGCTCATGTGTTTGTTTTTAAGAGCACTCGAGTTTAAAAATTCGACCAATGCTAATTAAACAGACAGCTTAACGGTGAGCAAAGGATTGAAACGAGCTAAAATGCGTACCTTGTTGGTGACCGCTGCAAGCAACTGGATGGAAGAAAGAAACCTCTCGGTCCGAGATGACTTCTAAGGCGAGATTATATATCGCACACCCATCAAAGGCATGTTATTATCGATGAAACAATCGATACAATAGCTTGAAAGGGGAACGCGTAATATAATGGTTCAATCGATGAAAGGGATTCATAGGGCGTCTAGTATGGCAGCCTGAGTGACGTGACAATTGAAAGGGACCAGAGTCAATAGAAATTAGAAGCGATATATTCAAACACTTAAATAGTATACAAAAGCGTGGAAAATGAAAGTACTTTTTTAGTCCTTGAGCCCAATTAACAGTCCAAAGAGGACAGAAGCCAGCGCAGCAATGATTACGCTGATAGCGATCACCGTGGTGCGTGCAACTGGAAATTGATTTCGCATTAATGAAGTTTGCACGAAAAAGTATCGGAATATTCCTATAGCTCGATATCAACTGTTATGAATGGCCGCGATGCGGGTTTGATACTTACCAACACACAGGACAAGCACGCCTGCCATTACAGTCGTTGCACCAAGCGGACGAGCAGCGCGTTGCAATGCACTCCCATCTTTCTGTCTAGAACCTTCTTCTTGGCCTATCGAAATAATGAAGAGCCTTGTCGTTTTTCCTCAATTTCTTGTGTGGGCATCGCCCGAGGGCTATGAAAGCCTCAATGCTGACAAACTAGAAGCCGAGTCACAACAAGAACAAGAGCAAGAGCAAGAGCAAGAACCTGAACAAGAACCTGAACAAGAGGAGATCCAGCCTGAGCTTGAGGCTCCTCGTGGGGGGCAAACGAGGTCGTGGACCAAAAGACAGCAAGGAGTTGAAGGAATCGCTGCAAGCTGCAGGAGCTGCGGGCAATGTGTTAGCGGCTAATATCGCACAAGTCTCGCAAGACCCTGTTGAAGAAAATGCACCGATAATGGTTCACACACATCCGTCAACCGCTCCCCAGCCGGCCCCATCAACAGCTGGGTCTGTCGCAACCATCACTTCGCCCAAAGGTTCTTCAACAAGAATTGCTGATTTTGCCGTCCTTTTGCTCCGTGACAACATAACTTCCGTGAACGCCAATCCTACGAAATCTGAACATATCACAACAACCAGTTACGAAGTCAAGCTTTTGGCCGAAATCAAACGCTTGGCAAGCCGTGGCTTAGAAGGAGGAGAGTTCCTGGACCAAATTAGAAAAATGACACGAACTGCGATCCAGGATGTCTATGCCCAAGCAGCTTTGTGCTTTTTGAAACGAATAAAGATGTCAAATCGGTCATCGCCATAGCCGCCTCTGGCGTTTATTGGCGCCATACTACCGTTCTCAAACGTGAAAATATAAATCATGTCGCTTTGAAGGAAATGTCGATTGATTTGACCTACACTGAGGAGTATGTTGCCCCTTCTTTGACTTTTCCAATGCCGTTGGAAGACTCTTTGGAGGAGCTGCAGAGGTTGTTTAAGGCAGTGTCGCAAAAATCGATTCGGCTTTTTTTTGATTATTAACCGATCAAGGCAATTACTTGGATTTAATTGCCTTGATCGGTTAATAATCAAAAAAAAGCCGAAATTGATTTTTGCGACAAGTGTGCAAGTGATAAAGTGCTCGAAGCCTCTGCTACGCAGTATTCTTCCAATAATTGTCCATGTTTATGAATTACTCTGTTCTTATACTGTTTTAGATTGGAATAACGAACATGTGTAATATTGTCGATAATCCTTTTACGACGCAACTATGACTGAACTCCTAATATAGCTCTTCTGGAAAACTTTCGAATTATTGTTGAAGGTGTCTAATATCATCCATAGTCGTTATGCGTTCATGGAAATGGATGGTATACACTTAGTAGGAATGATATTTCAGTGGAAAAAAGACTTGATAATCTATTATTACATCTCTGTTTGCACAACAAACCTATACTAGAAACCGACTCCTTGCCTTCAAGGCTATGTTTTCTTCAGTACCAGCAAGTACTCGTTCCCGAAATGTCCAGGTATGCTGTCTTGAGGCGTTCGAGCGATAACAGTTTCCCACCCTTCTCCCAAGGCTTCATTATAATGCTCCGGGCGAACATAGAAAGGGGGGCCATCTTCGGTAGCTGTGAGTGGGTAAATCAAAGCAATGAGATATCCTCCGGGCTTGATTAGAGAATTCATTTGACGACCCCATGTGGGACGTCTCGACGGTGGGATGGCGACAAAGAAGCTAATGGAGACGACAGTGAAGTTACCATAACACAAGTAGCAGTTCAACTTACGTGTAGTCGTAAATTAAATTAAAACGTTCATTTTCTGATACCGCAAACGAAAAGAAATCCCTTTCTAGAAACGTAACCTTCCCGGCAGGTAGATCGGGTGTTTTGCTTAACAGTCTAAGCTCACGAAGAAAAATTCGTGAAGTACAATAGCAGGAAATTAAAGACGCGTGACGCACCCATGGGCAGCTTTAACGGCTGTGGGAGAGATATCTATAGCGACAGTATCCAATCCAAGGGTGGTCGCTATGAAAATGGGATCATAACCCTGTTATAGATAATCGCATTTCAGCATTTGAAAAAAGAAAAAACTGCAATGTATTTGATGACTCACCCTTCCACAGCCGGCTACGAACGCTCGTCCCTTTCTGGGCCAACGTTGCTCGTCTCCCATAAGTAAAGATCGCAAAGGTGGCTGACTTTCGTCGATAACTTCCCATGGGACAACATTGTCTTTCCTAGTTTCGAGGAGGCATTTTTGGTTTAAATCCAAGATTATTTTGATATACAGTACATACCAGGCTTTCTCCCAACCATCAGTTTTGAAATCGTAGATTAGTTTTCTGATAACTGCCCTTTCGCTATCCAGGTCTCTTTCACGCTCTGACATAATGATGAGTATGCCGAGCAACTACCGAGTTGACTATTTAAGCGGAGTTTCAAATGATTGCAACCTCACACTCACCAGGTACGCTGTTACATTTACATGATCCTCGTTTTGTGGGGGTGCTGATTGCGATCAGCAATATACCTAATAAATGTCGCATTTTCCACGTGGTCTGTCCCCCGCTGTTCCTATAGAAGAACAGCCAACTATCGGCCTAATTGGAATGGGAGAGATGGGGAAAATGTATGCCAGACGTTTGACGGAGGCGGGATGGAAGAGGTACGGTCTGAATTCTTACGCTAATAAAGAACGGATCGTGTTATGTTATTGCAGAATCAACGCGTGCGACTTGCCCAGCAAGTTTGAGCAGCTAAAGACTGAAATGAAAGGTAATGCGTTTTCCCTCTCTAGATCTATTCTCTTAATACTAAAATCGAATTTAAAATTTAGACTATCCCAATGTCAATATATTGAAGGATGGTCATCTTGTTAGCCGCTCATCGGATTTCATTGTCTACTCTGTGGAGGCGGAGTTTATAGGTCGTGTCGTGGAGGAATATGGTCCTTGTACGTATTTGTTTATATGACGCAGTGTTGTGACTGAGTTTATCGGCGAAAGCGACAAAACTAGGGGCTGTAGTGGCAGGCCAAACCTCTGTCAAGGCTCCTGAACGCGCAGCATTTGAAGCCAGCCTCCCAGAAGACGTCCATATTGTCTCTTGTCATTCCTTGCACGGCCCCACTGTTTCAACTGTAGGACAGGCACTGGTAAGAAAACGTCTTTCAAGACGCCGTTTTTATCAACAGTATTTTAATAGGTCATAATTCATCATCGAGGTCCTGAATGGGCGGTTCACCTGGTAGAAGACATACTTCGCCCTTTCCAATCCCGTTTTGTCTACCTTAGCTACGAAGAGCACGATCTCGTCACAGCGAACACCCAAGCGGTAACACATGCAGCTTTCCTCAGGTCCGTGGAATGTTCACATCCATAATTGTCTACAGCGCTAAATTCATCCATATGTCATCTCATCTCAAATCAATTGTTTCCTCTCTCCTCGCCTTTTGTTCAATTATAACCCGGCCGCTTCTCTTCTTCACAATACAGCATGGGAACAGCATGGCTAAATTCGGCTCAATACCCATGGGAAAGCACGGGGCTTTACGTTTCTGGCATCGAAGTCGTCAAAGTAAATATCACCCTTCGGATTTACGCTAGCAAATGGCATGTCTACGCGGGATTGGCAATCCTTAACCCCTCTGCTCAAGTTCAGATCAAGCAATATGCCAGGAGCACGACGGAACTTTTTAAACTGATGTTAGCCGGTGATAAAGAAGGTCTTCGCAAACGGGTATATGACTCCCGGTCAAAGGTTTTCAAACCTGATTCCCAGCCAATTCTCTTATCAGAAGATTTGCTGGATCAATTCAGTCTTGGGAAGAAAACCGATGTATCCAATGCTCTCTACAATTCCCATCTATCACTTCTGGCCATGGTCGATTGCTGGGCCACTCTTGGAATTGATCCGTTAACCCACCTTGGCTTAGCTGGAACCCCTGTATTTCGTATGTGGATTGGTGTAGCCGAATATCTTTTTCGCTCTACTTCTAGGCTCGACGCCGCAATCAATGCAGCCATTTCCGACACTACCCATCGATCTCACGACCTTGAATTCACTTTAGCCGCGCGAGGGTGGAGCCAATGCGTTTCATTCGGTAGCTTCCAGTTATACGAACAAAGATTCAAAGAGACCGCGATGTTTTTCGAACCGCGATTCAAAGAAGCTGCTGAGCTTGGAACCAAGATGATTCAAGCCATATCCCGAACAACACAAAAATGAACCAACTCGAGAGATTACAATTTTCTCAAGTTGGTCAACAAATGAAGCTGTCAAAGAACGTGTAACAAAAATAGTTTGTAGGCCTCCCTCCTTTCAAGAAATGTTGTATTAGCTCCCTATACCTGCGATTATGAATGAATTCCTTACACCTCGTGCATGAAATAGTTCTGATTCATCGTTTACACTAGTTTTACACCAATGCCCGCTGGGTAAATCATCAATATCGAGAACGAAACTCGTCCTTGAAAGCAAGCAAGACCAGTCCCCGATTGAAGACTGTAACTGATTTTTTAAGGCCTGGCACGTATGAGACAGAAAAAAATTAGTAGGCTACTAGGAGATTTGAACTCCTGGTCTTCGCATTAGACGCTATAACGTACAAGTGCGACGCTGTACCCCTTAGCCAAGCAGCCGCCGGTGCGAATCGATAACTAGTAACCCTTATAGAAGCATATTCAGATACGAAGGAAGTTTCTGACGTCATGCAGTAGTTACGGATTAACCAAGGCACCACTTCGAATGTTATATACATGGTCCGAGGAAGAGATGGAAATCATACACCGTTACACATCATGTCTTTAAGAAATATCGGAACTTATACTAGTGCTTTCAAACAAACGAGACGATCGTTGTTGTCGACCCTTCGTTATAACCATCATCACGCGTTCGGTCAAAACGTGTCTCCCACATCCCTCGGCGGATACAGTTTCATCGCTTCAAACCCCCTTCCTCCAAAACCTCGTCTGGAAGCGGGCCGGTGTATAACGGAAATAAGAGGTCCTTACTATAATGCAGTATTCGGTCCCGCTGTGCTGGAAGATACGCTCAAGATATCTGGTGCATGGGTTGACGGCTTGAAATTTGCCGGCGGAGCATTTACCCTCATGCCAACCAAAGTTATCAAGGAAATGACCGATATCGCTCACAAACACGGTGTATACGTCTCTACGGGAGGATTTGTAGAACGCATCCTCGCGACTAGCAATGATAGATCTCGAGATGTACAGCGATATGTTCAACAATGCAAAGAGTTAGGTTTCGACGTTATCGAACTCTCTACGGGTTTTTTGTCTTTGCCTGTGATGGATTGGGTAGATTTGGTTCAATGTGTGCAGAAAGAAGGCTTGAAGGCTAAACCCGAGTTGGGTATTCAATGGGGCGCCGGCGGGGATGCTTCGATTGAGGATTTGCAGGAAGCGGGAACGTCTGATGTGGGGACTTTGATTAATACTGCGAGTGCTTTGTTGGATGCTGGAGCAGAGATGCTTATGATTGAAAGTGAAGGCATCACGGAGAATGTTGAAACTTGGAGAACAGGTATGTTCAGTTTTATTGTATCTTTCGGCATCTACATTTACGTCACGAAACCCAACGAACAGACGTCCTGTCAAGTATCATTCAGAAGTTGCCTCTGACGAAACTCATGTTCGAAGCAGCCGACCCGAAAGTATTTGAATGGTACATTCAGAATCATGGTGTCGATGTGAACCTCTTCATCGATCATTCCCAAGCTATACAACTTGCTTGCTTGCGGGCAGGCATATGGGGCACGAATAAAACGTTCGGAAGGGTTGTGAACTTTAGACCGTGGAAAAATTAAAAGTTGACTTTGCTTAACCCCGAAAATTCTTTTCATTAGTATAAAATTATCTCGCCTCCAACTTCCTGAGACTATCCCATGTATTAATGCCAGCGCATGTATTTACGCACGGCCTTATAAGAATAACAAAAAATACGCAGGTGAATTATAGTCGAGAAACATAGAAAAGTATGGGTGAAAATGGCGAAGAACTACGATGAGATTCTTGAAATCGACATCTAAGAAGAGCAACGAACAGCTAAAATAGATAATTTCAGCATGAGCTTCATGTCAAACATCGAGACAGAGTTCACCATCTCCAGGACAGCAAGCAGGACCAACACCGAACTTAATGGCAGGTGTAGGGCAAACCGGTACTAATAATGGAGGTTTTAGAAAGACGAACGTAAGGTGGTGGTGGGGGCAGGTTTGAAGACTTACAATTAGGGTTGCAGCAAGGAGTAGGGTCTTGTGCCGCAGCAAATTGGGAAGCAAAGCCCAAAGCGACCAAGATGACAGAAATAGGAGCGAAAGAGCTGAATTTCATTGCAGAATACTGGGAGACAACTCTGTACTACAGGTTAATCGAGAAAGACTCGGGGTTTATAAATCCACAAAACATGGATGCGTCACGAAAAAGAGGTTCGATGATATAACCGCAGGTCCTGAAGCCAATATCAAATTCGCCAAACAAAATCTACTTTGAAAACATGCGACTGGATAGCGGCAGTCGCGGCCTACGGAACACGTTAATAAACGAGCTCAATTTTGTACCTTGTGCCAGAGGCTCCAACTTAGAGACCGGGTCTCTGGTGACTGACCCCTGAAAGAGTCGCCTTGTAACCCGGAGAGAAAAAGCAATTGAGATGTTGATTGATATATGGAGCAATGGCGCTGTTCGATCATTACACTAAACCAGAGCCAGGCGAAAGCGACGAGGAGGACGCTCAGTACGGTGGTAACAATTTCGCAGCTGAAGCCCAGGGTTATAGAATGCTGTTGTACTGTTACATTGAAATCTTGGGCTAGAGTCAAGTGTTATAGTTATCAAACGCGTTTAGACTGCCGTTCAAAGTCTGAGGTAATACCGTGGAGACATACGTGAGGAAGCGAGCCAGGATTAAGGGGTATACGAGGGGCGCCGACACTGTAACCTACCAATGGCAAACGGTCTAGCTGAAATGCGTTGTATATCGGACCTGGTGCGAGAAATGTCGGCGTCATAGTCAGGTCAAAGCAGTCGTGTAAACGGATATGCCAGATTTGAAATCTGCGCCAGATTCCAGCATGTGAGTGAGTGAATGACCATTGAATAATATTGACGTGTGACGGGCGCAATGATGCGCGACATCTGTATGTGAGTCACATGCTTCAGCCTACGTCTAATACGCACGTCGCACGTTCGCCCAACTTTGGCTAAACCGGCAGTTTCTTTGGACCGACGACTTCACCCTCAGCACCTTGAAGGACATCAGGACATCCGATCATGTTCGAGAAAAGTTCTAAGGTATTGTGTTTCTCACGACTCCACTGCTACCTATCAAAAAACTTTACAGCGCAGGAGAGGAAATCTAGATATACGGGTAGTTCAATCATCAATCTGGGAGTGCCTTAATGTTTTTCATCGCAAACATGAGCTATCAAGACGACAACCGCCAAGTCAGGGGAGTCAAATGACCAGGAATTTCTTTCTGCGTCGATGTCGTCGTTTTGTGTTTTTTGTTAAGACAACGGCGTAGGATCCTTTTAACTTAGAACAAGTCACAAGGCCTACTTTTTCTTAGTTAGTCAGGCGTTGGCTTTTGAAGGCTATGCAATATGATAATATTCATCCTCAACGTATTATTAAAAAAAAGAACTCGGCCCTTAACAATACAATACAACTAACTTTTCATTACTTATGTATCAAAGGAATCCATACACAATCAAAATCGAATATGAGAAAGATAGTCCCATTTACCAATGGATTTTCTAAAAAGGGAGAATAACTAAAAGTTTGAAAAAAAAAAACAAAAGCTAGCGTTTCCAGGACGGGTCAGCCCAGGGCCGTCTACTATCGCTCTGTGACGACGAGTCATGGAAGCGTGAATTAGACGGATAAGAGTACACGGAACCTCGATGTCTATCATAATCGCGGTAGTTATTCGGTCGATATGAAGACGAGAAGGAGGAAGGATGTCGCGGAGGTATTCCACCTCTCAAAGCACGAGGGGCGCTGGGAACTGGGCGCGGCGAGGAGAAACTTCGAAGCGGCCCACCCGATACAGACCGGCTATACGCCCCTGCAGAAAGAGGTGATAGTGAACGTGGAGGTGGAGATCGCTGATGGGGCTGATGATGATAAGATCGGGGTCGAGTCGGCGGAGAATGTGACGGAGATGCTGAGCGAGAACGTCGAGAGGTTTGCGGTGGTTGTGGTGGCGAGCAGGATGGAGGTCTAGGAGGAAGCGGCACTTGGTCCTTGGAAGGCGGCGAAGACGGTTTGATCTCTCCTTCTTCAAAAGCTGTTTCGAAAGGAGAGTGACGGTCGTCAGTAGCTAGACTAGGTGTACACGGTGGCGTATGTCGAGGATCGGAACTGCTGTCGGCATGTAAAGAACAAGAGGGTACCTGGGGAGAAGTAAAAGGTCTGGCTTCGGCATTGCAATCGTCGCTGACATCGACTTTCAGCTTCATCATTCCTGATTCCATCAGCCCGGTTGAAATTGGAAGAGCAGTCATATCGGGTTTGTCACTGAACGAGGTGTCTACAGTAGGCTTGTCGTCGATATCCACCGATGATGTTCTTGAAGACGCTTTCAATGTGATGTCGGGAGAATCGCGACGCCCAATTTCCGCACCCCTTTCCCCAGTATCATGGGCACGAGTCCGCTCTGCATCCTGTTCCTTGACAACCTTCTCTTGCGTCTGCGCTTCCCTAAGTGCTCGTTTCTCTCTGTCTTTACTAATCTTCCAGTCCGCCAAAGAGAGCCGCTTAATCGGAAGTTTCTTCGTCGT
This sequence comes from Dictyophora rubrovolvata, assembly GCA_029959195.1. NCBI lineage: Eukaryota > Fungi > Basidiomycota > Agaricomycetes > Phallales > Phallaceae > Dictyophora > Dictyophora rubrovolvata. The sequence goes on from CP114117.1 coordinate 10,386, forward strand.
CTCTTCTGTGATTGACGATGGTTCCTTCATAGCAGCAGGCAGCGAAACAACGGGTATGTCGGCAGATTCTACGGTAATGGGACTGACCATGTGGACTGCAGGGTGCGCATTCGCTGCCGAGGACGGTAAAAGGGGTGAGAGCACTACGGCAGGTATGGGCTTGATTGCTGAGGATCGCGGTGAATAACTTGCTGGAGGTTCCAGCAGAGGGTTCGTTACAGAGGAAGCTCTTGAGCGCGAGCCTTTCGCAGTCGTGACAGCTGGCAAGACGTTGTCTTCTGAGGTCGGCAGCTCTTTTGCGTCAGAAGGCTTTGAGACCGAATCCGCGACTGATTCCAAATCATGTGACAAACGCCGCTCCTGCTCCTTGTTTTCCGGTGTTCCGCGTAAGGACAACGTTGCTAGGGCGTTCGTGGAAGACTCCAGTGAGGGACCGACGTTGACATCGTCCGATTTCGCATCAACTTTAAAGAGATCAGTGAATGGTACTGCCGTAGTTGGGAAACAGGAGGACGTACTGTCAACGTCTTGATCAATGTCCATGTCTTTCGCTTCAGGTTTACTCGTCGCTTTTTTTCCACTCGTAACACTCCTGGGCTTTCTAGTGGACACCGCCCTGGTTCTCCGAGCCCCTCCTTCTTTAGTTGTCTTAGGCTTTTTCTTCGCGCGAACCGATAAGACAGTGGAGTTCACCTGCAAATTTTCATCTGGATGTCGTAGTTGTTGAGTTGCCTTCTTTTGATCATGCGGTTCTTCTTGAACGCCGTTGCTTTGATGTATCGTATCGGACAGTTGTCGGTGGCACCATGCAGAGACGCAAGATTCCGTAGGCGATCCGCAAGCGCAAGTAAAGAAATTGGATAGGACGGTGGAAGCAGGACGTGTATGTGCCCCGTTCTGAGGCCTGTGAAAGAAAGGAAATATCAGGCGGAATTCGCTAACTTGGTCATGAAATGAGAACTTACGCGAAAGAATTGGGCCGATGGGGCTCCCTCGAAACATTATTAGGCTCCCATTCGCACCCTAGTACAATCTCTTCTCCAGGTTTGATATCTCGTAGAGCGAATATACCGACATTCATGTACGAAGTTTCGTTTTGAGTAGCGTTTTCTTGTGGCTCAAACTCGCGACGTTTTGGGTTATTGTCACAAACAAAAGGGCGTAGGACGACGTTAGGAGACAATGCGTGCTGAAACCAACGGTTGTGTTCTCCTGAGTGAACCTTTGCTGAGTGGAGCGTGATTATAGGCGGGAGAGGATGATCACACTGCAATATTCGTGAGTCTTGAAAGAGACAGTAGAGTGCTATGAAATACCTCAATGTTGGATCCATCGCATAACTGACATCTGTCGAGTCTCGAGCTATCTATTCTCGGATAAAGAAGGTGCGGAATGTCTTTGGGCTGCCGAGTAGGAAGCGGGTTATAAAACGTGGAAGGTGTCGAGGACGTGGAGTCGATAATGGGAACAAAAGGTGTTATAGGTGAAAGAATCTCATCTTTCATCGTTGGATAGGGATTGTGAGGCTGAGAATCGAACTGAAGGAGCGTGTAAGGTTGACTAGGAGAGGTGAGTGAGGTACTGGACTGGCGTCGCGAGACAGATTGCTGCGTTTGCTGTGGCTGAGGCGATGTAGATGAGGTTCCTTTCCTTTGTTTTGAGGTGGCCTCGCTGGAAGTCCGACGCGATTGCTTTTTCTTCTCCTGGGCTTGCTTTTGGGCGTTCTTAGCCTGCAGGCGAGAAAGAAGGGCGCGTCGTGCTCGAACGCCGTCGACGAGCCTAGGGTTGCACTGTTCGCAAAGGTAAACTTGAGGAACAGTTTTCGGGTGTATTCGCATACACGCAGCATGCTGCCACACTTGACAGCTTTCGCATTGAATGGTAAAGCCGTCGTCGACTGAGAAAAACCAGAGAAAAAATGAGTGGTTATGGTCGCGATTGAAACAATTATTCACACCTTGTAGCTCACAAATGCAGCGCACGATACCATCATTCTCTAAGACACTCTTAGTTTTACTGGGCCCTTCGTTTGGTGGTGTATCGTCGACGGCTTTTCCCTTATTTGACGACTGCTGGGACTCTGCCGGGGTGGATTCGGAGGCAAGTGAACGCTTCCGCTTGCGCAAAGGAGATGGAACGCTGATAATGGGAACGGAGGATGGAACAAATTCGGGTGAATGGGCGAGAGGTAATGCTGGACCTGAACCCGAACCCGAACCAGAAACTACTCCGTTTGTCTCGACGGGGACATAGTATCGCGAGTCGGTAAGTGCAGGATTTTGGCAGAAAGTGTAGCTGGGTGTGGTGGATACCGGTGATGGAGAGATAAACGAGTGAGGGAAGTCAGGTATAAATGGGAGGTGGGGTGTCCTAGGGGAGCCTCGTATTTGAAGTAGCGCAGCGGCAGCCTCAGCGGTTTGATCGTCGAATATGGATAGAGACGAGTACTGAGAAGACGATGACGACGACGGGAAATTCATGTATAAATATTGCTCGTCTAGTGCTCTTCATGCGCTACGGCTGGGGAGAAGTGTGATAGTTTTTACTCAAGAGACGGTTAAAGGAGACCGTTTTCAGATGCCGCGCAACTCCGCTTGAACAAAGGTGCCACCGCCATACCACAACTTGATCGTAAAACATTGTAGCGTGCAGCACCAGGAAGGGATAAAAATCTATTTTGCATTGAGTATGCATTACTATTTTATTTTATTTTTGAAGAAAACATGCCACTTTGTAGAACATATACAGCACAACAGAAAAGAACGACGCTACCATTATCATTAGTCTGACCATCCATTTCCCCTGATGACCCAAGTCCCGCATTCCCGACTTGGCCATTTATCCCTTGTCCTTTAAAGAAAGAAAAGCTAAGAGTTTGACGTGCACAATTGTTGTATTTTTGAGACAAAGCCTACTGAATAACATTGTCACACACGTCACAGAGTCTCCTCGTCTTCGAGCGGGGAAAAAAGAAAAACGACGGTCCCATTATGTTCAAAATGTACAACAGCTCTCATACTGCCTTTTCAACTGTCTTTCGTTCCCCATGACCCCAAATCTAAGGTGATCGCACGTAAGAACGCTATCTTTTTGTCCGCCTTTATAACTTCCTGAATCTTGATGATTGTATCCGTGGTATGTGGATCCTCCCATGCTATGGGTGCGCTCGGGATTACTTCATGTGCGGGACGGTTTTTTGAATGTTATGATGGGGACGCCGTGTTATCCAGTCAAATCCACGAAGAGATTCATCCTAAACTGCGGCACAACGTACAGCTCTGGCACATGCGTGATAGCATCGTCCTATCTGACCAAACTTACTACTGTATGGCTCGCGACGCCGTTTCTGAGCTGTCTGAGCTGTTGCTTTAGTTCAATCAATATTATTGTAAGTGAAACAACTTTCTTAACAATTGGAAGAAAAACCGTACTTTCATCTCTATCCGATTTTAAGCCTCAATAAGGGTCATATGCAGATTCCGGAAGAGGATGATAATTATTGTCTGGACCAGTTGGGGGTATTCATCTACTTCTTCATTATGTAAGTCGATTAAGAAAAGATAGAAAGGTGCTTGCTTGAGCTTTTTTTAACAGGCGACCTTGGTCCTTTTTGCGCGTGTGGGTCTCTAACTCTCCGGAGTGCAGTATGGTCGCTCTGGTCATCTCCTCGGTTATTTCCATCATTTATAATTATTCTCTTTATAATCGAATTTCCGACCTGGCAGTCATCGAACTTTTAAGATTCTGCGACAATGACTAAAGAGTCGACTATATCGCCACATTGGGTTATTCCAGTTGACATTGTCCCCATTGTCAATCGAAGCCCAGCAAAAGGGAATCCGAATCAGCTGAACCATGTCGTGATGACCGTCCTTCAAAACAAGTTAAGACTACTCTCCCTACTCCACATAAGCGAACGTCTGCCCAAAGTCGCCTCGGGTAGCTTCTTCGTTGACAGAGCGGGGCCTACAATGACAGCAATGAGTTCTTACCGTACATACAAGTATGGATATATAGCTTGTTGCTTGCTTAATGTAATACGAACCAAATTGCGCGCTAAATTCGCGTAGCTCACTAGTCACGCACACGTATTTTTTTTTTGCCTCGTGTGCTCTGTATCTCTGTCCGATCACTGCAAGTACTGCACGCCCGCTGTCCTAGCGCAATGTCTCTTCCCCGGGATGTCGAAACTCTCAAGGTTGAAGGTAACGCACTCTACGTCGCAGGCGACCACATTGGTGCCATAAAAAAGTACACGGCCGCCATCAATGTCGCGTCTGACAACACCATTCTATTCGCCAACCGTGCTGCGTGTCATATTGCTCTTAAACAGTTCGTTCATTTCTCTATTTTCTTTTCTGTTCCCGCCCCTAACCCCCATTGTTTCAGGTATGAACGGGCCCTCCAAGACGCGCAAAAAGTATACAAGCGTTACAAAATTTCGTTCATACTACACATTCTTGACACCTTTCGTTTCAGGCGACAGAATTGGATCCCAAATATGCTAAAGGATGGGGTCGGCTGGGTGCCGCCTTTGAAGTGAGTAAAACAAACGAATCTTCCCGACACGACATCATGTCCATTTTTATCTTATCCTAGGGTCTTTCCAAGTACAAAGAAGCCTTAGACGCGTACGGGCACGCCATTGAATGCATTCACGCAGTGTCACCTCTTTCAGATGCCGACAAGAGACTAAAAGCGCAATATAAGTCCTCCTATACGAAAATGGAGCTTCTTGCAAAAACCCGCCATCTCACGGTGAGGGAGTCTTATTTAAGAGATAAGAAAATGCCTTGGGATTTGGCCAAGGAGATGGGAGATGACCTCCCAGCAGAAAGTAGCGTCAGTATCACAAACCATAACATACTTATTCATGTTCCTAGACTAACAAACATTTCAATCCTCAGGGGCAAATTGTTTTAGCTGCATGGAACGTTCGTATTTACGAATATCTTTCGTTTCAGTTCAGACTTACTCAGGTTTACTTCAGGACTTCGAAACGTCGAAAGCAATTCTTAAGAGTCTCACAATAATTTCTAGCGGTTTGATGGGTGGGCAACTCGGCGGTCTGGAAGACTTGAGCAATGCTATCCTAACAGACGATAGATGTATCATGCTGAAAGGAGGTGATTCTCTGTTCAAGGATTACAACCAATACCGTAAGGATCTCACAGTCCAAGAATCTTCTCCGAGTATCCTAATAACCTCTGAATTATTTATCAAGTACAATTTGAAGCTTGTCAATTCAACGCATGGGTAGATGTAACGAATCCCCGAGAGATTATCAGACTGGCAAAACTCAGGCTACGTCAGACTGGAGACTAGGATAGCACCCGTGGCGCACTTGCCTGCCAAGCCCGGTAAATCAGCTCCAGCCTACTTCCCCTCCTAAGACAATGCTGAGTTTTCATTAGGGCTTGGATTATCTTGGGTTATCTGGGACAGGTATCCGGCAAACCTCGAGACGAGCTATTCACTTGGTACGATAGGGCCTGCAAGCTTATAGAACTTGGGCGAACGGAATGGCCTGACGTCCCTCGAGATCTTCGGGGAACCATTTTTGACGAAACATTTCTTCGCGGAGTTCAAGTTCTCCGAATGAATGCGTACATGCGGGTATGGCACCCTTAGATTGCTCTAGTAGATTTTATTCCATTGACTGAGAGAAAATGTTTAGGCATATGATGTAAAGCACTTCCGTACTTCTGGCAAGTTTACGCTGGATGGCTTGATGGCCCTAGCGGACGAGATTATTGCTCAGGTGGAAAGTGTACCCCTTGAAGAAGTGGAAAGCATACGCACGCTCCCTTACTTCTACCTTGCTTTCTACATCTATCCGAAAGCTACGGCTTGGAGGTAAAATATCGTTCTTTCAACTCAATACAATGTCATTAAAACCTCTACTATCAATAGCATAAGAGGTTATGTCTATTATCGCAAAGCAAGTTTCGCAAGTGAGGATACTATCCTTGAGGATCGCGAATGGGCCAGAAAATCCGGAGAAGCATATGTCAAGTCTGCTGATTTATACCCAGAAGATGATGAAAACCATTGTTGTGCGTATTGCATCAATTTCTCCAATGCACACAAAATCTGACATCTCTCACACGAACATAATAGTCATGTTGAAAACTGCGATTCAATACTATTCATCAGCTAAAAGTACAGCGCGCGAAACGTTAGCCATCATGGAGCGCATTCGTCTCGCTTATCCAAAGATGCGACGTATCTGGAGAAATTCTGCATCGGCATTACAAGGTGTACATAAGCAGTTTATCCAAGTTATGGATGCGGAAGATGAGTTCAGGCAGGCATTAGCTGCTGGCAAGTTTACATTAGATGATCCCATTATGTTGCAGGTTTAGCAATCCAAAATTGTTTCGAGTTTGTATATACTACACACGCGCGTGTTTAAAACTTTGGAGCTTTTAGCATCAATGAACCTTAAACCTCACTGCAAGGGGAGGAAATACTCCTCATTTCCAAGATCTCAAGCTTCAAGTCGAGGTGACCCGTAGAGGTAAATATTTTTAAGATCGCTGTTTTTCTCTATTAAATTAAATTACATACGATGTTTATCTATGGCATGTTTATCGAATTGATTTCCTAAGAACAACTGTAACCGCAATTTAATCTCAGAAAAATACTGTTCATCAATCTCTCACTGGCAACCTCTGTTCTTCGCCGACTGACACTGACGGTCCGTGAAATGTATTAGCTAACGCCTGAGGGGGTGAGCTGAAAAAATGCATATTCAGGCTACTGCCATTCTGTATAGCAAGTCTCGAGACTCGTACAAATCCACTACAAAACGCCACCTAATTTCACCTCAAACCTTGGGACCATCAAATCCGATTTCGAACAATTGTTTCTACCGAGGAAGGGAAGCTCGCCTACAATAGACAGATCAATGCGGGTTATTGGCTATTAATGGCGATAGGGATGGTGGTGGTTGGTTAAGAAGGGGAATAGCACGCCGTTCCGTTACATGGTGAGGATCGAGCAATCATGACAACCTAAATAAAGAGTTATTGAAAGCGGCGAAAATAAAATCAACAATAACGCACTGTTGTACCAAGAATTAACATTGCAGCCCGTCCTCTCGTAAAGGTTTCCAATTCGTCACTGTCGTTCCTTCACTCTCCACCCCTTCCTTTTCCTAGTCCCGAAGCGGTGCAAGTTCGGCATTCATAGCCACCTTTCGAAGTTCTTCTGCTTACGAGTTGATCTTTCTCGAAGACTTGACCAACAACGCAAGAGTTTCTGAGGTAATTGCAGCTCGGCCTATGCAAGACAGTCAATCAACATACAGGGCCTCAGTCCATAAACTTACTTCGAGTTCTTCAATGTCTTGTGTTGAAGTCCCAAGCGAGCAAGATAGAACTCTGCACAATACTGAGCCTAATATCTGCTCCTAATCTCTTTCAAAATACAGCGAATCAACGGTTGGCAGAATATCAAACATAATCCAACATGCTGTTCACGTAAGACTCTGGTCGTTTTAAGATCAAATGGACTAAGTAGCTCACGTTCAGCCTAAGCAGCAAACTCTTTAACATCACTCATATCTCGCGTCATATTTCCCTGTGCATGCGACACCCGTTCCGATATTTTCGTTTTGAGATCATTGAGTGATGAGCGACATGGGGTAATGAATGACAATGACCAACGTGATGTTCGAACCCAGGTTCCCTAACTGAGGCTCGAGGCCGAGGAGAATTGCCAGGGTATTGGTAAGCACGCATACGATGTCACGTGATTCGGAACATTCCGAATGTCAGTCTGGCTGCGTCCATCATCATGTCATTCCGGAAACGCGGACAATCGGTTTGTACCTCCGTTATCTTGCACAGAATTCACAACTTATCCTTCCATGATTCCATTCTACTATACCCCAAGACATCGAAGCAGTTTGCCACTTTTGAGCGCCTCAACCCAGAAGGTGACAAACCTATATCTAGAGCTGCTCCCGGAATCCTTGTCAAGTGGGGGTGGGATCACGAAGAAGAAGTTCGCGCTCTCAAATTCCTTCCAGGAAAACTGTCCATCCATACCCCGCGTGTCTTCCTTCATCCCCCTTCCCCCACACATTTGTAAATCCCGCTCACTGGGGTCATCGCGGTGTTCGGTATTTTTATATGGAGGAGTGCCCTGGCGTATCACTAGATAATACCATCGATACCATGACACCGGTAGAGCTTGACCATGTCGCTGATCAGCTCTCCACCATGTTGGCAGAGATGCGTTCACACAAGAGCCGTACTCTCGGTTCCGTGTCTGGTGGACCATATAACAACAAGTTTATGCCCTATCCATGGACGCCTAAACATGCTTTTGAGAGTGTGGGGGAGTATCTTTGCTACTATCGCGAGATATTCTTAGATTTTTGTGGGGCCGAATACATCGACGAGCTGTTTAGCCCCCTACCGCGTAATGCCCCCATTACCCTCACGCATGGCGACCTATTGCCTTGTAATATCATTGTTCAAGGCTCGAAAATCACTGGTATAATTGATTGGGAGACCGCTGGCTTCTACCCTGGGTTCTGGGAGTATTGCAGAATGCATCTTCCTTCAGTGATGACACCGAGTTGGGACTACATACTGAAACATGTGTTTCCTGGTCCGCGTCGACAGAAGGAAATTGCCACCGTTAGTACCATACTCACCCTCGTGCACTACAATCGTGTCTATTGAACGTATGTCTATGCCCTGATCTCATCGTAGAAATTGCTCAACTATTATTTAGGTTCTTTCACACCAATGCCCTCTCGATCATTCACTTTGCGGACGCTGTAGTGCACACCTAATATCCTGGATGTATACTGGAGAGAAAACTACAAAAGTTCTAGCAAGTCCCTCTTACATCAATAAGCTGAGCGGGGACAGACTCATACCAAGCAAGTATAAATTATGCCATTTGAATCTGTTAGTCCGGTACTAGTACATTGATGAACAAGTGAGGCATAAAAACAATATTCAACAATCAAAACTCCTTCCTTTGAACTTGAGTATCAGACCGGTATCTCAAAAGGCGATGATTCCAATGAAGAGGTTATTCGAATGGGTTCGCCTACTGCGCGAGCTCAGGAACCCGTTTCTTGAGCGGAACATCCCGATCGATCTCATCAAACTTGCCCTGAGAAATCAGGCTGATACTGATCATGGCTTCAAGGAGATCACGAGTCCAGGTACGACAACTAATATTAACGCGCGAGGTTTTCTCGAACTTGACGGCAAGGGCAAGAGAAATGATTTGGTCTCGCTGAGCACGAGTGAACATTCCGAGGTTGTAGAATGTGTTTGCCACTAGGGACTACTCCGATTGGACTTTGACGGACGGGTGGTGGAAAGTATAATTACCCGGACCTTCAGAAAGCTGGATAATTTGTGTATAACGATACCCATCGCTGTCCTCGCCATTCAACCAGCGTGATGATCGCCATTCCCAGCATGCTCATGTCCACTGGCTTGAAGAAAAACTTCTTTGCTGTCATTGTTATCGGGATATTGATTGCCATGTGGGTTATGGGAGTTTAGCATGAAATGCCATTGTTGCTAACAAATGTTAGAAAAAACATCACATTGAGCATTCCAAAGCTTACCATACTAATTCAACCGAGAGTAAGTGAAAAGTTGAAACAGCACTGATGAGTGATGGGTTGCGAAATGTCAGATCTTCAGAGGTTGGAAAGGGGTGCTGAGACTGGTTTACAATCGCACCTATGGTACCCACGCGATACTAATCGCATGCCCTTTTGACTAGATTAATTTGACTGTTGACGTTGAGCGCTGAGGGTGCATTTTCGACTTCGCGTTGTAGCTTTCCCGTCGCAAGCAGGTTGTTGGTGACATCGACGCCGGTTTTTCTCTTGAAGTCTTGACCATGTAATCAACAACATGGTTATCAAAGTCTTCACCTAAAGAATAATAGCTCACTTCGTGTACTCTACACGAGTGAGGAAATGGGCGCTACGTGTTCTATACACTGACTTACTGTCAATGTAACTCAACATCACACATCACCTCCAAGATGGGTATCACCCGACGAACAATCCGACTCTGGTCGCCTTTACCTCAGGTGATGTCTGTAGAACCTTCGTATCAAGATTACAAATTCTGGACGTGTACGACATGGAATCCAAACGGCTTGCGGCACAGACACATACACGCTCTTAGAGGTTCAAGCAGGAACACTATTCCACCTCTTAATCAATGTCAATGGTATAAGGGTCATTTTTGCAGGAACAGCGGCCTGTTTGCTGACGGCATGCTTAATAGTCCTGGATGGCTAGAAGCATTTGTAGAGCTTGGCCCCTGAGTTGCTTGAAGGCAGAGACCCCTGATTATTATTGATCGTCCGCAGGTTATTGAAGCCGAGGCACTTGTTAATGATGACAACATTTTTGGAAATCAACGGGATACAGAGGAGGATGAGTCGACAGAAGCTGTCCTCGGTTTAGCGCAAGTGCATCATCTGAATGACGCGCTTGCAAGGATGGTGCGTTACTTCGTCGCTTTATCAAGTAGGGTTGTGAGCGCTGACCATTTTTCTTTTCTTTTTTAGAATTTGATTTCCATCCTGAGGTTGCGCTCATCACTTGATTCTGTAGAAATACCCCCCATTCATGTATACACAGGTTCAGGGCTCTGGGGGCGTAACGATGCATTGAGGACACAAATAATATTTTCGTATTATATAACATATGATACTTGTAATAGACGAATCATCTTGATTGAACGATGTAGCGGACATGATTTTCTAACTTAGCCCCAACGACGGCAGAAACAAATTAATGGTTTGGTAAAATAGTTTGCTTTTGAAAGTTCCCATCTCAATACTAAAATATAATTTGTCAAAAAACATGAACCGCTTCAAGCTTTGTTGGGAAAAGACTAGCGAACGGCTTTTAGGAAGATCTCAGAAATGAAGAATGAAAACATAACACATACGGAGTTTTCTGCAAATCACTACTATTTTTTCCTCCGGCAACATCAGTACTCCCATTTGAAGCATCTCTCGTCCATTGCAGGATCTCCGACAAGGCAGGTCGCAGATTAGGATCCCGCTGCATTAATTGACCAGCCATCGTTAGTATCAGAGGCCGCTGGGGGAACTCTCCAGCCACCTCGCATAATTGTGTAAGTACCATTCCGAAACTCCACAGATCTGCTTTGAACGGATTATACGGACCCGACCCAATCTCAGGTGCCATATATCCATCTGTGCCCACCACGCTGGTTATGATAGTCGACTGATTCGTGACGCACACAGAGCAGCTGAAGTCGATAATCGTCAGCTTCGGGTCGCTTGGGTCGGTTGTTGAAGCAAGAAGATTTTCGGGCTTCAGATCTAAATGCGCGACGAGATTTTCATGAAGGAATTGAACACCTTCTAATAACTGAAGAACCAGATCCGGCAAATGAATGGCCAAGTCCTGGATACTCTTCATCCACCTTCCCGCTCCAAGCATAGCCATCAGTGAACCGCCTGAGAACGTGGAAGATCCAATGGGACGAATGATATAACTCGAAGGCGGTTTCAGGCCATTCAGGTATGTAATTATTTGCAGTTCTTTCGAGTATTCCGGGATGAATTTCACATAGTGTTTCGTTTCAGGATCGTTCTTTGGCTGCACAACAGCGAGATTGGGATTCTACAAATGTGAACGGAAATTAATTCCATAATCAATTTGAGAGATAGATAGATATTACGAAATACGGGGAATATAAAATCTCATAGTCCAGCTCGTCTAGTTCATTTCGAAGTTCGGGTGCTTCAAATACACCATACATGTCTCCGTATCCTCCGTCGCCGAGGCCCCCGTTACGCGCACCGGTGTTTGTATTGTTGTTCGATGAATTGAAATTGTTGTTTTGTCCGCTATCTTCAGGATTATTTCCTCTACTAGCTGGTCCGTCCTTCGAATGGAGTGATTTTAGACCCTTGGCATCCTCAGTTAATGATTGCAGCGTTCCTTCGTGCTCTCTTCCTAAATTCTCGGACAAGCATTTAGTCGTGTCTCTAAGGTTGAGTATCTCTAGGAAAAATTGATTCGCTGTGTCGCTGTTTTTCAAGTCAAAAGTCTTCAACACAATGTGGACCTATGATGAAGGAAAGCGTTGGGTATTCATAACTACATGTTTGATTGAGCGTCACCTCACCTTTGGATCCGATCCACCTTCGGAAACCAGAATGTATCTTTGTGCTTTCAGGTCCGCAGTAAGGTAAATCGCGACCATGAAAAACCACTTCTTTGGCTGGGCACTTGCGTCGGTAAAGTGTTGCCCGATACGAACGGCGGCGATGGCTTGCATGAGCATACGTTGCTTATCTTCTTCATTCTTCTGTGAAACAATTTCCGAAATAACAAGCGGGCATAGAGTCCCGTTGTCCATTACGGACCAGTCGCTTTTCGGTGTATATTTGACGGTAGTATCGTCATGCAATGCCAAAAAAATAGGGAACTCCCACGACTGATCTCTGAAAGACATTCAGATATTTGATGGCGACGTCATAAAAAATGAAACGTACTGCTTGTAATTCAAACGAGGACCTGAATTTATATAAAGAAAAGGTGTGTGTACGAAAAAATGGCAAAAAACAGCAGCTTTGAATTTGGAAGCATGTTGATTTGCCGAAATGGAATCTTTGAGAAAAGTATGATTGAGGACAAGGAATGAGAAGTATTCCCGTGGATCTGGTGCAGGCAAATTTGGTGTGTTGAACTTGACGAATACGTTGTCAAATTGATGTTTATAACGAGTCTTGGCTAACGACAATTCTTCATCCATATCATGGTCCTGTTCGACAAACAATAGGTAAATAGTTTGGAAAAAAAGCGTGAACTTGAACAATCACAGAATATGGCCGACGCTGAGATAAATTAACTTCAAATTCGCGTAAAGCTTTTAGAGCAGGTATCTCCAAATGGATGCTTCCACTGGGAGGATGCATGATACAATTGTTAAGTTGTATGTCATTTTCTTTCCATTGATTCCAGGCCGACACTCTGAGGATGAGCAAACGATAGACTGGATTGTGACGTAATTGGAGTGTTGCTAATGCTTGTGTGTGAGCGTCATTCTGCAACACGGCTGGGGATTTTACTTAGCGAATGTTATGATTCGGACTATCAAATGCATACCTAAACGACGTGTGTTGTCAAAGTTGCCTTTTTTCTAGTCGCTAACCAATACATCATATATCCCAGGACATTCATTTAACAAACTCTTTGCTGCATGGTAACCGAAATATTGGTCTAGTGCATGTGGGGCGCTGACAATGATCATCACAAGAAAAAAGTGAGCGTTTTCTCTGGTGGGCGGGTGTGAGGACAAAGACAGAAGGTCAGAATCAGTGCGGCGTTCTGCCTCGGAGATTTCGCGTTGAACAATACTTAGTTGACCACCTTCCTGTTGACCAATATGAAATGTGTGCATTCCTTCCTCTTGACTTCGGGGTGGCGGAACCTCGTCTGTGTGTTGAAGGTTGACTCTGAACTGAGGTATTCCTTGGGCCTCTGTGGATTGTGGTACTTGTAAGTACTGACGTTGCTGCGCTGGGAGCTGAGTGCCTTGTTGTCCTTGCGGGTGACCTTGTCCCGGGAACGACCTTGTTGGTGAGATCTATAATCGCTTGGAGATCGATGAGACATAAGAGATGATTGTAATTCACTTACAAGAAGCGAAGTCAGTCTGGCACGTCTTTTATGGCCTCGTGGGTCGGTTAATCAGCAAAAGACCGACGAAGAAAGCTGAGCGCAAGTTGTCGTTATTACGTCATCCGTGTTTATGTGGCCGTTTTCCACGAAACGAGAAAGTGTCCCACATATATACCATTCAATATTTCATGTCTTGTATCTATTCTGAAGCTCAACACACTTCGGCTTGAAGTCTTGCCTAAGTTGCGACACGAACGTTCCATAGTCAGCCACCGGTTACGTGGGAATTCGTCCACTTTTGCTTGCACTTTAACGGTGAGCTAGTTCAGGTTATCATCCGCCTCCTACTGACTCCAAGACATGCTTTCACATCATCAGAAAGCCATTATTAGAAGGAATTTTAATTTTAATTTTCACGTAGACATGTCACACTCATTATTCCAACAGAGACCCCACCTTTTTCTTCTTAACATCCAATGATCTCATGACTGAAGACTACGAAGACTAGGTGGACTACACCCGCGGTGGTTACCATTAGCATCGAATTTAGTGACGGACACCACGTCGTCGTCAAGAAACTGGGTTGGGGTCATCTCAGCATCGTTCCATCGACAAAAGACACCGAGTAAGTTCCATTACCATATAAAGTCCAACGCATCCTTTTGATCTTTATCTCTTCGTTGTTAAAAGTGATGGTCTCATAGAATAAAAGGCGCTCCAACGTCAAGCAGATTGCAAAGGAGATCTGGCTTGGTCTTGACTATCTTCATCGCCAGTGCGGCATGACTCGCACAGGTACGTCACCACTTTTCGCGATCTCTCAAGACATCGTAGACTGAACTCGCTCGTTTCTATTAGATCTCAAACCAGAAAACGTCTTGAGTTGTATTGATGATGTTGAATCCATCATTCGAGCCGATTTGTTGAACACCTCGAACAGTGTGGCTCCTGCTAAGGTATATTGGTCTATATAAGTCGAAGTGTGTATCTCCAAACTACCCTAAACAACCTAGTTAATCGGCGTTCCACCTTCACAAGGTCCGAGACTTTGGACACTTCAATGTCCAATAAAGAAGATGCCACAATTTACACTGGATCACAGCCTTTACCTTCGCCTGGTGCCTGTTCCTCCGTGTTGAACCGGTTTGAATTCGGCATGAGCAAAATGAAATCTGCTGGACCATGGACGTTGGCCGGTGGTGCTAATGCTGCTGGTTCAGCCAATGCTAAAGCTTCTCCCTCCGGCGCGGCACAAGACTTGAGCGCGGTTTCGCTGAACGCAAGTCCAGGTCATGCGACGGGTATGCCTGACGTGTCCTTATTCACACAGCAGAGACTGACGGCTTCAGAGACATCACCATCAGAGCCTCGCGAGAGTTGGTCACATGAAAACTCCCGTGTCGAGGGAAGATCAACCCATCGCCTTCCCATGTCCATATTGATTTCCCTATAGGCACCCTGGTTGACCCAATTACCATCCCTGACCCAGGCTGTGACGTCTAATCGTCTAACGTGGTTTCTCAATGTGGAACTGGATTGTTTGCTCTATGTACAATCGTTGAGGTGGAATTTCAACCCCAACTTCCGGACTTCTTCCGCCCCTTCGGCGCCATTGCCCCACGACAACGAGGACAAATTTCACCCACTCAAGGTCAGCCCTATTCTGTCCATTATGACTTTTACATTAGCGCGCATCATCTTCCGTCAGGATGAAATCGCTCAGCGCAACAATAATATTAAACTTCTTCGAGAGCAAGTACGGGATGATAAGCCGCCTGAAAGCGGGTTCATATGTATAGGGAGCCCATGTTCTCGCGTGGCATTGCTTCACTCATCATATCATAAGCAGCAACAATGCGATATGAAACTGTCTTTTGACGTCGTTTGAAAGTCTTTGAAAATAACACAAAACTGGTTGCAAATAATACCGAAAGACGTTATCTGGGCGAACATCGATGTCAGGTTTTTTTCACATCGAACTATTGACAACTTTTTGTTAACATTCTAACGGGACGGAGTATACGCCACTCGTTTCCGGTATCTAACTTCGTGGCTCCTGAACGTGGGAATCGTCGTTGTTTGGTTCTTTCCTACCACCTTTGTCGGTTTGTTGAGCAACGTTAGTCAACTTTGCACTCATATCAAGTGCGTACATACACGTGTTTTCAATAATACTTAATAATACTTTGATATAAACAAGTTTGTAGATGACTCGCTTGGGTATGTGAAGCACACTCTCTCATCTCAGGTATAATTCAAGGGATCTTCACCCACCTTACTACTATGCAAATTTAGTTCACATCACGCGCTTGCTTGCTTGCTACATATTTAATTAAGGCGATTGATGATGTCTGCGCCGCAACAACATTAAACCATTGCGAACGAGCAACATTGATAAACCTCGAGTCGGTACAAGATACCCCCTTTCTCCAAAGACATGACATTTTCTCCGTGAAGATGACAAGTCTTTGAACTTTTGGGACTCTGAAGCTTAAACTGCTTTTTTTCTGAATCTAGCAATCGCAATGATAACTCGCATATGCATAAGTTTATTAGTCTGGCGAATTATCCAAGGATGGGGAAAAAAGTAAGCTTTTTCGGTCAATCCATCAGTCTCAGCCGGTCTCTGTCAGTCCGCCATCAGTCGCCGTCAGGACCTTCAGGCTCGGTCAGATTGGGACCTGCCAGATCAGGCTCGGGCGATTTTTGCGACATAAGCTTTATTTACACAATGTTCGAAGAATAACCCTGAGATCGATCTTCAAATGATGATTCGGTTTCGAAGTACGTCGAGGTAGCGAATTTTTCAAAACCGAGCCTCTTTCTCGATTTTGAGTTCTCAAAGATGACAGAGGGTGTAGTAATTACTACTTCTTTGTCGGGAGCTGAACGCAAATTCAGCACTAGTCGTGAGCTCTGAAATTTGGCTGTTAGTTCTGAACATTATAATGAGGTCCGGTGAAGAGCTCACCGAGAAAGAGACCACGGCGAAACACCAGCTAAATATTCCGCTTTGAGCGTAAAGAAAAATGAGACAGTTGGAAACACATACATGACGGCAATATTGCTAATCGCCACACCTCTTGATCTATACCCGATAACTGCGAAGAGCCAGGCGGCTGAAATAATAGCGTGTAAAAGCCAGCGTTAGTTTCAAAGGAAAAAAATACAAGCTCGCAAGACAACTTACAAAAATTAATGGCATAGGCCCAAATGCCGTCCCTCATAAACACAATCACAAGATGAGGCATATTGATTTCTTTCCGATTATTGACATGTTTGAGAATAAATTTCGCGGAAATCAAACCGAATAAAATGCTTTGGAATATAAGCACTGGGATCCTACAAAATATTAGGAACGTTAACGACGATGAAAAAGGCAGACAGTCACTGACCATGCCGCAGAGAGTAAAACCGGCTCATCTTGTATAATACAGGAACCAATTTGAAGATGTGCCGGCAGTGGGTTCGTAAACGTTACGACTTTGGGAATCCCAATACATATTATGACAAGATACGAAACGACTTCGCAGACGAATACGACAAGGAGTGTTATTCGTAGCCATAAGTTGTCCGCATAAAACGCGAACACTGGAACAACACGGAAATGGTTAAGAGGATGAATATGGCGAATGCAACGATCCTGACGCACCTCTAACGACAAATAAAGTCTCGCTGCACAGTGAGACAGTAAACCAGGAGAGGGCCCTCGACCATATCCATCCTTTGCAGCCACCGACATCTGGGCGTATTAGATCGGCTTCGAATATTATCCCTACACTGATTGTTGTGAAAGTGCAACGGTTAATAAAAGACGACGGAAAGGTAAAGAGTTTTTACATCAAATTTCCCAATGACACGTAGCGTATGACGATATAGAGCACATTCACTAGCGAGACCTTGTATCTATACAAAATGCATCTGTGAATTTTTGATTACGACTGGGTTGCATCTTCGTACCTCCATATATATTGTATCTTGAAAAAAATGTCTCAGAGTTCGTCTAAGAATATGAAGGAGAAAGATTAACTTCATCTGACAACGTTATACACCAGTCCCAAATCAGTATGGCAGCGACAGCCACTAAGACGCGGCACGAAAAGAAAAAATGAGAAAATGCCTTTGAATACTCGTGAACTCTTACTTGTGTTGTAGATAATGGGCTGAGCTGCAAGGATTGAACTTGTGATCTCTTCCACTGTAAAGTCGATCATTTCTCTGATGAAAGGATACGAGTCGTCGTATAAAGGACAAGATAAATAAAGGGATGGTGGAGGCACTCGAGATTAGGATGAAGATAAAATAGGGATACAGGTCTGAGAATTTGCAGTCTAGAATAAACTAGAGCGAGACGAGGGAGGAGTTGAGTAGAAATCAAAAGGGGATGTTATGTATTATGGTATATGTATCAGACACAAGCTCACTGCAGGCACTGTTTTCCGAGATCTGATGGCTGGTTGGCTGTGTGCCACGGCAGACATGACTGGGTATTGTATCAAATAAGGCCCAATCAAAACGTGAAAGATTTTGTGATTAGGATGTTATTCGAACATTGTGTCTTGCACGGGCTACTAAGAGGTGAGTGATCATCGTTCAAAAACAAAAGTTTGGTAATGTCTATACGTCAGTTTTTGGAGAGATTGGATAAGATCTTTCCTTTCGACAGCTTTATAGTAACTCGCCCTTGAGTCATGCCGGAGAAAAACCTCAATTCGTGTGGGCGATGATTTTATGCGGTACCACAGCCAATGAAACTTCGGGAATACACAACATTGATGATGGATCCATTTCAATGTGTCTAAAATACACAAGTTAAATTTAGAGAATTTCAAAGGTTAGAACAAGACACATTACATAAATAGACTATACTGCAATAATATCTTCAAAAGACTCGGATCATTGCTCTCACTTGAATTGCATGTCGGTGAACGTTTGAAACTTCAAAAGTTAAGATAAAAATAGGAATTGCTCGCGCGTACTGTCATCAATCCCGGATAGTATAAATAACAGCGGCGATTAGGTTTGAGATATTGACAGGTTTCGCAGTACTCGGAGGCGAGATTTGAGGCTAGTGATAGAGTACGCGGCTGCTCAAGGGTTTTTGGCATCTTTTTCCGCTAGCAGGTCACGTTCAACCACCGCGATGGTCTAAGAGTGTTATTGGTTGCTTCTAAGATCTAAGATCTAAGGGATTAAATTTATCCGAAAGCGAACTCAGCGATTCTTTACGATGCCTTGAAGTTCTATTTGCGCTCCAGCGTGTATTGCAAAACTATCGCTTTGTTTGAAGACTACTTGAGGCGAAAAACAGCGCAAGGACTCTGAGGGCTACAGCCCCACTTCGAAGCGCTCAGTGGGCACAATCCACATCAAACAAGTGCCGGCTTTGATTAGTTTGGGATTGGTTTGGGGCTTTCCCTATAGAACAATACGCTGGTGCCCTGAAGTTGAGTTTTCTGCCTGGTTTGAACGTCAGGTTTGTAGTTTACGAGCGGAGTTTTGCAATGTTTGTTCCGTTAAACGATACTTGGCTCAGATAAATTGGGCCCTGGAGACAGCACGTTATGACACAGATCTCGACAGAAGATAGGTACATACGTGATGGGGGGCATCATCCCGTGGCAACGATTAGTTTTGTATCAGGGTTCTAGTACGAGATATCGACGCACGTATATCATGAACGTGTACAATGGAACGACGGTGGCATGATGTGATGTGAACCGCAATGCACCAGGGGATGCAAGCGGATACCGGTAGGCGGAAATGTACCAAGTCAATGGTTGAGCATGTATGCGAAGACTTGAGTTCAATTGACGTATTATGACTACCTCTCCCATCATACAAGCCGATAAGGAAATGCCTCATTGACGGTGAGGTCATGGGGTGCATGGCCGGCTAACTTGAAGCGAACCAAGGACGTATGAGACTTTGGCACCTGATAATGGGTTGATCTCCTGTATTGATGGTGTAGCATACATTTTCATTTTCCCCAGACACCAGACAGGGGATGCAGATGACATGTCATAATCGATGATTGTTCGTCGGCGATCATCGATGTGGCCAATTGCAGCGGACGCGCCCAGATAACGTTTAGTGGTTTAGTGAGGGGAGTTTGAAAGTCCGACAATACTTTCGCCCGGGGACTCCGAGGACATAGAACCCAAATGAAAATGCGCCAAAGCAAACACAAGCTTTCTCAGCTTCCTTTCAGATTACAATCGTAATGCGCCATCATCCAATGTCGGAATCCAACACGTTCTCACAACAACATCTGCTTCCTAAACTGCCTATTCCTCCGCTGGAGGACACATGTGCAAGGTACTTGCGCGCATTGCAAGGGCTGCAGAGCAAAGAGGAGCATGATGCAACAAAGAAAGCCGTCGATGACTTTCTGCAGGGAGACGGGCCCAGGGCACAGCAGATGCTGAAGGAATATGCAAAGGGCAAGGATAGGTCAGCATGATCGTTTAGCCATTTTCTCGCTGCTTTCTGATGTCGTTTATCAGCTATATCGAAGAGTTCTGGCAAGTCTAGGCTATTAGGAACCATTTGCAATTCCTGACCCCATTTTCCAGGTATGAGTCCTACCTATCCCATTCAGATCCTGTCGTTCTGGCCTTGAACCCGTTCTTCGTTTTGGAGTACGCAACACGTTTTCTTTTCTTCTCGAAGCCCCGTCCCATCGGACTAATCCTGGCTTTTTTTAGAGATGATCCAACTCCTTCTCGAGGCTCTCAGATTCCCCGTGCTTCTTCTCTCATATTCTCATCCCTGGGTTTTATCCACGATCTCCGGACGGGAGAACTCGAACCAGATACCGTGCGCGGCGTTCCGCTTGACATGTCTCAATATGAACGATTGTTCGGGACGGCTCGCGTTCCCACGGATGTATGTAACTTGCGATTTTTTGTTTTTCTTTGCCTGCATAAATTCACTTGTTATTATTCAAGCGTGGTTGTCGAATGGACATTGACGACAAGTCCTGCCACGTTGTTGTTATTCGCCGTGGGCAATTCTGTGAGATTGATACGCTCTCATTCATGTACACGTATGATTCACAGTTGCTTTGGGCCCTTCCGGCTTTTCTCAGATTACTTTGACGTATTGGATTCCGAAAACCGCCCCGTTCTCACCGAAAGAGACATAACTCGAAACCTAGAAGCTATTGTGACCGATGCCGACAATGTACCAGCTCACCAAGTGGCGAGTCAGGCACTGGGCGTTCTCACCACCGAAAACCGTAAAACCTGGTCCCAGCATCGCGATCTTATCCAAACCAACAGACATAACGCAGAATGTCTCAGTATAGTAGAGTAAGTAGTCGGTTGCTTCGCCATCCATCATCCTGTTTTCATTATCTCAGCCGTGCACTGTTCGTCGTTTGTTTGGACGATACGTCTCCCGAAAACGAGGATGAACTATGTTCCAACTTCCTTTGTGGAACGTATCGATTATCTGGAGGTGAGCCAATCCGTCTTCGTGTTCAATTCGAGTTGAAAACGGACGTTCGTCGGTATTAGGTGTCCAAGTTGGAACATGTACCAATAGATGGTATGTTTTCTTTTGTCTCTTGTCCTGACTCAAACCTTTCAATTATAAATTATATAGGTATGATAAAGTACGTCAATTAGACTTTTTCTTTTAGACTTAAAATGCGTACCCTACCGCAGCTTCAAATAATTGTCTGTGCGAACGGTCGAGCGGGAATCAACTTTGAACATACCGGTGTTGATGGTCACACTGTTCTTCGGTTTGCAGCTGGTAAAAAAAAAAATAACAGACATATCTATCTGTTTCATCTTTAAACACTGAACATTCGTTTCTTTTTTCAGATATTTTTACGGAAGGTCTCATGTTACTAGCAAGATCCATAAACCCATCAGCACCAAGTTTTTTCCACGCTGGACTTTCACCGCATGCCAAGTCTCACAAAGGACAAGTCGACGGGGGTAAGTGTTTATATGCAAATCACGGTTTATACCAAAATCTAGGCTTCGCCACAAACGTCTCACTTAAACTTGGACCAGTTGATACAGTGCCAAAGAAGTTGGAGTGGACTCTCACGCCCGAATTAAGAATTGGGTTTCGGTACGCAGAGACGAGAATCTCGGATTTGATTTGCCAGAACGACTGTCGGGCTCTTGAGTTCAAGGGCTATGGAAGGGTAGGGTGTTATGTTTGGCCTTGGAACCGAGTTCACCGTTTACTAGAATTTCATCATTCGTCATGGATTTAGTCCCGATGCCTTTGTTCAAATGGCGTTCCAGGCTGCCTATTTTGGGCTTT
This sequence comes from Dictyophora rubrovolvata, assembly GCA_029959195.1. NCBI lineage: Eukaryota > Fungi > Basidiomycota > Agaricomycetes > Phallales > Phallaceae > Dictyophora > Dictyophora rubrovolvata. The sequence goes on from CP114117.1 coordinate 32,335, forward strand.
ATGGTTAGAAATTTCCCACGTATAATTCATTTATTGATTGTGTGTTTTAGGTCGCATTGAGTGCACATACGAACCCGCTATGACAAAGGCTTTCATACACGGTCGTACCGAAGCAATCCGAACAGTTCAACCTCACACCGTTGAATTCACAAAAGTAGAATAGAAATATTTAATTTTTTTCCCTTTGATGATCTAATTCCTCCCTTATAGACTTACTTTTCCGATCAAGCCACACCTGAACAAAAAATAGATGCACTACGTCGTGCATGTGTGGGCCACGTTAAGCTGACCAAAGAATGCAGCAGAGGCCTCGGACAAGATCGACATTTATATGCCATATATTGTTTGCTTCAGCGAGAAATTAAATCGCCATCTCAAAGTCCTAGTCCGGATGGTTCAACTTCAGCTCGTCGGACGACACTTCCTGCTATTTTCACGGACCCCGGCTGGGGTGTCCTTAACACTTCCATCTTATCCACTTCTAACTGTGGTAATCCCGCTTTGAGATTGTTCGGGTTTGGACCTGTTGCTCAGGATGGATTTGGATTTGGGTATATTATTAAGGATGATGGTCTCTCTGTGTAAGTATTGGAACCTTTTTTCCCGATGAAACTTTTTTTGGTACTGACAGGCGGTTTTTTCTCTTGTTCCATTATAGTTGTGCGTCTTCGAAACACCTTCAAACCCGTCGTTTGTTGGACACCCTTCAAGGATACCTTCAAGACGTCCAAAGACTTCTGATACAGATTTATAAACAAGCGAATGAGAGACCGGCACCCTTTATCGATCATTCGGGAGCACTTAGGTATGCAGTTGCCCCTAAAAAAATTTTTTTTGGCTAAATACTAGACCTAATAGGGATTCGAGGACTGGGCGTCGTATAATGCAAACTGCCGATGATGAAGAATGCGCGGTGGATGACCACGGTGCTGGAGAGGATAAACTATTGAGTAAGATATCTTTCCATTCGTTCGTGTTAAACTTATTAATGTCGTCCCTCACAGTTTCGGGATACTCTTTCTTCGATAGTGTACGTTCCTATTTCAACTGTCGGTTTATATTTTTATATTCCGTTGCCGTCAAATAGGGTGATATCGATTTAGTTAATCGCCGATTTGAACGTCGTAGGCCAAGTATAGGTTCGCCTTCGTCCATTTGACATTCATTGCAAATTCAACTCATTCTGCGTGAATAGGCAAAAAACTTCAGATCGCAGAATACTAACCTTTGGAGTTCGGAATTTTAAGAAACGATGTGTCATATTCTATGTTCGACGCGACATGGTCCCAAACCTGCGTTTTATATCAAAATGAAGGTGTATTTTCTTTTTGGATTCTAAATATGTATGTAACGTTGGTGAAGACTTTATTGTGTACAACTATGATTCGGTCACGGTTTTTCTTTTGGTCGGCAATACACTACATGTATTAAGAGTATTATAACTTGGAATTCATTAAGGTTCTCGGCATTTTAAGGTGCAAATTTGACAACGGCGTAATCAGTGGGCATACATTACGTTATACACCCGTAACGCGTAACTCTCACCCGTTTTCTACCGACAGCGCATTTCAAGCTTTACGAACGATGTGAATGATCATATTTTTAGACAGGTACGTAATTACGCACATGCACCTTTCAGCAAAGAATTCAAAACAGAATAACGATTACGACATGCATAGTCAAGTATAATATAAATGAAAAAAAAGTGTTACAGTAACTTATCCATAGCCATAACTTTGCTAGAAAATCGGTGTCTGTTGCTAAACATTTTGGGGATTATGACGATATCATAGGTATTCGTCATGCCATTAAGTTAATTTCCACTGCTAACATTATCCTCAAGAAAACCTAAATGCTGTAAGAAAACTCTAAAAAAAAAGAAGTTGATTCTAAGTTGTATAACCGATATCGACGAAAGCCCGGAAGCGGTCCCCATTAACGATCAATAAAACTAGTAACCTGTATAATCATAAGTAATGTTCTTCATCGAAGGTTCTGACATGATACGTGCCCAAAAGCTATCCAAGCGCATATAGCCATGATGCTGTTTGCGACAATAACGCTCGTAGAATTGACGATTGGGAGAACTGCAGCAGATGAAACGGCACTGAATACGTGACGGAAGGCACTACATAAAGCAAGTATGGATCAAATGTCTTAGACATAAGTGAGGTAAATTCGAGGTTCTCATACATACCCTGATACGGCCATGGCTTCCGCTCCTCGGTGACGGACGATGTCGACGAGGTAGGTTGCGGATGGGGCAAGAACCGTATCAATCTAAATTACCGTATTAGCTGAGCGAGAGTGAAAGTAGATTGAAGCACACGTACCCCCATGCCAGATAAAAACAGACATATTAAACAGATGGTTAAACCCAGGTTTCCAGATATGTACGTGGCCGTAAGTGCAAAAATTATCAATGAGATAGGAAGTAAAACGAGGCTGCCGGGGATAGTTGCTTTGAGCCTGTCCTCTGGATACCATGCGCCTTGTCGTTGTTTTTTGCCGCGGATGATGGCAATATCGGCCAGCCTTCCAGCGACGGTAGCCCCGACTGTGAAAGAGACTTGAAAAGATTGTACAGCAACCAATAAACGAATGATGCAAACCCATGTTTCCTGCTCCTGCTGGAAGGAAGCATAATCCTATCGCCGCGGGTGTGTTGAGATCATATGCCTTTCCCTACATGGTGTAGCTTTAAAATTTGTTAATCGTTGTATGGAGGAAAGGCACTAACTAATGTGAACGCCAGTGGAACTATTAGTGCTAAAATACCGTCATTATACATATTCCCTCAGTATTAAGAATTTGCTCACCATAATACGTCATAAGTGCAAATGCCGAAGAAAGGACCTGTCATGAGGGTGAATGAATTAGAACACGATAGTAATAAGCATGTTTCTTATTTTCACCAATAGAAGAATAACAGGACTTTTCAACAACGTCAAAGTTGAGAACGGGTTCAACCAGACCCACCGCCACGCTTCTACTTTTTGGTTTTGGTTTTCGTTCCCGTCTTCAGGACGAATCGTTCCGCTCTCCATATTTTTCGCTCTCTCTTGTGCGAGTAACTTGTCCAAGCCTCGAACGCCGGGATGACTCGTTTCGGGAAGATAAACCAAAACAATCGCGGCAATTCCTAGTCCCATTACGGCGAGGAGAAGTTGTGTAACACGCCAGGAAGCATAGGTTCCGAGTGCACCGCCAATCATCGGGGCAAGAGGTAAGCCGAGCAAAATAGCCTAACGAGTAGAACAGACTCAGATATCATAAAGAGACGACACCTAGCTACCCACTGCGAAGAAAATACCCATTCCAGTTCCTCGCTCCTCCAGTCGATATATATCGGATATTGAAGCCGCACCAACCGCTTGCACACTACTCGCTCGTTGTCAGAAAAAAAGTGGACATCGTTGAGATCGACTGAATGACTGACCAAGAGGCTCCGAAGGCCTGTACACATCGGCCAATAACTAACACAGTAATAGACTGGGCACACGCAGTGATGACGGATCCAATAGCGACCATAGGAAGAGAGGACAGATATACGGGCTGGCGTCCATCTAGAAGGAAATAAGTGCCCAGTAAAGCGAAGCTGAAATTACAACGAACAAAACTCAGCATAGGGCGCCCAAACTAGGTTTCCAACTGCTATTAAGAAGATGTAAGCGCCCACAGTGTAGCTGCGGTAGAAGCAAGTATGGAGTCAGTACTAGTTGAAGTGCCCACGACGAACGAAAATATTACTTGACAATCTCGCCCGTAGTATTCAATTCTTCTGCAATCTGAGGAATCGTCGGAATAAAACAGCCGGAAGCGAAGGCTACCATTGTGGATGGTTTACTTTGAACTTCAAAGATCAGAAAAAACGTACGAGCAATGATTCCAGCTAATGAAATAACGAGCGTAATGACCTTCTTCTTTTGAGGTGTAAATCGATCATAAGGATCAAGAACCTGATGACGGTTTTGAAGCAATGGAGTGCGTTCAGATGACATAGGGGGAACAAATGAACGGGGTAGTAATAGGAGGAGGAAGAGTTTTCTCTGGAACTTCCCTATCAGCCTTTTAAGATCGCTCTAAAGAGGATGGAGTTGTAATGAATTGAACGCCATCCGGCCGGTGCTTACGAAGGGGCGTTTGCGGTGGAGGCGGCACCACCAGTTACGGTATGTTTTCGGAAAAATTTGATATCAGCAAGTGAAACTCTCCCCCCATCAAACGGCTGGACGTGTCATGGTCAGACCTTTTAGCATGCTCTTCCAGAGGCCTGGCAGAGGTAATATACCAATAACATAAAGCTGAAGTTTTGAAGGTATAGCCTGGAGTCGTCTCTTCTCAGTACCGATGATAGGGTTAAACGCTAACCTTAATCAACCGGTCCGAAGCGAGTAAGTATTATTGATATTGAGAGGCGATGTTATTGAATTAAATTCTTTCCTGTATGTATTGAAGAAGAACCATCCATACATATGCACCGGTATACGGCATGAGAACACGATCCTAAAGCAGGCCTGTGACGGTCTGGCGCAAGTGAGTCTGACAAAATGACAAGGATTCAGACTCCGCTAGCTGACATCGCTTAAGAACTGTAATTGAGGAATCAAAAATGTTTCTTCCAGGCCGAGACAGTTCGTAAGATGTATTTCAACGAATGCCGAGCTGACCAGCTCAAAGATACAGTACCAAACAGACTCCATATGCGCTTTATGCAATAGATATTGAATACGGCGGTATGAGCGTTTTACCAATAATGTAGTTATGCCGAGGGCAAAGCAAGGTATACAATTACCTGAAAGGGCTGGTACTTCCATATCTTTTCAAAAAATAAGATTATGATACGTGATGATGCGTGGTGGCATCCTACATATTGTTCACATGTACACATCATAGTATTCATATTGATATGTATAGTAGTAGGCTTGTCCCCATTTTTTCTCCGACGGTGAAGTCAGCCTAATTAACATAAAACACATCTAGCCTAATACGTGTGAATTGGGCATTCCCCTTGATGATCAATTGGTGGAAACGAAAACAGAAACTTGCTGGCCGCTCTCTATGGTACTATATGGGGCTTGAATCATGAACATTTGAAATAATCAAAGGAAATGAACAAAGCACAACGGCATGATTATTCATTTGCGTGAAGACATGCCCGGAGCCTTTTTGAATGGAAAACAGCCCTGCCGGCGAATATGTGAGAAACCTTTATATTGGGTATAAATTTTCGTTACCAATATCAATAAATTACTGAATACTGGCCAGGGTTGTTGATGCCAAATATATCATTGGCTCGCCACTTAATGCATGTGAATTATATTAGCAGTCCAATTCAAATTTCTCTCCGCTTTCCCCCCATTTTAGCGTTGAGGACAGGAGCCCTCCTTTCTCTGATGTAATGTTATTATTATTCACGAACACCGGTTGGAGTGGAATGATGAATGCAGTTTAACTCCAAGACACACACTCAAAAGCTCCCCAAAGATAACATTACCGTGCCATTAATATCCATAGCGTACGAAAAGTGTCGAGGTGCTAGGGTAGTAAAAAAAGGTTTTAAACATAAATTTGAATGAAGTATAGCTAGCTTAAAGAACGAATTCATAGGTCTGAGTTAAGAATATGAAAGAGATGAGAAATAATTTAATTTAATTTCCGTACATTAAAAATACACAAACTAAAGTCTCTGAAAAGGATCCTACGTTAGCTCCAAGGTCCGATCATGAGACTATTAGCGGATACCTTACTTTTCAATGAACAGATGAGAAACTAGAAACCCACTAGAGCTCAAATGAGACACTGTTTCAAACACCACCCTAAACATGTTTCTTATTGTCGTCATAAGCGTGATTGTCATTAGACGAGATCATATCACTCGTTCCTCTATCTCTATTTTCCAAAACCAATAATGTCGACTGGAGACTTCCTTCCAATGAGTCCAAATCTAACTCGGTTTCATGGACTAAGGGTGATCCATCTTGTGACGGGGTTCCAGAATTACTGACGGTATCAGCACCTCCGGGACCATAATACTCGTCGGTATGCGTTGGAGACGTTCGTCCGAAATCTGGGTGCGGCTCTATGGGCATTGACCTCGTAGACATTGCAGTGCTGGGTCGAGATGCTGAAGAAGAGGTTGCGTCTGCTAGCTCTTTGCGTAAAGCTTCTAATTCTCGTTCGAACCTATGTTATGAAATCACGTGAGTAACCGCGCGAATATTGCATCATGGATGATAATAATGGTAACGTACTTGCGTCCAAATACCTCAATGTAAAAGCCACCGCCATTCCAGACACTGACTGCAAATATGATCCACAAGAAAACGCCACTCCAAAAGGGACTATCATACAGAATATATATGGCGGGCAGTGCGGTAATCATGGAATACACTGTAAAAAGAACAAGATTATAAAAAGAAATGTTGTTGAGTGCCGGAAGGTAGAATTTTTGGTTTTACCTAATTGACCAGCCATGAAAGCCGATTCTCTGTTGTCAGGTCTGACATTCGAAAGCGCTCTACCGATGACGCCCCGTTTATCGTTCAGTAGCCACGAAAATGAGGTAGTTCTTAAGCCTGATTCGATTTTTTGCCGACGATCCACTAGAAGGAATTTCCAATAGAGCGCTTGCCATACAATGTCTGGGGAAGTTGAATGAGAGGTATTTTGGGAACATATGACACAATGGGGAAATTACATGTGATGCCACTGATTAGTAAAGCTTTCGGACCGTTCAGATGTGGTAATTTTGCCAAGGCTGGGAAACGCATGTACGAATTCGGATAGAAATGTCTGGAATTTAGAACGGCGTCAGGGAATGAAGACGTGGCTATTGACATGAATTCTTCTTACCTGATAATTGTAAAAGTAAAGGGAGGATATAAGTGAATAAAAAGGGAGGTGACCTTGTCCGCGTCATGAAAGACGAGACTATTGCGCCACGTTATGACGGCACTAGCTAGCGAGCCGTGCGCAAGACAATATGACGCCATCAGGAATGTGGTGCTGGATGGTAGTAACCAGATATAAATTAGACATATGATGTTTGCATAATAACATAAATCGAATAAAAAGTAGTGCCAGGCTTTTCGTTTGTAAGTGTACCATCGAAGAGGAATGAGAGAAAGAGCGCCAATGGTATACGCGATATGAACCCATCTAGTATATACGATGATTAGAAGATGGGAAAATAAGGAAGACAAAATGATATCGGACGAACTCTGGGGCAATACCAAACATGAGTGCTGACGAGGCCACCGCGTTGACACCCAGGAAGAAGGAAATCTTTTCTCGTGTCCGGACGACTTTCGTCGACTGCCAGGTGACGGCAAGTTTCGTCATGCGATCGGACACCTGTCAAGATAAAATTATCTTTGAAAGCAAACATGATTCTAAGCAATACTTTACCTTCACTTTGAACTTTTGCATCTCCTTCTCCAAATCGACAGAATAACGAAACTCTCCTATAGGCGTTTTCGTGCGCCTTAGAGCCTCCTCGGCACGTATCTTGAGTTTGTCGCTTTGCTTCTTTAGATGCCTTTCCAGGAGGTCTATTCGTGAATCGAAGTACGTTTCAATCGTGTCTGCGTCATAAAGGTTTAAAACGAGGAAATATTCAATAAGTAAATGAGTCCCTATACCCAACAAGGTAAATCCCGTGGTCCATCCTAGCTCGTCTTTCCGGAATCTTTCAAAGGGCATGGAAAAGTGACCCATACTAGTCGGGGCGGGAGTTTGTGAGCTTAGAGATGGAATGGAAGAGGAGCGAGGACGTGGGGAGGGCGGTTCTGATATAGAGACGACCATAGTGTCCGAGAGGGTGTAACGTTAATGGAATGGACAGACAGGACGAGTCAATCGGTTGAGATAGGAGAGATATTATAGGAGAAGGTCTAAACAGATGCGTCCACGCACGACGCCTTGCACGCACGCGCTCAGTTGCTTTGCCATCCGGGACCAAACTGTGACTCACTCCATGTCACATTCTCGTTGGTCCTGGCACGTTCGAGATGTTGGGCCAAAGTTCCCTAGTGAATCATAGTTTTTTCTTGTGGTTTTGTCTCGTGAACATTGTATATTTTGAAACCCATGCATGAAAGCGTTGGGGTGTCTTCTACTATTACTCCCACAGTTGTCCTGGGTCCATCGGTCGGTAAGAAAACTCAAGTACTAATACATAATCGTGTCCTTGCCGCTCTATTATGGTATCTATGGACCATCGCACCAATGTATGTCACGTGTTTTTTTTAATTTTTTTTTTTCATTTTATTTGTATTTTCTCTGACCCGCGTTTCATGTCACCCTCATGCCGCTCTCTTAGATCGCCGTTATAGACGTCAAGCAAAGTGCTGCAGCAGGCATACCAGCCTAATTGTCCAAGGCGTATCGAGATCCACATCCTCTGTTGAAAGTGAATATCTAATTCGCCTTCGCCCGTTCTATGGCTCGTATGCCCAACCACCAAACGAACCTGCTCGCACACACCCCACGAGTATTAGTACGCTACCTACTCATATACATGAAACATCGGCAAAACATCTTGCTAAAGCTGCTTCAAGCTCAGAGATCTGTATCGCCAAACCGATCTTCGCTTTGCGGTTTGCAACGAGTTTACTTACTCTAGACCCTCTTCTCTTATTTTACGTATTATTTCTTTTTCACGGGCTCCGACGGGTGGACAGTAAACGACAGAAAGCTATAATATATAACAAACATGTGCATGCACGCCCTTCAACGACGTATTCCCCGTTCCAAGTCAGAGTCATTCCTACACAGCCCCCACCCGCCCGTTGACCCGTTAACCAATCCTATTTCGTTGCAAGTCCATCATTGATGTCCGAAAGAGATTCTCTACTCAGGGTCAAGCCCAGCGCGCTCGCGACCCCCAATGGTTCTTTAGCTTCCCTACCACTTGATATGTATGAGCGGTTTACAGTAAGGCAGAAACGCATAATTACCGCCTTGATTTCTTTGGCTGGCATCATAGGACGTGAGTCCAAGTCACGTGGCGCAGCCAAACATAGCAGCTCTGAGCTAACGAATCTCTCTTCATTTCCACCGGGCGCGAACCACTGTTAGCATTTGCATCTGGCAGCTTTGTGCCCACTGTACCACAAATCGCGGAGGATCTCAACACAACTGGACTCGTCATAAAGTGGGTTCCTTAGTTTCCTCTTCCAATCTTTCCGGGCGTTAATGAATAACAAGTTACACCGTTGGAGCTTATGTGCTTACCCTCGCTCTAGGAAACCTATTTTGGGGACCTTATGCAGAATTCTGTAAGCGTGCTTTCTCTGTTTTTCTATTCCATTTTATCATTGTGATCCTTTTTAAAAAACTTTAGATGGTCGCCGACCCGTTTATATGATGTCCCTTCCCTTGGTTTGCCTTGGTTCCATCGCTTCTGCTCTCTCACAAAATGTTCTACAACTCGTGTTAGGGCGCTGTATCCAGGCTTTTGGCGCTTCTTGGTAAATCTTTCTATATATATACAAAGCTCTTCGTGATATTCAAATGTACGGTGTTCTAAAGTGTGCTAGCTGTTGGTGCCGCTACCATATCGGACATCTATATCCTAGAAGAGCGCGGCACAGCTATGGGCGTTTTCTTTGGGGTAAATGATTCTTTTCTTTTTTTTTCCTCCCAAGATCTGAATTACCTTAGGCGATATTATTGGGCCCACCATTGGCCCCATTATTTGGGGGACTCGTCGCAACATATTTCTCATGGCGCGCGACACAGTTCTTCATTTCTCTGTTAGGTCTTATTGCGTTCATATCTGTTTCTGCTTTCTTCCCAGAAACGAGCCATCCTGGTTCTAGAGGTATAGATTACTATATGACAGCAGAGGAACTGAAAGAATCCTCGTCGGTCCCGGTCTTGAATCTCAGACGATGGGTTTGGTTGAATCCCTTCAAGTCACTTCGTCTTGCTCGTAATCCGGCTATTCTATTCGTCGTAAGACTGACATACTTTCTATTCAATTTCTCACTTATTTTTGGTGATAGGCAATATCAGCTTCCTTGGCCTTGACAACATTTTATGGTAACGTTCCATTTGTATTAGTTTGTATTAGATGACCTGCTTTTCCTAAATTTCCTTGTTTTCAAAAGTCCTATCTATGCCATTGGCTTTCGTTCTTGTATGGCAATAATAGCTTAAATTGTAGCTGTGCTCTATGTAACGTATGGTTTTATAGGGACCAGCATACGGAATTACGACTCCAGCACAAATAGGAGCTTGTTTTTTTCCGTCTGGTATCGGAAGCATGCGTACGTTCTTATGTCTTATGGTATTTTTTTCATGATCTTGTGTTTTTAATAACACTTTTTACAGTTGGGGCAGCTATTTCAGGTCGTCTTGCTGACAAAGCCGTGATCAACGGTCGCATCAGACGTCAAGGCAAATGGGTTCCTGAGGACAGACTTCGAGCTTGCTTACCTGGTGCTTTATTATTACTGCCTATCTCGCTTGTCGGGTATGCTTTAACGACAGTGTATGTCCCTGGACGCCCGGGGTTATGTTTAACTCTGATTTTTCTATTCCTTAACGGCCTGGGCGTGTGTAGCTCATTTTATTTTCACGGTTTACTCGGCCTTATCAGAATTTCTCGTAGGTTGATCTCGTCCTATCACCCGCCGCGACCTATTTCGTGGATGTATTGAGGACGCAAAGTGCCGAAATCATGGCTGTTTATAGGTAAGAACAAGATGTCTTCATTGAATATTTTATAATTACTCATCTACATAAAATGAATGAAAGTGCTTTTAGAAGTACTTTTTGCGCTGTCGTTTCAGCAGGTGTATTACCAACTGTCGACGCGTACGGGATCGTGGGTACAAATTCTCTGGCGAGCGGAATTGCTTGGATTGCATTTCTGTAAGTCCATGTGTGCGCTTGCATTATGGTATTCAAGCTTCCTTTTTGACCTACGTACGATTTTGGTACATTCCTTTGCAGGTTATTGTTTATTACGATTCGCTATGGTCGCGAATTGCGTGAATGGTTAGATGTCGGCTTTACGTGTTCTCTGCATTCGGAAGAGTCAATGGCTTAGTGAATGGACAGGTATGAGATATGGGGAAGCCTAACTTCTTTCAGTGTCTTGGCATAATATACACACGAAAGTATAATGATAAATGCTGTTGGCTAGATCCTGTCTGTAAATATTTGTTAATTTCAATAATTTGTCAAAGAGATGACCAATTAATCCAATAAACCCGGTCATTTCGTTATGAAATAATACCTAGCAAGTCCAATGGCATAGCAATATGACAAGTGTTAATAATTTTTGATTTTGAAACGTGAATTGGCGTAGTTACTGTCATCATTAATAATCACTTTGAGATTTTTTAATAAAGAGACGCTGCTCAAAAGAATGTGTGTATGTATGTGTTTTTCCAAGATAAATACAAAAATATAAGGATGCGTGAATGAACTGGACTAATGCAAAACGAGCCGAAATGTAGGGGAAAGAATACATAAAACGTTTGAATAATAAATAAATTAATACGGGCTACAGAGGAGAATCAACAACAGGCTGGGTAACTCAATATACGATACAAAACAAAACAAGACAGATAACCCGAAAGGGAGGGAAAGAAGGGAAACACTTTTAAAGATTGCATACGGAACTAGGCAGTCAACGTTATTTCACACCCGAGGGAACTACGCCCTGGTGATGGCATCCTTTTCCGGCGAAGAGGCCTCCCACTGGTTAATTGATGGCGGCGCAAGATGGCTTGAGCAACAAGTTGAGCTGGATCAAGAATCTGGCTGTGGTGGGAAGTGGATCGCGATGACTGTGAATATGGCACGTTGTGGCGTGTCATTATCGTCTGGATTGGCACCCCCTCGGACAATTCTAATGAATGCGAACCAGAAAATTTTACTAGTCTCATAGGGTCGCTTATCGAGCGTTTTTCCCCATGGTCCCGCACCTTTTTGATAATAGGATACCACCTGCACTGAACCATATTTTCCAGTCGCGTAAAGAATGTAAGCTCGTAGGACCACGGCTGGTGTTCGCATTGTTGCATGTGCCATACGAGACTTTCATACATCTTCACCCACCAGCGTGCCTCCGATATATCGGACTTGGAGATGTGTCGATGTATCTTAACTAAGGATGAAGGAAAAGAGCGCGTTGGATGAGGAGTGGTCGGAACGGATGAGCTGAGAGATGAAGCCGGCGATACGCGATTGAGTTCTAAATTCAACGGAAGAGAGGGTATAAGGTTGATAACTGGAGATGAGAATGAATGCTTTTGTTGAGTAATCGGGGATAAGGAGGGCGTTGTTTTTGAGGGTGCGTCTAACTTGGCCCTGCACGCTTGATATTCAGATGGGGTTGACGGTAACCGGCTTGGCACTTCGTTCGGGGTTTTGGGCCTAATGTCGATTGAACAAGGTGACGAAGTCGTCGTCGGGGGCTGTTGCGGACGTATCAAGTTCTGTGAGAAACATCGTGGATAGGGCTTTTTATGTGCTGGAAGGGAGCTCAAAACCACTGAAAGAAAACACGGGGACATGCAAATTATACTCACTTTTTAGTTTGAAATCTTTCCTTCGAGTTCGCGGCGACGATGGGGTGAACGGTGAGACTGGTTTAAGACTTAAAGGGATCACTAATGGATGACACAAAAGTGTATCATTCTTGATGGCGGTAGTGACGACAGCGGCGGGGGTTGATTTGGTCGACAATTGTACAGGTTTGGAATGAAGGTAGATTGGTTGACCCATGAATGAAGGCGAATGCCAGTGGACGTTGGTTTTAAAGGCAAGAGTAATCGTTTCTCTTGAAGCCAAAGAAGGTATGAACACGAGAATTAACTGCGTTTAATGCTTTCCGTCAGTAACTGAAAGAGTGAAGGCAAGTGAAAGGTGGAAATAATATGCATTGAAGGCGACACAGCGAAAAAATATACTGAACTTACATGGAAAGAGTATAGAATGAAGAAACGTTACATGTTGCGTGTGATGATATATACACAAATAAAAAAGCCGGACCTGCACGTTTGTCCTAATTTGGACAGGGGAATCAATTATATTTTCAACAATCAAAATGATGGACGCAGCATCCCATTTACAGTGATGACACCATTCCTTCCCTCTTCCCTTTCAGTCTTTGTCGCACCCGTATCTGCAAAATAGTAGTATCAAGATCGTCCACTATGATTTACAACAATCATTAACGAGAACAATGTAAAATTTGGAAATGATAAATGACCAAAACTCAACCTATGATGTAATTTTTTTCATCTTTTTCACGAGATCTTACACAGAGATGATATTGACTCGCGATCATAACACATATCTGAGAAGTAATCGGTCCTGAGTTCATCGACCCTGTACTTGGTGAGATAGTCAAAACATTCCGCCTATGTAGTATGTAGTATATATATAGGTTGCCAAGAACATGTAAGGAAATGTAAGTTAATATCACTTTTCAAGCGTCCAGGGTTTGGGAATTTTTCTAAATGGTCTCCTACAAGTCATTACCCACCAACTAGCATTTGTGCTAATTTTAAAAGTGCCCCTCGAACGGAAGATCTGCCTCTCTGTCGGCAGCATATTTCAAGCGGCACCTGAATAAGTTGGTTTTGCTATTACCGCGGCTTTCGCGGTATAACCTTCCGTCGCTATGTTTTTCTATGCGTCGTTCACACTGAAACTATAGATACATTCGGTTTGATGTCCTTCGTCTATCCCCCTTCTCAGGTGTCAAGTAAGTACGGGTAAAGGCTACTAAAGGGTCATAAATCCTTCTCTGACCAAAAGCAACGAAGCAATTACTTTCCTCCTCGGATCACAATGTACATATATTCCAGGGTGAGTTCAATCGAGTGCTAAAGTCATGTGACGATAGGGCCGAATGGCTGTCAATTGAAAAAAAAGATCGAGGGTCGATCTGGTGCAAATACAACCCCCTACGGAGTAAAACAGGCGCTCACGAGTCGCACTTCGTGATGCTGTCTATTGTTTTCGACAATTTCAAGCCGTCCTCTATAAGCCCCAATTTCAAAATGTGGCTTATTGAAGGCGAAAGGCTAGGATTTTTACCTTCAAATGACTATCAAGCATTCTGTCAGAATCGATCATCAATGACTATGGATGATCAAAAACATTAAAAGAAGTGCCTTGTTGTCTTGGTGTTGTCTTGGTGCATCTAGGGTTCGTACATTCGCATATTTGTGACAAGCGTTGAGGATACTTAGATCCGGCTGATAATGGCTAAAACAAAAATCTGATTCAAAGGGAAGAAAGGGCTTAACGAAGGGTAATTCGATGACTGTGAAGAGAAGGAAGAATAGGTTAAAGACTTTAAGATATAAACGCGGTTTCTTCATAGCACATGCATGTTTGAGATTTGTTCCACCGGTAAATGCGACTAATTCTTGACACGGGGATGTCGCTTTACTAAAGCAGCGGGTTCATGCTGATGGGACGTGCAGGGTAAGTTATAAATAGTAGTTGGCTTTCGTTCGTTTAATTATTCAAAAACTATGCGATCAACTCACTATGAGCATCAGTAGTGTCAAGAATTAGTCGTATTTGCCAGTAATTTGTCAGTGGTGTTTAAACGAAACACCACGTGCACCAGGGTCAGATTTATAATCCATTGATTTCTCCGTTCGGATTTGTATAAAGCTTTCCCCCTTCATCCCCGGCCTGGCACCGCAATGTTTGAGACATTGGAGCACTTGAATTTACATGCTTTCGAAAAGGCATGGAATTTGCTGCTATTCGAAACATTCGATAAACTTTGGACCTTGGTCGGGCTTTTCTTTTTCGTTGTATCATCGCGAAAAATCGTCCAGAGACTTCAACGACGCTCAATTAGGTATCTGCGCGGACCGCCGGCGGGCTCATGGCTTGTAGGTTGGTGGTCCACATAACTATTTCATGGAACAGCTTCGTTAATATTTTCAGGCAATCTTCCACAAGTAATATCACCAAGTGAAGCAGGGGAGTTTGATTCCAAATGGGTGAAAGAATATGGAACTGCATTCAAAATCAAAGGTTTCATCAGTGTATGTGCGTGCACCACGACTACAATTTTTTCTGCTACATCAATACTTTTTTATTCTAGACCGACATACTGTTTCTGACGGATCCCAAAGTATCGTTTCATTTGATCGCAATGTAAGTTTTACTCAACAGCGCATAGGCTCTACATTATATCCTGAACACCGCTGGATATGCTTATAACAAACCACAACAAAAACGAGCTTCAACTCGACTAATCGTGGGAGAGGGTTTGGTTTTCGCCGATGGTAAGTATAAATGTTTTATATTTGTTTCGGGTGCCTATTTTGGTTTTAGGAGAGCAGCATACAAGGCAACGGAAATTGATGAATCCAGCCTTCTCGCTGAAAGTAATTCCGAACTTCTTCGAAGCCTTCCAATTCAGTGTCCACAAGGTCTGTGGAAAGTTTCTTTTTTGTCACCGTACAGTTTTCATTCAAACAACCCTTTTCTCAACGAAAAGATGATCGATGCTTGGAAGCAAATGATATGTCAATCGGATGGAAACACATGCGTCATAGACGTATCTTCGTGGGTCTCTCGAACTATGTTGGATATAATCGGACAAGGTAATACGGCTTGTCATGTAAACTGGGCGATGTTTACTTATGACTCTTAGTTGGTTTTAATTATGATTTTGGAGCACTCAGAGAGGCAACAAATCCACTGGCTGCAGCATATCAGGATCTCTTGTGCGTGTTTTCTGTATAAACCATATCATGATTGACATAACGTTGACTAAATAGTCTCGCAACCACGTACAAACGCTCTTCTTCAGTGCTTATTTTCCAGGCAATTTGGGGATACCTACCATTTTGGATGGTCAAACTCGTCCAAAGATTGCCCACTAAGAAACTGAAGCGAGTTCATTCATACCGAAACGTAGCTGAGAAGGTGGCGAAGGATATGATCAAACTTCAAACAGAACAATATTTTCAGGGAGACGAGGGAGGAAAAGATATATTAAGCATCTTGAGTGTGTACTTGACATTCCTGTGCCTAAAACGTTAAATGGGGGATTTTGTGTAGTTAGAGCTAACCTATCCGGAGACCCTCATGTAAAAATCTCCGACCATGAAGTTGAGGCACAATTAACGTGAGGCGCCATTATTATATATCATATAAGAAATCACTCATAGTAGTTTATTAGGACATTAATGTTAGCGGGTCACGACACAACAGCATCAAGCGTTATGTGGGGTCTATATGAGCTTTCTCGCCACCCAGAATGTCAACATCGTATTCGAGAAGAACTTTCTCAAATTCGCCTTCGAATGTCAGAGCGCGGTAATGATACTGTGACCATGGCCGATTTAGAGTCGATGAGGTATTTCAATGCTTTCATAAAGGTTTCTTTCCGTGTTTATAATGATACCGACACCTATCTAATGATATTCTTTCGTTTTAGGAGGTTCAACGTCTCCACCCTGTTATTCCCCTTATTCAACGAGAGGCATCTAAAGATGACGTTTTACCTCTTTCGGAACCCGTTCAAATTGATAATGGTACTTTTATAAACGCTATTCCCATCAGTAAGGGGCAGCAGATCATTATGAATGCGTCTATGTACAATCGGTAATTTATCTTCTAAGTGTACCTATTACAACAGTTCATTCGATCTATCTTTTAGATTGACGTCCGTGTGGGGTGACAATGCGGAGATGTTCAATCCCGAACGGTTTTTAGAAGATCCCAAGGAGAAAGAGAAGATCAGTGTAGGTGTCACATCGAATATGTAAGCTCATAACATTCATAGAAATACAACTGGTAACATTCCACATTCTTCTAGCTTGTCTTTCAGTAGCGGCATACGAAGCTGTATTGGGTGCGTTTAGTCAGTCTACTTACTTAGTTTTCAACTGATGAAACTTAAACATAAAGATGGAGATTCGCGTAAGTTCACTAACCATCTTGTCTTGACAACGATATTCATATGTAGCAAGTACCGTGGAAATGCAAATAATCTTCATGGAGTTACTTCAGAACTTTAGCTTTGCTCCCGATCCAGAACAATCTGAAATTATAAGAGCAGCAGCAGCCATAGTCACTCCTATGTTCGTCTTTTTTGGGTTTCGTGTCGTATCTCTCAATTTATTTTACTAGGATCAAAAACATCCCGGGGAGGGCGAGTCTGCCTCTGGCGGTCTCCGTGCTTTGAACGTATTTGTTCCAATGGGAAAGTTACTTATGACCTGGTCAGCAATATATCAATATGAATATTGTGTAAACACGTTATCGATATCATAAATGATATTTAATATACATACGATGAAGAAAAAAGCCTCGTAAACCATGCAATAAAATTTATTTCTTACAAGACTTTACACGACTCAGCTGTAGACGTAGACCGAAAAAGTTGAAACGTCTAACAAGCTTATGCCTTTTACCTTCCCTCCGACGTACGAAACCATTGTACATATAATATGGTCAAATAGTGGAAACCGACAGGGGGAGACTGGTTTTTCCGGGATCGGCTTTAAGCCTAAGTCGCAGATGTTAACCAATGCAAATTGTGGAATAGATGTCTGAGACGAACATACATAGGAGCTATTATACTTGTTGCCGCTCGAATAATATCGCATCCGTTTGGATCAGGAGCGAAGCTGAAGTTTTCCAGTAACTCCATGAAGACCACTTGCATTTCAGCAACACTATATGCATGGTTTGAAATAACACAGGTTAAACAATCAAATATAGATATCGACTCACGCGAACCTCCATCTTTTTAAAGCCTATCAATAGATAGCTCTAAACGAATAAAAGATTAAGCTCACCCGATACAACTTCGTATACCGCTACTGAAAGTCATACTAAAAAAATCATGATCATGATTAAGAATCTTTCTGCCTATTCGTTAACATACATGTTGGATATCACGCCAACCCCGGTCGTTGCATATTCTTTAGTTAAGAATCGCTCAGGTCTGAACGTATCCGCGTCGTCGCCCCACACCGACCTGAGCCTAAATCGAACAGGATGATTTAGAAGATCGAATATGTAGAAAGGCTCCAATACCTATTGTACGCGGGTATGCTAATGACGATCCGCTGTCCTTTACTTATGGGGATAAAATTAATGAAGTCCCCATTTTTTGTTTGAACGGGCTGAGACAGCGGCAGAACATCGTCTTGAGTCGCCTCTCGGTGAATCAAGGGGACAACAGGATGAAAACGATGGAGCTCCTAGAAAATAAGACAGATCAGATATTTTCATTTTCATTTTCATTTTCTAAAAGTGGAAGCAACTTTTATAAAAGCACTGAAATATTTCATTGACTCCAAGTCAGAGACAGTCAAGTTGTCATCACCACGTTCTGACATTCGGAGGCGAACATCAGCAATTTCTTTTCGTATGCGACATTGGGAATCCTGATTGAGAGAGAGTTCATATAGTCCCCACATGATGCTTGAGGCCGTCGTATCATGACCTGCTAGCATCAAAGTCCTGGCAAAGTAAAGTAAGCAATAAAGTTCGGAAATATAAAAGCGGCACCGGTTCACGTCAATTGGGATTCGATTTCATAATCTGAAATCTTCACGGAATGATCTTCCGATAAGTTAGCTCTGACTTCAGAATGATAGGGCATAAGATTCTCGGATTATTCCAAACATGAAGGTGCGTACTCAATATACTCAACATGTCCTTTCCTCCTTCGTTGCCGTCATTGTACTGTTCAGTCTGAACCCTGATCATCTCTCGTGCGACCCCTCGAGCTACTTCTCGATATGAATGAAACCGTTTCATCTTCCCAGCAGGAATTCTCTGAAGAAGCTTAACCATCCAAAAAGGAAAGTATCCCCATAACGCTTCAAATAGGAGCATTCCGTTTGAACGTTTGTATGTCGTTTCGATGCTATTTACTCGTGTCAGCGGGTTATACATAACCAATGCAGCCGTAAACATACAAAAGGTCCCTATACGCCGTGGCCAGCGGATTTGTCACCTCACTGAGTGTTCCAAAGTCATAGTTGAAGCCGACTGCCAGTGATATGTATTGATGTGCTGAAATTGCAATAAATTAGATTCTTCATACCTTGTCCGATTATATTCAGCGTGGTTCGTGAAATCCACGGTGATACATCGATGACGCAAGTATGACCACCGGATTGAGAGATTGTTCGCTTCCAAATGCCAACCAGCTTTTTCAAAGGAAAGTCCTTAATCGACACTCCAATTATCTTTGAAATTGCCTCTCACCGTATGAACATTGGAACGGAATGCTTCAAAAAAGCTGGGAAACGTCGTAAATGAAAAGGCCGGATTCATCAGCTTTCGCTGTTTCGCGTGCTGTTCTCCTATATCAAAGAGTAAGTGTGTGCTAAAAGATGTATGTAAATGCCATACGAACCAAGCGCATAGACTAAGCCTTCCCCCACAATTAATCTGGTTGTAGCTCGGATTTGCTGCGGTCTGGGATAATTGTACCCAGTAGTGTTGAAGATGTAATGTAGAGACTGTGGGCGTTGCACAAGGTCATTCATGAGATAACACGTTTGATACAGCAACATCTTACTTTGGGATCAGTAAGATAAAGCATTTCAAGCTAAAGAAAATTGTTTCAGGATAGCCAAAAACACTACAGAGATAATCACGAACGCCCATAGACCCATTGATTCTGAACGCAGTTCCAAATTCGTTTGTCCACTTAAAATCAAACTCTGCTGCTTCATCAGAAGCCAGGAGTTGAGGGAGATTGCCTGATACAAGTTAACAGGCTTCTCACAACCTTCATTTAAAGCGATAAACTTGCCTACCAGCCATGGACCTGGTAGAGGTCCACGCAAGTATGTGATCGAGCGCCGTCGGAGTCTTTGAACAATTTTCCATATCGTACTCGCGGCGCAGACCGCGAGTATAGATGATGTCAATGATAACGATTGCCATGGCCATTCGAGAGCGTATAGCACATAACCCTTAGATATCATGAGTCGGGCTAGAATTGACTGGGAAAGGGGGAAAACCAATGATCGAGGTGTGGAAAGTCGCAAAGGTTATGTAAGTTTTCCATGGCACCTATGTAACCCTTCAAGCTCTAGTGTTAATGGGGAAGTCCCTGGCTCAATGAACATTCTGGTGCATTCCAAAAAGCAGAGCCCTTTGAAGCGCGCCAAGCGTAAACTTCATTGACGACTCTTCTTCACAAGTATCCTTAATAGATATAAATCAAGGATCTTTTGAGTACGAAATACGATGATTTAATATCCTGGGTGTATACATATGACACTCATAGTGACTCCTGAGTATCAAATGATGTTCGCTCGCCGTCAGATCAACATGTGATGTGACATCTAACCCTGACACGGGAACAAAACCATCCGAGTGCTGACTTCTATGTATAAAGAATATTTTCCTGTAGAGGGAAGGGTTTGCCTAACGTATCATAAGAATCAAAAGACAGGATTTACTTGAACTGGAGAGCATCG
This sequence comes from Dictyophora rubrovolvata, assembly GCA_029959195.1. NCBI lineage: Eukaryota > Fungi > Basidiomycota > Agaricomycetes > Phallales > Phallaceae > Dictyophora > Dictyophora rubrovolvata. The sequence goes on from CP114117.1 coordinate 52,788, forward strand.
TCGGGTTTCGATCTGGATTTGTACAGGCCGCAGCGCTTGATCGAAGGATGGCCGCAGTGTGAATGGAAGGAAAATGTTGGGGCAAGGACTTGTTCTATGATTCATTCCTTAATTCCATCACTTACTTCACCAATACCCCAGAAGAAATGACTTGAGCCGAACATGGTTGTGCGCCAATAATTCTGAGGCAAAGCACATTAGGGTGTAGGACACCCTGAATATCGTCGAAAATTATTGTTTTTAAAAGAACAAGGACGACAACCAATTCGGAACATTCCTTCATGCCCAGCTCACATAAATCGCATATCACACATCTGAACAAGATGAAGCGGTCAGATCTGTTCTTGTTGCTATGACAAAAAGGCCTACATATCATTCTTCTGAGACAAATGTTTTTCCGACACGTTCTTCAAAAATGGGGCGACAAGGGTCCGTTAAGGTGGGTCTATATGACAAACAATTGGGAGTCCGAAACATCATGACTGCTGTCTCAATAGAACCCACTGGCAATTTTTGATTAATAGTAGATATACTCCGAGCTCATAGTTGTTTACCCGGATAAAAACCAGGTACGAAGATCACCATTCAAGGACCTTCGGCCTCTGGTAGGCGTGAATTCCCTGAAAGAGATCAAAAGAAAATGCACGTTAAGTCATTTCCTTTGTTACACTGTCCGAAGCACGGTCCAACGATTTCCAAAACTGATACTTGGTCAAAACACCCCGTGCTCGAATATTACGGTCCTTGGGGTTGTCAGAGTCGTTTTCTTCAGACCTCATCCCGATCACAAGTTCTTTAGGAAAGATTTTGAGAAGAGTTTCGTTTTCTTTTCGAGAGAGGCAAGGATGCATCTGACGCTGGCGTGTAGTCACTGTTCGCATCGACAGTACGTTTCGTTAAAATCTTACTGATGGACCTTCCGGCCGGTTCGCTTCCTTGATGAATGGGAAACCGAGAGTTTCTGCGGTTTTCACCATCTTATGATCATCATCCACAGGGAAAGCGTTTCATAATCGATGCTTTTGAGAGAAATCTCAAAAGCTTGGATTTGCCAGGGTCCTACGAATGGATAGAGGAAATTACATCGAGAGTTGTGATACTTGATACCCTATGGTGGCTCGGTGTGACAAAGTTTAATGAGTCAGAGAGGCCTCTGATCGAATAAAAAGGCTCAACACCACCGCAAGACCAGCCTTATAACCGTGGCGAGACCATCGGTCCAGCTCATCTAGAAATGGCCGGGAACAGATAAACCTGTTTATTTTAAAAGTTCCGCCTTACACTTTTCCGCTAACTAAATCTGTGGAACCGTTGATTGCGCCTCTGGTTGGAGCACTGGGTCATCGGTAGATTGGGTACCTGGCAGAATGTACATTCAACAAGGGCACATGTGATGTAAGACGGGAACGTGTTACGTGCTTAAGGAGAAAGACGGATATGTTGGGTTTTCCTCCAAGACGGTTGGCAAAGAGGGTCCGAAGATAGCCTATCATATTCTTTAACGATATTCTGAAGATAAATGCGCGCCATATCTTCAATTGAATATGCAGCGTAAGATGGATGGATTCATTAACGCGGAGGATTGGAAGCTGTGAGACTTGAGTTTATGTCAGCTACGACACGTGATTTCTGATTTTAGAACTTGGAAGCTGGCGACAACAACGACTACTGTGACACGGACACGCGTAACGACCGCTTTTGAATTATATTATGCCCCGTAAAAGGACCGCAGAAACCTCGTCAAGCTGCGACAGCGATAGTGACTACAATCCTGAAATAAAAGAACGAACAACGCGCACCGTTGGCCGAAAGCGAAAGAAGACGTGGGTGCCAACTGAAAAGGCCACCATCGTCCTTCTCGCAGCGAACGAAGCTAGTTCAAAAGCTGTCAATTCACGTAGGGTTCAGTCCTTATAATGTACACTATCTTTGTTAATTCAATAATTCTCCCAGTCAAAGATATTGATCAGGGAGTTCTTTCCCGTATCAAAAAAGCCCTCACATTGGGCTCACACGAAGGCACTGGGGAAGAAGAAGCTAAACAGGCGATGAGGTATGTTTGCATAATGACAAATTAATTCGCTGAACGACTATGAATTTTCGTGGCGTAGAATTGCATTCAGATTAATGGCGCAGCATAAGTAAAAAATATGTATTATCACATTCCGCCGACTTCTAAAACATCGGCATTAAAGCGTCAATCAAGCTGACATCCTGGCTTCCGAAAAAGAGTCAGAAAAGCTGAAAAGAGCCGGCCAATCGTAAGTTTCAGGTCACTCTCACTGCTTCTTAATCTCGACACAAATTGGACCGATGAATGACTTTTCTTTTAGGTGTGTCGAAATCAGAAGCACCAAAAACAAAGCTTTACGCTGTTATTATTGGATGGACTATATTGGTTGGGCCGTAGATGCTCTCTTTGACTGCAGTTACTATACCACAAAACACGAAGATAGACTTGTCTGGACCTTTTATGGTGTGTATCACAAGCTATTTCTTATTAGGTCGTCAGATGAATTTTCATCCTATGGCAGGACTCTGTGAGTCTACAGTCGCCGCCGCTTACAGCTTTGAGATGGTGCTTATATTATATACCTTGCATAATCGTAAACTCGGACTAACATGTTGCTGTTTCATTAGGCTTTCAACCTTATCATGGACTGGAGTGAGAACAAAAGGTGGAAGCTGTGCGTACAACCTTTTTTTTATGGTTCGAGTTTAGTGAGAAGGTTGTCCTATCTTTTGTCAGTATTTATCGCTCTGGAGTCTGTGAAGGCCTGTACAAATTCGCCAAGCGTGAGCGGGAAGAAGAGGTCCGAAGAGTACAGTTCAAAGAACTGAGTATGCTGGAGAAGGCTAGAGCCGAGGAAGAAGAGGAGGATAAGAGAAGATTAGCACGGTTGGCAGGCCCCCCAGAAAAAGAAACAGAAAAAGTTTGAGATAGATCAAAACATATGATTCATACGGTGACTGATCTGCGTTACAGAAAAATGCGTCGAAGTCGGTCACAGTGGAAGATATTCTTGATGAAGATTTAGATCCGAATCCGCCGACCACGTTTACAATTTACAATTATGGACCAGTTATTCGAGACGACGAGGAAGATGAGGGATGCGATGAATGTGAAGGTGTAGATGACTCTGAGGAAGAGGGACCAAGTGCCGATTTCCAAGTATACAACGAACATGAAGTTATTGACGTGGACGCGATTGACCAGATATTGCAAGGTATTGAAGTGAAAAAGGGCGAAAAGAAAGAAGTAAAAAGAGAGGAAGAAATGGTGGAAATACCATGTGCGTGTGAGGTGCAAGAAAAGGAGAGCAAAGAGAAGGAAAAGCAAGTCGAGGAGGAGCAAACTCCATGGTCCTCCAAACAGCAGCTGATGCTGTTCAGAGAAAATGCGACTCAAGTGGCCAAGGCGAGCTGCTTTTTTTTTGGTCTTTATGGGTCTTAATAGTGTTGATTGCAGGATTGGTTGAAAGAAAACAAGATCGAATTAGAAAAAAAAAGGAAGAATCAACGGCCAAAACTTAAAACGAAAGAGCAACGGGAGGTGTTCAAACAAGGAGTTGAAGACGCCAAAAAAATAGACTTAAAAAGAAAAAGGATTAAAGAATTAGGCGAGGAATAACATGGAACCGGTTTTATTCAGTTTTTGGGAATTGAATAGTATGGGGTTTCCTGACGCACTCTTTATGATTAGGCGCCTGTTCGCACGTATAATTAGAAGTATTAGAGTCAATTTTCTTCAAAAACTATTTGTCGAAGTAACTGAACGTTTCGCGGGTATCTAGCATCATTCTACTTGGCGTCCGAATTTCCCCACTACCTCGGGGCAGTCGTTCCGTTTTGCTTATTGAGTATTGCTCGACCTCGTCATTCCAACCTACCGCCTGATACAAGATCATAAATTGGAAATGTGGTTTGGGGCTCTCGGCTTAAATTTCTTCAAGACCGGACCCCGAAGGACAAGATCCAAGCAATCCTGGGCAGGAAATGGCGCTAGTGTGTCTTTTTGTGAAGAAGCTTACAGTTCTATTCGCGGACAAAATGAGGGAGATTCGCGAAGCCGAATATGAAAAAGAGTTTAACTGATACTGCAGGCAGTTGGGTGAAGTCGCCAACGAACTAGACGCAGGCTTTGATTCGTTAATGGACAAACTCCTCGCAATGCAATGCGATGTACTCGGCGTATGGTAGTATGTTTCTTTTTGTTTGGTTATTTTTGGGCGCACGTTATCCCTTCGCGACCCTAGTCCCCAATTCGGAAATACTAGAGCGGCTATTAGAGATGTCAACAAGCCGAGAAAGCGAGAGAGCTCTCGTACGTTTTCTTTTCACAGTTGTCTAGCCCACTCATTGGTGTTTATCTACATCGTAATATGCAGATGTTTAAAATAAAGGCAAGGCACGTCTGGTGTCTTTAAACCTTGCACTATGCGTTCGACAAGTATACTCTCGCAACGTGGTTTTTTTTATGAGCGCTCATTGTGCCTTATATGATATTTACGAATGCTCAAAAATGAAACCCTAAAGCAGCTAATATTCTCGTTTTTCCCTGATGAACGTCGTCATTAACCTTGGAAGAGTATTGTTCACCTTCCGTAATGATAATCGGCACACCTACAACGGCACTATTTTCCATCCATGCAGTACACCTTTTATTGAGCTATCTGATTTTCAGAGTTCGAGGCCTAGGATGTAGCGTGATTTAGCTAATACGCATGGCTATTTATTTTTGACGACCTACCTCGTAAGTTTAATGCTATAAAATTGCTATGACTAAGTTGCTTCAATCTCCATTCATGTGGTATAGCCTGGCCGGTTGCTTTGAGTTTGAATATTCATTGTATATTCACCCCTCTCACAATACGCGTCTATTGGACAGCTTGGCGGAACCCTGCCCGAACACTTATATAGACCCAGTATCCACTTGGCGTCACATTAACCGCCACTTGTTTTTAACTACATGCAAGGCTTACTGGACTCCACCCAGCTTGAAGGGTATGTGCTTTTCCATTATTTGAAAATCGCGATATTCAGATTTGCATAATATAAAAGTGCACTTGAGCAGATCAAATCCCGTGCCAGGCACGCCGCCACGCAATCTACCGATCACACAGAAATGCAACGACACGTTCTCGTCGACGTAACGATTACGTTTATTGGAGCGAGTGCATTGCCTAAGATGGACGTCATTGGTACCGCGGATCCGTATTTCGTGGCGACGATTAACGATAAGATTAAACTGATGTGAGAAGAAAAGCCCGATAGTAAAAAAAAGTTGAGGCAAACTTATTCAATTTTCCTGAAGTTCCACGGTACAGCCGAACACTCTCACCCCCGTATGGAACGAAATTTGGCGTGTCAAGAATGTTCCAACAGAAGGCGTATTGAAGATCGTTGTTTGGGACAAGGATGATGACACCCCTTCGGACGATCTTATAGGTAAGTTGATCATCCGATTTTTATGACGATATTTCTTCTAAGTCAGTACCGTAAGGATCATGCGAAACTGTCATGTTCGAAGGTGTGAAAGAATTGAATCTTGTCAGCCCGACAATCAAGCGTACCCGAGGTTCAATTTTTATAAAAATTGACATCAAGCCTCCTTCAGCTCCAAACCTCCTACCTTATACATTCGACGGTCCTATCGTCTACTCCAGACATTTTTCCCCAACAGTGGGTATATTGACGAAATCACTAGACGACAATGGTCAACGCCTATACTCGACTTGGAAACTGCGCCTGAAAGGGATACAAACGTTTCTTCCTGGTCCATTACAACATTGGAATACGAGTTATTCTGCCGCGAAGCGTATTTTCGGCCCAGGACCTTCTAGTCTAGCAATACGAGCTTCTATACGAGCAGGCCATCGCCTTTTATATGCAAGGTCTACGAGGAACGCATTCGGAGTGATACAGAATAAACAAGATATAATTGACATTCTCACTGGCGGCCGGAATTCCCCCCATCGTGTCAAGCCTGCCGTCTACACATACATAATATCTTCCGAAGATGATTCCTTCCGATTTAGTGAAACTGGTGCAGCTTTTTTTGTCGATTTTGCTTCCAAACACGCCTTACACGCTAACTGCTCCAAACATGTACGATATAGTGGCGAATTTCATTTGAGACCCCAGAGTGGTTGGGATTTTTTCAATGAAGAACTTCAACAATCCGACCAGGACATCCAATGGGAGTTCGTCATCGACAACAACAGTGGGACTTACGCTCCTTCCAAAGTCCTGCTTCCCAATTTGAAGCGTCTTCTTGAATATAACTTCCCAGGATTCAACATCATAGCTCTGGACAGGGATGATCCTGGACTCGAGAAAAGTCGTGAAGCTTGTAGAGCATACGCCGTAAACGTTAGAAAAGAGCAAACTTCGGAGTTACAGCCCCACCTTCATGTCGAAGGCGAACAAACGCTTAGTGCACAGGCGTCTCTTTCCGGCGTGCCTTTAGGTTCCCAGAGGAAAAAGAGCGAGGACGATGCGGCAGGGGTTGACTTCTCGGATGTCTCTTAATATTCAAGTTGACGTTATGTAATTACCAATGTTAATTATATTATACATGCAATGCTTTTTGTTTATTATGTACGATCATTCAGAGCCATTTAATTTATCATTCATCGTCGTTAAAATTCTAGGACTCGTACGTATGGTGTTATGGGTTGGTTTTCCAACTTGAACCCGGCTCACACCTATCATCTATGTGAACGGTTTATATTTTCCGCCCCAGGCTTCGCATAGTAACAAGTAGACGTCTTGAATTATTTCTAACCTAATAAACTACAGATTATTGATTTTAACTAAATGATAGGGACACGTCTACAGTTAGATATAACAGGAAGGTGTCGTGTATACAGGGGATCCATATGAATATAAGCGTAAGCTAGAAATACATAAAGTGGTCACGAGAAAGAAGAGTCGCTCGTGTTTTAAATGTATGAGGGAAAGCGGTAAGTCACAACTAAATGAAGTATATAGTAGTAATCGCAGAGGGTAGTCGTTATGTATCATCCGGGGGGTGGGTTAGCCGAATTGTAAGTCCAAATTCGGGAGAGTTGGTAGTAATTTCACAAGTAATTCATCAAGTTTGTAGGGTTTAATCTTCGACAAAAATAAATAAAAGGAAAAACAATAGATTAAATGAAACCGTACAAAAACGTCATCCATACCTGCGCTTTTAGCGCTTTCGACCTGTCCTGAACGCGCATTTCCTGTCAGAGCAAAGATGCGATTCCTTCCCTTCAGTTCACCTGACGTTTCTAGACGTCGAATCTCCCGAACTGCAGTCAAACCATCCCTATATGAAGGAGTAGCAACCTGAAGTCACAAGGATATTATGAACTAACTTACATCACAGGCATCTCACAATCCATCTAGATAAACATTCAATTAGTCAAAACTTATTAAATCATGTTTATTGGTTTCACGCGCCAATATAACATCAAAAAGCCTCCCTTCAGCAGAGAGTGCTTTGATACAATCCAATGCTTGCTGACCATTGGCAGCTAATGTCGTCAGAAAACCAGCGCCTTTGAGTTGGCGACTGAAGTAAAAATAAGCGCGGGTATAGCAGTTAATCGGCCAATCGCGTACTTCAAAATTGTCTAAAATTGAGGTGACAAACGAATCAGCCATCTTGTCGTAGATTATGGAGAGAAAATTATACCTGATTTATAAGATTGTCCTCCGTTATCAATATGCTAGAAAACGTCAGAATGCATAGAAATAAGTATATTATGACTAAGGGTACGTACTGTCCGCGGGAACTCGGGGAAATGTTGCTAGACATTGGTGGTGACTGATTGGTTTTCGTCCGAGCTATGTCGATTACGGTGTTGTTGTGGAAGATATCTGGATCTGACGCTTCTTCTGAATCAGGTCCCACAGGCGAATTCAATGCTTGTATGAAGAACCGAAACGTGGCACCGTGGCCATAGACACTGTCAACCTATTGAATGTTGGCTTAGAGGATGAATGCCGATTTCCACCATGGAGTGCTTACGTCTATGCGACCATTCATTAAGTCACAAAGCTTCCTGGAAACGAATACTGCGAGAGTTAATAAAAAATTGATCTTGATCAGGAACAAATATTAACTGACATCCAAGGCCAGATCCTCCAAAAACGTCATGTGAATTCGATCCCTGTTGAAACCTAACCAAGGACGTGTTTAGGCATCCATTGATGCATATTCATTTACTCCTACATACCTCTTGAACAGCAACGCCAGGTCATCGGGATGTAATCCAGGCCCAGAATCCTTGACGGAAATGTACAAATATATTGGGGCTGCAGGGTCTTCAGGGATTTTATCATCCAAAGGTGGCAAACATGTTCCTTCTCGAGGAGGGTCGAATGAAACGTCTACATTAACCTGGATTCTTCGTTCATCGACGCTTGTATCCTATTTCAGTGTCGCAAATTTCCTTGTGCTACCAGACACATGATAAACGTACCGCAAACTTTATCGCATTGGATAACAAATTCGTCAGCACTTGACCTAATCGTGACTTGTCGGACCGAATCCTTCGAACGCGTAGTAGACGTATGGAATCGCCGAATATCAAATCAAGGCGTATTCGTTTCCTATATAATTAGCTAAATTAATGACTTCACAGGTATGGCACGAAAAGCCTACATTTTTAATTCGTTATGAAAAATTGACATTACTCTACGAATCTCGGGCACTAGCTCAAATTCCGCTGGGTGAATCGACAAGACCTGCAGCTGAATTCGAGATAGTGAAAGCACATCATTGGCGATCCGTTCTAAAGATCGAGGTTGATATGCTGGATGTGACTTGTTAAACAATAACCACCTACCCTGCGCTAGTCCACACTAAGATTTACCTCAGCAATTTCTTTGTGATAAAAGAAATGTATAACTCACCTGATAAATTGAATCCAGAGCCTCTAGATCTTCGTCCATAACACCTAGCAAATCCCCCTCTGGAAGGAATCCTTGTCCTGTCTCTCGAGCTTTTTGCAATTTTTCACGAAGCCGGAACAGGTTTTCCTTTACAAGTGTACTGCAATTCAAGATGGCTGAGACCGGCTGTCGAAGTTCGTGGGATGTGACGTCAATCAGTAATTCCTGCGCTCGACGGCGTTCGTCAGCTTCCCTACGCCTTTCCTCAGCTTCTTCAGCCCGTTTGCGAGCAGTGACCTCTCGTTCCTGCACGTGGAGAAGCTTAGCAGCTTCATAAAGTCGTTGATCTGATATGTCCGTGATAGTGAAGAGTATGCCAGCTAATAATTGTTAGACCTTAAACACATCATAAGCTGAACGGACTCACCCCATTCATTGTGTTCTATCCCGAGATGCACCACCTGACCTTTAGTCCATATTCCATTAAGCCAGCCTAATAACGAGGTAAGTGAGGCGTCATGAAAGAATAATCTCGCTCACGAAATTCCAGGGATCCCTCCATCCGGTGATCTAAAGCCTTGCGCCAAAGGACGGTAACAGACTCGACGTCCGCGGGATGGACACTAACAACATTTTCAAAAGCTAAAAGAAATGAAAAACAACCATGTACGATACCTCTCAATCCTTGGAGAGTCAATTTTAAACATGATTGCGGATATTAAAAAAAATCGACCTCACCAATCATTCAAAGGCAATCCAATCCTTCCTGTTATTTCCAACCACCGCGGGTTAGAATAAATAATTCTGGAGAGGGTATCAGTATTTTTGACCGCAAAACAGCTCATGACTCACGATCCACGAGCATCGGTCCTAACAGAAATCATCATTATAAATATGACGACAACGATGTCGTAATACATACCGAACAATTCCAATTGGTGAGACATCGGAAAGTATTTGGATTTCCCTTTGGCGTTCCCTACCAGAAATTAGTATCCTTATACGCTAGCAGCAAAAAAGCTATATACTCAAATCGGGCCTTGAACAAGTGGATGTGAATGTGGATGATTTACAAAATAAATTTAGTTTACCTCTAATTCAGTTCGACGCTTGCCTAGCTGCATTTGGAGATGAACTCGAGCAACAAGTTCACGACCTTGGAAAGGTTTCGCGATATAACTAATGGTACCGATATTAATATTGAGTCATTTGTGGACAACATACTTACTCATCAGCACCAGCCAACTAAGACATGCTTCAAAATCGGATACGCGAGCGAAACGTACTGACATACCAGACCATCGATTATAGCTTCTTCTCCAGCCTTTGCTGTCAGAAATATGATAGGCACAAGTCCTAATTTCATTCATCGCGAAAGTACAAGACCTATGTAGGAGCAGAAACGTACTAGTATAGGGTCGTTCTCGCATCGCCTTCATCAACGCATAGCCATCGACAACTATGCAAAACATCGAAGAGTGTCCATTGTCGAACAAATTGCCACTTACAGGGCATCATGACATCCGTTAAGACAAGATTGGGTCGCAAACCCTTATCCATCAGCTCCAGTGCGTTCAGACCATTCGTAGCTTCTACGACAGTGCAGAATTCCACAAACCTGAAATTGACAGGTTACGATAGTCCAACAGAGAAATAGGCAAAAAGACCTACATAGTGCGTATAAACTGCGATGATGTCAATCAATCATTGTTCAACGTCAAAAGATGGAAAATGCCCACTTGCCTGTCGCATATCGCTGCTATCATCCACTAAGAGACGGGGCTTCAGATGGAGAAGATCAACATAAATATTGAACTATTCACCCAACAAAAGTATATCCGTTTTCACGAAAAATAACGTTGAATGATCCAACTTATTGACTTCATTGACCGTATCCGATCCTTCAATTGAAGTTGGTGATGATGTTGCTGTTCTGCTGTTCTGTACATCACTGGGATCCAACCAGTGTGTGGCTTCTTCCACGATACCTCTCGCATAATGCTGATGACGATGCTCCTCGGACATGGTATCATGGACATGTGTAGGAGGTAGATGATCCCTCCCAAGAGGAATCTGAACAGTGAAGATGGAACCGTGTGAACCATCATGACTCTCGTTCTTTGTTCTCGAGGTAACACTCATGGAGCCCCCATGAAGACGAACGAGCTCCTAAAAATACATGTGAAAATCAGGACTGGAGGTTTTGATCTCGACATCCAAACCTTGGTTAAAGATAGTCCGATACCAGTACCTTCGTGACTACGGCTGACGGTCTGTAGTTGTCATTAAGCCTACTGCGGTCATATAAAAAGACGGAACACAAACTCACAGATACTCGATGAAATCTTTGGAATATCTTATCTAAGTCTACGGAAATATTGAATACGCTGGATCCGAAGTGTCTTGGAAAGATAACATACCATCTTCTGGGATACCAACACCTGTATCTGCCACTGAAAAGATCACTTCCTGATTCCTGAAACGCAGCTGAACGGTGATAGACCCTTCTAAGGTATCTATGGTTGAGAATGAGTTTATATATACATTCTCCGGACAATATACGAACATTTGAAAGCATTTCCAGTCAAATTGAAGACGATCTTTTCCCAGAGACTGGACGTGAGAGTGAGGGAGAACATTACGGAAGAACATCCTGGAGAAGACATACTCTGGATCCACATAACAAAGCACAGGGGATGTCGTATCACAATCTATAATGAACTGCAAAAACGGTCAACAATTGTCCAATGACAAGGAGTTAATCTTTACCTCGATGTGGCTTTTTTCGATCGTACTTCGGAACAAAGCAGCCAAATCGGCGGTGAAAGCTCCCAGCTGGACGGGCTTGAAATTGCCTAAATAACCAGCGCATTTAACATCGACGCTATACGTATAAAAAAAAAGATGATCCTCACCCAATAGTTTGCCAGCTTCAATTCTTGTGAAGTCCATAAGCGAATCTACTAATCTTGATAGCCGGGAGACATTGCGTGAAGCCATGCTTAGCATGTCCTTCACCTTAGAATCTCGGGTGGTGGTCAAAGCGTCTTGGAGTGGACCCATTATTAATGTCAATGGAGTTCCTAGCAAATAGCTGTCGATAAGACAAGAAATTCGATGGATGAAAACCTACGTAGTTCGTGAGAAACACTGCTAAAAAAGGATGTCTTCGCTGCATCCAACTGCGCAAGTTGTCTAAAGAAAACAAAGTCGTGTCGTGCATCTAATAGAGGGAAAGAAATGACAATACGGACACTGCTCTTTGTGTCTCGGCTTCCCAGCTTAACACAGCTGCCAAACTAACACTTAACCCTGTGCTAAACAAGTTAACCCACTCCTCATACTGCTTGTCATACGGCCGTCGTGGATTGACCCCGAGGACAAGCATAGCTTGAGGTAGCGGGGTTTCCTCGCTTTCGTGCGACCAGATGGGGATAATCACGGCTTGTCGCGGAACATCTCCCCATGATCGACGCGATAGGCTCTCGGCCACTTCGGACGGAAGACTCGGTACAAGAAGCGGCCGCCTGGACACGATGGCTTCGGCAATAGGCCAACGCCATGCGGTTGGAAAAGCTGCAGATGTTCGAGAGGATTTAATATTTTGATGCGCAGTGACGTGATCAAAGCCATTAACATTGGAAGGCGTAGGTGTACCTATCCTTGATTTAGAAACAAAAGTATGAACAAACTAGCTTTAGAGAACGTACCTGCTGCACTGGACAAAAGTGGAAATGAAGTCCCTGGAAAGATAGATGTTAGATGAAGAGAAAGACGGGTTATCGTGTAATATACCAGTATCGGATGGATGACGACCGATGGGGCCACGACCGATGTGAGGTTTATAGGTGATTGGATCCAGTTCAATTTCCAGGAAAAGAGGTGTAGCGGGATGTGTGTCGGGCACGCCAATGGAGCCGGCAAGTTTCAGGGAGAGATGTAAAGGTGGGTTATGAAAATCGTGAGGTGGACGAACACGGGGAGGCGTATCGCTATTGCTGGAAGTATCCCGACGTTTATGAACTGTGATAATAAAGTCAACAATATTGTTGAGATTGGGTGGATATAATAGAACGCTAGCCTTACTTAAATTAGGAGTCTGGCAGTAATAGAACGCTGCAAAAGGCACGCTGATATGGATTAGTTCCTCCCCTTCAGTTATGATAATAGCTAGAGTTACTCTTCTTTGTTTTGCTCAAGCACCGAAATGAGAGCGCTCGTCAGTTGCAAGACATCCTTGGATAGTTTCGCCCGCTCGCTAAATGTGCGCATCGAGCGTAACCGACGTTCCGCCAAAACCTTCTGTGTGGTTTCTGGACGTAAGAACAATGTCAATTCAATATAAGCTGTAAATGCATGACAAACGAAAGCCAGATATACCGATGGACCAGTTCAAAATCCCTTCTACTGTGCCATTCTTTCCTTTTACGGGGATCTGGGAGTTCATGTTAGAAAAAAGGTTTTTATAACGGAAAGACCACCAATCGGCATACCCAGCTCCACGTCTGATACACTTCTTCGGGCAAGTCTGCCGAGGTTAGCCGGTCAAAGAACATCAGATCTAGAAAAACACGTCATCGGTATAAAGTACGTCATTGTTGGTATATGTAACATACCATCCTGACGGGCAGCGCTTTTCCCTTCGAGTACAGGCACGCTGACGGGGCCAAACCGATCCCAAACCTCGCCCCACGCATCGCTGCCTGATTTTCCAAAGAGCCGAGGGTGTTCCTTCCCCGCCATGTCTGCGTATTTGTCATTGTACATTAATACAAGTGATGGTCCCCATAATAGGGTACACTTTTGGGCAAAAAAAAAAATCAGTCATGAGACATTATATGGTCATATCAAAAAAAACCCACTGAAGTTGGAGACTGCAAGCAAATGCTGACCGCTGTTTTCAAAGAAGGACACCAGGATTCGATAGGACCCAGATCCGTACTCTGCCAAGGAAAATCCTGTATCATCCGCTCCATTTCACCTGGGTATTTAGGAGGAGAAAATGCGGCGGCAGGTTCATCGAAAAGTCGTAGTGGATCAAAAGACAGGCTCTGGATAACTCCGGAGGTTGAAGCTGAAAATTGTAAGCCACGGGTTGTAGTTATGGGCTCCGTGGGATGAGAACCGTTGATTAGAGTGATCTCTGGACGAGTTGATAATGAAAGATCGGACTTGATAGTACCTTTTAGTCCCTGAGCAGACGTTATGAGGCGGGGAAAAGAGGGTGCAGGGGGGAAATTTAAGAGACGTAGGCGAGAACCTGTTCGCCTAGTGTGAATGGAGGATGTGGAAATAGGTGATGGGGTTCTGGCAGGAAGATCAGTCCTCGGAACAGTCGTGCAAATCCAATATCCGTCCATAAACGTTTTTATAACTTCTTTTCGTAACGGTGGCTCGCCTGGAGGTAACCAAGGAGGCCTAAACGTCAATACCATGGAACATTCGGCGCGCGAGGGGGGTTTCCAAATGCCATCTTGGTTTTCTTGTGGCATCTGAGTCCAAGCAGCCAAGCGTCGTGCTTCTCCGACATCCGCTAAAGCATCAACGAGACCACCCAAAAGTGCGACGTTCATTGGAGCGGACGACGATGCCATAGCTGCGGTGCTGGGCCCATGAATCAAACGAAGATAGGCTGTATTCCCATAAACTGGGTGGAGATGCATATCCGCCTTTTCTGGCCTGTTCCGCGCATCGATAATAAAGGCGGCGAAGGGATATACAGAAAGGTAGGCCAAGAGTGATTCATCTCCTTTAAAGCTGCCGTTCGAAGGCATTCGACTGAGAAGAGGGATTTTTTTCTTCGTCTCAAGTCGACGGGAAATGGCAAAAGCAGAAAAAAAGCGTCTCGCGCACCACAGATTGATGAGGTAAGCACACGGTTGGGTCGCGACCTTTGCCCCTGGGATCTCTTCTTGACACAAACTACGTCATCTGTGCCAAACTTTGCATCACACCCGGAATCGTCACATGATGTCCAAATTTTGTTGGTCACTATCATAATAGTATCATTGAGATACTCGGAAGCAGCGTTTGTATTCCTATACATTTAGCTGGGCGGTAGTCATAAAATGACATGAAACGAAATTAATAAATAGAACTGAATGAATGAGGCTTGTGTTATCATATTCTAATCCACTCGGAAATCAACTCGATGGAGGAACATTTATCCGCCATTTCAAATGGTTTTGAATCGTTACAATTAGCTGAGTCGTTTTCTTACGGTTCCACCCACACTTTCACCAAGAAGTTTATTTCCTATCACAATTACATATGTATATACACTCGTTACTACTCATGGTCAAAGAACAGACGTAGATTCAACATTTAGGCCCTAGCGAGCGTGGAAAAAAAGTCCTAGGTCGGAGCTTGAACAACTTAACAAAGTTCTGCCTACCAAATCAACGCCCCATCTCAATTTTTCGAGTTTCACACTAAAATCATTCGAAACAAAAGAGAGAAGAAAACAACGAACGGATCTTTAATCTCGTCAATATGGTCAAACCAACACTTGAATCCGAACAAGAGATACCAACGACCAGCAATTGAATATTGCCACGTGCCATCACCCTTGACTAGCTTGACTAGCTTGACTTGCCGTATATTGTTGTTTGGATCAATTCCTGCAGCTCCTCAGGAACTTTGGAACCCTGCGGTTTTTCAACATGAATGATAATCTCCTCCAGCTGTGGAAGGTGCCAATATCTCTGGTCACCGTCCGTAAAAAGGTGTGGACAGCTCCCTCAATATTGGCAAAAAGTTGGGTACGTATCGCAAACAGAGAGATTCAAGTCCTTAAGATGTCTTCCGTCTCCCAGAACGATCATCGCGGGATCGACATCTTCCAGTAGCAACTTGAGTAATGGAAGATCGTTCGCCGTACTTGTCGATAGAACCTCTTATTCTCGCCTGGAACGCAACCGGGACGAGTTCAAAAGAGGATGGTCCGGGAAGAAAAACGTTCTCAAAGATAGTGTAGGCGGTGGTGATGTGGCTAGTGAATCGAACGCAGGAAAGTTGTAGGTAAGAATATCATACGTGACGTTGTCTCCGGTCTGACATTCTCAGATTTTAACGGCTGTCTCGCTTTTTTAAAACAACTTCTTGAGCGACGGGGGAGCCGCGGGAAAGTGAATCAAGTCCCTGCCTGATACGGCTACCCTTCCCGATCAATCGGTTGATAATGGAAAGGGTCGTGAGGCTAAAAGCCCACGAAATCAAGATGGGTTGAGGAAGCTTGAAAACCGCCAAAGTCAACGACTGCAAAAGGGGCCCATGTCGTCAAGACCTCGTGATGGTAATAGAGAGGTGTGTCAGTTGTGGCATATGGATTTCTTTTCATGGACTTGAGATAGCACGGTCCTGTCCCCCATGCATTCCAAAGTTAAACTGTGCAATCTACTGGAGGAGATGATAATTTCCTAAGTCTGGCGATTATTCACTGTGCTAGGATTGAGCGGTTGTTTGTAACGAACAGTTGTAAGAGCGCGATGTGAGCCTTGAACCACGTCTTTCGGTCTTTTTCAATAACAACGGCAAAGTGACTCCATTGAAAGGGGAAACTCAGAACCAGACTGTTCCATCTCCTGTCAACCAGCCTCATTCGAACTAGGGCATTAGGATCGTCTGCTTTTGCCAACCAAAAACACCGGATAAGTCCGTTCTTAGGGGGAGACATTCGGGGTTCGTTCCTTTCATCTGCTGCTGGCTGAATATGTGTGCTACGAAGCTGAACTAATAATTGCTATTCGCCAGCGGCGGCGACCTCGGCATTATGTACAATAGGACGGTGGACCTGGATCGCGCTGCTTTGAAAGAGGTGACGGGCCCGATGGCAGGTGTTTTCTGGAATTGAAGGCAGTCTCATAGTAAACGAAGTTTGAGGTGGACTTCTCCTCGAAATGACATGGCTCGCCCTTTGATCGGTGGCATGTGGAGCAAACGGTGCTTGATGATGGTACTGCAAGAATGCTCAGATGATTGTGTGATTCATTATAGGGGGGTTCATTACGAAAAAAATGTGTTTGTGTTGGTGATCGGAATGAGCGATATGAGGCTTTTCGGACGAAGTGCAGTGTTGCATTTAGGGAAATGGGGGGGGTGAAATTATAAAGAAGGGAGTGGTTAAATCTATCAAAGCAAATCTATTTATGAAATGGGTATCGAACTCTAAATACTATTCAGATAGTGGACGTGTTTCTAACTAACTAAGCTAGGGTCCATGTACTACAGGTGTCTAGACTGTAGATTGAACACACGCTCACAAACTTCATGTTTAAAATATGCCGAGAACCTCTAATGGACGGGTGTAATGCAAGTTATGTTGCATTTTCCTAAGTTATTTTGTTTTGATCAAATTTGAGGGACACCAGGGGCACTGGCTGTCTCTTCTATTCTGCTAGATCTTTGAATGCACGTTGTTGAATAATCGCTTGATCAGGTGAACGTTTGTTTGTTCGCAGTAATTGCGGACACCTGAACACGATTCATTTGGTTTCGTATCATCTGCGTGATTGAGTGTGGCCTGACAAATTGTGTTAACGGCTATAATTTCTGCGGTCCAACCGGCCTTCACGGTACATGCCCCGTTTTTAAATCATGAATTTTATCCTCCTAGTCGGAAGGAATGAGCTGTATAATGGGGATAGGTCGGCGATTGTCAATACTCCAACGATGCCGTTTTTGGCGGACTCCATTGCAAAGCTATGTAAGTCACCTCTTCGTGTCCGCATCCGGGGCGATAACAATAAATGCTGCCCCCTCCAAACCACGAATTGCGTGTACCTGATTCAGTATTTGACACAATGGGGATTGTATCTTATAGATCGGATAAAAGAATAAACGTGACGCCTGCGATATCGGGATTGATAATAGCATGACACATTGAAGCGTTTTTGAATGAGAATAATGGAAGTCTCCTGGGAAAATACCAGCGAACTTTGACGAGTTACTTTTAGCGGAAGCGCAGGCATTTTCTGCAATCAGACAGGTTCCCGAAAAACCGGAAACAAGGAATTGACGCTTAGACGGCTTTTAGTAGGCGCCGAAGCCGACTATCAGGAAACGCGCCCACGGCATTACGCTTGCCAAGCAGAACGTGATTTCTGAAAATTCAGGTACCTTTAAGCTGAAAATTTCCCTGCAATAACATTGAAAAAGGTCATATTTTACACTTCAGCGACGGGAAGAGTGGGTTCAAAGCATCCTGTTCTATTTCGAGTGGCTTGCTCGGAAAAGATCAAGATGCCGATCACAATCAATTCCGGTCTTCGAATACCGTGTCTAGAAGACTAGCCATATTAGTCACCGGCACTTCCAATGTAATTGGTCCTTGGGTGATGGCATAAATTCTGGGCGACTATTGTGAGGTAGCGAGATATGGTAAACAATGCACGATTCCAAAACATCATAGTGTCGTTTTTGTCGAAGGAAAAGTGTTTTTGAGCTGAAACAAGCTTCCAAACGTGGCGACGGCCGTGACATAGGAACGGTACACGAAGAAGCCTTCAGGGAAGCCAGCCCTAAACAGCCTATTGGTTGAATAATAAAATTATCCCGTCGGCAGGAACACAATGTGATGTTGTTCGATCCGGAAATATGTCAAAGGAACCCAAGGTTATAGTTTGGCTACGGCTTATCGATGCTGATGATGGGAAGCCCGGACTTTCAATCGAGTTTAAGCTCCGCTCATACGTTTCAAACTGGTCCTCCCCACGTCAATGTCTCCAACGCTTTCTGGACATGATAATACTCAAGATGATCCAATGGAGGACAGTGTTTTGCATTCTTTCAACCTTTTCCTCAGTCTTATGACTCCTGTCGAATTTGCTAAGCTACTACGATCCCGTGTCAAGTACCTCGTGCGGACTTGGCCAGCAGCATCTCCTTCCGGCGATCCTGAAGCATACGATAACACTCATTCGCATTCAAACAAACCATTACCTATATCTCTTGATTCAATACGTTCGTTTACCTCTTTTTTCAAGATGCAAGACACACCAGTATTTTCAGAATCTGGTGCAAACTCCACCTCTCTATCACTAAATAATATCCAACAACATCTTTTTGCGTTGGAAACGTTGCTGTCGTGTGTTTCTCCTAAGGAGCTTCAGAATCTGGTTCAATCTCGTTTACGAGAAGGAAACAAGGAAAGGACCTCCGCCATACGAGGGTTGCTGGACATAATGCGCTGCGCTGCTAACGACGAGACGCCCGAAAACCCGAAGCGTCAGGAAAATTCAGTCTTTGATATTAATTCACGCTCAGACTCGGGTGCTGGGGGAAATGGCACACCATCTGCAAATACTTGCCCAACCAACATATCACCGGGAACCGCTCTTATCCCACGGGTGATGTCTCCTGGAACGCGTGATCAGAGCGCTGATGCAGATGACTCGATCATTTTGAAGAACCGTGATCCTCTAAAATTGCCTCGTCTCTCACATTCTTTGGACCAGCAGGTATGCCATTCCTCCTTTTTATTTTCATTTTTCACAGTTTGAATGGTAAGATGTCTCAGCCCCAGTCAAATGGGCAAACCCTTCCTCTATTATCACCCACTGTCTCAACTTCAAGAATTTCTTCCTCTGCCGTCGCAAGTCCTATTGAACACGCGAACATGGGGGATATCCTTGAATCCCAAATTATGTCCCATATAAAAACTGGTAAAAATTTTTTTTCAATGGTCACATTTCCTTTAATTGAATTCGGTGGGAATTTCAGATTCTTCACCCGCTAAGGATAAAGAATCTGCTTTGAGATCACCAACGTCTCGCTCTACCGATTCTAAGATTGATATCTTTCCTTATCCAAAACCCAATCGACCATCTCGACGCACTCGGAATTCTACAGCCGCCGTTTCGGAGTCGTCATCGTCTCGGACGTGGTTTTTACCCGAGAAACCCCGTCGCAAATCCGAGCGCCTATCCATGCGGTACCAATCAACTCCGAAATCTCCAGGACCGAGGCAATCGCCTAAAGAAGACCTTCCTTTGAGTGATATTAACCCACCTTCTTCATTGGCTTCACCTTCCACGTCTACATCATCCACTATTGTAGCACCAGCAGGCGCTAGCAGATTAGATAGTGCGTCCTCTTTTGCATTTCCACGGGCTGTTGGCCGGGAATCTCCGCCTGCACCTGTACTTCGCGCTGTTGATTGGTCAAACCCGGTACGGTCCGCTCCTTCGGGTTCAGATGAAGATGACGACGATGACAATAACGACAATGAGGATGACGCAATGGAAGAAGATGAAGAGGAGCTCGATGAATTAGCGGACGATAGCTCGGAAGTTGACAGTCGTATTTCAGAAATTGTAGATGGCTGGAATTCTCATTTAACGGACACAGAGCCAAAAAAAGCCGCACAGCCCTCGTCTTTACAAATTGATCCTTCATCGGCTGATGCAACCCCCATTTCTTTGTCCGGTTTTTCGCGTAAGGACGAAGTCGAAGAACCTGTACTCAACGAAGGTGTTCCTACATTACCACCGGATTCGCATTCTCCCCGGCCTGAACAACTCAATCCCTCTGCTTCTGAGGGATCTGGTATTGCGGTCGACAATAAGGATAAACATGAACTAGGTGAAAATATATCTCCTACTCTTTCTCAAGGTCAACCAATCAGCGTGGACTTACCAGTACCATCACGTTCGGACATTTCTCCACCCGCTTCTACAGCTCCCGAGGCTACATATTCATTACAACCTCCACCATCCCAACAGCCTTCATACCCTCCATATTACCCCAATTCTCATTCACTTTCTGGACATAATCCGTATTCCCCCCCTATAAGGCCTCCTCATCCGCCAGAAATGCACCATCAAGTTCTAATGCCACCCACCACCCAACCGTCACCCGTACATCTGCATCAAAATACCCACATACCCAATATCGCACCCCCGTCTTATCATCCGCCGCCGCCGCCACCGCCACCACACCATCACAACATAAACCCTTATCCTCCTCCGCCACCACCAACTCATCTATACGATTACCGTACTTTACCCCCACCTGCACATCATATACCGCCTTATTCTTCGCAATATACGACATCACCTTGGTATGGAAATTCTTATTACCATCAGGTAAACTAAGTCTCTGGCTGCGCGTATCAAATCCACTCATTGAATATATTACAGCCTCTACCACAAGTTCCCTATCCGCCGCCTCATCCCTCCATGACTGCGTACCCACATCAACAAACCAACGTAACCGTAGCACCACCTTCTACTCAGGATCAACACTCTCGTCCGCCTCAAATGCCGCTCCCTCATTCGCAGTCATACCCTTCTTCCAACTATCCTTCGGCTCCAACGCAAAATTCTCCACAGTCATTCCCTCCAGGACATAATCCTCAAGTTCAGTACTCTCCGTCTCAGGGTCAATATCCTCCGGATAATCACGGGCAATATCCCCCACATGCACAGTCCCATCCATATCAGCCACCTCCCTCGTCTTTTTCTTCACATGGTCCGCCTTCTATCCATTCCCAGCAACGCGGGCCCATTCATCCGCAACTACAAAGTACGTCGACTCATTTACCTCATTACTTCGTCAACACAGTCCACAACACATACACATCCACGTATCCATCACCAAAAGCGAAATCCCCCCTCATCTGATAATTTTTCTGTACATTTCTGATTCTAATAGGTCCGATTTTTTAGGATCCATTAATAATGAACCGATAACGATGATGATTCCTAAGCCTCCGTCACCTATTATTCCCCCTCCTTCGGGTCCACGTCCACCACCGCTTCCGCCTATTGTTCCACTCCCTCCTCCCCCGCCACCACCTCGCTCGCCTTCTCCTCCAGTCAAACCGCCTGAAGGTCCAAAACGGTTTTTTCCAGGGCGGAAGACTGGTGGAGAAGGTGTAAATTTCCCGGGGAACAAAGGTTTTGACGATCCTAATGTACGGTACACGGATGAAGTTGGCATCAAAGAAACTTCAATCATTAGACGACGTTGTCATAATTGTCGGTCTGCTGAAGCACCGAGTTGGAGAAAGTCGAAATTACATGTAGGCAAGATTGTACGCCATTGCCGTCTTTTTCTTTCCTCTTCGCATAAGAGTATTTTTCTTGTTAATAAAATTTTTCTTATTTTTAGTTATGCAATAAATGCGGTATATATGAATCAACACATATGATGGCTCGACCTTTGAAGACCCGTCCGAGACGGTTATTGCTAACAGGTGAACGTGATTATCACTTTGAAATGTTTAAGAATACAAGTCCTGTCACTCCAACTGGTTCACCTACTTCAAGTAGTATGAAGCGCCGGAGAAAAAGGAAAGACTCTCCTACTTCAGACAACGATGACGATGATGATTATAATGAATGAATGAATTTATGCTTGACAAAGCGGCTCGCGTTCCTCCCTTTTTTTTGGTGTATATGTGATTGACCCTCTTGTTTTACTCTATGTGGATTCGGTTTGGTTCGGTTTGGTTTCTCAAAATAGATGTATTTCGAAGCGGAAGTGCTTGTCACCTCACGGTTTCGTGGAAGTGATCATACGTGTGATTCAGTAACTCATGCTTCTCCACACATGAAACATTTGGGAGGTACATCTCGCGACAAGGTTCTCGATACATTCCCGGCAAATCCACATTGTCTTTTATCCAATCGAGTCTATCCGAATTCAATCACCCGCCGTACGAACATATGCTTCTAGTGCAAGGAACTCCATATATACGTATGTCATGATGTGTGATTTCTGAGGATCGGAGCAGCTATGTATGTATTTTCTCGGATTCCGCTCGGAGGCCGAGTATCCATTTGACTCCGAATGGAGAAATAGCTTGGATAAATTTTAAGCTTAATATAAATATCACTCATTTATATCGGTACTTTCTCTTTACCCTGGCTTATTGTTCCAAATTTATCCGGCTATCACAGCCTTTTTCACTGTACATTTATTTACTCGTTGCCGACTCTGGACACGCGATGAGCAACCTTTAGCTTACCGACATTAAACAAGCCCCGAAGGCCCGAGTTCCGACCGGTGTGGTGGCATTGGCATGCCGAGACCTGCCCCCATGTACATGGCCGAAATTCCGTTTGTACACTCTATACAGAGAGCGAATTTTATTGAGTGAAGAATCCCACGTTCATCTCAAATTTACAGATGCCATATTTATAGGGCAAGGGACGCGTGATCTCCTCGCATATGTGCATTATGTGGATGTCAATGGTCAGATGAGAACCCCAATCCGTTGTCCGTTGCCCATCGTAAGATCCGTCAAAAAGACAATCAAGGGTTAAATGTGCACACAAATGTAGGGTATTATATATATACTAAGATGGAGACAGCGTATATTATATAGCTTTATAGTTTGTTGAGGTTCTCAGGTTTCCAAAGCATTCATACGTAAACTGAAAGTTGATTAAATAATGGAATCATATTTTAAAAATATCTAATGGTATTCCTGACCAAAAGTTGATAGTATACATGGGAAATATTTGAAGGCCTGCATGACGATACGAGCTGAAAAAACATTGCATTGGGCATCGTTTTTTTGAAGTTTACTAAAGACGTAATCCCCATTAGTTTAAACCATATCTTAGAATAACAGGCTTGAGACTGAGTTCGCATGCCACGAATGAGCTGACTACTCACTATTATAAACCGAAAGCGAAAAGGCATGTAAATTCCGTGTTCATCTATTGCGTTTTTGTGGGACATAGAGTTGAACATATTCTTCGGGAATACTGGGCCAAAGACCGCTGGTCGTGTTGATATCGTAGGTTACTGTTCTGGTACCATTCTATAATATTGTGTAAATACAGACCATTTATGGAAGACCAAGCGTACCTGATGAATCAATTGTCTTGATAAAGCAACTCTACCAACGAGATACTGTTGCGTATGTGGGTTTGCAATGAACAGAACTTCCGATCCAACCTGGGCGGAGGGATAAAATCAGTCCTTTGACGACATTTTGGATCAAGCTGCGACAGAAGAAGGACATACTTGAAATCTTGGTCTATCTGCATATATGATATCCACTTCGCTGTCTGATCGAGACATGATCAAATAGAGGTGATGTTATGAAATGGGGCGAATTTGAAGGGAGTTGAGGGTGCGAATACATAAATCGGAAGCATAACCCAAGACCTTTTATAGGGAAAAGCTGGGCATTTTTTGAGCCTGACGAACAAGGAACGCTAGTGTGGAGCCCTTTTGTCACCATAGACACAGCCGGAAAAAGAAAAGAAAAAAGCGATGCTCCTCTGGCACTGGGTTAACGAAAGCAGGACGAAAGGCGTGATGAAAAAAGGACCTTATCAAAAAGGCTCATCAATGACCTCATATGTAAATCGTCGGAAAATTATCTTTGTAAAGAAACGGAAAGAAAAGATGATTTGACATGCCAAAAGTCTGTTTTAGGAAGTTTCCTACAGAGCCTTAGAGGCACATGGTGCAATTGCATCACCTGATCACATGCGAAGGCAGTCCTCCCGGGAAACCGGAAACCTCAGTTCACCACTTGCCGAAAGATGCCGAGACTGCCTATCATCGAAATCGATATTGGGCCATCGATGAAGCATTACAAGTTGGCCTAAACTAGAATTGTCATTCAGAAAAACCTCAAGTTGTATCTGCTTTGTGAACACTTGTCATAAATTTGAGCGCGCGTGCGATGTCTTCCCGGCGGCTTTGGCGTATAGCCTTCATTTTGTTGAGCTCATGCCTAACATGAGGATCGATAACAAGTAAACGATGCCTGTCAATGATATCATTGCGAATCGAGATTTTTTGCATCTTCGCATATTCCCAACTTCGTTCTTTTTGGTTCCTCCATCATCACTCGAGAAGACTGGGAATGTCGGATGCGATCCGCAGTTAAACGGATTATGCGGCATGTCGTTGATTTTTACGCCATAACGCTGTACCATTGACGTTTCTGTTAGTCAGCATGCCCAAGAAACGTAGTGTATTTTCATATCACAAATCACCTTCTATTTCAGTATCATTCCCTGACAGATCGAATGGTTCCATAACTTATGTCCATCACACAATGCACGGCCTCCTCGTTGTTTTCACGCGCACAGAGACAGAGACACGGTTTGGACGGCTGAATGGCTTGCACGACAAGCGGGCGTTGCATAATTTAACCTTTATTAATGGAGATTTCGGATCTTCCTTTTCGCTATGAAACGGCCAACTCTCCATGCTTTACGAGCCCATCTGTGAAGTGAAGCGGGCGCACTTTTCACAGCGTGCATATTTACCATCCACGTAACCGGATTTACATGTATCTAGCAAACCTAATATGATCGACAGATCGACCGCAGACGTGATCCGTTCGGATCTACAAATACTTGGAATGTATTCAATCAGGGAACAGGAACCAATCATCAATCCGAAAAACATCTACGAATCGGGACAAAAGGTGCAGATAATCCTTTTTATAAGAAGCAGCAAGCAAATGGGGTATTGATATTATTATGTCGGAACCACGCACCTTCACAGCTAACGGTGAATTCATTCCATCACTCGACTGGGTGACCAACCACCACCACTTAAGCTATCGTTTCCCTGATTTACTGATGGCGTATCTATTGACTGATCTTCTGTCAATGGACTATGACGTCCCGTCATTCCATCGGCAATGATTGATGTGTCTACAGGTCTACTTGTTGCTGTGATGGGGGGCTGGTGACGAATTAGGGATACCACTTGACCAGATTGTGGATTAATCTTGTTAGGAAGCTGTAGGAAATTCATCAACGCTTCCGTTTGTGGATTAGTATATATCGGTGCTATATATGTACGTAGTCATTATTTACGCTCAATTTTGAAACTCAAAACCTTACGTTGTTGCCTTGATAGCCTTCCAGGCTGAAAACTAGGAGCCGTCGGGGCGAATTGCTGAATTTGATTGATCTCGATTAGGCCACCATTCGGGAGATTTTGTTTCACCCAAGCACGTTCGGTTTCCACTAATTTTTCAAGTTCATCCCTCCGAGGAATCGGCGTCTGATATCGGTCAAGAGATAGATATGTGTGAAGTGCACGGGTAATCGCGAGCCATTCGGGATCAAACGTCATGGAGAGCGATGAAGATTCTTCTTCGTTGCCTGGTCTTGGAATATCAACAACCTCCATAAAACAAGATGACATTTCGTTAGAGTTCATTCATTGTATTCTTTCCATTTTGAAAATTTATGCATACCTCTAAGAAGCGTCGTCCAGGAAGACATTTATCTAACGCCAAAAATTTGGTTTGTCTAAGCGGTATTGGAGAAGATGGCTGAAAATTGGAATTGGAATGAGAAGCGACTTGATCGATCTCATCCTCAAGAACTATTTCATCTGGATTGTCATTATCGAGGGTAGTGGTGCCGGTTTCAAGATCCAAATCGTCGATCTGAATTTCGTCCGGATTCTTCTCAACTGGACGGTACTGCCAGCTAGAATTTGAGCTTGAGCCTGAGCCTGCATTGGCATTGCTACTTCCATCGGTACCATCAACATGTTTGAATGTTGCTTCAAATTTTACGTGCATATGGGCAGAGAACCACCATCCCGGCTGTAATGTCTTCAGAAGATGAAGCATCGGGGGAGATCCCAGCGTGCCCAATTGGCTGTCTTTTTTGAAATGTGGCTTTCGTCTAAATAAGTCACTTGTATTGCCATAATGCTCTATAGACTTTGGCCAGTCGTGAGAGAGGAAGATGTCAGGGTGGGTCAGCTGTGAAGTGTGAATTATCACTTTTACGGTAAGAAATGTTCTCGCGTTTTTCTCACCAACCTGTGACAATTTCGTTACATCGTATTTTCTCGTATGATAGATACTTCTCATCGTAGAATTATCGTAAGGCATTTTTTCGTAATAACCTCGAAAAAAAGGTCTTTTCTTCATCTCTTGTTTAAAAATGAATAGGAGCAGGGGTTCTATGCTTACCTAGATGATAATCGTGCGATTTGTATATACCCGAGGAACCTGCCATTCTGATACCATTGATTTGGATGCAACCGGAAAAACCAAGGAAGTAAATGTTAGGAGCAAGCCAACCGCCGTGATATCTTGCGAAAGAAAAAGCGGTCCAGTCAATAACACGTTCGTTTTCAGAAATACGGGAAAGCTTACAACTCCCATAAATAGTTGGATGCTTCGTGATTTCCACCGATAACGATAGTCAAAACCGGAGCTTGTGCTGTTCCTTCGTAGTACCTTTTCAGACATTTCATCTTAGCGTGAGCACGAGGAGAACAACAGGGAAGAATTCTGTTTACTTGTGAAAATCTCCTAAATGTTTGTATTTTTGCGGAACGGCCATGAAGTCAAGATCAGTGTGGTTTCGATGTGCTTGGAAATCTCCACATATAATGAGCATGTCTATCTTTTCCTTTTTGCCGATCCTGTTCACTTCCGCGTAGATTTTGTCTAGGGCGCCATGGCAGCATCCTTCAATTGCGATCTATTTAGATTGGTAAGTTTTGCCAAGTAACCAACAATGATTGAACTCACTCTCATCCTCCGAGTCGTGAGGTGACGTCGCGTTGAGGGAAGAAGTCGGAGTTTGAAATAATTATTAAGTCAGTATTTCAATTTTCTGCTACCCTTCCTTCGCACACATTTAACTTCCTTTGAGAATCCAGCTATTAATTATTCGGCATTACCTTGTTAAAAATGCCGGCGAAATCTGGTTTTTTGTTTGTTTGTCCACACCAGTGTCTTCGGTCGAGTCTCGGTCACGATCTTATTGTGCGGGCGGAGTTTGAACTTACAAAACGCGCATCTCATCTTTTTTTTTTCTCACCAGGCAATAACGCGATAATTAAACATGTCTCGTAACAATGTACGCGGTCCGACATCAGCTCTGACAGAGTTTCTTAAGGTTCGCCCATATTCATAGCTAATTTGAACTACCGGGTAATAAATAAGGTTTGATCAGGAACAAGGAATTTCCGCCCGCTCAATCTTGGAGAGAAGGCGTGCGTTTTTAGAACAACAACAGCAACAGCAAGTTGACAATAATCCTGATGCTGGCCCGAGTAATGCGATTGAGGAGAATGGTGGTGATGTCGAAATGGAAGAAATTACGGCTGAAAGCGGCGGTAGAGCAAAGAGGAAGGGGAAGGTGAGCAGGCAGATGCAGTGTCATTGTTCTCTTTTTGTCATCTTCATTCTCTTTTGTCATCAGCGCAAACAAAACGGTTACGATTCTGACGCGTTGGATGAGACCAGCGAAAAACCTAATTCAAGCCCCTCCAAAAAGCGTAGACTAACTAGGGCTCAAACGGAGAAGCTCAAAGCCGAGGAGAAGAAAAAGGCTAAAGGTCGTGGTAAAACGGCAAAAGACAACGGCGATAGCGATGATTCTGAGGACGATGACCTTTACCACGCTCTTTCAAAAGGGTTTGCAAATGGTGGAAGTGCAGTACCAGCACCTGGTACTCTTATGAGTTGCGTAGAATGCTCAAAGAGGTTCACGGTCGTACGTCCCTGTCGAATGCTGTATCTCAAAACTTTTATCCCGTACTCTAGACGAAGTACACCATTGCTTCGAGAAATAAACCAGGATTACTTTGCCATGTCTGCGTCAAACAAGCTGGCGTAGATCCGTTCAAAAAATCAACGCCAAGAAAGCGAAAGGATCCAACTGACAGAAGAAAAGTCGTTAGCTTTGAGGAACCAGATCGTGTGAAAAGTTTAGCTTCTTTGTGCATCGATGTATGTTGCGTGTTTCGCTACTATTGTTGGGATCCGCTACGAGTTTACCGGATTTATAAAATCAGGTCATTGGACGACATATTGAAGATGTGGAAGCTTTAGGAAATATCGGTTCTATCAACCTGGAGAAAATCGCGAAAGTCATTGCGAAGAATCGGAGCCTGTAAATTGCTTTGCTTGTCCATAAAATGAGATGGTTCACTGATTGATACCTAGCACGGCGCAAAACTGCCAATTATTCTACGACGTAAGTAATACTTCATTGGTCTTTTATGATGCTACCAGTGAGTACCACATCTATATTTTGTTTTTGATACTAATCGCTTGAAAAACAGACCTACAGAACGACGCGTTCTGCACTTTAGGTTCGCTGAATCCAAATCTCCAAAATCTGAAGATAGATTTTTGTGGCCGATTGACCGACAATGCTTTGATCCACTGGGCAGAGCATCTTCCCTGTCTCAAGAGAATTGAATTACTGGGTCCGTTTCTGGTCCGTGTCGACGGTTGGGTGACGTTCCTTCAGCGAGTGGGTCCTCAGTTACAAGGATTTCTGATAACCCAATCACCTCGTTTCGACGAAAACTGCCTCACAACGCTTACAGACGTCGCGGCGAACTTGACAGAACTACGTCTCTCCGAGATCGGGAAGATGTCAGATAATTGGATAGATTCGCTTTGCAAATTAACCAACCTCACATCTCTTGAGATCACCTATCCTGCAGTTTCTTTGAGCGACGACTCGCTCGTCGAATTATTGAAAAATCTAGGGCCCAATCTCGTTCATCTCGATTTTTCGGGCAACTCAGATTTGTCCGATACTACCATCCGGAGTGGTATATTGTCTCATGCAAAAAACCTCAATCATTTGGGATTAGCAAATACACCACTTGTTACGGATGGTGGTATCGCGGAATTTTTCCAGTCATGGACGGATAATCCCGCTTTGGAATTTATAAACCTTTCGAAGAATCATCTCCTTACCACAGATGCGCTGGAGGCGCTATTAGCCCATTCCGGGACGAGACTTAGTTTTCTCAACATCAATAACTGGAAGGATACCTCGACCGCAGCGCTATCGACGATAGGCAAGAAAGCGCCACAGCTTGTCAAGGTTGATTTGGGATTTTGTAGAGGGGTTGATAATTTTGTTATGAAGGAATTGTTGGATAGCTGTGAGAACGTACAAGAGATCAAATGTTATGGGTGCAATAAGGTCACTAGCGATTGTCCCCGTCGGGTTAGTGTTCCTTTTCCAATGTTTTGGCATATCAGCTTACGTCGAGTTTAGGCATCAGTAAGAATGTTTGGAGTTGAAGGACATAGTCGCAATTAATGTCGGTTATTGATATATACAACATGGAGTAGTGGATAATATTTTTCAACAAGCCTTAGGTGTAAAAACAATGGTAACAATGATACGTATTGTAAGTAAATAGTTATACCCATTCCCTCGGATTCCTTAATACGTCCGTCATCTCTTTCTCTGTTGTGCTCTCTTCTTCACCAAATCTTGAGCGATATTCCCAAGAAGCGGTATCGGGTAAACTCATGAGAATACTTTCCACACGCGCTCCTGGCGTGTTCAACCCAAACTTCGTACCTCTGTCATACACAAGATTGAATTCCACGTAACGGCCCCGTCTGAGGAGTTGCCATCGTCGTTTGTGTTCTTCGCTACCTGGAATAGGGGATGGGGTGTTTTCAGGAATTGCAATGCGACGTCGGAGGATAGGTAAATATGAAGGAATAAAAGCGTCGCCGCAGGAGCGGATGAATGCCCAAATGTCTTGTTGAGTTCGTGGTCTCTCTTCGACACCCGGAAGACGTTTATGATCGTGTGTGCTGAGATCATCGAAGAATAGACCGCCAATTCCGCGTGCCTCCTGGCGATGAGGAATGTAGAAGTATTCATCGCACCACTTCTTGAAGGCGGGGTAGAGAGCTTGTCCGAATGGATCACAAGCGTTCTTCAAAGTCTGGTGAAAGTGTACTGCGTCGTCCGGGAATAAATAGCTAGGTGTGAGATCAGATCCGCCGCCGAACCACCATGCAAGGACTTTCGGTGAGTTACTACCCGTACCCGTGGCCGTGGCCATGTCCGTCGCTTCCTCATCTGTGATTTCGAAATAACGATAATTTGCATGTACAGTGGGAGCCTCCGGACGACGTGGGTGAATAACTAAACTGAGACCAGCAGCGAAAAAGGGGAGCGGTTTCGTGATACCGCCGGCGCCGCCCTCCGAGTCGTTCCACGGTAATCCTTCATGATCTGCCCGCATTTGTTTGATTGCTGCAGGTGGAAGTTTGCCATATACGACGGATATGTTTACACCGCCCTTTTCGATGTGTTTTCCGTTTGATATGACTGAGGATTGCCCATAACCGCCTTCAGGTCTTTGCCATTCGTCGTTGAAAAATCGGGGTCCGTCTGGATCTAGGGCTTCTATAGAGTCGACAATACGATGTTGGAGGTCTTTGATGTATGTCTGGACTTGTTGTCTCATACTAGGCTGAGAGGACATTGGAGTTGGCGATTAAACCATTCGAGGAGCGGTCGCTGTCAAGTTTCGAAGAATTATACGATCTCGCTGATGACATAAGACAAGGAACGCAAATAACGTGGTTCCACAAGGCAGTATTGGATTAGACATCTACTGAATCTAACCGATTTATTTCAGGAAAAGCCTCCGAGAAACAGGCGTTGTTATTACAAATATATATTTGTTTTTACAAGACATAACGGAAATCCCGATTTTGTATATCCGTTAAATCAAGAAACACCTAAAGACAGACCGCTTCAACTTAAGAAAAAATAATTCGGTTAAGATGGTCAACATACCTTATCAACTTTGACTTCTACTATCGTCCCATCTTCCAGAGTTTCTTCTATAAAAACTTCTTTAGACTCAATGGAACGAGTTTCAGCTTCGGCGTCCCTTCGTTTGTTCTCATTTGATAAAAGAAGACGTATCCACTGAAGTTTAGTAGGAAGAAATCAGAGCTTAAATACTCCAGGAAAAGACTAATTCAATTCTCACCCAGAGAAGGAATGGGCAGATAGTGTAGCAAACGGCAATAACTATCCACGGTACGCGGTTTCTCGGAGCAAAACGAGCTTGCCACACTTGAGAACAAATTATAAGGTGGCTGAGTTTTGCGTAAAGGGTTTGAACATCATACTTTGTGGCCCAACGATATTTCCTACGCAGTACGCAGACAACATGATTGCATTGATTGTGATACGCTTTGTGTGTCCGGCGGTGACGGCATTTACCCAACTCAAGCTTAGTACGAATCCGGTTGTACCTGGTAGATTCAGTATCGCAGTGTGTGTGTGAATGTAATTCATACGTACAAACACCGGTTGTCCAGTAGCTGAGCAACAAACCGATCCTGTCGTTCCCAGGAAGAGAAGTCTCGAGAATCGTTCCAACTATACTCGGAATGAAAAAGATTATTCCAACCCATGCAATGGAGTTCTTGAATTTCGACACCAGGGTGACACCCGCCAAGATGGTGAGAACTGGAATATCGTGTCAGTATATAGCATTATTGAGGCTTAAAAAATATTAATCATTACTTTCGATTGAACCATCAACGCAACCTGTAATATATATTATATATGAGAATGATAATGAGATGAAACTTGAGACGTACCCAGCAGCGTCGTCTGAAGCGTGGTGAATCCAAAGCTATTAATAATAATTTGACGTTGATTCGTGAGCTATGAAATTGTCTTGAAACTTATCCCCTTAAGCGAATACAATTCGTGTTCTTACCGAATTCGGAATGTTACTACGTTTAGGAATGTTAAGACACGTTTGTATAGTAAGAACGTCTAACGTACTCAAGACACGAACTGGAGATATTTTAAGACATAATTAATAAGAGAACGGGCAATGAGGATGGTTTATTGACGTACAAGAGCGCAAAAAGCCAGGTTTTGGGTTCCTTCAGGCATTCAACGACTCTATTTGGATGTTACAATTTCGACGAAATAAGAAAATATTCAGGAGATAACGAACTGCTCCATTTTGAACTTCTTGTTACCAATTCCGGTTTGGTTAATCTAGCTAACATTTAAGCATTACGTCTAATATACCAGAAAACCATACCTTGATGCGCTCAACAGCTATCTTACGTTCCTCGTGAGTCAAAAACCAGGCATTGGTGGGCGAATCGGGGAAGAGAAGCCTAGAGTTGTCTTAGAAATTCCTCGCGGAAGAGATGTCGATTTGGAGGAAGTGATTTACCAAAATGAGACGGCGAGAAATAATGTCATGATCCCTGTTATTATCATGAACCTGGTAATCGAGAGTCGGAATCATGAGCAACCTTGATTCACCAATGATAATTAAGGAACTATCACCATTGCCAAGGATGTAATCTGCTACTTTGGATGTGCAGGACCCCGAAACTCAAGAAACCGGTTATAATTTGAGCTGAATAGCAGCGATTTAGGCAAATGCATAATACATCCTAATTCGAATTTACCTGTTCCATTCATCAAGACTATACAAAAAAATTAGATTTGTGATTGTGATTTTAATAGCGGTTAGACACCCACACCAATACCCCACTCGTTGTCTTTGTTCCACCCTTGTGTAAAACATTGAAGTAACAATCAAAAATCCTGCCGTAATACTCCCTTCACACATTCCCATGATAAAGCGCACTTGGTGATGATAATGAGAGATTAGCGAGAGCATGTGACTATAAGCAAATTACGTACAGACAAACAATCCCGCGAAACTTTTACAGGCAGCCTGTGAGGCCAACGCAATCGACCATATGAAAATGTTCAGCGACATCCATTTTCCGACGGGGAATCGCTGAAGTGCCATGTTTTGTCTGGGTACGGTCAAGGGTGGGAAGTGCCTCTTTTCGTGAATATTATTCAGACTCACGGGTATTCGAAGATCAAATAACTGATGTAGAACACTGTCCCGAGCCAATTGCTGGATTTGAAGTTAAGTCTCACGCGAAGTCATCTGACGTGTAGAAAGAAGAATTTACTATCTGCATGGAAGTATCAGCTAGTTTCGTCGTTGTACAGAAAATACTTACTCATTGGCGTTGAGGTGAGTGTCAGTCCTGAAAAGTACTTTCCATTATATGCCATGCATTATTCGAATTCGTTTTTACCTAATTCCGACTGAAGGGAATAAATAAGATGGGTCAACGTCCGGATGAAAAGAAACGCCTTACGAATAGCAGAACTTCCTAGGGTCGTCTTATCCATAAACTGGATCCTGAGAAAGGCTCAGAGATATATTCGAGAATCCATATTCCCGACTGCTCACCAATAGAGTACTATCAAGTTATCAGCACATAACGAAAACCTTAGACTAAAGTTGTTTCTAAACACATACCACACATCATAGGTAAAATATGTCTATCAATTTTCCTCCTCACCCGAAGTGCTTCATTGGGATCTATGTCTCTTCCTAAACTAAAATGGGCAGCATCATCAACCAGTTTCTCTTGCACGTGAACGGTATGGACGACCCGATGTGCACTCGTCTCCAAGTCTGTGAAAGACTTTTCGTCTTTAGGAGAGTTGTACGACATGGCCTTAAGGGGAAATGGAGAGATATCAGTTATGAATGGAACTCGGGAGACTTTTTATAATGATGCCCCCAGCTGACATCGAAGGGCTTATCGCGCTAATATTCTGCAGTGGCTTGCTTCTTCTATCTCAACATGGCATCACGTGGTAGGAGCACCAACGGAAGCTATGTTTGAAAAACGTCAGTTTCCATTTAAAACCAGGTGGAACCGATTTAATAACCCAGACTTGTTTCGAACAACTTGGGTTTGAAGCGCCATGCCGAAAGGGTCTGCACAGTAAGGGTCGGCCGTTTGCGGTTTAGTACGTCGGTGTCGCAAAATTGGCGATAGTACATAAGATCAAAGTTGGGAGTAAGTTTGAAATCCTATGAACGAAGTTGGTTCTATTAAATGACGAAGAATTTTTCTCACCTGAACCTTGATTGTCTCATGGCTAATTCGACGCTTCATGTGGGCATGAAATGGAGATATATGAGGCTTTAGAACAAAAAACGAGGCCAATTGCCACAAGTTGTCGGTAGTTTTTACTGCATCAGAAATTGAGAGTTTCATTCCGACTTGAAGCGTTCAATACATATATATATATATATATATTAATATATCAAATGTCCAATTAATGATGAAGCGTAACAAAACACAAAAAAAATGCAATCGTAATTCGTAAACAATGAGTGCGACAATGCTTGATGCTAAAAACAAAACAGACAAAAATCGATAGGTTAATGCTAGAAAAAGAGAAAGAAAAAAGAGACAAAACAAAACAATCCATATCCATATCCTCTATTCAACACCCAACCAGGCCCTTCCGACATCTATCCAAAGCCTCCCAACACATCCTCGGACATGACCAGCCTTCATCGTCTTCTTCGCCCTCATTCTCTTCATCATCCACACCTTCTCGCAGACCAGAACCAGTGCCCCTCTTCACGCAAATCTCAAACAAAACCGACTCGGCATCCTCACCCTCACCCCCGTTCTTCGTCGGTAAGTCGTAGTACCACTTCAAAACCTGTCCTTTCAGCACTGCTCTACCATGCGAAACTTGGACATCCAAGTCCATGTCAAAATCAAGAAGGGGAAGAATTGGGCTCGATATTGTGTCGTCATGATGATGATGATACGCGAAAGGTTCGACGGCGGCGGCGGCGGGGGTTGTGGAGAGGCCGGAAAAAGGTTGAGCTAAAATATTTGCGAGAGTCATGGTTGAAGCTGACGCAGCTGGTGAAGGAGAAATTGACATTGGGGTAGGGTGCATACTCATGCTTTGCGGAGTGGGAGGAACGGTATCGTCGTCGTCCATCGTCATGCGCGTGTGTGGGTGTGGTGATTGAAGGTACGGAGAATTAGGAGAAGGATATCGGTTTTCCGCCGTAGAACCGATACCTTTGACTTTTCTTCTTCTTTGCGTCATCGTCTTTAACACTCGTCGTGAGGCGTAATGTACGAGCGGTACGAAGATTTCCGTTGGTGGATTTTCTCCCATACCGACTTCGGGCGAAACAGGAACGACGGGGACCAAAACGCCCATCTTAAACTCTCCCGTCTCAACATTGAAAGATATATTCACCGGTTTACCTAAAGTAGCCATAGGATACGGTCGACAAAACGCTTTCAAAGCCCGTGCGCCTGATGTTAGGAATGAGAGGTACGATGCCGTACCGTTTGTTCGTCGTGTTTGTTGTTCGAGGAGGTGGTGATGAGCTGTCTGAACGTCGGGTGGTGTTGTTGTTGACTCTCTTCCTGCCATTCGCGGTAATTCGGACCTGGAAGAGTTAGTGTGAAGTGATGGAGGAGGGAGTGAACGTGATAAGGCGAGTGAAAGTGGAATTTTGAGTTCGAGATCCTTGAATTGCGAATTGGACCGTGCAAAAGGAAGACTGGTGGTGGTGGCGAAAGGATTAGGATTCGGCGTCGCACTTGCGGGGGAATGTAAAGGCGAAGGCGAAGGCGAGGGCGAGGGCGTGTTCGTGCCGGACGTAGTGAGAGGTGACGCAGCTGCTGTTGGAGATGCTGCTGTAGAAGAATTGGCGGTGATGGTAGTGTTGACAGCGAAGGCCGAGCCAGTGTCTACGTGTAAGAATCTTCCTTTTGGAAATGGTGGGTAGGACGTCGTACTGGATTCTTCGTCCCGTTGCTGTTCGAGAATATCTGTTGGGGACTGGTGTAGTGGGGTGATAGTAGTCGTCGTAGCATCGATAGTAATAGGCGTGGTCGGAGGGAGAGGAGGGAGACACTTGTCTTTATATCCGTTATTCAATAAATTAGATCGCGAACTTATATCCACCTCATCCTTCAACTCCATGTCCTTCACCTCGTTCACCGCCGTCTCTTCCTCTTCCTTCTCCTCCTCCCCCGCATCGACATCGTCTCGACTCCATAAGCTCAAATCCTCCATATTCCATTCATCCCCCCACCGATGTCCATTTCCAACAGAATAACACCACATGGTAGCATTCAAAGCATTATCCCCATCCAGCGCATTCAAACTTGCATCGAGAGCTTTAACCTGCTCAGTAAAATCGCCTTTGAAACGATCCCCATCGCTCGGATCAGCATATGGAAGACCGTACGACCGTTTATGATCCATATCCATTGGCGTACCGATTTCTCCGATCATCGTCGGGTACGACTCGGAGGACGAGATGAGACGAGCGTCGGATTTGAGGACGGACAGTTGGTCTTGTAGACTGGCGCGAATGGCACGAGTTCCAATTTTGAGGGCTTGCCACGCCCACCTATATTTCCCGCGTATCACGCCTAACGCGTCGGCGTTGTACCAGTTCCAGTGGCGTGTGACGAGGGTGAGACCGTCGTAGTAGTGTGTGGAGAGGCATGCGCGGCCTTGCAGGATTGATTCGTCGATGGGTGGGGGAGGCTCAAAGACGGGTGGTTGAATGAAGAGGATTGATGTTGGGTGGGATGTTGCGGAGCGGATGCGGGATGCGTAGTGTTTGAAATGTGGAAGCCAGAAGTTTGTGAGGAATGCTGAGCTTGAGCCTGAGGAGGAGGAAGAAGAAGAAGAAGAAGGCGAAGGTGATGGTGATTGGAAATATGTTGGGTTGAGAATCCGAGGGGTTTCATCTGAGAAGGACCAGACACCGTGTAACGCCCAAATGCAAGTGCCAAGTTGCCACGAACTCTCGCGTTTCCATTCCCACCGTGCACTAACGCCATTCTCATCTTCCCCAGCTTCTTCGGATGTAATCCACATCCTCGTGCCACGCGGGTCAATCTCAATTTGCCCCAGCTTTGTCGGACCGAACGAGCCAAAATCCCAGTTCTCGATGTCAGACTGCTTTATCCCCATACCGAGACATAGACTCTGCATTACGTTCGGCTGGGGACCTTTTTTCAGGGATGCGCCATGTCCAGTAGTCGTATCCCAATCCAACTTCTCCATTGCACAGAATCCGGGATACGGTTCGTTCATGCTATCCCAGCCTATGATACAATCGTCCAGGAGGCGCTCTTCGAGAGGGGCTTGATCGTCCGCCTGGTGAATTTTGTCCGCTAGGAGACCAAACGCCTCGATAAAGTGGGATTGGAGGTAGTCCTGGATGTTGAGTCCGTCGATAATACATCTTGGGGCGTATGTTCTCCCGCCGAAGAAGAGGGTGAAGAGAGTTTGGGCGGCGAGGCGGTTGTAACCTGTCGACCAGAGCATCGCGGGCAGCTGGACAGGGTCGGGACTGGAATTGGGATCTTGGGTTGTAGCTGGAGGCGTGTATTCGTGGTGAAGGATTGCGGTACCTGTTTGAGTGAAGTTGCGAGGGTTTAGACCGCAGGCTATGAGCGTCCAGTACGGTGCGCCTGAGCCTCCTGAGAAGCGGGACCACTTTTTGGAAAGAGTTAGGAGTGTGCCGATGCAAAAAAAAAAAAAAAAAGGAGACGTACGACGTCTTGATGTGGGTCTATGTAGACTCTGAAACCGTATTGTTTACATTTTCGGAGTATAGCTATTGTGAAGTCTATGAATTCATAGTCGTATTTCCCTCTAGGAGCCAAAGTTAGACACGGGACCAGAGGGCAAAGAAATGAGACACACGGTCCGTCATGCTCTAAAGCCTCCCATGTAACGAGATATCTCAACAAATTGAACCCCCAGCCCTTCAATCTGGCGAGATGGCAGTCTGCCGAGTCTTCCCATCTAGAAGTGTACCAAGTTCGACTCTTGATTCCGTCGTTTTCTGTTTCCCCCGCGTCTTGGTCGCGATCCCAGAGCAGAAATGGTCTGCCTACGTATGTGAGGTCGCCAGTCTCGCCGTCTTCATAAAAGTGGTACGATTCGTGACTGGCCCGGCCGTACGGGAGTTTAGAAGATCCACTAAGGTTTGTGCCGCGTAAGACGACGGTGCGGTTGTGCGTGTCTTTGAACGAGGAAGACGAAGTTGAAAGAGACGAGTGTGAATTCATTTTAAAACGAAGGAAGGGAGAGGAGAGCGTCCCGGATAGGGATACCTTTATGTCGTGGTGCGAAACAAAACAAAGTCCATGCAAACAATTAAAAAAAATCGTACCACCCGTGGCTTAGCGCTCCACTTTGGGGGTCACATTCAGGGTCACGTACCTGGACGCGCGGGACAACAAACGAATTTATGCGTTTTGCCGAGAGCACAATAAACATATGTTATATCAAGAGAATCCAATGATTTAAAAGGAGATTTAAAAAAATTAACTCCTGAATTACTTACCGTCACCCAATGAAAGCGCGCGAACGTTCACGTTCAGTCACCTAGGCACCGGTCACCAGTGACCCACCGGTACCCTTATCGATGGAACAAAGCAGCAACAAATTTATATCGTATCAATCTGAAAATGAATTAGGGTAAGCAATTCTTCCAAATGCACATGCACGATCCTGATAGAAATTTATTCCAGGTCAAATTCGGATTCAGACCCGATGTTACTATTGAATAACAACACTGTCCATCATGATAACTCCGAGCTTCCAATAAACAAAGTGATTCCTGATATACTCTACAACATCTTCACATTAGCCGTCTACGACTCAAATCCTCCGGAGAAGACCGTTCTGAATATCTCGCACGTATGTCGTTATTGGAGGAAATCTGCTCTGGAATGGCCAGCGTTGTGGGGATTCATAAATTTGGAGAGTCATCCTTTGTTTGTGGATTTATTTATGAGGCGATCCAGAGACGCACCTCTCGCGCTAACATGGAATTCGAAGTATCACACCACGACTTCATCGGAAATATATATTTTCTCTCATGCGTCCACAGTCCCACCCCGTCTATGTTCTCTGACTTTATATGTTCCGTGGGCCGCTTTGATCAC
Source organism: Dictyophora rubrovolvata (assembly GCA_029959195.1). Taxonomy (NCBI): domain Eukaryota; kingdom Fungi; phylum Basidiomycota; class Agaricomycetes; order Phallales; family Phallaceae; genus Dictyophora; species Dictyophora rubrovolvata. Next base: position 92,227 of record CP114117.1, read on the forward strand.
ACTTCATGGTTTCATGAAACATTCCCAACTACCACTACCACTCCAATTGCGACGCTTAGACATCAACTTATACTTAGACCGAGACTATTCTGTTAGGCGATCTAGGGCGAAAGATCTGCCCTTGTTTACAAAGCTGGTAGACATATTTTATCTTCGAGAACTATATATTCGCGGAATGGATTTACCATGGCTCGAACTCCCGCACAGAAATTTAACACACTTGGCGATTCGAAAACCCATCAATCTCCCTCCTTTTTCCCAGCTTCTCGTGCTTTTGTCCAACTGTCCTCTTTTGAAAGAGTTGGTTCTCGATCTTGATGACGAGGACCGCGCCGGTTGGGAAACCATAGCTATTACTAGCCCGTCGGTGATTAGCAACAAACTAGACTTTCCTCGCCTTACCGAACTTTCATTGTTAGCCATAGGGAAGCCAAGTTGTTGCTATATCCGGCAGTTTTCACGACATCTTCAGCCCCTGCCAGGATCTTTGTCTCAGTATAAACTTGGCCTGTCTTGTCAATATGGTTCTGATGAAACCACAATCCAGACTACACCATTCCCATCTGCTGACGTGTTCTTCGAGACGATTCCTTCAGGCATACTTTCCCATCTTTCAAATCACCATTACTTAAGTATAAGTCTTTTTGACTTCCAATGCACAATTAGTGGCGAATCTGCCTCTGGTCCGAGTCGGCATTCATCTGGATCCTGGCCTGCATCTGCATTTTACATCTCAGCCTCAGAGACCTGCGGCGGGCTCTCCGTCGATTATTCACTCTTCCTCAGATTGGCACACGCCATGCCTCAAATAAAGCATCTTAGATTACAACTTGATGCATCCCAATTACTCGCTCTGCTTGACATTAATGATGCATTTCCATGCCTCCATACCCTCGAATTGGTCGATTGTGGGGCCGAGACACTGAATACACTATCCCCGGGTGTAAATCTCAATACTTTGATTCTGCAAGGACCTGGTGTATCGTCCGATGAGATGCTTTTTGACCTAGTTTTGCGGATGGGAGTCGATGTTCTGGAATTAAAGAGCTATGATGTCGAAGAAAATGAATGGGCGGAAGTTATTAGTGCCTTGCGTAGCGAAGGTGTTGTGGTTCGAGTCCCTGAGCCAACGGCTAGGGCGTGAATCTTCGCAGCTCTTAGACTGAATTTGCTATACCTAAATATTAATGGAAACATTTTCAGTTCAGATGCTGCTTCAAAAAATGTAGTAAAGAGATAAACACAAGAGCATATATTTTATAACAGGATTCAAACTAACTGGTCAATTCATAATATGTACTTTGTGATTTGCTAACATGCTGACCAACCGTAGTATCAGCATCAGATATCCTGAGTAAACAAAAAGCTACAGTGCGCGCTTTCTCAGCACTGCCACAGTCGCGGTCCAACCATACTGTGAAACAGGAGACCCGCACCTGCGTCGAGTAGCCCTAAAACGACTATACTTAAATTATCAATCAATTGAATGCCGGATGCATCTGCACCAAGCTCCAGGACCGATTCCGGTTCAGGAGATGCTCAGCATGATCATACCGGTGTCAATGCTACTATCTATCCTCCTCCTCTACCTGAACTTAGCCGAAGGATCGTCACGGGTGTAGATATTGACACCGGGGAGTCTAAGGTGCAAATAGACGACCGAGGAGGATATATTCAGTACGTATGTATGTATGATGCCAAGTTCATTTCGCTTATCTTACACGTTACAGTCCGTTCCCAGATGACATCTACAGGTAAGTTTTCAGGTTGAAATTTTTTTCTTTTCTTTTGCGTGTTATAAAATCCGCTGTAGGTTGGCGACTTACATACTATTACACACAGATTCCAAACTGTTTGGTACACACCTGTTCCTGCCGATTGCGGTGATGCTAAAGCTTCGGATCCCATGAAAGATATCACCAAATTAGAGGATATACCCAAAACAGGTGTTGTAAGTCGATTTCATCCGGCCCATTTTGGATAAACCAGGTTAACCGTCAGCTTCCCGAGTCCTGTTAGGTAGGAAACATGGTCTGGACCAAACCGTTAGCATCCGTCCCGCAACACAAAACTCCATCGCTGGATTTCGGAATTGTTATCGAAGGTTGTATGGAGCTTATTATGGAGAATGGGGACGTGAAACTTCTCAAATCTGGGTGAGTGTCGGTATTTATTCTAACAGCTGGAATTAATACTTATATGTCATGCTCGGGCTCCTCTTGCTTTTGAATCATAAGAGATGTCGTAATCCAAAGAGAGACGACTCATGGATGGCGAAATCCTTCTTCTACGGAGTGGTGTAAAATGTTTTTTGTGGGTGTTGCGTCGACGAATGCAACGTGAGAAGAAACTGCCCAGCAGTGTACAGTTGAACCTCCTATAATCCATGCCACCAATAACCCATAGGTCATCCCGGATCCCGAGTTGGTAGGCGGGAAAACTAGACCCATAGCCCATACACCTCCAATACCCCATAATCCATACCCCCCCTGTAAAAAAAAACCCATAGTTAGTAATACAGTTTGTACATGTAGTCATCAATGCAGGGTCATAGATTTGGCGAAAATCAACGCTCTGAGCTAAAATAAAATCACACCACACAAAACATAAACATCACCATGACTTCAGCTCCTTTACAAGTTCTCAAGAAAGGTCTGGAGAGGTTAAAGAATAGTGTCCAAGATAGAAAAGAGAAACTTGAGGCACAACTGGCGAAGCAAAAGTCTATCTCATCTGAGGATGGAGAGTGGTTGGATAATATTAATGATGCGAATCTTGGTGTTGAATAACGGATAATCCTACAGCTAGAAGAAGTTACAAACTATGAAGAGGAATTTGAAGGGCTGGATGGTGAGGAGAGGGAGGTTGTGGAAAAATTGAAAGGGTGGGATGGAAACATATCTAAAAAGTAAGCATGAAAAATCATCATTTTTCTTTTTCTAGAGCATTTTGACCTGCAAATTCGATCTTAAATGTGTCAGAAAATCGTAACACCTATTACATAACTCGGCGTCTAAATTTCGGGCGGTCTAAATTTTTTTTCGGAAATTGCCGGATTTCTGCTAATCCAATAACCCAAAGGCTGGGGTGTCCACCGAGGGGTATGGGTTATAGGAGGTTCGACTGTACTCATAGCTATCACAATAACCGAGGCGGAGCTTTTCCTTTGGCTCTAGCCAATTAGAACGCGGCGGGGATTGGGCCTGTTTTCTTTCCCAGTTAGGAAATTATATATCGGAGAGCTGACATAATAATTTGATTATGTTTTAAAAGTTGTTTAAAAAGTTGTTTAAAAGTCAAGTTATATGCCATCCTCCCCGCCTGCCCAGTCTATTTTCCCTCCTCTATCTTACTTAATTTACACCGTTGTATAACTAGGTCTGACATTTTACACTCTTCGTATGGAGAAAAAGGTCGCACTTGTAACGGGATGCACAACTGGTGGTATAGGATTCGCATAGTGCGTATTTTCGATGAATGTCGTGTCTGGTTCCTGTTGAGATTATTTACTCCGCCGCCTTTTCTTCGCGTATAGCTGCCAAAATCTTTTGAAGAGAGGGTACACGGTATATGCCACCTCACGTTCGGCTGAAACCATCGTAGGACTCGACCATCCTCGAGCTAAGCTGATGTCTCTTGACGTCACAAACGACCAACAAGTAGTTGACGTCGTCAAAACTATTATTGAGACTGATGGCCAGATTGATCTCCTCATCAATAACGTTGGTATTCTCGCGCCGGGTTAGTAATAGTATTACTATTAGTAACTCAATCACGTCTCTTAACAACTTCATTTTAGGACCGGTTATTGATTATATTGTGGATCAGATGAAGGAAATATATGACGCCAACGTTTTTTCCGTTCTTAGAATGTGTCGTGCTGTAATACCGCATATGGCACAGCGTAAAAAGGGGTCAATTATTAATATGGGTTCAGTCGTCGGTGCATTGTAAGTCAAAACACTCATAATACTTATCTCGTTAAGTTCCTAACGCTTTATCAAAATCCAAGTCCTACGCCATGGATGGGAGTATATGACTCTTCAAAAGCCGCCGTACACATTCTAACTGAAGTCCTTTCTTTGGAAACCCGTCCATTTAACATCAACGTAATCCTCGTCGCACCGGCTTCCATCAAATCAAATATACTTCCTAAATTCGACAATTTCAAACTATCTCCGGAAAGTATATACATAGACTTCGCGCATAACGTACGATAACGGCTCGAGTCTGCTTGCGAGCCTGGAGCTACCCCTCCAGAAGTTTTCTCCGAAACTGTTTTAGCGAAGGTTTTGAAGGATAATCCGCCGAGTTATATTCTTACGGGTTTCAAGTCGACCATGTTCAGAGTGTTGGGGTTGTTGCCTCGGAGGATGTACTTGAACATCGTTTGGAGTATGTTTTCCAAGCCGAAAGGGAAGGCAAAGAGTAATTGATGAGGTTCATTGGGTAACCTTTTGGGAATCGGTTGTCGTCCGTCCATGACGACACTTGAATTTTAGTTGCGTAATATACTTGTACAAACTCATTGAAGTTTTACGCAATATTGGTATCATAAGAAAGTACATTGGTACAACAGTCGCATCTACTTTTAGTTGGGTAGGAAGTGAACACCGCACTGAGTCTGCGAGCATAGCTCGGATGTACAGTTACCATAGTGGCTCAGCTGATTTCCGATGACTCGGCTCAGGGACGATAGTTACTCGGCAGGATATCCTATGCCAGGTTATATCAGGATATTGCTCTAAGGCCTGGTGAATTGCAAAAGCATAACATTCAACAATACTAACACTGTTCATCAATGTGTGTACGTAGTTTTTTTAATGATAAATAAACACTGTTAGTTTGAAACAAAATTCAACAGGCTACCAATTAGCCATGAACAAGAAATAAATACATGTGATCCTGGATAATATCCGCCGATGTTATCCTAACGGCGAGTCAGCCGAGGCCCCGGCTATTACCTGAGCCATTTCGTACACCATACAGTTGCTTACATAACTTACTGATGATTGGTTGCTGCAAAATCGGTGACGACGCAGATGAATAGCTAGTACCGTGGCAATAACGATTTCCCATCTGTTTATTCTTCCACAACGACAATGAGTTATCTCTCAATCATTGGTTTATCGTACGTCTTTTACTTACTTTACCGCTTCGTATCTTTTCTTTCTCTATACTACTTTCGTACACACCCAATCGACGATTATTTAACTGGAGACTCGCCGTACGCTATAGTGACCGGAGCATCAGATGGTATCGGAAAAGGAGTCGCGAAAGAACTTTATCTACGAGGGTTCAATCTCATTTTGCATGGTCGTAATGCTGAGAAAACTCAGAAGGTCGCAGAAGAGATTCGCGCGTTGCGACATGGTCAGGAGCAAAGGGATGTTCGGGTTTTTTTGGCGGATGCGAGCAGGAATGATCACGATTTTGAGAAAATAGTTTCTCCATTCAAGGAGCTCAACGTTTCCCTTCTCATCAATAATGCGGGGGGTTCTCTTGAAATTATCCTAGAAAGGTAAATGACCATAAACTCAATAATTTGACACCTGGCTCAATTAATGAACGGCCAGAATTGATGAGTGGCCAGCGAGTCGGGTCTTCAGTGTATTCAACCTGAACACTTTATTCCACCTTGGATTAATCCATGCTATTCTACCTCAATTCAGGAAGCGACGTGAAAAGTGTCTGATCGTCAACGTTGGCTCGTTCTCAGCCGAAATCCCTCCTCCCCGAACAGCCATCTACGCAGCATGCAAACGATTCATGAAAACTTTAACCTGGTCTCTTTCCGTCGACGAACGATATTTCACGCCAACCAATATCAAGTTTATATATCTAGTCGTCGGACAGGTCCAAACGAACGCTTTGAGAACGTCTGTTAATCCGATACGGCCAGATGCTGATACGTTTGGTAAAGCTATTGTGGATAGAATGGCTTGTGGAAGATTGGAAGTTGCTCCGTATGCTCCCCATGCTATTAGCCAGTTCTTTGGGTTGGCGTTGGGAGATACGCTTGGAGAATGGATCGTTGCTCAGACGATGAAAGAACTTTTCAAAGCGCAGTTTGGATATAAGAAGAAGGATTAAATCAAGGGCGTTTTGGTTTTGTCATCCTTCAGTTGCAACGAGTACATATGTATATACAGGCTATGACATTCCTGCCAGTGGATTCTAATTGTTTTACTAACGAAGAGCCTGGGACATGCATATTGTTGTTCAATTCTTTACAAACTCTTCTATGACTGACGCAGGATCTAAATAATTCGCAATTCTCTGATATACGTGATCGAGTCTGAAAAAAAGGTCTTTAGTGGGCAAAGAAGGTGCCAATCACATATAAAACATCAGCTCACCCGAATGCCTGAGGTCCGCCGTATTGAAGACCTTGTGCGGTTGTCCAAAGGGGATGACTAGCCAAAGCAATTACTACGACCCGTAGCTGCATGACAATTGAGATTAGACTATAACATTACAAAATGCCACTTGATACTTACGCCATACCTGTACTCGTGGGTTCCTAGGCTGGAACCTGACTGAGAGTCTAATACTGAAATAAGATCGGGGACAATAGCAAGCAATTTTTTGTTGTCTTTGTCCCCTCTTAGAAATAGTTCAGCGGTCAAATTTTCGTTCTGAAAGGAGATCAAAAGCCGATCGTCCGGGTGCCAAATTTGTTCTTCGGGTTTGCTCATGAATTCCTCTTCGGCATTGGATAAAGGCATAACTGTAAAAATGCTTCATGAAATATTGCTTACAGTGCAAATCGTATTGAGAATACCGGTCACAGTTCCCCACTGCAACAGAAGTCGGTCAGTTCTTTAAACTTTTTCCCCGGCTCAGTGTAAACAAGAAATAACTAACCGTAAACCCAGCTCTGACTTCACGCGAGACCTTGACAATTTTGCCTTTATACAGGACCTTGCCATTTTGAACTTGCAAAATCGCCTCAGGGATACCATTGATGTTGCTGTAAAAAAATTAATCTAATCTCACTAAAGACAGCATGTGTCGTTTAGCACTTTACCTCTTCTTCTTTTCAATAGCCACGGCACGCCCAATTCGCCAAGCTTGAGAGACCATTTTGGGTATCCCAAATTTACGGCATGTTTCTGCCTTTAAAGGTGCCATTGAGACGCCAGCCTTGCTTCCTAATTCAGTGCAGACAGTTCGAAGGCTAGTTTTTATCAACAAAATATGACTAAACTATAAAACTCGTTGACATACATAGTCTCAACCATATAGACGTTTGATGTGGAGGGCAAAATCTAATTTTTATGATGAACCGAAAGACATGCTTGGAAACTTGGGCTACTTACTATCGAGTTACCCACACCATCTGCAATAGCGCAAGGTGTAAGGGCCGACGGTACACCATAAGTTACAGGTAAAGTCTGGTAACTCAACAACCGTGAAAAGCTATAACACTTTTAAACAATTTGAAAAGTACCTGCCACATATTCCTTGGGGGTTCTTTCAGAAGAAGTGTCCGTGCTGAAAGTAACGTGAAGACTTACGGGTAAGCCCTTCCCATCAAATCTCCATCAAACACAGGAACATTGAGGTGCTTCTCGGAAGCAAGGATCAGTGGTTGTATTCCTGCAAAAGAGTTATTGCTAAATAGAAATATTTGAGAGTTACGTACCGTTTCCGCCTCCTATTTCATCACTTTTGACCTGTAGTTGAACGAACGTGTTTTAAGGGATTGACTGGGACCATAACTTACGAAATAACAGCAGCTGGTTTATCTATGTTTAAGAATCGTGCGAGGTTTTGACAAGCTGTTTGGATCTCTGTTCCAGCCTGTACTCTCTCGTTGGACACCGAAGGTGATCTGTCATTCGGGTGTCATTCTTCTCAAACACCATATCTATGGCTTCTCTTACCCCATAAACATTCCCCGAAACACCTAAAATAGAATGTTGTAGCCAGCATCGCATCAAGTTGGAAGAACTCACAAGAGCGTCTGCAGGAAGAGAATCGTCCGAGATCACACGAATAATTCCACCATCTCTCACAATTTGGCGAGCCCTGTTCTGGGGTGATGTCAGTCTTCTTTCCTATCGATATATGCACATACATGATAAAAGGAGGATAAGGACTTCCTCCTCCACCTGCACCAAGAATACCACAACCCTCGGCAATCCATTCTGTCAAATGATAAAATCGCCATGAATTATAATAAACTTCAAAGGCAGAGTGACATGCCTAGATCTGTTTCACTAAGAAGCCATTCCTTTTTCTCGTTGACAATTGGAACGTATGTCTCTATATCTATTTCTTCGAATAATTCAGGATTGAGCGTGGAGTCTTCAAGGTTTGAAGTATGGTTTCCTTCTTCGATTTGGGCATCAATCGGATATGCAGGACTATCGGAAACCACCTCGGAGTGGGCAAAAGCCACTGTATCAAGCTAAATATCAAATTAAAGAGGTTGGCACATATTGGAAATTAGAAAGTTAAAATACCTCTCCGATGGCCTTTACAATAATGCGAGTAGCTTTGTTGGTCACATACTGAAGCATAAACATATAAACCTACACAATTACGGAAAAGGAATAAGGCTAAAGCTAACTTGAACTGGTAAATTCTCGATTTCAACGACTTTGACTGTGTCGATCTTTGCGCCAGCTTTTACCGCCCTCGCAATAGCTATACTCTTGCAATGTTCTATAACTTCTTCCAGTCCCCTATTCTGTAGTATTTCAATTGTGTCTGTGGGACTGTATGTATTTGCCTTCATGATTGGAAAGGTGAGTCAAAAATTGCACTTGCCTATCTCTCCAGCTACATTAGCGATACACGCTCCCACGGCGTTGGCACATGAAAAGCAAGGGGGTAGAATTAATTCTAAGCATGTACTATTTAGTACCAGGATAATTGTAAACTCGCAATTTGTAAACCTTCTACTCCTTCCAAATCCTTGGGGGCTATGATGCTTCCTCCGCCAACCAGAATCACTGTCGCGGGCTCAGGAGTAGTTTTCATTCCTGTTCCAAAAGAAACATACATGGGGGAATCCCAGCCGGAAGATTGGGAACGTACTGTCAATGGCATCTTCCAATAATTTCTTTATAGCCACCTTTGCTTTCCGTCTGACGTCTTTGGAAATCTGATCCCCGACGGAAACATTCATCCGTTGACCGATATTGAGAGAAGGTTCATCCGTGACTATTATATCCGTGGTAGTTAAAGTTGAACCTCCAAATACAAGACCTTCTGTGAGAAGCTGGTAGCCGACAGAGCTGTCGTTTTGATTTGAGTATGAGAAAGTGATACAGGGGATCCAACTTACTCGGGCCCGACGGTGACAACTTCTGTGGTGTCTTCCGTGGCGGCCTTGATGTGTATGCGACTGCCCCCTCCAAGCCCAAGGGAATATACGTCAGGCATTGAGAAACTGTGACATGAGTACGGTTCAAGAATAAACATATGAGAAGCAGAGGTACAAACTTCGTTCTGACTCCCCCTACTTTTACAAATGCGGCCGCTTGTCGAGGAAGCCCGTTAGGGAGAATCTTGTGTTTCGGAGATTAGGTCGTGTTATTGACCGTAAACTGTAGACTTACTACACCGACATCGGTTGTTGTCCCACCTATCTATAATGAAATTTAAGTATTTTCCAAAGAATTGTGAAAGTGAATTGGAGTACGTCGATAACAATAATACTTTTATTCCCCTCCTGTCGTATTTTGGAAGCTGATGAACTCAATCCAGCCAGGTAAGCTGCACCACGCATGGAGTTCGTCGCTCCGGAGGAAAAGGTCCGAATCGGAAGTCGTTCAGCAGATCTATTGTGATCGTTGAACCTGAGCTCTGGACAACAGAAAACAGACTGACTCAGCTGATGTTAAAGTGCCGTCATTTTGAGTCAAAAATAACGGGCACGAAAGGCCCAGACGGTGTATAGCTTTCCTGAATCCTGATATCGTCTTTTTAGCAAAAGCCATAATAGAAGCGTTGAGAATAGAGGCATTTTCTCGTTCCAAAAGTCCAAATTGACCAACTGTAAGGCGTTAGTTGAAATTATGTCGTGATGCTGCAGTTACTTACCGTCACGAGAACAAACGACTGATGTGGACGGATCCAGATATTTAAGCATTATGTCCCTAGCTCTTTCTTCTTGGCTGGTGCCCTAAGTGATTACTATTCTGAAAACATTGAATAGTCCAGACATTAACTAACGTACGTCAGTTTTGTCCAAGGGTGAACAAATTCCGACAATAGCTACTGCCTTCAGGCCCAGATCTTTAATCTTCTGACATTCCAGTCGTATTTCATCCGCGTCGATCTAAAAAGATCCTTTGTTGGTGATAGCAAATGTTATATTCAGGACAACAGCACTTCGTTGATAACTCGACCATCGATCTCCAAGCCACCTTTAAGAATACATACGTAGCCCTCCATTACCTTTCGGATAGTCCATGGGAAATCAAGGAATGGCGGGCATTCCTAGGGGCCTTGAGTCCCGATGCTGAGATGACCGAATAAAAGATCACCTGTGTATAAGGAGCACCTAATCTGACTACCGCAACTTTGGATAATTTTCGAGAGTCCGCTTCAACGACAGCATCTAAACTGAACATCAGCAAGGTGCATTCCGGTATCACTGTGAAATTTGATTTACTCATAAAATGAGTTGCTTAGAAAATCAAATCAATGAAACTAGCAGAGCATTTTTTCCGGAAGTGATGACATACTTCCGATCATGACGCTAGACACCCTACCGGGTGAGACTTGCGTCTGCTCGAGTAAAGCTTTGATAGCCGCCTCAATTCCATCGCTGACTACAGACGTCGTAGGTTTTTTCACAGAAGCAATGACACCCCTATTCGTCCAAGAATGCGCTTCAGGATCTGAACAGAATAATACGGCGTCCGTGTTCGTTCCTGCCGGAAAGTACCGACTTCGTCAGATTTTAGCTGTTTGACACCATGATGTCCAGCTACTTACCACCAACATCCACTCCAATACGATAGCTGGCGCCTTGAAGGTACATCTTTTGGACGGTCTTGCAGGGTCCGATAAGGACTTCTTTAAATACCTGGACTCGGATACGGTGTGGGTAAATTTGCGAAGTTTAGGTTATCTAATCTGGGCAATTCGGGTATTCTGGTGAATGACATTATTGACACGCTGTATTTGGGATAATTTTGGTCAATAAGAGTTTCAAATGAAACCGAAATATGACTGACATAGTTGATAACCTTAATAAAATAATATTTATGTTGAGAGCGATATTTGAGCATTCATATCCCCTAATATTCATACATACCCTGTTCATTTAGTGGATGCCATGCGTAATAAGAAATACTATATCGTTCGGAGAAAGCGACGGAGGGACACAAATGAAAATAATTGTAACCGTTGTTAGACTTTCCTTTGCTCATTCATGTCCAGAGGCCACGTCGAGGACGATGGTATGGGCGCCTAAACTTACGTATATTAGCTCATTTGTTTGAATGCACGTGACCTAACGCGTGGCCCGCAAAAGTCTGTTTTCACAACTTAACATCGACCTCAACACACCGGGCGATGAGTGCTGTTTTGAACGGTCTCCTCTCAACAGAATTTCCCCGAATGCACAACATCAGCCCCAGCCACAGCAGCATCAGTAACAGTTCCGACGATGCACCCCAGCTTTCATTCGAATACATCTTTGATGACGAAGGAAACGCTATGCGGATTTCAAAACATGCAGGCTCTGAAGAAAGGGAAAAACAGTCTCTTTTCTTTACCTCTCAACAGCATGAAGAGGTTGTTTCTGCAGGAACGCGTCCCATTGAGCTATTGGGGAGTGAGCGTACTGCAGAGAATCAACCGTCCATTACCTCGGTCTTGTCTCGCTCTTACGGATCATTAGGAACACAATCTAATTCCAACTCTGACGGTCATGGTATCCACAGGACTTTCCAACGGGCGGTATCAAGTTCAGCAGCACCAATGGCCCTTTCACGCCCCACCCTCCCGGATAATGACCGGTTGTTGGGACGAGCACGACGCGTTCCTATTGATGGAAAGCGAAAAGATGATCTGGATTTCTTCAAAAGAGAACGTGAAGAAGAGGAACGCGAAAAAGAAGCCCGTCTCCGTCGATTGCGTGAAAAGGATAAAGAAAACTGGATGTTAGGGCCTGAGACGGTCGCCAATGGTAAGCGCTTTTTATTACACGTTTAGGCTGACTGACTGATCGTTGCGAAGATCACCAACCTTCAGCCCCTTTAGGTTCTTCTCTCACTCGTACACATTCTGAGCCATTTACACAACCACCCGTCCCTGTGGATCTTCCAGATTATCAATCACACTCCCAACCCTTGGAGGCTGTTCAGGTTCATGCCCGTCCGCGTCGCCCTCTCTCCAAGCAGCAACGCGTTTTGGGTGCTGTCCCGCGGTCCAAAGACTCTTTAGGTGTTCGCTCAAGTGCAGGAAGCTCGGACGCGCGATCCACGCCTGGAAGTATTGAAGGATCACGTATGAAGCCTTCATCCTCAATATCGCAGCTTTGTTTTCATTCTGACATGTTTCCCAGCCGAAAACGACCTAAGGCCTGTCAGACCTCTAACGGGAGGAGCACGAAGAATAACGAAAGACGACCGCGAAAAACAGGAGCAAGAAGCGAGCGGTATGTGGCCGAGCATGTAGTGGAATGCACTGTGTTAAACGGTTTTAGAAATTCAAGAACGATTAGAACGTGATGGACCAGAACATGAATTGCAAAGGATCGCCGAAGAAAAAGAGCAAGACATGCAACAAAAGTTAGACGAACACCATGAAGCCTTGCATGAACGTTATGGTATGCAGACCGTCATAAGCATGTAGCGTCGTTGTCATTCATTTGGTTTAGTTCGTTCTCAATCTTCCCTATCTTACTTTGCGAAAGAGGAGGAGCGACACATAGTTCAGGAGGAAAGAGAACGAGAACCGAACAAACTGAGCAAGTCTTGTCTTGTCTTTCTTTTGTTTGATTAATCTTCGGTTCTCTTTAGTTCGAAATGTCCATCAACGTCGAGATTCCGAAACCGTAATGCCAGATGCTCTTCCAGTCCCCGCCCGACTTTCGCCTTCAGCACGTCACGTTGCTGTCTCACTTGAGCGTAACCACCCTCTCATTCCACAGCCCATTGAGAGGCCGGCTCCGGTTGAACGTTCTCAGGGTCTTCAAAGGACAAGTTCAGTCAACCAACCGCCGAGTCAAGTTCAGGCAGTGTCCCGGGGCTTACATAGGCGCAGTCCGACAGCACCTGAGCCGCAAAACGCTTCCAACGGAAATCTTATAGGGGCAGCTCCTACTGCCGGTAATGCAAAAGGCAAGACCTGGGCTGTAGGAGCTGACATTGTTGGCGACGTTGATAGAGATCTTGGAGGATTGGGTCCTTATGGCGATGGGCCTGTACGCGAAAGGGAAAGCGGTAAAGAAGCGCGTCCGCCGCTGCCTTCGGCGCCGATACAGATTACGGGTGCTAAGGCCTTTCAGGTGTGTAAACATCTGTATTATGAATTCAAGTCGTTTTGCTGAATCTGAGATGCAGGTTAATGGCAGGACGTACGGTAAACTAGATATGATCGGAAAAGGTGGCTCGTCGAGAGTATACAGAGTCATAACCCCGACCAATGAGATCTATGCATTAAAACGCGTAAGCCTGGATCGTACAGACCAAGACACCATGCAGGTATACCAACTTTTGCTTTGTAACCCTTGGCATCCTCATTGCTCCACTTTAGGGCTACATGAATGAGATCGCCCTTCTCCGCCGACTGGATGGTAATGACCGCATCATTCGTCTCATCGAGAGTGAAGTAAAGGGTGGAAGTAAAGGCCATTTGATGCTTGTAAGTTCTACAATAGACGGTTAGGTCTCAATAGCTCACTGTTATAGGTGATGGAATGCGGAGAAGTTGATCTTGCTAGGCTTATCTCTGCTCGTCAGAGCTCGCCTTTGGATATGATTTGGGTTGCGTATTATTGGAAACAAGTAAGGCTTGATTATATTCTTTCTCGCAAGCCCTAATTTGCGGCTTCTTTGTGTAGATGTTAGAAGCAGTCCACGTCATCCATGAAGAGAAGATCGTTCATTCGGATTTAAAGCCTGCTAACTTCGTCCTTGTTAAAGGAGACCTTAAGCTGATAGACTTCGGCATTGCTAATGCTATTGCAAATGACACCACAAATATCCAACGGGATCATCAGGTAGATGTACACTTTAGGTTTGTCATACTGGTGTGTACTCAGTTGGTTTAGATCGGCACCGTCAACTACATGAGTCCAGAGTCTATTGAGGTAAGGTTTTTGCTGTTCGTTGTGGAAGCTCCTTTCTTATTATTCTCTGCTACGTTAGATTGCAGAAGGTAATACAAGGCTGAAGGTAGGATCTTGTTCACATGGAGGACTACTTTTCTCAGAACAGGTGAACAGGTTGGAAGAGCGAGTGACATCTGGTCGCTAGGTTGTATTCTATATCAAATGATCTACGGTTTCCCTCCATTCCACCAACTTTCTGTCTTACAAAAGATGCGAGTTATACCTGATCCCAACAACGTCATCGAATTCCCCGCCGAGGCTGTTCCTATCATTCCACAACCAAGGAACCCATCTGTCGCGAATGGAGCGGCATCACCACCTAAAAAGCTGTATCATTTAGCTCGAGCTGTTCCGTTGGAAGTGATTGGGACTTTGAAAAGCTGCTTGACGAAAGTCCCCAAAGACCGTGAGACGATCCCGCAACTTCTGTCTGCTGGATGGTTACATCCCAAAGGGCGGTCTAGTGAGCTAAGTACGTCTGGTTGCGCTTGAGCATCTGATTCTGATTCTGATCATCTCCCTCTCTTTGTGGTTCTACAGACTTGACAGAAGATGAAGTTATTATCGACCGTGACTTGTTAAGACAAGTTGTTATGTGGGCGGTTGGCATCGGCATGACTACCGGAATGCCTCAAGAAGAGACTTTAGAAGACACACTAAAAGTATGTTCTTTCTTGGAGTAAACCCTGGGCTGTTTTCTTATAACACCTTTTTTCTTCAGCAAACGCTACAACAACTCCAGCAATGCTCTCGGAGGCAGTGAATTTGTCGAACGCTCCCCATTTTTCTTATACTCTTTTCCTTCCAAACTATGTCTTAATGTGTATGTGTGTATTGTCTATCCTGGAACCAGCTGTACATTACGTTACACATCGCTGGTGTGTAAAAGGTACGATAGAAACTGATTTGACGTTTGTGGTATCCAGACTTTTGACCCTTTGTTCTTATAGTATGAGCCTTGTCTATTACTGTCATGCCATCATCGTGTTGCTGTCTTTGCTATCTATGCTTTCCTCGTTTTTCATTCACCATTTTCGATGTTTGGATACTTTCAGTCACATTATTACTTTGCATGAGCATTATACACACAGTACTATGATCCCTTTGTCTTTATAGCTTAATAACTATTTTCGTCTCTATAGATTTCACACTCAAATGTGGGTGTGGATATAAAGAATATCCCAGCGATTATATGAAGTTTTTTCACTATATATGACTACAACAGATAGATCTAGAAAGGGCCACAGGACCTTGAAAATATTGTAAGAAAAAGATTTATCGATACAGTGATGATCGGAGTACAGTGTCAGGTCGTAAAGCGATATTAGTGAGATGGATATGAGTATCGGCGTCGCGAGAAAGCCTTAGTGTTACGCGGTCTCGTATCAAACGAATTGGTAGAAGCACATGCCTCAGCCTGTGGAGGTGTCGCAAGTGATTCGGTTCAAAAGATACATGTCCACGTACACTATTCCGGGGTGACGACGGTGAGATAGTCAATTGGTCGATGTCGGGCTCATCATGGTTTCCAGCAGAAGCGGAAGAAGTATGTTGTACGCCTGAAGGATGATTGTCCTTACACTAATGCCGTTGAATATCAAAGGACTTGTGTAAGAAAGGCGAAATGGGTTACTCACGCCACAGCCTGTTCTTTTACAACGATCTGCACCATGTCTACTGGAGCTCGGGCTTGACCTCGATGTTTCACAAGATAGCCTAAACCCATCTAAATCTTCGCAGTTAACCCGCACGTTCTGAAACACCTGTGCCAGAATCCGGTCAACAGCCTACAAAAACAAACACCATCAGCCGCAAAGTCTGCCGAATAAACTCGGAATAGGACGTACCTCGGACTGGGTAAAATAGAACGCCTTGAGCTCTTCGGATCTATTAAAAGCATCCCAGGCCGACGTAAGTTCTTCATATGTCATTTTATCCTTCCCCCAATATGCCGTGTCTCTGTAAGCCTTCGACTGAGACGAGCCACCAGGGCCCTGAGGTCTGTTGTTTGATGATTGTTGTCGATAAGCAAAGTGAGATTTCCCAGTTTCGCAAACTACCCAACGTTTACTTGAATCGAGAAGGGAACGACATGGTCGTTCAGTGGGCATTAGGGCAAAGGAGATATTAATGAAGCTGTGGCGAAAAATTGAGCGCCACCGCTGCGACAGTGTCTAAAGTTTTTGCATGACATAATAGTGCCCCGCGCGGAAGCTGTCTGGTTCCGCGCGTGTCTGGCGCTCACGGCAAAGGCTGACTCATCTTGAGATGAGCCGTGTTCATCGCCGTAGTGTAGTATTCCTGTAATTAGTTTCGTTGTACGTTAGTTAATGTATATTTTTTTGAAAATATTGATGGAAATGAGAGCCACTGAGCTCTAGAATCTGAGAAAAATACTAAAAATTCAGATATGTGCCGCCGGGTTCCGGTGTTTAAGAAATTAGGATTTATGATTTACGGCCAATGCTTACAGCTGTTCGGTTATGTAAGTCAGACGCAGTCAGTCACGTGACCTTGGGTCATTCGCAAAATTGAAAGATGTCCCCATATCTCGAAAACTATTGTGGGTTAAGAGTTGATACTTCGCATGTTATTTTCTCTATATATTAGCTACCATCTCAAACTTAGAGATACCTTAATAGTGAGCTAAAAATGTTGAATTACACCCACTTAAGAGCCAAAATAATGAACTCAAGTATCTCTTTCTTTTATGACAGTTTATATGTATATATAATAGTACCTAAAAATCATCAAAGCCTTAACTCGCAGTAGTTGTTGAGATATGGGACATCTTTGCAAATGACCCAAGGTCATGTGACTGACCGACCAGCTGTGAATAATGTCCAGTCAACATATAGACCTGCTTAGTGCCTCAATATATGCTCAAAATTGCTGGGGAAAGTCAAGTGTTCTTGATTCATTTTATATTATTAAAACCGTCAAAGTCACAAGAGACAATATATTAACTGCAAAAAAGACACTGAAATGAAAATTGAGTGAGTGGACTCAAGGGGCCGCCTAGTGTCTGGGGACTGTTGGTCTGAAATTGAGATTGTAGGCTGGTCATAATTTACTCAAAACCTACTTGATTATAGCTATCTCCCTTTTTTTTTCTTGGAAGCATTTGCCCAAGCAGATCACCCCCAATGAAAAAAAGGACAAGTTACAAAGTAGGTTTTGCTTGATACACAATTTACACTTTATTGAAGTCTACCACAGCAAAAATTCTGCCGGTCATAATTTATTCAAGAATTACTTATTCCTAGCTATCTTCAATTTTTTTTAAAAAGTATTTGCTTCAACAGATCACTCTCAACGAAAAAAAAGACAAGTTGAAAAGTGGGTTTTACTTGATACATAATTTACACCTTATTGAGATTTACCACAGCGAAAAGTATAATTTATTTGAAACCTTTATGTTAAAACACATCTTTTGAATCTTCCATCTTTGAATTTGCTTCTCTGAATCCGCTGCAGCAAAACTTCAGACGGGGCAGCATTCCTGTAGGTCCAGTTAGTGAATTACCTAATATGAGCCGCTTTTAGCCCGAAATAAGTTCGTCTTTGCTTAATATGAGTTATTCTTATCTCATTCTCGGTCAGCGTCGGACAGGGTCTGACGGGCAAGATATTGTTACTACGGGGCCGGTCGGGCATCTGCCGAAACCGGCCAGCGTTATCCCAGGGCACTATTATATTTTGCAAAGTTTTTTTGGATTATGTAAAAAGTTAAGTAACTTGCACGTGACAAACCTCGGCATAATTGAAATGAAACTTCAGCCGAGCTTGCATACAGCTTCAAGTTACTAGGGAATGGCGAAGCATTGTCGCAACTAGCGGTTATGGTTTAGATAGAACTTGTTATTTAGTGCTCGAAATATAGAGCTTTATATACAAAATTATAAATATGAAAAAGGTAAAAACTAACTACCGGGATTTATAATATTTTACTAAGACTTAACTAATGCGTCGTCGCCGACGACGCAATATTAATTTGACTGTTAGCCGGCGACTCCGATACCAACACTCCCCCTCGACGAGAGCATGCCGGCGAGTTTGCATAAGTCGGCGTGCCTCGGCGCATTCATCGGCTTGGTGAATAAGTCGGCGGTGTTTTCATTTGTTGAAATATAATTGGTTCGAATTTCGCCTGAATTAACTTTCTCTCGGCAGAAATGATGTCGGATGTCGATGTGTTTGGTGCGCGAGTGAAGTGTCTCGTCATTAGCAAATGAAATCGCGGCTTGATTATCTACATTGATTTCCGTTGGTTCCGCGATAGATAAACCTAATTCGGAAATTAGTGACCTAAGCCAAATGGCTTCGCGGGTTGCATGGCCAATAGCCATGTATTCAGCCTCCATGCTTGATAAAGCGACGGTTGGCTGTTTCTTTGATGACCAGCTGATTGGTCCGCCTAATCTAAAAATATAGCCGGTAACAGAGCGCCGGTCCGCTAAATTTGCGCCCCAATCAGCGTCGCAAAAACCTTCTAGTGTGAGCTGATTGGTCGATCCAAGAGTAATTCCGGCGTTTAATGTGCCTTTAAGGTACCGGAAAACGCATTTAACGGCTGTCCAATGAGCTTTGGAGGGCCGTGATGAAAATTGGCTGAGGTGCTGTACCGCGTAGGTAATGTCGGGCCGTGTGCCTAGTGACGCGTACATAAGCGATCCTATAGCCATTTGATATTGATGTGGCTCGATTTCTGGGTCGAGTGCAAGGTCCATCGGTTGGAGTTTGGAGTGAGTGTCCACCGGAGTAGGAGATGGGTTTGCGTCTTGTAGACCCATCCTCTCGATAATTTTGTTAATAAATTGTTTTTGAGAAAGAAAAATACTTTTTCTCCCCCTGTCCCGGTGTATCTCCAGTCCAACTATCTGCTTTAATTCACCTAAGTCTGTGATTTCGAAATGCGACGAAATTTCCTTTTTCGTCTGTGATATCAAATGAATGGCTGACGCGGCGATTGCCATATCATCAATATGGACGGCGATGATGGTGATGCCGAGATCATTTGATCGGGTAAAAATAGAGTGGTCCGCGTTGGTCCTTGCAAAGCCAATATTAGTGAAGGCTTTGTCAAGTTCCGTTCGCCAAGCACGTCCGGACTGTTTAAGTCCATATAAGGATTTCTTGAGTAATAAAACGTTTTTTGATCCGTCACCGAAACCAGGTGGTTGATTCATATAGATTTCTTTATCGAGGTAGCCGTTTAGGTAAGCGCCTTTGACGTCAATGCCGTGGAGCTCTAGATCGTAATGTGCGGCTATAGATAGCACGACACGGAGTGATTCTAATCTTAGCGCGGGCGCTTGTGTGAGCTCATAATCGACGCCGGGAACTTGGGAAAATCCCTTGGCCACTAGTCTAGCTTTGTACTTAGCTATAGCTCCCTCTATATTCTTTTTAATTTTGTAGACCCATTTAGAGTCTATGGCCTTCCTATCATCAGGTAAGGTCGCTTTCACATAGGTTCCTTTGGCTTCCAGAGTGGTAAGCTCCTCTATCATCGCTTTTTGCCATTCTGGCCAATCATCGCGCGTTTTGGCTTCGGCTAAATTGATTGGTTCTGAATCGGCGCTAAGAAGCGCAATTAGATCGTCATCGTCCAATAGGGGAATTGATGGCGTTTCTTCTTCGGCTAAGTGCGCGTCCCGCCAGTTTGGTACGGATCGCGATGCCGGATTATTTAATTGGCGATAGTTGATTGGCTGTTTCTCGCGTAACCGAGGGATTTGTGATGGAGTCGAGGGTGTGACTATATTTGGAGTAGCCGGAGCGACGGGCGCTTGGGTGGATTGTGTCATACTCTCCCCCTCAGCCAGTGCCGGAACGTCGGTTGCTGCTTCTATTGTAGCTGATTCCTGTAGACTAATAGGAATACTCCGGTCTTCCTCAACTTTGTTATCTAAAAATATAACGTTACGTGAGGTATTAATTTGGCGAGAAGCGGAATTAAAATAGCGATGCGCGCATGATTGGTCAGAGAAGCCAGTGAAAACGAAAGGTCTGGACTTTGGATCCAGCTTGTCACGATTGGTGGATTGGTCCAGCACATAAATTTCTGAACCGAATTCTTGGAGCCGTTCTAAATTTGGCTTTTTCCCCGTGATGGCTTCTTCTGGCGTTTTGCCGTCGAGGGCTCTTGTGGGTGATCTGTTCTTGAGATAATTAGCATAGAGTACCGCTTCACCCCACAATTGTTTAGATAATTTTTTCTCAAAAATCATCGCCTTGGCATTCTCGACTATCGTCCTGTTTAAACGTTCGGCTATCCCGTTTTGGGCAGATGAATGTGGAGCCGTCGTTTCGAGTTTGATTCCGCGCTCCTTTAGGTAATTAATGAATTCGCGATCCTCTGTGAATTCTTTTGCATTGTCAACACGGAATGCTTTGATCTTCTTCCCATATTGGGTATTGATAAGCGCTTCAAAGTGCTTGAATCGGGATCGGACCTCCGTCCGGTCTTTAATTAAATAGAGAAGCGACCAACGAGTAAAAACATCTGTGAATGAGACGAAATAGCGGTATCCGCCAAGTGCAGTCGTTCTTGCCGGTCCCCAAACGTTGGCGCAGACCAAGTCGCCAATAGCATTGGCCTTAATATGGGAGTCCTTAGGATAGGGCTCTACATGTTGTTTGGCTTGGATGCAAGCTTCGCATTGTGACATTTCCTTATCAGGATTGTCAACCTCCATGCCTGTAGACATTCTGATTAGAGTTTTAAGTGACTTAAAATTGATATGTCCCATTATCCTATGCCAGTCATCCCATGTGCGACGTTTTGTTGTTCCAAATAAGGCAATATCAGTTTTTGGGGTCGGCAATACAGGGGTAACATTCATGTTATATAAGCGTCCGGCCTGTGATCCGGCCGCGAATGTTGATTGGCCGCATTTAAAATAGACGTTGTTTTTGATAAAAACGACTTGATGGCTCGGGTTAACCGAGGTGAATCTTGATATGGAGATTAATTGGTAAGGAAGGCTCGGCACATGTAATACGTCCCTGAGTGTGACTGTTGTTGGTTTATTATTGTGATGAAAGGTAAGCACAATGCTTCCTTTGCCGAGGCATGGCGTACTGCCGATGCCGTTAACGACCGCGCCGGGGGTTCCTGAATAAGAATGGAATAAATTGCGGTCCCTGACCATGTGGGAAGCCGCTCCAGAGTCTGCGAGCCAGTCTGTCGGTTTCAATGCCGGCAGGGCGATTGAATCTGCTCCCGTTACCATGAACGTGAAATTATCTTCGGCTATATTAGCGGAGTTCTCCTTTTGGGATTTAAGGGCTCGGCATTCCGGCTTGATATGTCCTTTCTTGCCGCAATGGTGACAAGTGACATGAGGGTTATATTTGGATTTACCCTTTTTACCAGATTTGGCTGGTAATGCCGTGTCGGCAGTAGTTGACGCTTTGCGATTCTTTATTTCGATGATGCGATTAATAATCGATTCGGAATCTGCCAACTCGGAGTCCTTAATAGTATTAATAAAAGAATCCCATGATTCGCCTAATGCAGTAAGAATTAATAACGAAAATTCGTCATCGGCTAGCGGTTTGCCGAGGACCGCCAATTGGTCCTTAAATTTGAGCATGGTATTAATAAATTCGGAGATGTCGGTCCCTTCGTCCCAACGCGCTAATAATAGCTTCCGCCGGATCGCAACCACGGCAGATACTCCTTTGGGCTCAAATCTTCTAATCAAAAGTGCCCATGCAGCAGCAGAAGTTGATGCCGCGCGAATGTGAGTGATGATTGGATCGGAAACGCGTAGCCGTATGGCCGTGAGCGCTTTTCGATCATTCGTGTCCCATGCCATTGCAGTTGCATCGTCTGGCCTGACTAACCTTCTCATGGCATAATCAAATAGGCCGAGGTCGGTTAGAATATCTTGCATCTTGATCTTCCATACCGGGAAGTTGCTTTCGCCTTTAAGCGGCTCGATTCTATAAGCATGGTCATTAGTTGACATAATGCCGGTAGATAGAAAATAGTAAAGGGTAGATTAAGAGTTCAAGAAGACGCGAATACGAGGTGAAGTTCTTTTAATTTTAGTAGGGCTCAGGGCCCATAACCTGTCGAAACTAGCGGTTATGGTTTAGATAGAACTTGTTATTTAGTGCTCGAAATATAGAGCTTTATATACAAAATTATAAATATGAAAAAGGTAAAAACTAACTACCGGGATTTATAATATTTTACTAAGACTTAACTAATGCGTCGTCGGCGACGACGCAATATTAATTTGACTGTTAGCCGGCGACTCCGATACCAACAAGCATGATGTGGGGAATTAGATGGAACAAACCGAAAAACCAGCCGTCGTTGACTTAGTCTGACTATCAACGGGAATGGGACGAACATCTTAGTCGCGACGAAGTCACGAGAAAGAAGAAACTAGATATTTAAAAGATGCTGGGAAAAGAGCTAATGCATCTACACAAAATATAGAGTTTTAATATGATTATCGTCGGACAGCGGACTAGTTCAGTGACACAAGTCAACGGCTCTCCCAAATTATAGTATGGGCTAATTTCGTCTCAAAAGCATTAGACACGACTTAATGAGTGTTCAACGTTCATGAGCCGGAGGCTCAAATCGTTCAGCGTTCAAGTGTTCCTTCTCTCAAGGTGACCAGGATCGCAGTGATGATGATACATGTTATGTAACAAGTTCCACGACGATATCTATATTCACTGATGGATTAGCTGTTCTCCACCAGTGCATCGTCTAAGTCGAGGTTGCGTACAGGTAATTATTTCCAGTAACCTTGTTCTCCATATAAAAATAATTCATACTAAGTATACACTGCCCACATCTTTAGATATAACTTATTTTTAGCACTTTTTCATCAATTGCTCTGGGCTTGTGAATGAGGATGAGGATGAGAAAGCTCACACGATTGATGATATGGGTTCTGAGAACTTATTGAAACATCTCAAGTTACGTTCACAAGCATTGAGAGGGACTGACAAGCTATACCTTCCACCATCACGCCCCATATTTATATTCGTTTCGGCTGATACTAGTCCCACTTCGTTTTTACCTGAGTTGTGATGTCGTGTATATGATCCCAACAATAGAAATTAAAGCGGCTGAGTTATATTGTCTAGTTGTTATTGATTGTTACCTGTGTTCCAACAATAAACGCCATTCTTTTTCTTTAAATAAAAACGGTTGTTTTTGCAGGTGTTCCCCTAACTTAGACTTCATTAATGAATAGCCTTACCAACACCACGACTGTATCTTCGCTGGCCCAAGAACTGTCTTCAGGGGACTCACAAAGTTTCCTTGATCTTTTATCTAGATGTAAGCTTATTCGGGCTGATAATTCTGGTTATTTTTAAAAATTAATCGTATCCCAGCTTCTGCTAGTGTGCTTCTAATATGGGATATCATAATTACATATGACCAAGAAGTTGATTTAATATGGAGGTTAGCGTCGTTCTATTGATCATGAACTAAACGTCTGACGGATGTCTAACAGAACTCGAAATTGTGTCGTGAAATACCTGTTTCTCTTTATCAGATATGGAGGTATAAGCCAAGTGATGTAATTCGGTCTTATTTGCATTGAAAACAAAGGCAATTGAATCTTTCTAGAGTAGGAATGACCCTACTTATAGGCGATTTTATGACAAAAGATATATGTCGCCTATACGTTTGGTATTATTCATTGACTACTGTGCTGTTGTTATGTGCCGTTGATGTATTACTCGCCTGCCGTGGTATGTTTCATGCTTCAATTGTCTTACTTAAGGTCCATTCTGTTATCCTCATGGCCTAGTCTATGCATTCTGTGGAAGAGATGGAAGGGTACTCTTTGGTTTAACCATTCTTTGCATATTAAACAGCGTAACGATTCTGGTTTTCGCGGTCCTGACTGGCCTGAAGTTTCCAATTGTTCACTCTACCGCTTTTTTTGTACCTGGAGTAACTGATGAATGCGCTGCAACGAGTCTTCCTGTTGAGTTACAGTCACACTGTGACTGCGTCACAGTGTATATAGTTACATACGCGCACCGCGCCTATTTCCTCACTCGTGTTGAGTACACGTAGTGAGGTACGTTCCTTTTATAGTTTAGCTTTTCTTTCTATCATTAATTACTGTACCTAGCAATATTCTTTAGGTACGCTAATATTCTATCACTCGTGTTGAGTACACGTAGTGAGCAATATTCTTTACTTCCCCAGTTTCTTCACGACATTTGGTATGTGTCCCGACTTCCTTCCGAGATTCTGATCAAACACGTCTTTAGGATTTCAGAAATGATTTTTCAGAGTTCCCTTTTCTTTTTAGTAGCAGGAAGGTAAGGTACTTCCATACATTATTTAATTTCATATGCAGCATTAACGCGAAACAAAAAATACTGTAGGTTTATCAAGTCAACAGTTACACCTTGGAATAAAACGGTGGGCATATCTACCTTCTATCTCGTTTTTATTCGAGACGGTATATGGACCTATGTCCTACTCCTTGGTATGATCATTTGTTTATCATCATATATTCTCCAACCAAAGCCATCGTGTCCTAGGAGTTTTTATTGCTTCTGCTATTGAGACAAAAATTTCTGGTTTATCGCTCATTCAGTGCGTTGTCTGAGTAAAATTTGATGCTATTGACACGAATGAACTTTCAGATGGGCCCTTACTCTCGCGGTGATCACAGTA
Organism: Dictyophora rubrovolvata; assembly: GCA_029959195.1. NCBI lineage: Eukaryota > Fungi > Basidiomycota > Agaricomycetes > Phallales > Phallaceae > Dictyophora > Dictyophora rubrovolvata. Next base: position 117,207 of record CP114117.1, read on the forward strand.
AGCTCCAAAAATTACTCCAAGATAATGCAATTTGACCAAAGAATAACGTCCATCAGGGCAGTCGCTTGGTCCTCAATCTGAGAAGCCTGAATAGTCCGCATCACAGCGCAGGGGATTGGGTTATCACGCCTTTCCAACAAAACAAAATACCATGGGATACTATATGTGAACCCGAGGTGGTGTCTTCGCATAGTTCCGAGACCGCCATGAAGTTGCAAGTTTCAAAGTATGTCGCAGTCGGTGTGGCTGCGTAACGGGGGCTCTATGATGGAGGGTTCCAAGATGTCTGAGCGATCGAATTATCTTCTCCTTCGAATTCCATTGGTCTTATATGTATCTGTTGGAGTATGAGTTACGCCATGTATCTTACCTTATCACCGCTTGATACTACGCACACTCTTTGTGTCGGCGTCCGCTACGTCGACCAGGCTGGGATTCCAACAATATCATCCAAGAAAGACGGTCTCAAATCGACCTTCGTCGAAGTTGTTCCTTTTTTGTGTGTCTAATTTTGGAACTTCGTGTACTTTCCATTCAAATTTATTCATGCCGCAGGAAGTCACAACACATGCATTAAACCTTACTGTTGTCAAACGGGGTCGAACCGTTTAGAATGAAGAGTGCGAAATTCGCGAACAGGACCACTGACAAGTAAAGAACACACCACGACATATCGGCACTTAGTGGCAAGCGCCCAATGCGTTACGCGTGATTGTCGCGCCGTCCAGTTGCCGCCCTTTGAAGCTCAAGCAACCCCCCAGTGCCCACGTTGCTGATTGCATTTTATATTATAAGTCTGACTCCTTAAACGGCTTTGAGATGTTTTGTTGCACATTTTGACATGAGATTTTCACAACTTTGTCGTTCGCATCATGAAGTATGTTCAAGGTGAGTTCTGCTTCCAAAAGCTTCTCAAAAAAGTCGCGATTGTTGATTCAGTCCAGGAGACGACGAAATCTGAGCCAGTGATGCTGTAATAAACAAACAGAGAACAAGGAATAGCGCTTATCTATTCTCTGAAGCATTGAGGAATCGTGGTACTCTACAAAAGAAAAGATACTGGCGTACTCTCCCCAATTGACCACAAAGTACCCAAAGCACCGGAGGGTGGAAATTCAGTCAATATTTCACCATGAATTTACTTCTTCTCCTTTGGGCCTCTACTTGATGGCGGAGGGGGCGCAGACTTTCCAGAAGCGGCTTTATCACCGGCGGCTTGGGCGCGAGCAGGGAAAGTGCCTTTGCCAGTGGGACGGTCACCCTTGGCCTGATAGAGAGAAAAATGGACTGAATACCCTCATGCGCGAAAGATGAAGAGAGGTCATACTTGGCTGGACTGTATGCGGGAGGAAGCGTCTTTTGTCATTGGAGTACCGCCGGATTTCTTTGGCATGATGTCTGTTAAAATAAGAAACATTGGTAAATTCATAATTGAGTGAATGGGTATTCGTGCTCACTTTTTCTTTCACGAAGGAGATGTTTGAGCGATTGAGAGTGCGAGTGCCTGTACAGACTGAGGAAAGAATTATATTCCTCCTCGCCTGTCCTTTTATCTTCCCCTCCCTCCTATGTCGATCTAAAAGAACCACTTTCTACTGAAAAATTTGATATCCCAGTACATCTGGGCTAAGAAGCTTTTTCATCTCCGTGATTGGTGCGCACAATATATTCCCGGAACATTCGAGCTGGTTGGCTGGCTGGGATGTATCTCGGAAATGACTGACTTCTGCGTCAAGTCATCGGGACATATTTGGTAGAAGCATGTTAAGAGGCCGGTTATTGACGACTTCGTTTATGACTCGTATCTACTCGCCACTTTCCATGAATGGTCACTCCAGGTTCAAAACCAAGCGAGTGGATGGACGTGAATAGCAGAGTGCAATGTGTACAGTAATTGCAAGCGCAAATCTTTTCACCAAAACGCTGACTCTAAGAGATATATATTTTTAGGTACAGTCACTTTATTCAACATGCGCACAAGGGACTTATGGTTGATCATGGCTTATCTCGGGCCCGTAGAGGATAACGACAAGCTGGCAAGTCCCGCTCAGACCTTATCAGGAAATCAAAGATATCGATATAGCGCTTTATTTCAAGAATCAACAAGCTGAGCATGTGCTGCGATTGGCGCACTTGGAAGATGCGTTAAGATCCTAATGGCCTCAGGCTGGTACCGGTGCTGCTGGAGGTCTGTCGAAACCAGTGATATATTTATGTACTCACGATGGGTAAGGCCGCCACTGATTCGACTTCGGATGCTAATTAGAAGCATTTGAAGCTAAACGGGACTTAACATCAACGTTGATATAATTCGGATGACCTACCGATCTCGCGAGAAGTCACGTACTAGTAGGCGGTGATGAAGAGTCCAATCGATGGCTTTCTCTCGACAACATTGCGTTGGATATCGCCGTAAGATTGCAAGACCCTCCTAGGGGGTATTCAACGGTGATCGTATATTGAACTTCTTATGGTACTGGTCATTTGATGATAAACTTGGTGCACGATGCATGATCGATTGGTAGTCATGGTATTTGCAAATTTGACTTACATCTGGATCCACGATACCAGGCACCTGGCCGTCAGTGAACCTGATGCATGATGCATGATGTCTCAGTCCGAATCGTGATTATTTCAGAGGACATGAAGCGATCTTAATTCACACGTCAAGTCATTTTCTTCAAGTAATATAAGTGTCTTCTTTGGTTATGAACGAGTTCAAAACACCGTGCAAACGAACCCTCAAGTCCATACCGAACCAGATAAGATCAAATGAGCAGACCCCTTCACCAACCCTGCGCAGTGGTCAAGGGTGAACCAGTTGAGGGATTTAGATAAATGAAAGCGGTACCGTGCATCTTGAGCCAATAATCGACAAGGTTACATAATTCGTTATGAATAAGACGGTCGTCCATAGACCGCTACGCACCAAACACGAGGCCATCGTGATGTAATCAGTTCGTCGTGTTTACTAGTTTGCAGGCTGAAGTTTGTTCAAGTCGTATAAGTAGTGTATCGGCCTTCTTCACTTTGCTTCTGTAGCGGGGGTTTGATTGGCTGAAGCTCTGTCATAGAAGTAGAACAGAATCACTATGATGACTTGCTTAAAGAGTGAAGAGATAGATGTGATTTTAATTTTGGGGGACACGTGTTCCGTAATCGCTACCATAACACATATATCGGTGGCCATCGAACCCGGACATGTATATGTACACCTGGACCACCACATCGATCAATGCTCAAAACACTTCAATGTCTGATTCGATGAGTTGTTATTCGACGAAACTGTCCTGCAAACGGGGACACACACTTCGAGGTTGGGTATTGAATAAAAGCTTGCCGACACTTCTTTTCATCACATTAACCAGACGTTTCTGACATATCCTGAGGAAAAAAAAGAAGTAATACTTGAAAAAGATCATAATTAAATTCTAACCATAAACAATAAGGACTTTGAAGAAGAGATGTTCGATTCCTTGTTGTACGGCCCAAAATGGGGGTGGTTCGCCAACCAGCCCCCGGCGCTTTCACGGCATTATGCGTGACTCTGTTACGCTGACCCCGCTTCCCCTTGTTCCTCCCCTTGTTGTTGGCCACGTTTTCCAAAATAAGATATCCCTGAACGGTCGTGAATAGTCTATTGTACCCACTGAACATGAACATGAGGGTTTATATAGAGATAGGTATGTGTCAGAATACCACCAATATTCTCCGCTCCTCTTTTTTTCTTTCCTTTACATCTCCCTCTCTTTCTCTCTATTCAGCTTTCCTTTTTCTATTCTCTCGCTTTTCTCGATGGAGTTCTATCTTGATGATCACTCATCTTATTCTCCTCTACCAAGCTACTCGAGCTCACTGAGAGACTTACCCCCACTCCCCACTTTTCTCAGTAGCACAAGACAAGCAAGACGAAGATCAACGGTTCCCGGTGAATCGTCAAACAGTGAACGCGTGCACGTCCATACCGCTTATTTAAAAAACTCGGAGTCATCTCCCGTTTCGCCTGGCAGTGATAACTGGGCAACACTCAAAGTGCAATCCACCTCCTCAAGACTCCCCGTTAGGATTATGAAATCACAGGTTGTGCAAGGATGTCTTGAGATTAATTTGCCGAGAAAGTCTAAGAGTATGGAAAGTATATCCGCTGAGGTTTGTTTTTTTCTTTCTGTTTTTTTTTTTTTTTTTTGGTTGTTGGACATTCAAGTTAACACCCGATGATCAAGATCCACGGAGAAATTACCGTTGTAGGAGATTTAACTCGTTTCCTCTTTCTCGAGACACAGTTATGGCATTCCATACCCGGGAACACGTCTCTTTTCGGGAATTATTCGCTACCATTCCAATTCCAACTACCGAGTCACGTATCCATTCCGAGGTATAATTCACGAGAAGTGGATTTGCCCTTCAGTAGTGAGTTCTTGCTGTCGCTATACAGTTTTTTTTCCATGCTTCAATAGTCTGACCCTGCTTTGATTCAGCCGATGTACCATTTTCAGTATCATACAAGGTGGTAATCAAAATGAATCGCGGACGGTTCAAGTCGAATGCAACGTATGTCTTCAAGTAATGTCTTTATTAGCCTCGTTTCTAATAAACTATCTTTAGAATACAGATGCCCCTTTTGTATCTACCCTCCAGCAGAGCGAAATCACCATCTCGTCAACGCCAAAGAGCATATATGGAAACGCAGATCCCACCAGGTCCGAACCGCGACCCGGAGGGCTGGTTCTCGCTCGGACAATCCACGCAAAGAGGATACATCTTTGGTGCTCGAATTGTGAATATCTCGTTTAACGTGAGTTTCGTCTCTGTTTGAGGCTTGTCGCGGTTGATGATTTTAACTACAATATAATTAGTGTTTTCTTGCCAATCCAGTATGTTTAGAACTTTTCTTTTTTTTTTCCACTGAGAACACTTGAAATAATCACTATTTCCCCAAGCTTTCATACGCAAAAGGAACAGTCATCCCGTTTATTATTGTAACAACAACATCAGACGACGAACAGGCCCTCGACCTTCTATCTTCTCGAAAAGCCTTATGCGTGACTCTCGAGCAACGAATACAGATGAACGCCGATGGTCGTGTTAAAGCAGGAAGTGGTCTCAAGTCACATAAAACCGTCGGGATTGGATCGTTTTGTTCTCTGGGGATGAGTCCCAGGGCTGGTTGGCGTATGATTGAAGGAGAAATTCATATTGCTAGTCATGAAACGCCTAGTTTCGAGAGTTTGCTCTTGGCTTGTTCGGTTCGTGGAAAAGACTTTATTTAGCTTAATGTTACACTCTACTCATATATTTAAATGATGATCAGTACACAGTAAGAGTCGAATTAAACGCCACGGGGTTCACGCCGTTCAACAAGAAGCACGTCATTCCTGGTGATGGTGCTGGCGTCGGTGACAGTCGTTCGTTTTCAGCGGACAATTCAATATTACTTTTCTCGCAAGATGTGACTATTACAACATATCCTTCATCTGGCCCTCGTCCGATATTCAGGACTGAGGCGGTTTATCCGACTGCGCAATTTCCGAACTTCGAGGAATCGGCCGCGGTGAAGACGTTCCCGAACACCCTAACTTTTGGTTAAATTTTGGAAGGAAGAAGGTACTGGATACCCGCTTTTTATTTATTTTTTTGGTTTTTTTGGTTTTTATTCATGTGGGGAAGAGGAAAGAAAAGGGACGTGATTAAAAGATCAAGTTCGTTTAATGACATTGCATATTGTCGTTTGACGGTTTTTTATGCTATCGTGAGCGACAGCACAGATACCCCGGTATCCCGCGCATGTTCGTGCACTCATGCTTTTATGTCTATGTGTCTTATGCATTATGCCTTAGAATTCAATTTTCTTTTTTTTCCCAAACGTTGTATGTACGTGTACGTGTACTAGTCATTTTACTTTTCTTTCTCTCATTATTTATTTTGTCGGCAACCTGTACTTATAAATATCATCATTCCATTCGAACGTCTCACTGGTGTTGATCGCACATAAATATAACGAAGCTCTGTTTTCGCAGTTGTCAGTTTATAGCAGTTGCGCCTGTTCCGTGCGTCCCGTCTTTCCGTTTAGGGATTTGGGCGCGTGACGATCATAACGAATCATCAAAGCACATATGTACATATAGCCTGCGATGCATTTGCGGATTTATCTCGGCTTAAGCAAAAATAGACAACGATCTAGATCCTGAGATGGTTGAATATATATATTTTCCGCCTCAAGTGACTTGCAGAAGGAGTAGAACCCTCGAGACTGTGCCCGACGATAAAGGATTACCGAAACATTGGGATAACGTAAATATATTAGGATATGAAAGAAGCGGGGAGAACTCCGAAAAGGGTTCAAAACGAAATAATGAAACATGTTGATAAAGCGTGCATAGGTATAGTCCCCCGCTACAAAAAAAAAAAGCATATTGAGTCCTTTTCTGGGGTGATCCGCCTCATCCTTTTTTTTTCTTCACTTTCCCAATCTCACAACAGGATGGTGAAACCGGCTAAAATGCCAGCTAGAGCACTTGCTAGACCAATGACGTGACTGACGCCGAACGTAAATTGCTGAACAAGACCGGCCGCGTTGGAGGATGTTGCTGGAGAGTTTGTGCCATTCGTTGAGGGTGTGGTTGGGGAGGTCGGGGAAGTCGTGGGAGAGGTGGGAGAGGTGGGAGAGGAGTTACTTTTAGTAGTAGCAGCAGCAGCAGAGGCACCGGTCGTAGTTGCATTAGTAGTAGAAGAGGTAGCGGTGGAATTGGAATTGGCCGCGGCGGTGGCAGAGCCGGAAGCGGAGGAGGTGACTACAATCCGTGAGCACGATATATTGTCTTTTTCGCTGGGTGCATAAGTAAAACATACAGTTTGCACATTCAGGACCTTGTAATGCATCCGCGCTCTGAATGTCCTGCGCACTGCATTGACTCATAAGACATTTGTTGGTAGCTTGTTGGAAAGCAGCTGACGTGCAGATGCATGCCAAATCGGTGCTGGGTGTGTATGGTTCAAATTTTGGTTGCTCAAGGACGTTCTTTTTTTTTGTTTAAGGAGAACTTACATGGAAGTGCAGTCAGATGCTGCGACACCCTGCATTGTACAGTTGAGAATGCAGGGTGTTAATTGAGAAACTGAGGTTGGAATGGGAGAAGGAGCGGCAGACTGGGCGGACACGCCAAGGAACGCGGAGAACGCCGCGACGGAAACTATGACTTTGGTGAACATTGTCTTTTTTTTTTCTGAAAAGAAAAACTATTATTTGATTGCGCGTTCAGAAGATTGGAACTCTTTAACTTACTCTCGAGAACTTTGGGCCGCTGCTACTGGGAAAGAAGGAACTAGAAAAGAAAGGCCAGCCGTTTTTTATATATGCGGGTGACAGTCACTCCGTGATGGTGTGACCCAGTGACGGGTATTCTGCGGCCTGTCCCTAGTCCCTTGTGATCTGTTCCTTCCCCAACGCAAAGAAACCTTAGCCCTGGCCGGAAGTGAGAATATATTCCTGCCAGTTTGACACGTACTAATCAATCCAATAGGCGTAAAAACCAAGGCGGGGGTTCATTTTTTATTGGTGAACTGCACAAGAACCAGTGCAGCCACGCACTAACTTTTGAAATCCCGAAACTCCGAGCATTGAATATCTTTGGGTTGGTACTTGTCGTTCAATAACCAAATATCAATACCCGCCGTAGACCGCCTAACCGCTACGCGAAACGCCTGTCCGGTTTCAGAGTCTCCCGCTCATGACTTCACCCAGGTCAGAATTGGCCGGGCAGTTTTCAAGACTTAAAAGAATACGACCAACGGTTCCGTTTTGGCGGCTTGCTGCACATCGTATTCCGACGTTGTGGCAGTTATATAGAGGGCTACTGCGATCAACATCTCATTACCAAAATGTACGTATTTAATTTGTACATATGAACATCCCTCCGCTCAAGAAATGAACTTTTTGATTGATCGTACCTGGTCCAGATCCAATGGCGGCTAGGCACACTATTTCGGTCTAATCGACATCTCACCAGTCCTCAAAAAACAAAAGTTCTGCTTGAGACTGCGCATAAGGTAAGCGTGTATCCTCATAACCTTCCTGTTCGGAAACTGCGCAATATATCTGGTTAAATACTACTTTCGGTACCCCCTCCCCACAAGTGCTTAGACAGCTTTCAAAAAGCCCGACAAGGGGATGTTTATTTTCAAAAGCTCATGGATAGGTATGACCGTCTCATAGCCGTGAAAACGGAGAAAGAAGATTGGGGACGAGTTTTCCGTCAGGAGATGGTATATCCGTTTCCTGACAAACCCATTGCCCTTTCTTACATATCTCTCATAGGAATGGTCCCACAAAATGAGGAACAGAGCCATTTTGACTGGTGCAATTGTGCGCCCTACCCTTTTCAATAAGCCATTTCCTCGAATGAAACCTCAACCAATCCATGTCTCGAGGATGATTCACAAACGACGAAAAGCTCGCGAGCGTCGAGGAGAGCGCCAAGGGCTGCTACTCGCTTTCAAAGACTATATTAGGCAAGAAAGGATATTTGAAAATAATTTATTTCAAGATGTGAAAGCTCGCGGTTTGACGTTTGAAACCATCTTTCAAATACCTTATGAATGGCGTGCGTTCTACTCCTTTTTTTCGTCTGAATCACTAGAGAGATTCAACTTTCCTTTTTTTCTATCCATAGTGCAACCCATCGACGTCGCTATAAATGTAATACAGCAATCTTACGATCTGGAGGATGCGCGCGTCAGATCTCTTTGTACTCCTGAATTACTCGCCCAAGTCAAAGAAGCACGACGCGAAAAAATCAGAAACAAGACGAGAGAAAAACAGCGCGAGCGACGGGGGGAAATTCTCAATCATACGTTGACACGAATGAGACAGGGACCGCCTGCCCATGTCCTTGCCTTGATGACACCTGAGCAAAGGAGGGTGGATAAACTCGTTCGGTCCCCCAGTGAGGGTGGTTACACTGGCATGCTGAAACGGCAAGCAGGCATAAAGCCAAAAGACGATTTGACGTGGAGGTTTGAGGATGGTTTACCCGAGATGCAGGAGAAGCTGGAGGAGTTGGAAAAGGAGTATTTTGCTCTTCATGAAGAAAGACAAGCCAGGTTGGGCGTCGATGAAAAAGAGAAAAATCTGTGAATTAAAACGACTTGGTTGTCAAGCCACGCACGTAGTAATGTGCCCTACTCAACTTTCAGCTGGCGCCCGTCTGCTCAACCGCCAATCAGCGACTCACCACACGTTTTCAATTTTGGAACACTGGATCATCACATTGTACACTTTAATATCTACCATTTCCACAAACCATCAAATCGGAATACCCTGCTTCAAACCAAACCAAACCAATCATTTGTTCCATTTACTTTTTCACTTTCACTAAAACACGATTAAACCACGTTGCAACTGCGCGTCGGTATGTACACATGTACGAAGGATACCACGTCATAGCGCTGCATTAACCACGATTTTCGGGCACCTTTCCACCTTTTCCCCTCAGCTCTTTATCTTTCAACTACTTTCCAGCTGTCCACACGAAATCTGCCTTACTCTAATTCTATTTCTTTAAGCGACTGACGCTGCAGATACAGTGACGATGATTGCAAGTGATGCAACGACACTTGGAAACAGCTCAATGAAGCTGATAAAGAGCTCAAACGGGCACGGGAATGGTCATGCAAATGGTCACACGAATGGCCACACGAACGGTCTACATCTAACAAACGGTCTCTACACGGACGACGATTTTGAAGAACCAGAAACATATGTTCTAAAAGGTGTGTGCGGTGTGTGTGTGTCTGTACGTACGTACGTGCGTGCGTGTTTTGTTATCACATTACAACAATCCATTATACCCTGTGTATCGATATCGCTTGGTGTTGCGTTTCGTGTGCATGCTGAACGGTTGGACTCATAATTGTGTCTATTTCGAAATTTAGACGGTGGCGTTAAAGTCATAGATCGATTCTTCGAAGTCCCATTAGATTATTCTAATCCCCAAAGTCCCGTTATTCGTATATTTGCGAGGAATTTAATACCGTTGGATTTGAAGGGTACGACGGAGGAAGAGAAAAGAGACTTGCCATACTGTAAGTTATTTGATCAGACTTTTAGTTCCGAAAATACATATGCAGTCCGATGAATACTTTACACAGTTGTTTATTTGCAAGGTTGTTTTGGAAAGCTTTTCCTGAGAACAAAACTTTATTGACGCGACAAAAAAAAAAAAAATTCTAGGCGGTCCGGGTTTCGAAGTTGACATATTTGAGATGCGAGAGGTAGCAAAAGAGGTAAATGTTGTTTGAATTTCCTTTTGCTTTGCAAGTCGCATCACCTTATTCATAGATTCATGAACGAGGTTATCAAGTAAGCCACGACTCAACTCCTCTGACTCCTCGTTTTTCTCCTGTTATCGTCTGTCTCATGCTTAATGCGTTAATTAAAGACACTATGGTTAGACCAAAGGGGAACAGGTCTAAGCACCCCGATTTGTCCAGATATCTTAGCATCAAAAAGCGATGTTGAGATTGCTGAATACGTTAAACACTTACGAGCTGATAATATCGGTAGGATTAAGATGTTATTAACAAGTAATAACTTAATCTCACTGCTTCACCAATTCCTCTCCCTCCTTTGCTTAGTTCGCGACTGTGAAATGATTCGCCGGATCCTTTTAGGCGACCGAATCAGCCCGGACGAACGTAAATGGACAATAATGGGACAAAGCTTTGGAGGATTCTGCTGTGTAACCTATTTATCGTTCTATCCCTCCGGATTGAAAGAGGTCTTTTTGGCTGGAGGTCTTGCTCCGCTGGTTTATAATCCCGATCCGGCATATCGAAGGCTTTTTCGTGAGTATCTTTGATTAATTCTGGTCATGCTGAATTCGTAACATTGAGGGTCTTATTCATTCCCTAGCGAGGGTTATCAAAAGGAACAAAGCTTACTATAAAAAGTATCCCAAGGATATTAAACGGGTAATTAATTATTCATCCGCCGTTTTTTTTCTCTTAGATTTGTCTTCATTTTTCGTATTAACGCGTCATGATTTCATCTTAGGTACGAGCCGTTGCGAATTATCTTGAGCAGTTTGAAGTCATATTACCCAACGGGGGTAATTTGACTCCGAAACGACTCCAGCATCTTGGGCTTGACTTTGGATTTAGTGGTAAGAGATTCCTTATTCAATTCTTATGAAGGCAAATAATCAAACGTTTGGACAGGCGGAATTGATAGAGTACACCGTACGTCCCTTGCTACCTTACCGAAATCTAAAACATTGACAGCATCGACAAAACAGAGCTTATTCTCCGGGCTGCAAACGATCTGAAAGTCTTCGGTCAATTATCATACAAACTCTTACAGTCCATTCAAAATGCAACTGCCATTGACGGAAATCCGCTGTATATGTTACTCCAAGAAACGATCTATTGCAATGGGTACGATTGTATTGTTCTAATTCTTCAAAATAACTATCGGTTCAACGATCTAGTGACAAAGTCGATCGTCGAATTGGTCTGCCGAGAGACTATTATCAGAATATCCGGAGTTTGATTGGGACGTCGTTAAATTGAAGTCTGATTCGGACCCATTGTATTTCCTTGGGGAAATAGTGAGTTGATCATATTTGTTGTACGAATTCCGATGGGCTGATGCGATTTGGGTTTATAGGTACTTCGTCAGAATTTCGATGACTATGCGGGACTGCGTACTTTCAAAGGTGCTGCGGAGGTATTAGCTCAAAAATCAGATTGGCCACCGTTATTTAACCTGAACCAACTGGCAAAGAACGAAGTACCTGTTTCGGCAATGACGTGAGTTCCCAGAAATAGCTCAGCCGTTTTATTTTCTCTCATTGACACATGAAACAGATACGTAGATGACATGTGAGTAACTTCTGAGATACTTCTCGCATTAATTTGGCTGTAAAAACCAAAAATTGAACTAATCCAGTTTCCCTATACGAAATTCTAGATATATCGACTATGATCTCGCTCAGGATACAGCTGAGAGTATCAATAACGTCGAACAGTGCATTACGAATCAGCTGCAGCATAATGCGATTCTGCATGACCCCAAAACTTTGATGAATAGTCTCTTTGAACTATCGAAAAGACGGGCTGATTGACTTGGAGTAAGGAGGCGTTTATGGTGGTTATTTGGACGCGAGACACGAACACAATTATTTCCCGTTCATTTTGATTTATTTATTGGACAATTTATGTATTTTGGTATTATGTGTTTGTCTGTGTAATTGCGACGGCAACAGGGTTTTGCTGTCGCAGAACCTGAGCGGTATTGACATAAACGGAAAATGGCCTTGCGATTTTGCTTCCTTCTTTAGAACTCAACCGAGCGAACTTCGTTGAACTTCCTACACATGTCTCACGCACCAGATTACAAGTAAGCAAGTAAGCAAGAGGGGTGTGAATCAGTCAGGGTCGACACTTTGACCTAGTAACCACGGACATACACCGTAAAAACGTCAGCTATTAGTGGTATCCACATGAAAGATATGAACAATATCAATAGTGAAGGGATATATACATCAAGTCAATCGCCAGTGATGTATGTACATATGTAACAACCCTCGATCACATCACACGAGCACCAGTCCATCTGCGAAAATTTCCCACTCATATGTAATTCCGATGCAAGCTTGTGCTTGCAGGCTCGATCTCCCAGCACCCTGCATCTCCTAAATTTATGCACATCCCTGGGAATAGCTAAAGATCCATGAGGTGACATGATTTAGAAGTTTATATGATGTCATATATGGTGCTTGGGAAGGGATGCATTTTCTCCGAGGTTGAAAGACAGCAGGAGTTTTTGATTGATTTCTGATGTCACCGCCCGGCATCACCTCACCACTGGTTCTACGTAGTTCTCCATCACTGTCAATGCGAATTAATTTTCTTCGGCAATGTTAAGTTTTGCTGTATGAGGTTACGGGTGTTGACGAAAACAGGTGTAATGAAGAAATTCGAGAGTGCTTGCATTTATTTTTAACATCGATCTATTTACATCTATCAAACACGTTGTACACCGAATTTGAACCAAACATTTGAATGCCTGCTGAGACGCATTTGGTTGGGAATAGGAAATGATTAACACCGCCGTTTAAGGAGCACAGAGACAACCTAGCAAGATATTGCAGCGTGCTGTGGATGACCGTTCCGACCAATACATGCGGCTAGGAAAGGGGACATGTTCATCCTGGGTATATTTACGACTGGCCGAAATAAGAATTATAAGTGTTGGTCTTGCCTTTTATGTACATAATTAAGCTCTTCCGTGCTACATGAACGTTAAACAACGCATTCAACGCAAGGAGTTCGAGCTCGAGGTATGTTAACGAAAGACTAGCGAATCAGAAACATATATTTGCATGTCAACATATTAAATTTATACACGCGTTTGTGAAAGAATGTCTCACAGGTTATGAGTAATTTTTAAAGTTCTTCGCGTGTTTATAGACTCTGGCTGTTTTGTTGGCGACCTTGGCGACTTGTACTTTGAACAACCATCTACATGATCAATGAATCCTCGGAAATGACCCTGTCCAAAACCTGGGTCCACGCAAGGTAATCAGACGACATACCATCGCTTTAAGTAATCGAGGTGGTGGCGTTCACAGTGAAGGAGTAATATCATCTTTGATCCACGATCTGTGAGTTTGGTTCGGCGGGAATGTCGTCCCCTAGTCAGAAATCTCAAATACATAGATGGATCACTCTACATTTCAGGTAAGGACACGTTACGCATAGGCGCATTGACGTTAATACACAAAAGGCGGGATGAAATTTCCGGAATTAGAAAACGTTACCCATATTCTTGAAATAAACTCCATATAGAACCAGAGACACGAGTTGCCAACTCACCAACAGGTTATTTATTGGTCGGTCCTCATCCTTCGTGGTGGCTGATTTTGGCTTACCTGTAAACTTTCTATGTATATCTGGTACAGGTTATAGGAGTTCATCACTACGGTTAGAAGGCATCTTCGGGTGGCCAACTTAAGTGATGATTTACATTATCCTGTGGTCGAAACAAGGGTATTGAATATTCCTGCAAGACGATGCAACAGTACTCACAAGAGCTGAAATGAAAATGATCCGCAGAGACGTAATAGATTGAAAAAGCACATAGCCCTAACACCGGGCAAAAAAAGGAAGGGCTGAGTCCATGTCTACATAGTCGAAGTGCCAAGTAATCTCGCTGTCTCCCCCTGATCGTTAGATCATTGTTGCGATGAAAGGATCTGGGTAATTGAGATGGGCTGCTGCAATTACGACTCTCACTCAATTTGAGGCAAGACGGGAAATGATTGTTCCTAGAATAGACATACGGTGAGCGGAAAACATGTCAATCCAGCAATCCAGGAGACGGGGCTTATACATACGTACACAATGATGACTGAGTAAAAACGGTAAATTTTGAAAGTGGATCATGGGGTAATTTGTTATTCATAAGGCAACACTTCTGAGACAGAAGTTGCGAATAGGATCGATGCCTAAGATCCGAACTATGCTGGGCACATCATGCTCCTTATCGGACTTTACTTTGAATTATGATACCCGCGAACATTGGCTAGTCCTTTTGTGTTTTCAAGAACAAACGAAATGAAGGCAAAACATTGGGGATCGTATGTTTTGTATTAAAAACCAACGGACCGGTCAATATTGAGTCAAATTGATGTCTTACCGCTGCGACTTAACAGGCACCCGGGGTGTATAAGTAGAGCAGCACCACCACATGTTCCGATACGGATCATATACTCAGTGATCAATTAATTGGACAGCGATTTGCTGAGACGTCTTGCGCGTGATATTTTGAGAGCGATGCATATGCTAAAATAAGGCAGCCATTCGGGAAACGAGAAGTAATATAGCCAGCTTAGGAGTATTAGTGTTAGTTATCTGGATTGATGTGTTAAGTCATCGGTATGTGGTTATCATCATAGGTTAAGAGACGTTGACGGAAATAATAGAAATGAGAAAGCATCGCAAAAGAATCGCAACATCGCAGCACAGCAATTGGCGGTCGGAGAAGGAACAGAACGACGTTTCGGCTTGTTTGCCGACAGAATTAGTTTACTTTCTCCGTCCGAAATATTTTATCCGGCCGAAAAAGAGCGATTCGGAATCGGAATGGATAATGGCTGTGATTTTTCCTATGGGTATCCGACGCCGACGTTTTCAATATGCTTAGTTGTATTCACGTATACAACATGATACATTAAGACCGTAACGACCCTCAACGGATAGGATACGAGAGACATGTTCCGCGGGCAAGGATTGCAGTACAAAAATGTTTAGCAAGAATAAACAGTAAGCAGTCCTAATTTGAATATTTTAAGCCAATTCACTCACCAAAGTTTATTACAAACAATGAAGCACCGAGAATACCATTGGTTGTTCAAGGTTCGGGGTATTATGTTTGCTTCCTCCTGGTCCAAGTCTGTGAAGTGATGAGAGTTTGCTCCGACCGACCTCATCGGATTCCCTTTATAATAAACTATCCCCCATTGTTGAAGAAATGCTACCGAACATATTCTTGATTGGTAATCTAATCGCATTGTGATGATTATCTGCTTCAAGGATTACTGGGACCCTTGACTGAAAAGCTCTTTCTGCAAATGTCTATACCTTATCAAAATAAGCTAACTGAAGTTTCAGCACTAGGGCCAACAATCAATTAATCACCATGAAGGGTGGAAGGAATACACCTACCCTACCTTCAGGCTTCCTCTGTCCAGTATGTCAGGTTTGCACCACGTGAATCACTGGGCGTCATACACTGTGCAGAATGTCGCGTCTCCCTGCGACGATTGATCGTGTTTGGGATTGAAGAGAATGTCTTGTCTATATCTAGTCGTGTGGTAAGTTCATCCTCGGCTATCCACATCTATATCTGCTTGATATCATACCGGTCGCTTAGTCTCACTTGGCAGAAGTGAATGTTATAGCTGTGAACCCCCAATATCTTTCGATCAATATCATCACAAGTATGTAGTAATAGGTTGCGGGCATGCGAGGGAAAACGGTAACTAAGTCAAAGCAGGAGGGAGGGCAATGACCGTATGTAATCCATCAAACCATCATCAAAGGCTTGAGCTTAGCTTGATCGTTCGGTATGCCCGTACAATAAACGGGTTGATGATTTTTTTCATCGCCACCAAGTTTGGGAAAAAATAGAGCTTAAATGAGGCCAATTGTGTGTCGAGCTTAAGACAAAATATTCGTTGATTGACATTTCATTTTAGCGATTTCGTGGTACCGTGCGTGGACGTTGTTCCGGGCAGAGAGCTCTTGTACGCCAACGTTTACGGGAATCGGGATGGTATCCTATCATTTCTATGAGACATGTCGATGTTCACAACTCATCCACAATCATATGTTTTCAGCTTTCTCCGGTCTGTCTACAGTACATCAACCGATTGGTTTGTTTCATTGCGCCATGGAGTAACTTTTGACGAACGTAAAACAAATTCTAAAGAAAGATTCTAGATACTTGAATAATCGGAGTTGGGGATGCGGGTAAACCTTGTGAAAAAGCCGACGGAGTGATGATGATCACTGTATCAGATTCAGAAGTTCTGTGCAGACATGTTGTACCCTCCCGCTCATCCAATGAAGTCCGATTCCGAGCCAGATCGATTAGTGATTGATGTAAACGACTACCCCAACCTATGTTTGTCTCTATCTTATAAATTAATACTTTTATGTATGATTATCATCTTACCGATGTATGACCACCCGACGGGACAAGGATACAAAGTAGGAAGTTGCCTTTACTTGGGTCGTTATAAATACATGAGGAAGTAACATTATATCCATCCATGGCTTTCGACCATGGCTTAGCCGACCCTTGGTCATGGCTGATGATATCTACGTCTGACACAGGAGGTGCAAGACTGTAGACATGATACTTGCGCCTCGTTGAATTTTCAAACTTTGATCCGTTAAGTACCGTATGAAATAGACTTTCCATCAAGTCTAATTAGTCTTCGGAAGAACATGTAGGGAATCAATACGTTTCACTAAAACTGGCCAATTTAACCAATCTTGAAAGGGTTACCACAATATCAGCTAGCTACTAGTAGCTTGACCCGGCGCACTGCTTTATCGACTATGTCGATAGACTTCTGTGTAGCCGCGTTGTTCACCATGTAGAAATCTTCATGTCCCGCATCACACTCATACGGGAACATTCCAGCGGTAAAACAGGGTAAAATCGGCGAGGCACTGAACCCGATTCCGAGCCTGCGGAGGGACGGTTAATCAGCACTTGACCACTTGAAATCCGTGCAATTCGCTGATTGCCTCAAAGGTTGCACGGATCTCGAGTACGCTCCCTGAGTTTCTGTTTGTTAACTATATCATTGTTTATTGGAGCATTGGCTCACAACCATGGCATGGCAAGATAATAACTCTCTTGGCCCAAATCACCACCAGCAATCCACTGTTACAGCGTTTAATTTATCTTTTCAACCCTACTCTCCACTGACCGGATATAGAGAAATTTTTTCATGATAATTCACGTACCGACTTTCCTCGTTTTAACGCGACCCTGGGATCCCTTACTCGTAAGGCCAGGATCCTCAGGACTGTTTTGAGAACGAAACACGGCGTTCCTCACCACTGAGGCCGAGCCAGTGCTCGAGTGTGCAGGCTAGTTGGACGGTTCTTTGAGGATCCGCCTCCAAAATAGGAAACGTCCTGGAGCGTTGGCTTTGTTTGATGGACATTTATCCGAACTCCGAAAAGTACCGTGCGTCATCATGTCCGTGCAGAATGGACTTCGGGAGATGAGGACATATGGACGATCCCTGTATACATACTATTGTGAGGCATCACTCGATGGACATAAGGACATGAAGGGTACACAGCTCATTGAACTGTGCGACAAAGAGTACTATTGTTCTCTTTCGAAGCATCCTGATCTATTGTTCAAATTCCGATTTCCTATAAGAATTTAAAAAATTATTATTTGACAGAATGGAAATAGAATATTTTGAATTACTGAATTTAGTTAAACGTGCATAATTCAGGATTAACACCAGTTCTGATGACAAATGATGGGAGCCAAACTGCTGGGACACTTTGGGGACGTTAATTAGATAATCATTCTGTGCAGGGCTCTTATTATATGGGACGGACAACGAGAGATCCAAACATCAGATCACTTTTTTTTTTCTTGAGAGCTCTTTCGACGGTCATATATATATTATATTTCTTTTCATCTTTCAATGGCTTTCCACCAGTATCGTTGTCGCTCTAACGCAATCTCAATGCCTCGTCCTTGTATGTCTTCTCCATTATTCCCTGGTCATGTGAGGGAATTGAACTGACTCACTCTTGTAGCATTGTCTTTGAACACCTCGAAACCCGCTCTATCTCTGAGCATTCCAAAGACACCGACAGCACTACCAACATCACGTCGCACCTCACCACCAACACCATCGTCGCATGTCCCAGTAGCCTACTTCAATGCTCCACCGCTGCCTCCACGGCTGAGCATCCCAACGGACCTACCATCCATTTCAATGCCCCGCGCACCCGTATTAGAGAATTCACACTCACCCGCATTCTTCAACTACCCGCAACGCTCTGCATCGCCACCCCCACCCTCGAGTTCTGATTCGAACTCGCTATCACGGCCAAAGTTGTCGCCACGAGATGAACGAGCCAAAATTGTTGCTGGGTTGATCTTGAACCGTCATTCGACCAAGAGGAGTTGCCCATTAGGAGGCGCAGCTTTGCGTGCATGCCATAACAGACGATATGTCAACACTCCCCTTCGTGTGGAGGTCTGTTAGATTTGTTGGTTTGAGATGGGGGAGATGTTTTATCCTATTCTTTATTTGGATCATGGCATTATGGCAATATGGCGATGCGTTTCACGATTATCACAAGAGCAACATATCATACACCACCACCACCACCACCCTCCCTGGCCCTGGCATACTCATTTATGCCCTTTCAAAATTCTTCCCTTTTTTTCACCTAAACTATTTCATTTTGCTTATCTATCCTACTCCCCTTTCATTGGTCGGTCTTTTTTCATTACACCATGCCTTTCCCCACTACATTCTATACGTCACACGTCGAGACGTTGTACACAACATTTTTCATTGGAGGAGCTCGCTTCATGTCTTTATTCATTGTATATCGGTGTACCAATACTACAAGTCAAACAGAGCCCCATCCAGAGTGCTGTCAGCCAAGACCCTTCGCAGCATTCACATTTTCAATTACGTTCTCGAATTCAGAATTCGTCTTTAACTCCATAAACTATTTCGGTTATTTTGGCAAGTTTGGCTAGCACTTCCCATCCTCAATGAATTTGACAGTTTGGCGCTCGTTCCAACTTCTCGAACAATTTTTTGTTGACACGTGAGCGCGTGACCTCGCTTATTCGGCACACGTACTTGGTGTGAAAATTCCGTCATATATTGATCAACCCTGTCACGAAGAACATCGCCTGCTGGCATGGTTCGTATATTAGATCTGTTCTACTTGATATTTATTGAATACTCCTCATGTTATTATTATAATATTTATGTTATTTATTTTCTAATATATCCTGTACTCTTTTATGTATCATGACCGTTCAACGGAGAACTTTTTGAACTTGGCGGAAGTCCGTTTAAAAACAAACTTGACGCAGACACGGGAGTCTTTTGCCTATGCTATGGATGCATGTGGAACTTTCCAGTAACCACGGCTTTTTCCGCATGAACATTGAAGCCATAACGGTCCGATGTAGCAAAGCCAAGGCTCCAGGTGATGTCACCGATATCCCCAAATCTCTAGGAACTCAAGAGTATCCACTGTCGAAGGTTTTAGAAGATCTTCTCCATCTTTTTACACATGCACCCACCTATGTATTGATGTCTTGTGGACAGGTATTCGAAAAGGGTTGAACTTTACGCAGCGCCATGAGAGCGCGGTCAGTCTGGCTCACCATCTGATAATTTGAAATTCAGAATATTGCAAGCCTGATGGGCCAATTGAGACACTATTACAATGGCGATGCGATAAGATCGTTCGACATCCTAGTTTTTCATTAATTTCAGCACTGCACAGGTCCTATAGCTAACGCGGCACCACGACGGCGTCCATCCATGGATGCCTACTCAAAATGCCTTGCTATGTATGGTGTTCTTGTGGGAAGTAAAGTAACAAACAATACCATACAGATACGATAAGGAAATCTCCAGCACATTCTTCTTTACAAAGCACTTTGGTGCGGGAGTCATGCTTTACGGGCATCATCAGCCTTACCTTTCTCTCTCGCTTTTCTCACAGGTTGAACGTGCATCCTAGCCTATGGCATACCAGGTTCCAAGTCCTATCAGGTACACAGATAACGTCCAGAGACGACACCTCATCTGATTAGGAGTTGCTAGTAGACAGCGAATATAGGGATTTCCCCCGACTCGGCTTTTTCGTGTCCACTGTGTAATATTTTCCCAGAGTTCGAAATCAGACCTCAAGATCGACGGTATGACCTCGATAGGTCGAATGTATTTATAATTAGAACTTTGCCATTTTTGGTGCCGTTTTCTCCGTGCGTGTGAGATACCAAGAATTTCGTTGCCTCTTCTCGAAAGGAAAATCATTGTTTCATGAGACGACGTCGTTTGTGTGTAATGCTTATGAGTTTTTCCGCAGGCTCCAAGCTGCTCCAAGAAACAGCGGTGAGCTCCACATTGCTCCAGCTGCAGAGTTTCTGATGGAATCACCGCGCGCTTTTCCCGTAACTCCGCAGCTATTATTCTTGTCGTATGTACAATATTGTGGGAGCGAAGGACTGCTTAAAACCAGTCAGGGATAAATTCCCAAAAAGACCTCGGTCTTTCGATATTTTCAGTATGCTTCTCGCGAGCCCCGAGGATAAACTTTAAATTCACGGTGATCGTCGGTCTATTTACCCTAGATCTAAAAAAGAAAAAGTTAGGGTAAACTGATTATGTCCTCATTATGTTACGGACAGTGTGCTACGGGTAAGACTTTCCTGCAAGGGTTGATGTACTAGAGGTCACGTTTGGGATAAGCTACGGCTAACTGCAAGCAGTAACGCTGAGGGATGAAGAAATTATTTTGGGGGAGATTGATAATCTAGACATTGACCATCGCCTTCAAATTGAAAGTCCAGATAGGAGTGTTCCGAGTTTCACCCGGCTGAATTTGATATGACTTCAGGTAAACTACATAACTGGCTCAGCTGGAAACTGTTTGAAATAAGTAGGTGAGGGAGTTTGTCTGATGTCCGAATTGAAAAACGGGGGGCAGGGATTCATGCAGTGTATATATACTGCGCAATGTTGTGATCTTTGAAACTTTCTGAAATTGACTTTGAAGTCCGTAGAATGATCAAAGTGCATATGACTGTGATCACGTATGACATGATCTAGAGGGCTTTCCAAAGGCAATTCAATATAGTTTGCAAATATTAAGGCGAGTCCAATAGGTGGCAATTTTCATGAATACGAGCACTAACTACTAGTATTACTGTACAACATAGTATCATACCAGCAATGCCAGGGTCATGAAATATAAGACCCTGGGTAGTAGCGATCTTTCAAATTTGGACATCTGCACTTCTATATCGTACATTGACTTGAATTCATGATTCTGTGGTTATGACGTCGACGTCATGATCGGCGTTTAGCCAATTCAAAATCGCTCAGAGTCAAGCTACATAATATCAATTCAATGCACAGTTGATTAAAAAGTTGCCTGTAAATTACAAATAAATTAAGTGCGTTTTCTTCCTTTCTATTTTTCATTGATTTTCGAATTAGAGGTCTTACTGTTATCATCGTCTGTTTGCACGAATTTCAAATTCTAGTGTGATCCCCTTCAAGTTGAACGATACCGTAAAAAGCCTGGTCTGAATTAAGACTGAGAAGCGCTTTGTTTCGCCTTTCGTGCGTCTATTTCTATCAAAAAATCGACTCCATTGAGTTCTTGAAGAAGCTTTGGTATTAGCCCTTTTCATCATGTACCCTAGTTCCAGCCAGTCACTGGTATGCGTAAAGCGTAGTTCGTTCAGGCTGCCCCTTGGCTTGCTATTAAATTTACTTGCACATTCATGAGTGTTCATTATGGTTAAAGGTGCCTCCTGGCTTACTCAGTAAGTACCATAATTGACGAAATGGACACGTGTATCATATTATGCTTCCAGTCTTCTAACCCGGGCCCGCCACATGCAACGCACATTGCTCATCGACGCTTCGTATAATTGCACGTTGACCACACCCTAACTTTTTTTCTTAATCAAGTATATATCAGGACAAAACCCCGAAGCTCTTCCGCTATCTCCCTGTGTAGCAGTTTGTTTGGTCACATTGACATCAGCTCAAAACTGAGTCTCGCTTGTTCCTCGCATGGTTCATTCGAATTGATCTTGATTAGGTCACATACTAAACACAAGGCATCAGCGAAATACTTCCTACTTTACGCGGGTTCAATGTTCACGCGTTCACGTTTCACACACAAACTCTAGCTTCTATCATCAAGGTTCCTTCGAGCGTTCGTTCGATACTCTGCGACTGGTTAGAGCTAGTCGAGGGCGGCTGACTGACAGTGGGCGAGGTTGAAGAAGGCGTCAATTCCGCCATACCGTATAAGATTTCAGTGCTGCATCATCATTGAAAATCCATTGAATAACGTTTTAGCATTTGAATTATCTGAAACAGCGTGGCTGAAAAAAAAAAGGCTGTATGGTTACTACATTGAAGATTTGGTAGTCAGGACGATCCCATCCCCTTTCTTCTTGACTAGAACAATTGACGTCGATGTCGTTGTGTACGCCGTCGAGCAAGACTTCTGAAATTTAGAAAAGGAAGTCTGTCATCGTTGTAATACGATTTTCCAAGATACAAGTGGGAAATCCAACGACGTTTTTTCATTAGTTCAAGTATTACAAACACACGGACACTAGGTAAAGAGGCCTCAAGTGGGGGTTATTCAGAAGAGAAGGAAGTTTACTACAAATAGACCAATGGTCCTACGATCCGTCAATTGCAATTGAGGCGTGGATCTCGCTAGTCGATTTTCAAACTTATCAAGGAATAATCCTCGCATTCGCATTCGCTGTTAAAATTGAGACGAATTTTATCCGAAATAGTTAACCGATTCACCGGCTTATTTGGCGGTCTGTTCCTATTGGACAGTGAAGACTATTGATAGGGAAGGTAATATTGATGGACATCGTTTACCGGATACGGGCGTTAGATCTATATCTGTCCATCTGCCCTTTGAACACACAATTGAAAAGGGAGTCTTTCTTGTTCAAAGGGAGCTTCTCCCCTCTGTGAGAATTTCCCTTTGAGAGAGCAGGGTTAACTTCATAAATTATGCCTATTGTCTCAAAGTCTTTGTTTTTTTAACCCTAGTATAAAAATTAGAGCAACCGTGTAGTTATCTAAGGAGAATGAAAGGGAAAAGCTGGCGGTCATGAGTGGACTTGGAAGATCTAACGATGGGATCTAAATTGGTGTCTTATCTGACGCGGAACTCACTCTTCGAGCGTTCATCAAAACATAAGTTATTACATAACAACATCTTGAATGTAATTTGTTTTTGGCTGTATGATTAAACTTCAAATTCGAACTCTAAACATCCGCGGAGGAATTGGATATTAATTGTGGACTGGACCGCTGAGCCGAAGCTCGTTAGCGATTGGACATTGGACACCTGCCTTCTAAACTGATCTCGCAAATGCTGGCACATCAAACGCACCCTACCCAAAGTGCCCAGTACTGTGCAATTTTCAAAATCTAGAGTCCCGGTGTGGATAGGAGGATCTATTGGCAAAATGAGCTGTAGCTTCGACTACACTAATTAAAAGCTTGAGCTCTTAAGCTCTTAAGGTTGGCTTGAGAGCCTAAATATTCATGAACGTTCATGGTTATGGCATCATGCTAACACCTATTGCAAGTTGGTTTGTTGATATCTGTGATAGATATCGTTTTCAGCCCTCTGGCACCGTGTAATTAAACAACAGTTTCGGTTGTTCGTCGTCGATGACATCGATGCCCGACCACTCATTTAGAATTCAAATGGTATTATTCTTACTATGCCGGCGGTGTCCACTGAAAAGATCCGGATAACTAGCTGAGTACATATCTTGCTTCCGTAAAGTCCTTATGGAAAAACGCTACTCAGGCTGATGATTTCCCAACAATTGATGATGAACGTGACATAAGCGAGCTCGAGGGTTCAACGTGTGAGTGATGGTAGCTATGTATCACAAGACACTAATTGCAGGAACCCTACTAACAGTGTCATTTTCCCCTGTCGACGACGGTTACCTAGTATACCTTGACAGGCATTTGATGAGCCGAAAGGGGTACAGAACTACAGAGAGACATTTCCGTGATCGAATTTTGAATACAGAGATTAATCTAGATCAGGTAATGTTGAGCGAAACTCAGGCGATTTGACGTAGGGTGTACGGCACGGCTAGTCATCTACTTCCGAAAATGGTTTATTGATTGATTATGTAGACGGGATAGAGCTGCAAGACACTTCGGTTTGATGGCTCAGCGTTGAGGTTATTCACCTGCCGAGGTTTTTATGTATTCAAACCGGGTGAGATAGGGAATCTTCGAGCAAAGGTTAAGTGTCGTACATACCAATGGAGTAGAGTTTGGGGAGAGTAGAAATGCCTGAAAGGGGGTCAATTTAATGGAAGGATTCCGGTATTGAATAGTGTCTAAGAACAGTGAATAAGCAAACATACGTCTGAAGGTCGTTACTTGAATATAAGATATACCATTTTTCACTAACTTTTTGAATGCCGATCAACGTTATTGAAAAGAATAGATCTTAAGTATTGCGAAAATCTGAAGACTATAGTATAGACTGTAAACGTTTTTAGCCTAAGGCGACCGGGGCTAAATGAAAAAGTCATCCTAGAATTCTTATGCCGGTTCACTAGTGGCCGGTCTAAGGTTTTTGAGGTCACCTTTGTACTTTCACCATAGATCTCAACGAATCTAAGGCGCACGGTGCACCTCGTTAAGGGACACATTTGACGCGTCGTTTAAGAAACAATAATCTGGATGCTTTACCGCGATTCGCGCGTATCTTGAAGAACTCCCTAAGATGGTCATTTGTCGCAAGATCCGATATTCATACCATAATCATGTAACTTCAGGATCAAGGTACCGTGAGCATTGGGGGTCCTAAACGAAGGGATTTATTGTAAATCTAGATTGATATGTACTTGACGTGGCGCTGCGTGCATGGTTGGAACCAAAATGCTGACGTCACGATTGTGGAGATATTCTGAAGTCAAATGTCATTGACTCAATAATTGTAGAAAGAGGAAAAGCTATATCTTCTTCTAGCGCACTTTTCGACATCATGTCCACGTTAGGGTATCTTCAAATGATAATTGGATGTCTGGAAAGCCATAAATCAATGAGAACGGAAAATTCTGCTTTTGGGGCTTATCTTTTGTTGCAGTGAATAACTTATGGGACGACAAATCTCTCAATAGTCAGCAATCTTGGATCTCGAGGGTGAATTGCTCCAGTCTTGTATTATAACAATGACATCATTGGCGCAGTATATATCTTTTATTCGCTCCGCCACTTCACAAATTCTAACCAAAGAATTCCTTATCATCGTTATATGCGAAGTCTGATGGTATTGGGAGAATGCAGAAAACTTTGTCTCTGAAAGATAATATTCGTGCGCCTCCAATTGAATCATCAGCAGGCTCGGACTGGTAGCAAAAAATACAGATCCGGAAGAGAAGTCAACCTTTTTCTTGTTGATGCCACTAAGAGCGAGCATAATGGTAAATTTACAAAGGCGACTATTCTTGTGCGTAAAATCATTGCCATGTTTTCGTATGGGAATCTTCTGAACTTCTCATGATGATTATCTTAAATTCAATCTATTCTTACTTTACAAATAATGCCCCAGTTCCAAAAATGATGATGACAGTGTACAATCGTCGATTTTGAAAACATTCTCGCACCTCCTCGATCGGCCATGTATGCAGCATGCAGACGTTTTACGAGAGCATTTAAAGTTAGGCTTTTTCATAGATGAGCATTACCCCATGAGACGGAAGATGGAACAAGTATGAGTTGAATATACCTGATCATCGATCAGGTCCCGACGTCTTATGATTTGAAATTCCCTGTTCCCTTTATCTTTCCAGCGCTACTGATGCCATTGTGTATGTGCACAGAGTGACAAGTTGTGAGACCGCGAGATACGTTTTTCGCAGTGTTATTGCCTTTTGGTCAGAAGGTTCAGTCAATAATCCTTATCAGAATGATGAATAGTTAAAAGAACGAACCATATATTAGATCACAGCCTTGTTAATTCAGCCACTGGGCTCTTAATATCCTTGACCGCGGTTATTGTAGCACCATTTGAACAAAGTTACTTGCCAAATGGATAGTATTAACCTCCAGATAATTGTCTTGGAATACGTGCCCATCATTGCGA
Source organism: Dictyophora rubrovolvata (assembly GCA_029959195.1). Lineage (NCBI taxonomy): Eukaryota > Fungi > Basidiomycota > Agaricomycetes > Phallales > Phallaceae > Dictyophora > Dictyophora rubrovolvata. The sequence goes on from CP114117.1 coordinate 143,682, forward strand.
TAGTTTGTTCAGCCAATCAAATCTAGAGCTCAAAACAATAGGGCTAATCAAAGCTCTGTTTTTTTAAAAAAGGTTTTGACACGTATTATAAAGCTTTGGCTTCTTGGATAATGATTAAAGCGAGAAAACAAATGAGAAGGCCCAGGTCGAAACCTGTGACAGTGAGGTTGATGGCTATCGTGCCAGACACATGAATGATGAGCCTAGTCATAGTACCATCCTGTTTCGTTTTCCTCCTCAAGGTATTTATAGTATGTCAGGAGTTTGAATATCATCAGTGGGCGTGCGGCGGCCGGCCATTCATTTCAATCACTTGTTAGGGCACAATTATAAGGTACTTCGATGGAAGATAGCAATTTGGGAAATGTAATTGGCACGCTTGGAAAGACATTAATGCCGTTCTCGGCACGTGAGGCTTGCTTCGTGCTACGATGTTTTCTCACTTCAAATTTTCCGTGGCGGCGGCCTTTCCTATCGTTCTCCCCACGAACGCAGGATGAGTTATCTTTCAACTATTGGAGCAATATATGTCTTTTACTTACTCTACCGCTTTGTCTCTTTTATCTTTCTTTACTTCGTTAGCTCCTACCCTCTCAATGACTTTTTAACAGGAGGATCACCATACGCCATCGTGACGGGAGCCTCCGACGGGATTGGCAAAGGAGTCGCTAAAGAGCTTTATAAGCGAGGATTCAATCTCATCTTGCATGGACGGAATGAGGAGAAAATGAAGAAAGTAGTGGATGAAGTCCGTGCATTCCAGAATGGCCGAGAAGAAAGAGATATCCGAATGTTCCTTGCTGATGCCTCGAAAGGCGATCATGACTTCCAGAGTCTCATCGCCCCATTCAAGGATCTTAACATATCAATTCTCTTTAATAACGTTGGAGGAACCGCCGAGACTTTGAAGTTAGATTTTTGTCTTTTCTATCGCTTTTTTATGTTTAGCAGGCGCTGACGGTCCGTTTCAGAATTGACGAATGGCCCATGAACAAAGTCATTGAAACGATGAATATGAACCTTCTATTTGGCACCGGATTAATCCATGCCTTGTTACCTAAATTCCGAAACAGACGGGGAAAATGTCTCGTGGTTAGTGTTGGATCAATAGCTACCAAAGTCTGCCCTCCCCGTCTAGCCCTTTACGCCGCCTGCAAAAGTTTTTTGAAAACGTTTTCAAAGACTCTTGCCGTAGACGAACGACACTTCACCCCAACAAATGTTCAATTTTTGTATTTGAACGTTGGGGAAGTGTCGACTAAGGCTCTGAGAAGACCTGCTACGCTTTCTCGACCCGATGCAGATACATTTGGGAAGGCCGTTGTGGATAGGTTGGCTTGCGGGAGATGGGAGATTACGCCATACATTTCGCATGTCTTCCAATACTGGTTTTTGTCGATTGCTGGAGAGTATTTTACGGAGCGGATGAGTGTAGTCAATATGAAGAAGATGCTTGTTGAGTTGGAAGAATTGAGGAAGGCGAATTAAGGTGGAAAACGGGCGTAGATATGATTGTTTTGTTGCTAGTTTAAAGTGAAGAACGACCCGCTGACCAATCACAATGATACGTGACTTTTTTTCGTCATGCAGCGTGACCGCGTGACCTGAGCGTCATATCCATAATCCAAGCCATATCCCATCCAAATTCAATCCAGATTCCAAACTTGATCCAAACCGAATTCCAAGCTTCAAAGTTTCTTCGTCACTCGTGCTAAGTCACTACAAAGGTTATTTCTGCGAATACGACCTAGGAAAAAAATTATCCAAGTCTTTTTGAACGCGAGCAGATATAGGAAATTTATCATTTGGGACGATGTGTTCAAATTCATCGTCTTATCGTCACATTAATTGACACAGTCAGGCTTGAGCCGATGTCTATGCATCTTCCTCTACGCCTGGGACTTCCTTCTTATTGTCAGTCCCGTCGTGAGTCTGGCGCTCCTTAATAACGATGCCTTGGAGCTCGGAGAGTAATCACAACGTTGTTCGAATCGATATTCTGTGACCTCGCGACATTGTTTCCTTGATTACGGACTGTTTCAATTCGCGCAGTTGAGCCAGGTGAGCCTATGAGCTCTTTATATCAAACTCGAGTATAAAGACAAGCACATCTCAGAGCACTCGCTTTGCTTTCCCTTTCACAAGCACGACCTATACAACTGGCTAATTGATACGAAAGGTGCTGACGTTGTTAGCTCTGTAAAGGCCAAAGAGAGGCATCCGAGGACTCGTAATTTCCCGTCCAGTCGTCAGTTGACGGAATTTGTCAACAGGTCCATTGCCGAAAGCATGATGCTTTCGTCCCCGCATTTTGGACATTTATCCTGATGTCCAACCTAGCATGTAAACCCGACTATGTCTCTATTTTTATCGTCCCTGTGTCCGCGGTAGGGTACATTTTCGTTATGGGGTTTACATATAAAAAGCCATGTGGGCATACATTGTCCTTCCAAATAGGTTTCTCTGCACACCCCTCGACTTTCTTTATTTTCTTCTCGAATTTGTCTAACCCATCAACTACTTACAATGAACGTATACGTTTGTATCCGTGTTGTCCTTCATTGTATTTAATCTTTCTTTATTCTCCACTTTCCCATCTCACGAGCCTGTCTCCATCTTATATTAGGTTTACTTTTCCTCCTCAATCTGTCCGCCATTACGACGGCATCGTTGTTTATTTCCGCGCTGAATAACCAAGGTCAGAAAGGTGAGCTTTTACACTTAGTTTACCAGTCGGACACGGTCCCAACTGACATCCAACAGCTACCGCCGGCTCGGTGCTGGTCATACTTGGTTCAATTTTTTATGCGCTTGCCACAGTGTTGTATGGGGATTGTTTCTTTTTGTTTCAATGTGCAACGATTTGTTCTAATTGTTATGTTTCATTAGTTTATATTCCGAGTTGTTTATTTCTGGTTCCAAGTACTCTAAGAATAAGAACGAGACGTACGTAGTTCCAGTTCTGTTCGGTTTCCAGTTCAGTAAGCACAGTCTGTCTTTTCGTTCATCTCGCCCTCGTTAATATTTATACAGTCGGCGCAATCGTTTCTACTGCTGAGGCTGCGGGAATCCGGAGCTTCCCTGAGGATCAATGTAAGTCGCCGTCTCTTCTGACAACCCGATATATCATCCTAAAACGGCTCTCAGCCCTCTCTGTAGCATTGGTGATATTTTCCTGGATGTCGGTCTTCGCTCGTGAGCAAATGACTTAGCTCGTTCCCCCATCTCCACAGTTTGCTGACCGCTTATTTATGAATAATTAGTGGTCGTCTATTTCCTGATCACCATGATCGTAGCTTTCTACCATTACGTCCTCGATGAAAACGTATGGGATGCTACACCCCTCGCCTACAACTGGTTCCCCCTTCCACCGTCAGAGAAATCTGAAGTCCCTTCCCAAACCGAATCTTCCCAAACCGAGCCTGTCAACCCTACACCCGTCGGACCAGGGGAAGCCGCGAGTGAAGTTAATCGACGTTCAGCACCAAATTATGTCGACCTTGAGAGAGCTGCTCCTAATGCTCCTCTCCCAACTTTACAGTCGCTGACGTCCCGAGTTACGCGGCGTCCGCTTTCTTCGTGGATGCCAACTCCAGTAGATATCAGTAGTAAGACGACGCGTCATCTACTCCCTCGAACAACGGCCGATATAGGGTCCAATGTCCCCGATTATATTGGTTATAACACTAATGTCAATGTTCCCAACGAGTCGGATGAGAGTCTCGACCCCGATTTTACCGAAATTGCTCTTACTCAAGATGGTGACCCAGTCCCGGGCCCTTCTTCGGTTCGAAATGATGCTACTACCAGTAATGATGCAAGGGACTCTTTCCTTCCTGCTTGGGTTAAAAGAATGCGACCCTCTATACGTGGTGTTGGATTGCCCTTCCCTGTTACCCCGGCGTCCTCACGAACTCGTCCCCTTGCGATTGGCAAGAAGGACATACGAAGGCTCGATGCTCCAGTTTCTCCCGCTCCTTTCCCAGAGTAATCTGAAAAAGGATAAACTTGCAATAAGGCTTTTATATAGTCAATTTTTCTTATTTTCTATCCTTTGTTCATTTTTTCTCTCGTATTTAGCTAAGTTCTTTGAAAATAAGGTGATACACCTATTTCTTTTCATAGCTAACAAGTCTAGAATACTAAATCAATCCTTGATATGTAATTTTGCACATGTTACAGTAGCATTTATGTTGTATATTTGCTCATTAATCGATATGTCTTACACACGTGCATGTCGTAATTGGAGTTGCTGTTTTTACAGCTGAAACATGTTTATATCATCTTTTTTTTCATTAATATACATTCTTTCTCTGTTTCCCTATCACTACGTAATGATGATGAATGTCCGACTCTCCGCTCTTCGCGTTCTGCGTGGGACCTGGAGCTTGTAAACTGTTTGATATAAACCATGACTATCGCTGAGAACTGAAATTTTGAGATCTCGTCCCATCGTTGTCAAAATGTCGAGAATGCCCCCTCGACATAGCGCTAATGTGGATTTAGGTGAGAGCCTTGATATTTTATGGTGCTATGTTGACCGCACCACAGTTGATTCAAAGCGAGAGAGAGTGGCGAAGATGCAGTTTTCGGGGATATTACCAGAGCAAGCTGTAAATACAGCAAAGTTATTGGTTAAACTAAGCGTTGATCGCAAAATGGTGAGACATTTCAATCGAGATCAGTTCAACAGGCTCAAAAATCAAGAAGGGTTTGAAGCACTGTGGGTATATGAATGTAAAAGACGAAGTGCAGGAAAGCCCGGCGATAACGCCTAAGTTAGCTGTGAGTGAAATCAATGGTACATTGGGATGTCGAGAGTTAATGTGTCTAGGAAGCCGTGAATTCGACCCAGGGAAGCAAGAGCCAGCAGACAAATGAATTTGATGTCAACCTGAAGAGCCAGTCCACGGAGGGTACGCCCTCGAGCTCAGGGTGTCAGTGCCAAATATGCCGCCGACCAAGGGAACGCGAAGAGCCTTATATTAGTAGCCCATCGCAGCTAAAAGAGAACCCAGAACAGAATAAAAGAAAACGAGTGGAGGACTTCAAGACAGAGCCCGAAGAATGTCCAATACCAAAAAGAACAAGAGCTGGCTGTGTCACCACCTCCGAATTATGTGAAACTCCACTAGGTGTTTCTCAATTCGAACTGTTCAAAAAAGTGGTTGAAGAAGCCCGTAGTTCCTTGACGGTGTTATTGAATAGTCTCGACCGGTTTGACTTCGAAGAATGGCGTCTGAGAATTGAGGAACAGAGGCTGTTGGCGGAGGAGCGTTGTGCGACTGCTTTAGAGAAAATAGCTCAAGGAAGTTTGGGACTTTCTGCTAATCTGTTTCTTCAAAAGAAAAATTGAATATCTGTAAGTAATAGCAAAGCAAAGAAGAGCGTACAAGAACTCCCGGCTGTGTCGTTGCGATGGATATTATGTGGGAAAAAATTAATTCTGATCTTTTCCGACGGGTATGCCCAGACCCGGAAGTGGCCAATATATACAAAAGTAGTGGCTGATGCTTAAACACTGGGCTTGTTTCAAAAGATCTCCTATGAGATCTGTCTTTCGAGACGGGTGTAAGAAATCTGAAACGACATGTGTTTAATCCCCGTGCCCGTCAATGTCTTTTCTTGCTCCCTTGATGGGGACGAGACCAGTTGATAGGTTTTATAGCGCGAAAAAAAGTGGAAAACAATTTTTTTTTTCATATTTATGTGGCACTGCTTGTAGTTGCTTTAAGCCACCTTTTTTCAACATATGAAGTGTTATGGAGATGAAACATCCCGCTTTAAACATTGTACTTGGTAATTTTCAAGAGAAGACGTCCGCACCTCGAAACATGAGTATTCATATTCTATCAGGATTCAAAATTATGCACGTTTCATATTTCACAAGCCTATAAATATGAGCATATATGCGACCTTAAGATGAAATCCTCTGTTTTGCTCTTACGTATCGGAGGCTTTCGATCAGGATGCCCCCGCGTCTGCAAGTTACCCCCGATGATGAAGAACAATTTGATATTTTCAGAGAACACTATTTCACAAGGCAGAGAAGGAAGCGAGAGGAGGGGGAGGACCTCCCAAATGAGAAACGAAGAGCGGAAAGGGCCATTCGTAAGAAAAAGCATGAGAAATCTCGAGAAGAAGAAAAGCGGAAGGAGGGAGAGCAGGGGATGGCGGAGCAACTGAACCAAAGGGTTGAGGGAAAGGGATCTCCTGGGAAAGAAAAAGAACAGATGGCACGCGAAGGCCGCGAAAGCGTAAGTTGATCACTAAGTAAGTGAGAGGGCAAGACTTACTAATAACCATTCAAGGAGAACAGCGAGTCCGCTGAAGTCAACAAAGGAGGGTCAGAAAAGAGGAAGACTGTCTTATTTTCGGTAAGTATATATATTATAACAGGGAAGCAGGCGCAATAACGAGTACCTACAATTTAGGCGAGTTCCGATGACGAAAGTCAGGATCCGCTTGCAAATAGTCAATCTGCCACTAAGATTGGACAGTCTAAAACCATCTCGGAAAACGTCATAACTGATGGAGTGCCACTGTCTGTTACAACACCTTTAGATGCCTCCGCCCTCGACTTATATCAGAGACGTTCCCAAAAAAAGAATCGGGAAGGAGTTTCAGAAGTACGTTCGTCCGCCAAAAAAAGAAAGAGAGCAGGAGCCTCGGATGATACGGTTGAGGGGCTCGAAGTAGCAATAGCAACTCCGGTAACGAAAAGAACAAGAGAACATAAAGATACACCCAGACCTGCGATCGACGTCGATTCAAACGCTTCTGAGTCTGAGGAATCCTTAGAAAGGATGGTGCGAGATACTCGACGTTACCTGACATTGGCATTGAACAATCTCGAAAGAATCGACTTCGAGGAACGACGCCTTAGAAATGAAAAACGAAAGCTGTTGTTGGAAGAACGACGTATAATTGCTTTGGAGAATTTAGCGAAGGAAAATTCAAAATAAATACACGTTAGTCAGTACCCGGGAGTCGTCGAGCTTCTGGGATTGTATAATTGTTTTGCTCTTTGTAATTGTCCTAATGCCCGCCACATTATAAATAAATAGAACTTCCGGGCATGAACTTTTGCTTTTGATTGCTTTTTAATGGCGGTCAAGTTAAAATCATCGGAATAAAGTGAACTTTTTTCTTTTTGATGATAAGATGGTTCGATTTCAAGTAAATTGTAACTTTAAGACGATCCGGTGGGTGAAAAGCGCGTTTGACGGTAAACGGGTTAGACGTTGGGCGACACGCCGACAATGATAGAGGCTGCGATAATAACAAAGTTCTAGAGCATTACACATAAACAATACACATACACATAATCTATACCAACGCAAGATACCAGTGGGGTTCCTTCGTAGTCTCCAAAACCTCTTTCAGTTTGGCCCATTTTTCTGGAGGAGGAGGAGGAAGATTGTCGAGAGGATCGTTTGTCGCCAGCACGATGCAAAATAAAGGCTTTTTGTCATAACTCAAAACCGATCCGAGTGTGGAGGAGAAATATATTTGCGCTTTCGCCAGGACGTCCATAGTCGCTGCGGTTATGATTGATTCAACTTCGTCAACCTCGTCGGGAGACTTTCCGGTCATGTCTGGAAGCAGTTTATTGCGTACTCCGTATTCCAGAAGCCATTCCTCCCTAACCAAGTACCCAAAGTACTTATACTGCCACTGGGTTTTAGTTTTGGATGATGCTATGATATGACGATAATCTGGTCCTCATTTCGTTGAGATAATACCTTTATATAAATATTCTGTGACTTACTAAGATGTTGGAGTGCAAAGAATGTGCGGCGGCCTTCATGAGACCACACGCGCCGACTTAATATTCGAATGAACAATAGTCACGGCGTTACTGTCACACATTTTTGTCCCTTTTTTGTCCTTTCCTCCAATACATACTTGCAAGTTATTATTAGAGGCATCCGAGCCCCTTGCATGCCCGTTAGTAAAATGTATATACATCTAGCTTCATCGGATGCTCTGTCGCTGGCCAGGGATGCCGGAAGGACCTTGTGTGGTGGGCCGGAACAGGCTACCGGCCTAATCGCCCAGTGGTCACTTCCCTCTTATCGATTTATCTTCTCTACTTATCGATGATGAAAGCATTCTATAATTATTTATCTTCTTTTTTCGCAGCGTCTCTGCCTTCATAAATATTGGACCCGCTTTTTTTCCAAGTTATTTCGTCCATAACACCATGCAGTCTCAGCAGCTGGTTCAACGACTTCCCACCACGACTAAGCTGAGCTTGATCCAACAGCTTTTAGCTCATTCTTTTGTTTTTTATTATGAACACAACATTAGAAATATTGAACATCCCTGGTATGGATTTTGGAATCACATTTTGATCGATGTTGTCAAAGACACTCGCAACCTCGTCATTTTCCCTCAATTTGTTGTGTGGGCATCACCCGAGGGTTATGAGGACCTCGGTGCTGAAAAACTAGAAGCCGAGCTAGAACAAGAGCAAGAACCGGAACCGGAGCAAGAACCAGAACAAGAGGAAATCCAGCGCGAGCTCGAGGCTTCTCGTCGGCCGCAAACGAGGTTGCAGACAAAAAGACAGCAGGAGTTAGCAGAATTGCTCCGAATTGCCAAGCAAGCCGCAGAAGCTGCAGGAGATGTGCCGATTGTGCAAGTTCTGCAAGATTCCGTTGGAGAAAATTCACCAATGACGGTCCACATTGACACACATGCATCAATCGCTTCCTCATCGATGGCTGGGTCTGTAGCCACCATCTCATTACCTAAAGGTTCTTCAACGCGAATTGCTGATTTTGCCGTCCTCCAACTTCGCGAAAGCCCGACTTCAGTGAATGCCAATCCAACGAAGACTGAACATATCAAAACAACCAGTTACAAAGTCAAGCTTTTGTTCGAAATCAAATGCTTGGCAAGCCGCGGGTTGGAAAAAGAAGAGTTCCTGGACCAAATTAGAAAGATGATACGAATTGCAATCCAGGATGTCTATGCCCAAGCCGCTTTGCTTTTCGAAAAAAAACGAAGATGTCAAGTCAGTCATCGCCATAGCAGCCTCTGGTGATTATTGGTGCCATGCCACCCTCAAACGCGAAAATATAAACCATGTCGCTTTCAAGGAAGTGTCAATTGATTTGACTTATCATGAGAAATATGTAGCCCCTTTTTGGACCCCTCCAATGCCGCTGGAGGACTCGTTGAAGGAGCTGCAGAAATTGTTTAAGGCGGTGCGCACATAATAAGCGGTTCCAAGTCTATGTATGCTACACTAGCATCCGTCCAATAGTTATATGTAACGTTTATGAAATGATATTCTGTTCTCAATCAGTACTATATTGTTTAAAATCGAAATAACGAACGTACATAATACGAACTAATATCAAAATCTTTGTCAATTCTTTTTTACGGTGCAACTGTGAAGCTCGGCGGTATCGAAAATACTTCAGTCACGATATACTCACCTTTCAGCTCACATCAAATTGTCAATGGTGAATATTGAATGTTTTTCACAGAGCCGGCCGAGCTCGAGACTGTTCAACTTCTTTCAAATTTCAAACCCCAAACTGTTACAGGGTGTTCAGTATGCTTAGTGTTCATTCACGATATTTTCAGGAGCATCGCCTTTCTTTCTATCATTATATCTCCTTGATCCAGAAGTTACGCAACATTTAACAATATTAAATCATCTCGGTTTTCTCGAATGCTAATTGGGCATACCATACATTGATTGTGGAATTGGGGCTTCGCGTTTTTCCTTATCCCCATTTAGCGTTCTTTTTGTTTCTTTTATAGTATCTTGACCCTTTTGCTTTACGAAAAGCCGAAAAGCCCGTTCTGACCAAAAATACATCTATATAAACACGTCATTTTCGACACAAGGAAATTAATGATTTTCTCCCCCCCATGCGAAATTTATTTTTCTAAACGAGCAACGCACTCCGTTTCAATCTTCTTCTTTCCCTGTCGAGCACACAACATTTGGCTCCCGTCCTTACCTGACTGTAATACTCCTGGCGCGTGCACACCAACATATCAAATCTCAATCGATGTTTGCAACTTTGCATTATGGGGAGAACTGATCCAGACGAGAATTTGCGCGAACGTGCTTTTGTTGCTCTCCCTTTATTCCCATCGTTAAAACCTTCAAATCACACCGACTTTTTTCTTTCTTCTTTCCACAATACGAAAACACAAGTACAGAATGGTAACCACAACCGCTTTTAGCTTTCTTCTTCGCTCGTGCATAAACACCTCCGGATGGACCTCCGTCTCGTGATGTTCTCTCACATGATCCGTCCTCCAAATCTTTTTCTCAAAAATCATATCCCGCACTTCACTACTACTCAATTTCATTAACGCCAAGGCATCCTCCATCGCAATCACCCCGCACGAAACGATTTTTCCTTCGGCTTGAGCATGTCTCGCCGTGCGACGAAACCGCCCACGCTTGTCGCTACCACACAACACACCCGACAAACTTTTCCCGAACGAGGACATTCGTGGGTACAGACGAATCCCTTTCCGTCCTCGAACTCGGTTTTGACGCAAACCGTACCCACAAAGTCTGGGCCACTTCGCGTTGCGGCGGTTTCGCCTTTATGAATGCTCGAGTTGCGGGACGCTGTCAGACGCGACATTGAATACAAAAGGCAACTGCAAGCGATCTTAAAAAAGGCCGACGTCAAAGTTTGGCGGGCTACAGTTGGAGCAGCCATCGGCTGAATTAGCCGATGCTAAGCCGCTTAGTAAGAACTTGCTCAAGAGTCAAGCTTTACTACAGTTTACTACCCTCTTAAATGTATAAACGTTGGACGTTGGACCCTAATCTACCCTAATCCAGTCTGTGAAATCAATTTATCGATAATTTTTCATCTTCTGTCTTTTCGCAGCATTTCTGTGGTCCTTTGCTTTTTTATAAATAATAGGCTCGCTTTTGATACGTCCGTAAAAGCTGACCATGCACCACGACTGAGCTGAGCTTGACCCAACAACTTTTAGCTCATTCTTTCGCTTTCTCTTATGAACACAACGTCCGCAATATCGAACACCCATGGTATGGATTTGGAATCACGTTTTGCTCGATATCGTCAAAGATACTCACAACCTCCAAGAATCGGGACCAGAACCGAAGGAAATCCGGCCTGAGCTCGAGGCCTCTTGTCGGCAACAAACAAGATCACAAACCAAAAAAAAGGGACGGGCTTCATACGAGCTGGTAGAACGGTTCCAAGTCACCAAGAAGCCTCCACAAACCGCGCAAGCTGCAGGAGATACGGTGTCAGTCGTGAATACCGCACAATACCCGCAACACTCCGTCAAAAAAAAATCCATTCACGATGGTCCACACACCTATTTCGTCTACTTCCACTTAAACCGCTGGGTCTGTGGCCACCATCGCATCACCTAAAGGATCTTTAACATGAATTACTGATTTTGCTATCCCCGAACTTTATGAAAACAAGCCCTTCAGTGAATGCCAACTAAGCATATGGTCAAGCTTTTGATTGAAATTGAACGCTTGGCAAGCCGCAGTCTTGAAGGAGAAGAGTGCCAAGAGCAGATTGATATGCAATATGATACAGGTTGCAATCTACAATGTCTTCGCCCAAGCTGCTTTGCTTTTTGAGATGACCAGTCAGTCATCGCCCTCTGGCAATTATTGGATGCGATGCGCACATATACATAATAAGTTACTCCTATCCACCCAGTACTTATATACATTTATGAAATGTTGTCCCGAGTTTCTCAATTAGCTATGTATGTTATTTACAAAGAAATCCATAAAGACGTTCGTTTAGTTTTTCCTGTTGAATGTTTATGCGGAAACACGTTGGGTCAGCATCAGAGTCGGCTAGAGCGCGGCGGCTGACTTGGACCTGAAGGTGAACGCTCAGCTCGCAGACGTCAACAAAAAATTGAGATGATGAATCTCTCACGTCTGTCGTTCTAACCATACCAAGCAAAAAGTGAACGCTATTCTCTTATTCCGGTTGGTTCGCATCTTACGCATGCCGGTCTCAACAAGGATGTCAGATACTATTTGCAAAAACTATATATACACCCTTCCGTCTTCTTCCACTTTGAAACCGTTTTTTCTTCTTCTTTTCAAACATGTCCACTCCTTACGCTCCGCCACCACGTCGTGTTGTACCGCCACCGCCACCATTGGATTTGGGCTCAAACTCGAGCTCCAAAGTCAAAGAGGATGAAAGTAGGGATACCGTGTTGACAGGAGGCCTGCACGCTCGAATGGCATCTCTTAATCTAAACCAAGTCGGACTGAATCCTTCATCGCGACCGACGTTATCGATGCGAAAAGTTTCACGAACGAGTTCAATCTTGTCCTCGCCTTCAACTTCCGCCTTGTCATCTCCATCCTCATTTTCAACTTTATCTTTCTCTTCAACCACGTCTCAGTCGTCTTTGGACTCGCAATCGTCAGGTACTATACCAGCTGAGATACCTCAAGATCAGCTGAAGCAACTTTTGGCGAGAAAACCTCCCGTACCCGTACCACCAGTTCCCTCCGCTCGACCCAAAAGCATGCATGTGACTGCTACTCCCGCATCGCCTCAGTTGAAAGTTTCTTCCAGGCTATCACTTACGCAACCTATACCCCTTGTTTCAACGGACCGAATAGTTCCGGTGCAACCAGTGGTAGAGAGATCACCTCTAGCGCTATCATCATTAACACCAACACCGACATCACAACGGCCTAGTCGACCATTACCAGCGCCGCCGCCGCCACCACCACCGCCATCTTGCATACCCGCCCACGCAACAAATCAAAAATCTTCCGATAACAAATTCGTTCCTGGCATATCGTGTATCAAATGCCACGACTTTTCGCACGTAGACTTGCACGCCAAAAGTCTTGCTCAGGAGTCTGTAACGCTGTCGGACGAGCTGGTGCATGCTCTTGTAGAACCATTTGAAACTGAAACTGAAAAGGCGCGAGCGCTATTTGCGTGGTTCTATCACACTACTTCGGATGAAGTTAAGCGAATAGGTACCCCTGATGTTAGTCCTCTCACGACGGATATGGAGGAGATGAAACAAGTTTTTGTCGACATATGTGCTGGATTTGCGGATCTTTTTATGGATTTAGCTCGTCGTGCAGGTTTAGAAGCGTACTTCGTTTGGGGATACTGCAAAACGCATCAACTCTCACCGCCTTGTCTTTCTGACGATTCAGATTCTGGACAGCCCCTCCCACTTTATCAGAACAACGACGCGTGGAATTGCGTAAAGATGGATGAAGAATGGCATTTGATCGTTCCAACGTGGGGTAGAGGATTTGTTTCCGAAACGGAGTCTGTTCCGAGTTTTGCTTCGAGGTGGTTCACCTCTACACCTCTTGAATTCCGCCGTACGCATTTTCCCGAGGATCTGAATTATCAGCTTGTCTCGGAAGACGATGGCGGATCTATATCATGGGAAACTTTTGTCACGGCTCAGGAGACGGGTCCGAGTATAGATGGAGAATTCTACGAACACGATTTGCATCCGGGTACTTTACAACCCCACGAAGCGAATCTTGACGGTGGACAGTTCTACACGTTCGCGGTTTCGAAGAGCTGCGAACACTTCTCAACAGCGTATGAAGACAATTATTGTTTCGTTTTGTTTTCGGAAGGGTTAGAGGCTGCTGTGCCTTTGGTGTATGATGAAGAAGAGGGTGGGTGGAGTGTTACTGTGAGGGTGCCCGGTTCAAGGTCCGAGGGTGCCAGTACGATTGGTTTGGGAGCTGTTTGGACGGTTGCTGGTCAGGATGCTAAAGGGCTCAAGCCAGAGAGATTTGCGCAGCAAGAAAAGATACGTAAAAGGGCGTGTATACGAGGGTTGGTTGAATGGAGAATTGTATGATTGTAGTATTGAAGGGTTGTCGTATTCGAATGCTGTGTTGTATATTGGATAATGATATGTTCCTCCTTTTAATGATCTAGTAGTCCGTGATATTACTCTTCATATTCTTCGATAGACTTCACAATTATGATTATGGGGTGCAACCATTCAACCGAGAAGACTGGCAGACGCTGTTCGGCAACGTCCGGCGTCCTTCTTTCACTCAAGCTATGACCTCTCAGTCTTCAGAACACGCTATTCGTTCTTATAGTTCATTGAATCACGCACAACCAGTTTAAATGATGTGTTTCGGATTATTTTGGTCCTTTAGAAAGAAAACTGCGACGGTTGATATCCTGATATAGTAACGGGACGAGCTTAGTGGGTAGGAGTACAAAAAGCGATGCGGTGAATGATGCCGACAACAAGTGACTTACCACAAAGGTGATTAAACTTGGGCATGGTTTAAACTCTTACGTTCATAGGGTACGGTGTGTTTTTGTTATGCTTTCATTACAAATTATTCACCGCGTGTTCTTTACAGATACTTGGGATACACCATCCGAAGAGATTGACAGCTCATTATGACATTGACAACATAATGTAAAGCACCTTTCAATCATCTATCTCAAATCTCGTTACCAGGGTCACGATCGACCTGAGACCTGGACTGCTTGTTCTTGATAGGCTATCAAGTTCTCGTGGACGCGCTAGTGCAGAGAAAGATCAACGGGATGTACATCTCACTGGTCAAGCTTATTTCTCGTTTGGTTCAAATTCACGTCGTATGTTTAAGGACACGGCCTTAACAATCAGCGACTCATTTGATGTTTTAGTACAATGCTCGACGGTCACTTGGAAGCTTGAGTTGACATGGCATATAGCTGCCCAACTGCCTAGGGTTCGCTCCGGATATATATAAGTCGATTGGGGACATGCTGATCAATCTCGCATCCTCAGCTAGACCGTGCATTAACACTTCGTCACATATCACACACTCCCATATAGAAGCTCATTGTAAGAGTCTGGACTCTTATCTGAGTTCCCCGAGCCGGAGACTACAGACGTAGTCAGCTTGTCTTACGTTCATTTATTCTTTGTCTTTATTAATAGTTTCTTTCCATAAGTTTCCTTTGTTCTCGTGTAAAAGTCTTCTGACTTTTACACTCATGTTGTAACACCCGCAGTTATTAGGTAGCGACAAGAGAATATGGCCACCATCATGATAATCGGAATTCATCAGCCTGAGGACGGTTACAGTTAATCGACCACATCTCGATTGTAAGAGTCTCGTAAAAGTCTTCCGACTTTTACAAGTAGCTCACCGTTAAAATGCAAGCAAAAGTGGACGAATTCCCACGTAACCGGTGGCTGACTATGCAATGTTCGTGTCGCAACTTAGGCAAGACTTCAAGCCGAAGTGTGTTGAGCTTCAGAATTAGATACAAGACATGAAATATTGAATGGTATATATGACGACTGCCTTATGTAAACACGGATGACGTAATAACGACAACTTGCTTGCGCTCAGCTTTCTTCGTCGGTCTTTTGCTGATTGACCGACCCACAAGGCCATAAAAGACGTGCCAGACTGACTTCGCTTCTTGTAAGTGAACTACAATCATCTCTTATGTCTCATCGATCTCCAAGCGGTTATAGATCTCACCAACAAGGTCGTTCCCGGGCTGGACAAGGTCACCCGCAAGGACAACAAGACACTCAGCTCCCAGCGCAGCAACGTCAGTACTTACAAGTACCACAATCCACAGAGGCCCAAGGAATGCCTCAGTTCAGAGTCAACCTTCATCCCACAGACGAGGTTCCGCCACCTCGAAGTCAACAGGAAGGGATGCACACGTTTCATATTGGTCAACAAGAAAACGGTCCACTAAGTGTTGTTCAACGCGAAATCTCCAAGGCAGAACGTGACGCCGATTCAAACATTATGGCTTTTTACGGAGCGCACGCGCCCAGCAGAGAATATGCTCTCTACCCTCTTGTGATGATCGTTGACAGCGCCCCACATGCACTAAACCAAGATTATACCCAGCCCCATGCAACAAGGGGTTTGTTAAACAAATATCCTGGGATATACGATGTGTTGGCTAGCGACTGGGAAAATCACAACTTTGACAACACACGTCGTTTAGGTATGTATTTGATAGTCCGAATCATAACATTTGCCTAGTAAAATCCCCAGCGGTGTTGCAGAATGACATCCACACACAGGCACTAGCAACACTCCAATTACGTTACGATTCAGTCTATCGTTCGCTCGTCCTCAGAGTCTCGGCCTGGAATCAATGGAAAGAAAATGACATACAACTCAACAACTGTATCGTGCATCCTCCCAGTGAAAGCATCCATTCGGAGATACCTGCTCTAAAAGCTTTACGCGAATTTGAAGTTAATTTATCTCAGCGTCGGTCATATTCTGTGATTGTTCAAGTTCACGCTTTTTTTCCAAATTATTATTTACCTATTGCTTGTCAAACAGGACAGCGATAGGAATGTCGATTTGTCGTTAGCCAAGACCCGTTATAAACACCAATTTGACAACGTATTCGTCAACACGCCAAATTTGCCCTCACAAAATCCACGGGAATACTTCTCATTCCTTGTCCTCAATCATACTTTTCTCAAAGATTCCGTTTCGGCAAATCAACATGCTTCCAATTTCAAAGCTGCCATTTTTTGCCATTTTTTCGTACACACTCCTTTCCTTTATATAAATTCAGGTCCTCGTTTGAATTACAAGCAGTACGTTTCATTTTTATGACCTCGCCATCCAATATCTGAATGTCTTTCAGAGATCAGTCGTGGGAGTTCCCAATTTTTTTGGCATTGCATGATGATACTACCGTCAAATATACACCGAAAAGCGACTGGTCCGTAATGGACAACGGGACTCTATGCCCGCTTGTTATTTCGGAAATCGTTTCACAGAAGAATGAAGAGGATAAGCAACGTATGCTCATGCAAGCCATCGCCGCCGTTCGTATCGGGCAACACTTTACCGATGCAAGTGCCCAGCCAAAGAAGTGGTTCTTCATGGTCGCGATTTACCTTACTGCGGACCTAAAAGCACAAAGATACATTCTGGTTTCCGAAGGTGGATCAGATCCAAAGGTGAGGTGACGCTCAATCAAACATGTAGTTATGAATACCCAACGCTTTCTTTCTTTATAGGTCCACATTGTGTTGAAGACTTTTAACTTGAAAAACGGTGACGCAGCGAATCAATTTTTCCTAGAGATGCTCAACCTCAGAGACAGAACTAAATACTTGTCCGAGAATTTAGGAAGAGAGTACGAAGGAACGCTGCAATTATTAACCGAGGACGCCAAGGGTCTAAAATCACTCCATTCAAAGGACAGACCAGCTAGCAGAGGAAACAATCCTGAAGATGGTGGACAAAGCAACAATTTCAATTCATCGAACAACAACGCAAACACCGTTGCGCGTAACAGAGGCCTCGGCGACGGAGGATACGGAGACATGTATGGTGTATTTGAAGCACCCGAACTTCGAAATGAACTAGACAAGCTGGACTATGAGATTTTATATTCCCCGTATTTCGTAATATCTATCTATCTCCCAAATTAATTATGGAATTAATTTCTGTTCACATTTGTAGAATCCCAATCTCGCTGTTGTGCAGCCAAGGAACGATCCTGAAACGAAACACTACGTGAAATTCATCCCAGAATACTCGAAAGAACTGCAGATAATTACATACCTGAATGACCTGAAACCGCTTTCAGGTTATATCATTCGTCCCATTGGATCTTCCACGTTCTCGGGCGGTTCACTGATGGCTATGCTTGGAGCGGGAAGGTGGATGAAGAATATCCAGGAGTTGGCCATTCATTTGCCGGATCTGGTTCTTCAGTTATTAGAAGGTGTTCAATTCCTTCATGAAAATCTCGTCGCGCATCTAGATCTGAAGCCCGAAAATCTTCTTGCTTCAACAACCGACCCAAGCGATCCGAAGCTGACGATTATCGACTTCAGCTGCGCTGTGCGCGTCACGAATCAGTCGACTATGATAACCAGCGTGGTGGGCACAGATGGATATATGGCACCTGAGATTGGGTCGGGTCCGTATAACCCGTTCAAAGCAGATCTGTGGAGTTTCGGAATGGTACTCAAACAATTATGCGAGGCGGCTGGAGAGTTCCCCCAGCGATCTCTGATACTAACGATGGCTGGTCAATTAATGCAGCGGGATCCTAATCTGCGACCTGCCTTGTTGGAGATCCTGCAATGGACGAGAGATGTCTCAGACGGGAGTACTGGTGTTGCCGGAGGAAAAAATAGTAGCGATTTGCAGAAAACTCCGTATGTGTTATGTTTTCATTCTTCATTTCTGAGATCTTCCTAAAAGCCGTTCGCTAGTCTTTTCCCAACAAAGCTTGAAGCGGTTCATGTTTTTTGACAAATTATATTTTAGTATTGAGATGGGAACTTTCAAAAGCAAACTATTTTACCAAACTAACAATTTGTTTCTGTTGTCGTTGGGGCTAAGCTAGAAAATCATGTCCGTTACATTGTTCAATCAAAATGATTCGTCTATTACAAGTATCATATGTTATACAATACGAAAATATTAATTGTGTCCTCAATACGCATCGTTACGTCCCCAGAGCCCTGAACCTATGTATACATGAACGGGGGGTATTTCTACAGAATCAAGTGATGAGCGCAACCTCAGGATGGAAATCAGATTCTAAAAAAGAAAAGAAAAATGGTCAGCGCTCACAACCCTACTTGATAAAGCGACGAAGTAACGCACCATCCTTGCAAGCGCGTCATTCAGATGATGCACTTGCGCTAAACCGAGGACAGCTTCCGTCGACTCATCCTCCTCTGTATCCCGTTGATTTCCAAAAATGTCGTCATCATTAACAAGTGCTTCGGGTTCAATAACCTGCGGACGATCAATAATAATCAGGGGTCTCTGCCTTCAAGCAACTCAGGGGCCAAGCTCTACAAATGCTTCTAGCCATCCAGGACTATTAAGCATGCCGTCAGCAAACAGGCCGCTGTTCCTGCAAAAATGACCCTTATACCATTGACATTGATTAAGAGGTGGAATAGTGTTCCTGCTTGAATCTCTGAGAGCGTGTACGCGTCTGTGCCGCAAGCCGTTTGGATTCCATGTCGTACGCGTCCAGAATTTGTAATCTTGATACGAAGGTTCTACGGACATCACCTGAGGTAAAGGCGACCAGAGTCAGATTGTTCGTCGGGTGATACCCATCTTGGAGGTGATGTTGAGTTACAGTAAGTCACAGTGTATAGAACACGTAGCGCCTATTTCCTCACTCGTGGTGTGGGGGAAGGGGGGTTGAAGGAAGACACGCGGAGTATGGATGGACAGTTTTCCTGAAAGGAATTTGAGAGCGTGAACTTCTTCTTCATGATCCCACCCCCACTTGACAAGGATATCGTTTCCGGGAGCAGCTCTAGATATAGGTTTGTCACCTTCTGGGTTGAAGCTCTCAAAAGCGGCAAACGGCTTCGATGTCTTGGGGTATAGTAGAGTGGAATCATGGAAGGATAAGTTGTGAATTCTGTGCAAGATAACGGAGGTACAAACCGATTGTCCGCGTTTCCGGAATGACATGATGAAGCCAGACTGACATTCGGAATGTTCCGAATCACGTGACATCGCATGCGTGCTTATCAATACCCTGGCAATTCTCCTCGGCCTCGAGCCTCAGTTAGGGAACCTGGGTTCGAACATCACGTTAGTCATTGTCATTCATTCATGTCTCTTTTTATCAATGAGATCGCTAGGAAATCACTATGACTACCAAGTCAATGCTCGTAACTATAAAAACGCAACGAAAACCTAGTGTTATACCGCGCTTTGAAAGAGTCGCAGCTGTTCGGAGGCCCTCGACGTGTGTATCTTCTGCAATGCACTATCAACCGAGCCTGACACGTCGAACACTAGCTCATGCGCCTGTTTATCTCTTGCCAAGATCATAACCGTACATAGATGGAAATCCCCAATACGCGATGACCCTACGAGCCATGTCAAACTAATCGCGATAAGATAAGATAAGATAAGACGAACATCGTTAACATCATCAACGACGAGCCATCCAACAAGGGGTTGAAAGGTTTGAAAAAAGGACGCGTCGACAAGAAAGAGTTGACTCGTAAAGGGAGCGTAGCGCCGATTCACCAGGATAATGCGAAGAAAAGGCTATCTTGTCCCCAGTTCCCAGTTTCAGCAACAACAGAGGAAAGAAAAAGATAACAGGGAGAAAAGAGAAGGATAAGGATAAGGGCGCAATGAACGCCGCCATGTCACCCATAAAACGAGTCTTCTCAGGAACACCTCTTTCGCCCAAGAACTCGAACATTTCTTTCACCTCTGCTTCTGCTGTTTCTGGTCATATATCATCACCTCCCCACGCTTCTTTCTATTCACAAGCGTCTTCACAGTCGAGTGTGGCGTTGACAGCTGGCATCTCTGTCGCCACCATCGTCGCAACTGATATGGGTGACGACCACAATGAACACGACCGGGTGGCTGCCGTGTTGCCTATTTCCTCTAACACGACTACCGCCCGTAAGAATCCACCTTCCGCACCTGCTTTGACGACAATTTGGCCTACCTCGCTAACGAAAGGATAGGGTATTACTTCTTCCTGAGGAATTGGAGGAATGCGGACTAAAGTTCGGTACCGTTCGGAGACGACAACAGATACTGGTGCTGGCGCTCATGGTCATAATAATGCTCATTCGGGAGTATTGTCTACACTTACACCTGCGCCTCTTGGACCCCCTTCAAAGGGTCATTGACGTAGGGTGCGAGTGCGGTCCTGACGACCTCAACTCCAGTATCGAGTCACCTCGGTAATGCCAAGACTGCCAATCTCATTGTAAACCGATCTTTATGTCAAACCCCATGTCGCTCATCACTCAATGATCTCAAAACGAAAATATCGGAACGGGTGTCGCATGCGCAGGGAGATATGACGCGAGATATGAGTGATGTTAAAGAGTTTGCTGCTTATGCTGAACGTGAGCTGTCCTTGCTACTTAGTCCATTCGATCTTAAAGCGACTAGAGTCTTACGCGAACAGCATGTTGGATTATTATGTTTGATATTCTGCCAACCGTTGATTCGCTGTATTTTGAAAAGAGATTAGGAGCAGATATTAGGCTCAGTGTTGTGCAGAGTTCTATCTTGCTCGCTTGGGACTTCAACACAAGACATTGAAGAACTCGAAGTAAGTTCATGGACTGAGGCCCTGTATGTTGATTGACTGTCTTGCATAGGCCGAGCTGCAGTTACCTCAGAAACTCTTGCGTTGTTTGTCAAGTCTTCGAGAAAGATCAACTCGTAAGCAGAAGAACTTCTAAACGTGGCTATGAATGCCGAACTCGCACCGCTTCGGGACTAGGAAACGGAAGGGGTGGAGAGTGAAGGAACGACAGTGACGAATTGGAAACCTTTACGAGAGGACGGGCTGCAATGTTAATTCTTGGTACAACAGTGCGTTATTGTTGATTTTATTTTCGCCGCTTTCAATAACTCTTTATTTAGGTTGTCATGATTGCTTGATCCTCACCATGTAACGGAACGGCGTGTTATTCCCCTTCTTAACCAACCACCGCCATCCCTATCGCCATTAATAGCCAATAACCCGCATTGATCTGTCTATTGTAGGCAAGCTTCCCTTCCTCGGTAGAAATAATTTTTCGAAATCGGATTTGATGGTCCCAAGGTTTGAGGTGAAATTAGGTGGCGTTTTGTAGTGGATTTGTACGAGTCTTGAGACTTGCTATACAGAATGGCAGTAGCCTGAATATGCATTTTTTCAGCTCACCCTTTCAGGCGTTAGCTAATCATTTCATGGACTGTCAGTGTCAGTCGGCGAAGAACAGAGGTTGCCAGTGAGAGCTTGACGAATAGTATTTTTCCGAGATTAAATTGCGGTTACAGTTGTTCTTAGGAAATCAGTTCGATAAATATGCCATGGATAAACATCGTATGTAATTTAATTTAATAGAGAAAAACAGCGATCTTAAAAATATTTACCTCTACGGGTCACCTCGACGTGAAGCTTGAAAGCAAACTTGGCGAGATCTTGGAAATGAGGAGTATTTCCTCCCCTTGCAGTGAGGTTTAAGATCCCGTCATGAAAGAATTCAAGAGTCGACTGGAATCCCAAATATCGACATGCGAGGTAAGGGCGTAATTAATATACATAAATCGTTGCATCAAAGGTTCATTGATCCTAAAAGCTCCAAAGTTTTAAACACGCGCGTGTGTAGTATATACAAACTCGAAACAATTTTGGATTGCTAAACCTGCAACATAATGGGATCATCTAACATAATAAACTTGCCAGCAGCTAATGCTTGCCTGAACTCATCTTCCGCATCCATAACTTGGATAAACTGCTTATGTACACCTTGTAATGCCGATGCAGAATTTCTCCAGATAAGTCGCATCTTTGGATAAGCGAGACGAATGCGCTCCATGATAGCTAACATTTCGCGCGCTGTACTTTTAGCTGATGAATAGTATTGAATCGCAGTTTTCAACATGACTATTAGTATGTTCGTGTGCGAGATGTCAGATTTTGTGTGCATTGGAAAAATTGATGCAATACGCACAACAATGGTTTTCATCATCTTCTGGGTATAAATCAGCAGACTTGACATATGCTTCTCCGGATTTTCTGGCCCATTCGCGATCCTCAAGGATAGTATCCTCACTTGCGAAACCCGCCCCGCGATAATAGACATAACCTCTTATGCTATTGATAGTAGAGATTTTAATGACCAGCCTCGAGCATCGAAAGACTCACACATGACGAAGTAAAAATTCTACCACCACCGCCGCCGCCGTTACTACGACGACGGGGCGTTCCACTTCGAGAAGAAGACATAGGTGAAAAATGCCTCGTAACATCTACGGATCCAGATCCCTCAGATGGACTATCGCTATCCCCACCAGCAGGTGGTTGAATCAGCCCGATAGATTTCGCCATGCACGACATTACTTCTGCTCGTAAATCGAATTCTGTCGCTGATGAGATTGAAGCTGCAACTGAACGGTCTAAAGTTGGAGTGTATGGTGATATTGAGCAGGACCTTTCTTTTTGAGTTTGGGTTGTGGTGGTTTCCATACCAATTAATCCCCTAACAACGCTGTAGTGCTGTCGCTTGATCCTTAATCTTCGTTCTGCTGCTTACAAGCCAGTTTTCGATGGCTCATTGCAAACTGGCGATCGCTTTCCATCAGTTTTACCCAGAGATTCAACAAAACTGACTCATCAGAAAACCAATTGTTCGCATACATTGATAATGTAATGATATAAATTGTCACTGCGTCCTGATCTTGACACTTTTGATGCCCAGTCTAGACGCTTTATTAGTTGCCGGAGGAGCGCTGTTGCTTTGTCAGGCAAAGTTATGATTAATTTTGTCTTGCTTTATCTTACACGATCCAACGGGAGAATGGGGGTAACGTTGGGAGAAGAATTAGCGTAACTGTAAACTTGAGCTGCAACCGCCGCTGCGAACATTGTCTAGAATCCCCATAAATTTATACAGCACCTGTGTGTCAGATACTAGTTCCGCTCCCCTATAATGATAGACCCTCCTCTGTGTCCCGCAATGTCACTTTTTGCGTATCCAGGCAATATACTTTCGATTCGGAGACATCTCTCAAAGCAGATACATATTGAAACGCTCAACTTGAATGCTTCAAGTTTGACCCGTTTAGCGGACTAAATTTCAAAGCGGTAGTCGAGATTGCAGAGAAACCCAAATCTAACACCCGAGCGAGCGATCTCAGTGTTAGATGTGACAAAGATTGATTTGGTGGTTGACTGCTATACGGTAAAGGACCATTCACTCTGATCTGAGATTCCGAGCATTTCCGCTCCTCAATGAAGGTATTCGCATCTGTGTCATACGTGATGAAGAAAGCGGTGCCCGTCGAAGCGAAAGGAAAGCAAGAGCAGTCATCCGGTTTGACATTCCATTGCGATGGCCAGATGGAGATCAATTGAAGGGTACGGACATTCCATTATAATTTGGTGTTCCAGATAGAATGCGAAGGTACTGACTCTTCCGGATTCATCTAAGATTCCTTCCTCTCTCGTATCACCATTACAGCGATTCCGCTGACCCGGGCGGCTCAGTCTACCCAGCAACCGGCGATGTGTGGTTCGCCTTGTTTTCAACGGATGAGTCAGCACTCGGCAATCACCATTTAAAATCTGACGAATTACTTTTTGTTTCTCTTCATACACCGTGTAACCGTGTTGCTTCAATGACTACATCCGAACCTGTAGAATTCTTTAATAACACCATTCTTTCAACTGATACTATATGCAATGCAGATACGGCCACCGTCCCCACACTCTATAGCTCTCGAGTATCGAAGACGTTCCAGTTCCGTTTAGCGCAACTGGACAAAGCAGATCGAGCGACAAATAGCTTGAATTTGAACTTCCTTAAAGAAGAAGCAGGAAGGATAATGCACAAGACTACCGTAGATGCATTTCGTATGGCTGAAGGTAAAGTCATCATTACTTTGGGTCACAATGCGTTCTTCGAGCGTTGTTTATTTAATCAAGTAACTTGACTTTAACACACAAGACTTTGATGCTTCTAATAATATACAGGCTATTGCTATTATCTTCGACGATGGCTCGGATATTATTGCACGTGTTAATTGCAGTGTTGCAAATGACTTATCCGATCATGACAACGACACTCTGGAACGTGGTGTTGCCTCAGAAGTCAGTTCTCCCTCACTGGTTTATGAATCCCTTGTAACTTCATTTATTCAGTTTGCAATTTTATCAATTCTTCGTCAAGAGACCACCATACCTGTCCCAATTGTTTATGCAGTTGATTGGAAAACCGACAACCCTGCCAGAGGCTGATACATGCTTCAAGAGCGGGTAAGCAACGTTTCTTGTTCATAGACCTTTTAGCGCAACTCATTATTGATTCAGGTCATTGGACAGCGGATCCCGGCTATCACGTCCCCCACGGAGACTGCATCAATTATGAACCAGATAATAGAGTACGAGAGTCAGTTACTTAACCTGCAATTCCCGAAAATTGGTTTCCCCTCCCGAACTCTGATCTGAAAGCATCCAGAGAGAACATCGGTCCTCTCGTCCATCAATATATGGCAGCATATGCCCACCCTCTTTGCGAGGTCCATTTGAAACTTCTTTGGAATATCTGAAGGCGCGAGCTGATGCCGAGTATGACCTAATTACCAACCAAACCGAATTATGGAAGACATGGCGAAAAGAGTACAAGGCGATGAATCAAGACCCCGAGGAAGTTCCATTCGTTTTCCTGGAGGAATTTTACAGATTATTCAGAAAATCTTTGGATGCTCTCCAATTCGATTATGAATTTCTGTGCGTGCTGGTCAATCCCGAGATGGATGATATCTTTGTATCATGGGACGATCCTTCACACGTCGTCGCCGTTATTGATTGGGAGAGTTCAGTTGCAATGCCACTTTGGGCTGCGGTTTTATCTGAGCACCATATCCGGTGCTAGTTCGCCAATGAAAAAGATGCGGATATGTGGTGTGAGGCATGGATAAAACACCTTGAATCTACGGTTCCACGTTTTAAGGAAGCACTAGAATCAAAGTCATGTCTAGTTCGGAGACATTTATCCTGGCTTCTGAGCGTAAGATCCTCTGTCTATTATAGCCCAAAGACTGTTTCACAGAGGTTTTTGGGTTGCTATAAAAAGTGGCCAGACGATGCTCGATATGCGTTCAAGGGACTCTTTCAGTTCCTTCATCAAAATGGTTTTTCTGAGGGAGACATAATATGAATTTTGCCTCGACGTATTTGTATAATGTGTCTACGCTCATGTACAAATCAATATGGCACTGGACCTGCGCACGATGATTTCAGGTCTTGTTGCCGGACGGGCCATGATCAAAAACAGGGTGTTATGTATTAAATTCTTACATCATGTATTTGCCTTGCCGTCGTGAACATAAGTAGGAACATATTACATAAATAATTGCCCGAGCGCTAAATATCTGAGAAAAGACGTGAAAAATGTGCACACTGCATATATATATTGTTTCACAAATAGATATATTCTCAGGTCATTCATTCACAAACACATAGGGCATAACGCGATACTGATGATTTGTTCCATATCAACATCGTCACCGTCCGTGACACTCCATATCATTGCATTTCTACTCCGACTCCCGCTAGCTATATGCGAAGCGCTAGTAAAAAGGTAACAGCTCCCATTTTCCTTTATACTGATACAACCCACCAAAAAATAAAAAAACAGCGACTGAAATCAAAACGTGATACTCACCCGACCGGCTCGAATCTCCGTAGCAATGTCAGGTAACACCTTCCTGAGGTAATACGCAGACTGTTTGGTGCGCCGCGTCAGTTCCCTGATATCCCAACGTTTTTGTTCTTCAAACAGTTTTAACAACACGTGAAGTAGTCGATCATACGCGATTCGCATGAATTTCTTGCTGGGACCCCCTGACTCTTCCTAACATAGAAATGGAAATGGAGATAATGAGTGATGAAGACAGAAAAAGAGAGTAAAACAACCCACAATGGGTTCATCGAACGGGATATTCGTTGCCAACTCATCACCCATACTCGTCTCCAGATAATCGAGTAACTCTATATGCTGCTCTGGTTCACTGTTGGCAGCACTTGGAATAGGTCGTGCTATGAGTTCCTTTATGATATGTCCTGCCAGGACTTGGTTTGCTGGGAGAGACGAGTTTGAAAATCACTTGCGAAAACGAACAATCCAAAACTCACTAGTACGCGGTGCCTTGTCGTCCTCCAGCCCTTCCTCCTTTTCATCATCATCGCCATCGCCATCATCGCCATCGCCATCATCGTAATCGTTATCATCATCATCGTAATCGCCATCATCGTAATCGCTATCATCATCATCATCCTCTTCTTCTTGCGCTGCAGAAACAAACTGATTTTTCGCAGTCTTGTTCACGGCATCCAATATGTACTCTTCCATTACGCTCGGATCCTCTTTTGATGGTGTTACAATGGACATAAAAGGACAGCCCATTTGAGGATTTGTCGTTTCCCATATTCGCAAGGTTGCCAGCTGTCGACCATCTTCGTCCACGGCTGACCAGAGTTCCACGAGGTGTTGAGGAAGCTAGTGTAAAGGAAACACGCGTATTAGATGATGATGAATGGACTGTCAAGTTGAGCTTGGAACTGACATTTATGAGCCACATTTGATCTATCTGCTCGTCTCCTGTGCTGATAAATATAGTCTCAGCTTCATCCTCCCCGTCAGACACTTCTTGAAGTGTAGGATCAAAACTTTCTTCCTCTGTACACGTAGTCCATCGAGAAATGAATCATGCAATCAGTTTTGGTTTCGCTATAAAAGACGACGCAACGAGTAGTACTAACCTTCACCATCGGGGTACATTAGGTCCTTGCGACTCCAATTATAAAAAATGGATCTTATCATTTTGACTGGTTCAAGTTTTGGAATATCGGATTGGGTGAAACGGGTTACAGGCAGGGTACGACTATGCTAGCCTTTTATGTTGTACTTCAGGCACAGAGGGACGGTCAATGATGAATTGTGGACGATGGATGGGCATGGATTGCACTACTTGAAGGGACGCAGCCACACGCGGAGCGGACCGTTGGACACACTCCAGTCTAGATTATGTCCGGTATCGCTCATCTCTACAGGTACGAACCTAAGTCATGCATTCTGGAGTATACTTGATTTTCATCAGCTACATAATTCGAGGTTAACGAAGAGCAAAGGCCTGGCTTGAATACTTCAGAGATACAGAAATACTCGCTGGATCTCATAGTCACCCGTTGCACATTATGTCTAATCAACCCTCTTCTCAAATGAATAATCAAATTCATGAAGTAATCTGATATAGATTCAAGCCGTTCGATGAGTACAACGTCTTGTGCGTTCATTCCTGCGGAGCTTTGAAGAGACGGGGAACGAGTGTGATTGGAAATAACTTACCACAAGGATGATTAAGAGAACGTGTCAACAAGGCTATGTTTGAGAGAGCGTGCAGTAAAGAGATGGACTAAAGCGCATTTTTGGAGCGACATCCACTGCGGAATATTATGAAGCATTTTCCCTTACGAATTATCATGAATGAGGACGCGTTGAAGTATCCTGTTGCGTCAGTCACATCTCATGAAGATTATTGGGTTTAGTGTTCTAAAGCCTTGCGCACGTAGTACAGTCAGTTCGGGTATTCTCTTGTTTTTGATTTGCGTATCTCTTACAGATGCTTCAATTACAGTTTCTATTTCCACAGCCGGATTTGATGATTTTCCTAAGACTCGGGCTGTTTCTTCTACCTGGTTTATCTTCTTGGTATGCCTGTGGATATACCAACGCAAAGAGATTATTGGCTATACGTTCCGTTCGCCATGGTTATCTTGCTCTGGCTTGGTTCATCTTTCTCATTGTATACCCTAGGACATGTTATTAAGGAAACATAGATCGATTATACAGTTCCGACTCAATAGTTTCCATTGTGGCAGGATCTTAGTGTTAGCGTCATTGCGAGATGACTGCTTGGGATATGGTCTTCGTACCAAAATCATTGGTATGACGAAAGGAAAAGTATTCAGATAACAGCACGGAGGCAGTGGGAAAAAAAGAGAAACGAAAAGAAGAAATGAAAAGTGAACATTCGTGCTGCAGTTATCACATCTTCGTACGTCGTTAACTGCGCAAACTCCTGGTGTTTATCTGATGATTTTGGCCACTTAGAAGTTAGGATACAGATTTCCTTCATTCAAATCCGTTGACGCGCATTCAATATAGAGATGCCCGGCAAGACAAATTGAGGCTTACTCCTTTGCGAGCTATTACAAAGCATTTTTCCTTACGAATTACTATGATGGTGGATGTTGTAGAGGATTGAGGCTCGCACATCAAGCCGGTAAAATAATACATATACAAAAAGCATAAGATGTTATCAACTAAACAAGAGTGTATAGAACGATTTGAACCATGGCTGAAAAAATCCCTTGAATCAGAAGACAAAGTGCATAGTGGATGAAAAGCCTACTCTATGCGCTAGCCTCGCCCTCACTACTACTAGTGGTACTAGATACTGTCCAACCGAAGAGTTGATCGCAGTCTATATTAGGATTTGAACACTTCCACATTCCATTCGTACCCTTAGAGTTATATTTCCGCATCGTTTGATTATTCCATTTGCATTTCGGACAATCTTTATGGTTAACTGTTGTAATACATATAAGTATTCTTTTCAAAAAAACGGCATATATAACTTTAAGCCTACCTGGACCAAAGTCGGCGTCGGACATGGTGTAATAATGCATGAGTAGAATTGAGTAGTAGACAAATTAAATGATGAGGATGATTCTCTCAAAGGTCGAAATGTCTTCTATTTAAATTATTTCATGAAGGCAATCGTTTCCTGACTTGAACAAATTTTCTCCGAGGGATGAACCTTGATAGATCGATGTGTCAATGGCTAATGGGAATGTGCCCTAGCCTCGGAACTAGGCGTTCCTCGATATTGATTCCACCGTAATAAAACAACAAAAGGAAGCAATTCCAAACCCTGGCTCGAACAGCATGGGAAACTCCTGTACAATGCTCCCACACGATGAACTAAATGAGGATCTTGCATGCACTTCTTCATCTTGATTTTTTGTCTTTGACACCTTCTGAGAAGCATCTTAAGGTTTACGTAGGGTCATCCTGCCATAAAATAGATTCTCATAACGTCTCAAAAGAATCACCCCTTCATTCGAATTATACCCAATCTGTTCTCGGAGCCCTCTTTTTCAACTCTCAAAATGGTTGGAAAGGAATATCACCCTGAATGGTGCAAGTTACAGTTGTCGCATAGGATAATGAATTCACATACCGCGGTACGGGAAATATTGTTTCTCTACATTAATGTACTATCCATTCAAATTTCACAGGAACGACTAAATTCATAGTCTGGAAGGCTACCAAGTTCAGTATTTATAGTCTATTAATTATTCATAAAGGAGTGAACGGTCGATCTCAATTAAAATGCAATGCAAAGGTTTACATGTACTACGGGCCGGGCAAAGTATCCCTCTGAATCTCTGATCACAACCCCTTACTACCCTTTCAGATGGGCGTCCGAGATACCCTGGTACGACGTCTGTGACTGTACCAAATCGACGAGGTTATATTCATTCCATGTATAGCTATGATTTCTAAATAAAACATACGGTACAGTGCAGCTTAGGGCTAATATGTATCTAGACCGAGGGACCTGGGGCGCCGCCCCCGAAACGTCTCTTTTCAGTCGCCTACCCATTCTTCCGTATAATAACGCATAATGCGTAACGTGTGATCATATTAATTATTCCCATTATCTTCCAACTCCCGAGACATGTCACGGAAGACTCGGTACGACCAGAACAATTGATAGGGACTTGGCGTCATCGCGTCACCCGGTATCTTTTTTTTTCAATCTCGTACTTCTCAAGGATACTAGTAGCCCCTGGACACCGTCTACGTAAAAATTGATCACCTGCTCAAACATGGAGCTAATCCGGGCTTGCTGAGTACACCTCGGTTACATCCGATCAAATTGTAATGTCTGTATCGTTTCCTGCCCATCCAGCCGAAAAAAATCTACATCAAATCGATGATCAATGGGATGCCGTATTGTGTTATCTGACGTTTATCGTGGACTTAATGTTCATTGACATTGTTTAGAGTAGTACGGACAGGCCCACTTGATTATTCAACGACAGACACACATATGAATACATCGAGGGAGAGTTCGTATAATAACATTTTACGCGTTTCCTGAGAAACCATTATCGTGAAGGAGCTGAAAGAGTTCCTTAAACGCATATCGAGCATCGTCCGGCCACTTTTTATAGCAACCCAAAAACCTTTTCGAAACAGTCTTTGGGCTATAATAGACACATGATCTGACGCTCAGAAGCCAGGATAGATTTCTCCGAACGAGACATGACTTTGATTCTAGTGCTTCCTTAAAACGCGGAACCGTAGACTCGAGGTGTTTTATCCGTGCCTTACACCACATATCCGCATCTTTTTCATCGGCGAACCGACACCGGATATGGTACTCGGATAAAACAGCAACCCATAGTGGCACTGCGGCTGAACTTTCCCAATCAATAGCGGCGACGACGCGTGAAGGATCGTCCCATGATACAAAGATATCATCCATCTCGGGATTGACCAGCACGCACGGAAATTCACAATCGAATTGGAGAGCATCCAAAGATTTTCTAAATAATCTGTAAAATTCCTCCAGGAAAACGAATGGAACTTCCTCGGGATCTTGATTCATCGCCTTGTACTCTTTTCGCCATGTCTTCCATAATTCGGTTTGGTTGGTAATTAAGTCATACTCGGCATCAGCTAGCGCTTTCAGATATTCCAAAGAGGTTTCAAATGGACCTCGCAGTGAAGGGGGAGCATATGGTGCCACGTATGGATGGACGAGAGGACCGATGTTCTCTCTGGATGCTTTCAGATCGGAGCTCGGGAGGGGACAGCCGATCCTCTGGAAATGTAGGTTAAGTAACTGGCTCTCGTACTCTATTATCTGGTCGATGATCAGTGCAGTCTCCGCGGGGGTTTTAATAGCTGGGATCCGCTGTCCAATGACCTGAATCAATAATGAGTTGCGCTAAAAGGTCTATGAACAAGAAACGTTGCTCACCCGTTCTTGAAGCATGTATCGGCCTCTTGCAGGGTTGTCGGTTTTCCAATCAACTGCATAAACAATTGGGACAGGTATGGTGGTCTCTTGACGAAGAATTGATAAAATTGCAAACTGAATAAATGAAGTTACAAGGGATTCATAAACCAGTGAGGGAGAACTGACTTCTGAGGCAACACCACGTTCCAGAGTGTCGTTGTCGTGATCGGATAAGTCATTTGCAACACTGCAATTAACACGTGCAATAATATCTGAGCCATCGTCGAAGATAACAATTATAGCCTGTATATGAATAAATACAACAACTTGCTTTTGTGTGGATTGAAAGTACCTGATTGAAACCACCTAAAGAAAGGACACTCGAAGAACGAATTGCGACCCGAAATAACGATGCCCTTACCTTCAGCGATACGGAATGCATCTACGGCGGTCTTGTTCATTATCCTTCCTGCTTCTTCTTTAAGGAAGTTCAAATTCAAGCTATTTGTCGCCTCATCTGCTTTGTCCAGCTGCTCTAAACGGAACCGGAACGATCTTCGATACTCGAGAGCTATAGAGTGTGGGGACGGTGGTTGTACCTGTGTTGGATACAGAATCAGTTGAGAGACTAATGTTATCGGAGAACTTTACAGGTTCAGATGTAGCCATTGAAGCAACACGGGTTACACGGTGTTTGAAGAAGTAATTCGCCAGATTTTAAATGGTGATTGCCGAGTGCTGACTAGCGCTGACTCACCATTGAACAAACGGCGAACTACGCGTCGCCGGGTGCTGGGTAGGCTCTACTAGGCTGAGCCCGGGTCAGCGGAGTCGCTGACAGTAATGGCGTCAGCAGTAATCATCCATAATGTGGATTTTCGATATACACAACAAGAAAATTTTAAAACAATGCATGTATTTTGTAAAGTCGCTAGATTTAATTAATAAATCAAATCTTCGTCAATTCGAAAGGAAAGGTACAGCATACAGAAGGGGTGCTTATATGTTAATGAGTTTACGAAAAAGGAAATATAGAGGAGTCATAAAGGAGTCATGAAGTATTTATTGAATGAGTCAAATGAAAGAAATATGATTCGGAAACTATGATTTATTATTGTTTGTGACTCATTAATGAGTCAGTTGCGGCGTGGCCTGGTAAGCCGACCCTTACATATTTTAACCGTCGCTAGATCGATTATATATCAATGGCCAACGATAACCGTGCTAGCCTCGGAACCAGTCATTACTTTGTAATATCCTATATCCAAAGGAAATAATGACATGAGCGCCGTCTTTCCTTTGCTATTCTTCTGATACGCTTTCACGTAATCCACTTTTAATCAGACAATCCACACGGAATGTTCAACTTGTTTATTGTCTTTGGCACTTTCGGAGAGCATGTTAAGATTCAGAGTCATAAGAAGAAGTACCCTCGTCAAACCATTCCCACAATGTCACATGCCATAGAGCCCTTTTTCCAATGTGAGGAATATGTATGACCAAAAGTCTTTTGGATTACCAATAAGGTCATATTAATCCGTTCAAGTTGGACCATATATGGAGTTCAGTTCAATGGCAACATTTTGAAAGGCCGGAACCAACGGCGTAATCGACTCAAAAGACAATCAGTCTAGTATGCACATGGATTCATTCATGCATATACTGCCGGGACTGGGGACCCGAAACGTTTTTTCTTACGTTTTCTGAATAATATTTGAAATAATAGTATGGCTCGTCTAGGAGACGCACCGTGACGTCCGGAATAAACTGGCTCGAGTGAGAACTCGGTATCACAAGCCGAGGTTGGCCTGGTGTTCGGATCGCAAAAAGAGGTTGTCAACCCACGCAAAAGACGCATATCATCGCGTGATGTGAACAAATACCATAATACTCGGTCTGGCGAACGTGTACAAAAAATGAGCCGAGTTGAATGGTGCATAAAACTTGACGTTTTCTATATTTTATTTTGATTCATTTATTTATTACAGGGAGATTTCGTATCTGAATATTCTTGTACAGCCGTTCAGCTGCAATATTCAGGGTCAAATAATAATGCTCACTTTTGTCGCAATCGCTGATGATCGATGAAATTTGAAATGTTATCGTAATATCTAACGCTCTGCAGATCATAAGAACGAAAGCGGGGTTAAATATGGTGGGGTGCCTACTGAAAAGTGTATTTCAGGGTGACGAATGTCCACCGTTATAGGCAAAGATGGATGTGCGTGAAGTTTCTGACTGTTTGATGGAGCGAGTACTAATGTCAAAGTGTTGAACCCGATAACTGAGCTTGTTGATGGTTGATGACGGTTGACCTGATACCCTGCCATGCAAGCAAATATTCAGGAAATTTAAAAAACGATGAGCGGGAGTCAACGCCACAGTAAATAAATCGCATACATATGCCATAACACGGCGATAAAACTTGAAAACGATGCTATTGACAAAGATCCTTCAAATTGCTATCGAGGGCTATACACAACCCTGTAAGAGAGAAAGACACATTCTGAATATTAAAAAAGTATCAACGGAATCGACTAATGCGCGAAGAAATTCCTCCACAAACCGCAGCTCTCCGAAGCACCCCGCTTCAACGAACGGCATGCGCTGTTCTCACAACCAAAACCCCAAATTCCTCTTAAGTATATTAGCAGTGGGATAATCTGAGCTGCCGTAAAAACCAAAAAGATTGGCATTTCACGATGGGATTAAGAGAGTTGGCGCCGGTGCCGGTCTATGTGCAACGGTTACCCCTGACGAGATTTTGCTTGAACCAGACAATTTTCGTTTCAGTCAAGGGAGCTGTAGATGGTAAGGTCGAGAAGGGTTACCGTCATTTGGCTTGCTGGGCTGAGGAGTGAAAGAGACTAGCGATCTATTGAACCACGGGCCCGCTTAGAATTGACTGTGCCCGAATGTGATCACCTTAACGCAGAAAAGAAATGTGTGGATGTAAGCACCATGGTTTAACGTTGTCGTTATTGTTATCGTTGCCGCTGAGTACAAGTGGCGGACTAGTTGTTGGTTCCCTCATGGCTCTGCTCCGTAACTTCTGGCGTCGTCGTCTAATGTCCGTTTTCTCGGCCTAAGCTCATTCCGCCGGCCACTATCTATAGCATCAACACCAAATCACATCATCCTCGTTCGTCTAGCCTGTCTGAGTCTAGACACCTCGTTTCAAGTCCTTTGGAGCGATCAAAACGCAACGAACATCAGTGAGACGTTTTATAGAACGTAACTATCCTCCGCAACACCTTTCCAAGGTCCGCTCCTGGCATGACTGACATGGACTATGAGGAAGAATGAATGACAGAGTCTGACACACCCGCCAAAGAGTGTGTGACACGCATGTGACAAAACAAGGGTGTTTGTGGGTGCTGACAGCACTGAAAATTGCCTCTCTCGCTCTCTACTAAGCACGCATGCACATTCTTCACATATAATCTATGAACGTTTGAGAAGATTATATCTAATTGATGGAAGTTATCGAGTGAGTTTATGGTGTTTGATACGCTGCCAGGACACGAAGTTGAAGGAAGGGAGAACGGTTGCACGATGCAATTATGCAAAATTAATTCTGTACGTATCTTCTTGACGCACCCCTCCACTGACGAGATGTGGAAAAAATAATCCAAACATGTAGAAATCTGGACCCAACACGTCAGAAAGCGAAAAAAACTCCCCTGAGCTCAGTGTGTACATTGTTGAATAAACCATTGATCATCGTTTTCGCCTCGCCCCGACCACCTCAGCAAGTATTGTTGGCTACTTTCCAGCTCTTTATTTTTCACCTCATGGGCTGCCGGTGTCTGTTTTTCAATCATTTTTGGCAAGACAGTTGAGGTGAAAGCGCAACTTCCAAATATTTGTTGAAGTACTTCGGGCGTTGTCGTAGTGATTGATATGACAGAAGATGATACTTTCGTTATACTTGATAAATCACAACAGTGATTGCAACATGGCTTTTTTTTTATATCAACACGCCACCGAAGGGGGCGCCGTGTACCTCCCTTCGTTTGGGCACTTCGATTTTTATCTGTTCTGTCAATAAATATCTGAGTGTGAGTTGTCTCATTTCGGAGTCTTTGACTATCGTCAATGGGTTCAGAGATCCAAAACACCGCCTTGCGCGATCCCGGCGACCGATGATCGTTCAAAGGGATAAAATCTTATTGTATAGGACCGCTTTTGAAGTGCAGAGGAAGTTATAACATTGGGTCTACCTAGAAGTATACGTTCAATCGCAGGGCGTACAGCAACACAGCTTTAGTTTTGGCTTCCTTGAGTTCGAGGCTATGTCGACACCTTGTGATCGACTCATGTGAGTGATGTATCGTGCGTCATGTAAAACATCACCGCAAGAGGTCCTGGCCTCATCAGTCATCAATCTGGATGATTATGGGGTGGTCACGGTCTCTCTAGTAAACCTCCGGACCAGACTCGTTGCGGTTACTGATGCTCAGGGGAAACAAGACCGATGGTGGCTCCAGACTCTTCACTCCGCTCTCCGCCAATGCACCGCTTTCTCGGTCTTCAACACCTTTTGACGTAGTAACAAGGTTTCTTTCTTACCTTCTCGGTACTTTCTCGTCCCGTCCGCCTAGGCAAGGAAACTATAACTCCGGATTCAAACACGTGTGTTTAACCTTACTAAGTAACCTCTTGACCCTTTCTCTTTGTCCTACCTTCCATTGTATAAGTTTTGTGCAGTGCAGTGCTTCACAGAATTTGTCATGTTGTGGCAACAAGACGGATCTTGCATGACTCAAGTGAGAGATACGCGATACAGCGTTCCGAGATACAATCTCACATACCGAAACACATAAAACAAACGCGCTTTCGGACCTTCTTTTCTATACAACTCAGCCTACTCCGGAACCTGCCCGATCCACCAAAAACGTATATCAAAAGCCCTTGATTTCTTACTAATAAACTCGTATAAAAAGAGAATGCCCATGAACCCCATCCCCTCAGCAACTTCTTACTATAACCCCAGCCTCCTACCTTCACAACCAAAATTTCAGCCTCAAACACACATCATAACAATGTCTCGTCGTTCCACCGACTCTACCTCCGACTCTACCACCGCTTACCAACCATCGTGTCCAGGCTCGCGCTCTCCTTCTCAGCCAAAGGACTACGAGTCCGCATTGGCTTCGCTCCAGTCTTCTGTCGGCTTGGGAAGTCCACTCAATCTTCCTACAACTCCGAATTCACCCAAAGGCCAAAAAGTAAAGACTGCTAAACGTTCGTTGTGGTCCCGTCTATTATGAACATACGTCGTTTGGACATGTCCTTTTTAATAGTGAGCCGTTTCACTTCGTTGCCTTCTTTGGTCTCATATTGACTTTAAAATAGGTAATTTATTATGAATGCTTACTTATAAACTCGTTTAAAAAAACAAACATCGTTTCTTCCTTCTAATACAATATATCATTATCTACAAACACGCAGTCCGTTACTTGTGTATTTATTCATTCACATTTCCAATAACTATTCATAATTTTTTTTGGAAGCGTCGAGGTGGAATACCCATAACGAATTCTTCTCTCCTTAATAAGAAGACGAGCAAAAAGTCACAGAATCAGTATGGCAATATCTCGTTATTAATATATCAGCTTCTACGGAACCTTTTGATATCATACAATATTGAGAGCAGATTTTGTTGGGGTGGCCCATACCTCGGTGGATCATACTTTGGGGTAAAGGAAGTACTAATCAAGGCCAGTACACCGAATTAGAACGCCCCACCACAACGTCATGCGAATAACAAATATTCATATAGATAAAATGGCCTAAACTTGTGGTTGGACATATGATTGATGATGACACCTCTAAAACGACTGCATATACTCATGGCACATACACATCACGTTGGAATGTTGATGAAGAACGTTTGTCTTGAGCCACACCCTTACAAGCAACAATCATATAAGGTAGGAAATTTCCATATGAGAATATCATTCACGGTGACAAAACAGTAGTCAACGAGTATGCGATTTCCGATGACTAGTGAACTAGTGACTAGCTGGCTGGGGTGACTGGCTCTCTTCAATGCACGCACATATATGTAAATACCCTCGTGACTAAGTCTAGCTAGTATATGCACTGTAGATATCAATATATTTAGTTTTTCAGGAGAATCTTTGAACTTCCGAAGTACGAAACTTCGATTGCGATCAGAAATATTAAGATACCAAAAGATGCTTCAAAACGAAGTGCATCTGTGTTGGAATGCACGCGGGAAACGATGTCAATTTATTAGTCAGGCATAGTGCACGAATCTTAGAAACATGATGTACGGAAACATACGAAAAACTCAAAGAATGGCCGACACAAGAGTAAAACTAAATATCTCCGGCGTTGACGGGATGGTGCAGCATTGGTGCCTCGGAAGGAGCCGGATCTGACTACTATTCTGCATTTGCCGGCTAGCCTTACCAAAATATCGTTCGGACTACGGTGTAATAACAAAATCAGAACGATAATGTCATATATGTCAATGCGCAATAATACGTGCCTCAAAGCACCAGCAATCGTGACCTCGAACGCAACTTTGACAGTATGTAAGTCTGAATGTCATAACTACAAGCCTGTTCGGGTAGACCGAGTGTGACTATTGGGATAGTGCGCCATTCGTCTAAGAATTGTTTTACAAGGCGCTTACAGTGGTCCCCAATCCAACTGATGGCACCGAAATTAAGTTGTTAGTATCATCACCTCGAGCTTGTCTTTGAAGAGCACGGGTAGAGCAATATAACACTGTCTTGATAAGCAATCAAATACTATCCGTGACGTGGCAAAAAAAATCGATTATCGTTATTGTTAAAACATACTTCTGTCGAAGGGCGAGATGGAGTCCTTCATGGGCTTCGTCGGTCGTCCTAATACGCTAAAGAACGATATCCATTGGACTGCGGCACCCAGAAGGGAAAGAATGAAATAACCCTAGTAGCCAGCCCTTTCGGTATCCTCCCAGAAACGTAATGACACTGGCTGTCCGGTACTTAATTTTTCAGTTATCTCGTTGGGTCTTGCGGAAGCTACATAATAAAGTCTTGTCCGAAATCGAATCCGCCGAGCAGCCCGCCGGCCGACCCGGCGGTCTTCTTTTCCGCGTTCTGAGCATAGCGAGGACCCCCAGCCTACCACGCCGTGAAACAGGAAGGTAATAAGAAGTTGCAAAAGTAAACGGCTTGGTTATATTTAACGAAATGTTCGAGTCAAGTTCGAGTCCTTGTTTGGCCCTTGTGGGTAACAGAGGCCAAACAGAGGCAGACAACCGCAACGCTTAAGCAAGCAAGTGACATCCATGACGGTACTCCGCTATTGCATTTCTTTTGGTCGTTGCATCCATAAAATTCATTCTTATCTCTTCTAAAATTACAACAAGCACCTACTGTAAGGTATCTAGCTAAAACAATTATGCCCAAAAAACCGCTCAGAAGGGTTTCGAAAAAAGGGTAGTAGGGTTAAACCTGCGGATGAAAAAGAAACGAACTGCACGAGAAAAGGGTCATAATGATGCTGAAGATGCAAAAAAAAAATATAATGCTATGCCGGAAGGGGGACGGAAATAAAGTCGTTGATATACCAAAGGTTGACCACTCCATAGAAAACACAGTAAAGTTATTACACCGCCAAACTGCGTCGCCGCCCTTCCTCATTCCATCCGGTGTGTAAATTATTGGCGGTAGTATCCAGAGAGTCAGTCTGACTTTGATCTATCTCTGAACCATTGTGGACAGTTTTTCGTCTATTGGTGCTTTTGATCAATGCCGTAGTTCCTTCCACATCAGCGTCGCCGTCTTCGTCAGAAACCGCGTGTGCAGGAATGGAACGTCGGCGACGGATCGTAACGCTGCCAGACGGGCGTGATTTTCCATCGGGGGTAGGTGATGGCTTGCGCATTTTACTGAAATGATGATGTAACTACAATATATATGTGCTAAAGTAGACCTAGTACTCACGTGTTGAGTTTTGGTTCAGCATAGTTCAGGGTTTTCCGAGTTCTACGTTCCCTACCTGTGCCATGACTGGTGGTTTCAAAACCGTTCTCTGACCCGTTTTCTGTGGCTGGCGTAGATGCTATAGACGATGGTGTAGGTGTAGCTACTGGTTTTGGTGTCAAAAGATCCGAGGGTACCGTTTCGGGCTGAGGTGACGACACGCGAACGCCTGCATGATTCCACGCGGTTCAGTATAATGTCACAGCGAAAAAAAAGCATGCATCTGACCTGTCTTCT
Source organism: Dictyophora rubrovolvata (assembly GCA_029959195.1). Lineage (NCBI taxonomy): Eukaryota > Fungi > Basidiomycota > Agaricomycetes > Phallales > Phallaceae > Dictyophora > Dictyophora rubrovolvata. The sequence goes on from CP114117.1 coordinate 183,489, forward strand.
CAGAGAGATTAGAAGGTGGCTGTCGAGGAGAATTCGTGACATCCTTAATCACCAATCGACGTTTGTCCTTCTCCCTCGAATCATTGGGTTCTCTTTCACCGGTGCTTTGAGGCTCGGGATCGGGACTAATCTCCACTGGAATCTTTGTCACTCTTATTCTTTGCTTCGATTCTGATTTGTGTGCATATTCGATGTATTCGGATCGTGGTATGCCTTGAATGTCGACACTACCTTCGGTCGAGGACGGCTTGTCGTTGGTGGAAGAAGCGGTAGGGCTAACCTCAGCTTCTAGATCACTTTGTATCTGCAGCTCTACTTCGCGTTCTCCATCTTCAAGAGAATCGCGGCTTTCGTTGGATTTCCTCTTTCGTGGACGCCGAACAGGACCATCGACAGGGCTAGGTGCTCTGGGAGCCGGATCCGCGATAAACAGGGAGCTGGTCCTTCTGCCCAGCTTTCGCCTGCTTGCAGCTGCCTCCAAATCAATCTCCTTTGGCTTATCATCCATATCGACCATCACTGGTAGAGGACAATATAACGTGTGTTTAGGAAGCGGAAGTCGACTAATGGAAGACCGACGGGACGTTGGACGTGCTGGGGACTCATCTTCATCTTCATCGTCTTCTTCAGATTCGGGAATTTGTGTGATTATGTCCGCTGGTGCTCTTGCTAATCGGACCGTTTCGCGGGGAGGTTGGACTGGGGATGAGAAGGGCTTTCGTTTGGTAGGGACTACTACAACACAAGCATTGAGCCAAAGACAGAGGTCAAAATGAAAATCCTCAATAACATACGTGTGATATCTGTTCCGTCATCTGCTTTGTGTGCTGCTCGCATTGCAGAAAGCTGCGTCATAAGAGTTCCAATCTGCGCGCAAGGCGTTAGAGTGATAAGGTGGCGCGATGAAAGCGTAGAAAACGCACAGCCTGTTCGGTCTGTATAATGATTTGATGACTTCTCTGTCTTTCTTTCTTCAATTGCGCCTTGAGAACCACTTCTGACGCGCGCAGTCGCATGTTTTCAGAGCAAAGTGTAGAGAGTTGAGCATTGAGTTCCTCAACACGAACACTAAGCGTGGAATTCAATCTAATAAGAACAGATTAGGATAAAATACGTTCCAGCTCGTTAAACATGCAAAGACGAAAACACACTTGGTAATATGTTTATTGACCATAAGGTATTTTCGCTTGACTTGATGTAAGCAAAACAGAGGAGTCAGTAAAACCGAGCCGCAAGGCCTTTAATCATAGCAGAACTGACAGTTTTCAAACTCCAAAAGAGCATCATTCTGTCTCTCCTCAAGATGTATCCTTGAATCTCTCCTCCCCGACATCGTGGCAGCCGTTCAAGGAAAAGAAGATGCGAAACACTTTGCGTTCCGTTGCGCTGACCAAAATTCAAGTTCCGACAATCACTAAACCACGTGACTTACACGCGAAGTTTACTGTTTCAGATTAGATAATTGGTATTTCAAAGTCCGATATCTCGCGTCGTGTCAACATTTTCTCCGTATGTAGTTGGCTTATGGAAACTTCTTTAGGGTGTTATTCAAATATTAGGACCACTTTGCCTAGGCCTTGCAAATTACTTTAAACCTAATCCCAGCCTTGTCGAAAGTCGCTTCCCAAATACATGCTCCTGTTTACCGTCCATGCAGTGGTACTTTGCTTTCTCAAAGACCTTCACAAACTATACAAATTGAGGTTTGCTCGTGATCATAGCCGTTGATTTTATTTATAGAATAGCAATCGGAATCACCCTTCTCACCTCGAATGTTGAAAAAGAGAGAGGCAAGAGAGGATTCCCCCATAACGGTCCGTGACCCACTCTATGTACATGTCAATGTGACTACGGTTCTACGTCACACGTGAACAATGTTCAGATGGATTTGGAGAGGCAAGTTTTTCAAGCTATGTATCTTTCTTTTACCCTCCATTGACAATCGTAGATAATAAGTCTGACAATTAATCTCTCCGGTTTGAATGGACAATGCACGCGTTTTTAAGCATTATTACTTCCTCAGTATAATCGCGCAGGTCTACGAAGTTTGACAGCCTCGGACCTAGGTCTATCATATATACGGGCTTGTTCGGGGCTGCTCATCTCTTCTCCGTTGCAGCACGGATTCTGCTATTCGCGATAGCATCACCCCACGTACAGCATGAGCGACGTGATCACCTCAAGTGAAAACAGAGTTTGCACTGGTGAAACGATATCAATGTCACCACCAGTCTCAGAGGCTCAAACTCAAGCTCAAACGCCTACTCTCTTTCGACTTGAAGAAGCCCAAGATTCCGATCGCTCAAGTTTAGATACATTTCCAGAAGGAGGGCGAAAAGCTTGGGTCAACGTCTTAGGCAGGTAGGAGAATTATGTGATGTAAATAAAAAATATTTGTTTTTTCTCAAGTGGATTGTCTCCAGTTTTTTTCGTAGTGTTTATATTTAACGCAGGGAACGATCTATTCCTTCGGCGTTTTTCAGGATTTTTACACGGTAGAGTATTTCGCTACGTCCTGTTCTTAGATGACGAGCTTCCTGATAGAGAATATATCTCAGCAATTTTAGCCCTTCTAAGATAGCATAAATAGGAAGTGTGCAAGTCTTCCTTCTCTTCAGCCTCGCCCTTCCAACCGGAAAGTTATTCGACGAAGGATATATCCGACCTCTGATGCTAATTGGCTCTACGATTTACGTCGTCTCGTAAGTAATTCAACAATTTTTAGGAACTCATCGTTTAAGGAACTTTTCATAGATATTTTTTGCTGTCTCTCGCGAAGCCGCATCAATTCTATCAAGTATTTTTGGCACAAGGAGTAGGCGTCGGAATTGGAATGGGACTTATTTATGTGCCATCTATCAATATGCTTCCACTACTTCAGACGCCGAAGGGCCCTCGCGTCGGGAACGGCTTCATTAGGTGCGTTTGAAATCGTGTATATAGGCCCCATCTGAACAGCAAGTACTCCTAGGTGGGGCTATCGGAGCAATAGTTCAAACGATAGGATTAAACCATCTTTTAAATGGTCGAGTGGGATTTGCCTGGGGTGTCAGGTATGTCGCCACACCCTAGCCTATTTTGATACATATACGCGTTGTAGGATTTTCGGCTTTATTTCCCTCGCCCTTATTATTGCTGGAAATCTTATGATACGGCCTCGCCTCCCTTCCAGACGGCTGAGAAAAGCCCCAGAGGCCAACGTTAAGAGGGTAGCTGCAGATGTCCCTTTCCTTATAGCTATCATAGGGTATATTTATAATTTTTTTACTTGTTGTGGTCTTCTTTCTAATTGGTGTTTCAAGAGCATGTCTTCTACTCTTTGCTATATACTTCCCATGTGGGTTCTGAGTTTAACGCCACTCTTTCTCGTTAACGATCCCTAATAATACTAGTCTTTTACGTTCAACTTTTCGCGATTCTTCATGGAATCTCGCCCAACTTGGCATTTTATTCTGTGCGTTTTCTCATTAGACAGGGATGGTTCGGACGTCTGAGTTCACTTCTCACGAAGATAACCATATTGAATGGTGCAACAATGATTGGCCGACTCGCTATGGGCGCTCTGGCTGATAAATACGGGGCTTTGAATAGTGCGATCTTCTTCAAAATTATCTGTAAATAAGGAAAAAAAAACTAACGTTTGAGGAAAGCTTTTACTGTAGGGTGCAGTCTTCTGGGAATCGTCAGCTTTACAATGATCAAAGCAACCAATGCGGTGGGATTGGCACTCTTTGCGATTTTTTATGGAATCCTTTCAGGCGGATGTGCGTCCTACGATCTCAAGTTCTCTCTCGTCATCCCCAAACCATAATTCCCACTTATTACTACAGGCGTGTCACTAGCGGGTCCATTCGTATTTACCTACGTGGACAATATAAGTGACTTCGGGTAAGGTCCTTTATCACGCTCGACTATGTTCTAATTTACGCAAAACAAATGCTTTAGATTTGCATTCGGCTATGTGTCCTTTATCCAAAGTTTTTTCACCCTCATCGCTGCCCCAGTTGCAGGGCAGATCCTAGACGCCCCTCAATATAAATGGAACAGAGCTACAATCTTCACCAGTGTAGGCGTTACATCACTTGCTCCTTTAAAAACGATTCACTAATAATGTAGTCGCTAATTTATGTCGGCGTGCTTCTCCTTGTTGTGTCTCGAGTATTGCTAATGAAGCGAAGAAAGGCGTTATGGATTTGATCTCCCAGCATGCTTCTTTTTTATGAGGCGGAGATCGGTGTTTTCCGTGGTTCCTATCTCGACATAAAAACGTGATTTGCACGTTCGTTGTATAAAAATATTTTTTAATTACAAGACTTGTCTCACCGTCTGTATCCAACTTCATCTTTTCTGGATAAAGCCTGCCAATGTCAGGGACCCCTTCACCAACACTATCCTTGTCCCCAACCAGTGTATCCCGCACTAGTAGGTGCGTTATACGATCATCTCTCATAGCCAACACTATGTTCATTATTGTTTATGTCAGGAGGTACACGACGACCACATGAGCCTCGTAGCGTCCTAAAGAACGTTTAGTGATTAAGCCTCTTGTCGATATGTTCCTGCCATTGGCGGCGGATATTTTTCATTGGAAAAAATGTAAACCTAATCAACTCGGACCCGGCTTGCTAACGTATGTATGTATGTGGTGCAGCGATGGACCTGCCTGAAGCATAATACGAATAAATCAGTCTAGCTTTGTATGCTTTTCGTTCGAAGTTCAATTCCCCCAATCCCCCAATTATGTAAAAGGAACAAAATACATTGCGAAATTCGTTATTCAAACATGAAACAGTATTTCCAGGCAGGTCCTTGGTTGATTCATTTATCCTTGTACAACTCTTGATTCATTCGGAACACGGAAACTCCTAGATAGCAGATGCCTTTGACTTGCTTAAGATAATAAGCTGTATTTCTAAGACGATTGGAAAGCCTTTCTGCTCAAGTAGCGCATGCGTACAATTCGCATCAAAAATTCATATACCCCCGGGTGCTTTGCCCTGTCTCTCAAACGGAACATAACTGATTGGTTCGCGTTCTGAGCATTTGAACAGGAACTTGTCTCGTGTCGCATTTCGTCAATCATTGTTCGGTCGCTCCCGAGTATTTTCTCATAACAATTATTGGAACACGTGGACGAATCCAATGACGACAAGGCCCAAGTATCGGTCAACCAGTGCTTCGTTACAAACATATCTGACTGGTCTTAACTTCAAAGTTTCCACTCACCAAATTGCTTTTTGAAACGTTGGGGCCATAATGACATCGTCATTGTATGTTTATAATTTGAAATTAGCGCTATTTACATGAACTTAAACAACTTCTCTCACAGGCTTGATCAGTATCGATATGCAATCTCTGGTAGGCGATTACCATTTTATATCACACTCGATTTCAATGCTATTCGCAGATATTCGATTGTTAGACCCTCCGGTTACTTACTCGATATTCCACAAACCTATTTTCCTAATCGAGATTTATAAGGTCACCGATAGCGATAACGAGCTACTGAAGCTGGTTGAAGGGATATTTGGCAAAAATCAAATCATTTGGAGCAAGCAAATTCTGTGAGGTTATTCGATTTGAAAAACACTTTTTAACTAAAGCCTCTACAATAAAACAGCAACAATAATGTCACCGCCGAGTGCACCATTAATTTCAAAGTTCTGATAAAACGAAAGAGGGGAGAGCTGGAGACTATCGGAGAGTATACAAATATTGTGTCCAGTCTCCTTGATATACAGAAATCATCCAGTATGTCTCGCTATGCCTATTTTCATTCTCTTTTATGAAACCCTTCCAGAAATTTTCAAAACTAATTTGAGCAATAAGAGTCGACTAACCTTTACAATTCAAGAAGATCGCTTCAAGGATATGCTTGATAGAGCAGCACAACAGAGCGAGGGTATTTATTTCAAAGAAAGGGAGTTCTGGGCCACGTTCCTTACTTATTTCGAGATTGTAAAGACGGCAGTCGATTCTATTTTCTGGGTTTGTGTTCGTTGTTTCTGGCTTGCCGATTTACTAATGTCCCCCCCAGTCGAATTCCTATGCTCAGAAAACGTGGAGTATTCTATCGATTGTTCCGGATGTGAGAGCGTTTTCTTATTGTTGAAGGTAAAACTTACTCGCTCTCAAGAGCGTTCATACGCATATGACTCGGAACAACAACTTCAGAAAACTACTGCAACGCATGATGGATATTTACAAATACATCAATGAAGTGGACCGGTTGCATGCTCTTACAGACAATCAAAGTGAAAATTTGAAACTCTTGATTGATAAAACTTGCGATTGTGCCGATTTCATTAAAAAATATACCGGGAACAATGCCGGTAATTATGTTTTTTTCTATTGTCAACCTGAAACCTGATTCAAGCCGTATAATGTTTTTGTCAGTCAAAAATTTCATGAAGGGGCCGATACTTGATGACAAGATTTTCAAGTTCAAGGAATCATTTGATCAACTTTTTAAAACAATTCAAGAATCCTTGGTCATCGGAACAAGGCTTGCGGCATCGAATATCGGTAGGCCCTATCGTCTTCGTGAAATACTTAATTCTTATTACTCTCCGAGAGGATTCCCATCTTCTTCACGAAATGCCATATGCTGAGAATGCTGGATTCATCGACGGAAAAAAATGCTTGCCAGGAACTCGCGAAAAGTTAATCAATGAGATTCTTGAGTGGGTTGATAATAAGGATGCACCAGAACGCGTCTTCGTCCTCAGTGGACTAGCAGGTATGGGTAAATCCGCAGTGGCTCACACAATCACCGAGACACTCCGGACTCAAAATCGACTTTGCTCGTTATTCTGCTTCAGCAGAAGTGATAAAGATCGACGCAATTTTTTATTCAGCACTATCTCCCGTGACTTGGCGGACGGCAATATCTCGTGGCGACGGAATCTCGTACACGCCATTGAAGTAACTGCTATCAGAAAGTCCCTCGATCCTGCTACGCAGTTTAATGAAATGATAATCAAACCTTCCAGAGGCGTGGAAATGACCGGACCGGTGATCATCGTCATAGATGCCTTGGACGAAAGCGGCGACCGAATGGAGCGTCAAAGTCTTCTGGACTTTCTTCTCGAAAGAAGTGCGGAGCTTTCAAGCAATTTTCGTCTCATAATAACATGTCGTCCAGAACCAGACATTGAACAACAATGTCAACGTCCGAACGTTTTCTGCAAATATATGGCAGATGTTGATCTCAGCTGTACATTAAACGACATTCGACAGTTTATTTCTCATAAGCTTTCCCCCGTGGAGATGATTTTGGACGAGGAGCTTGAAATAAATTGGCGTTCAGAACTGGCCAAAAAAGCCCAAGGCCTTTTTCAATGGGCCAATCTTGCATGTCTCTATGTCAATCCGATGGTTACGTTTGGGCTGGCAGAGCGACTTAGGGTTGTCATTTCTAAACCAACATCTTCGATATACGAATTATATCATGAAATTCTCGATAACCAGCCGGAATTTCAGGTGGACGGCTATTTCTCTAACTTTCAAATGATCATCGGGGCAATTGTAGTTGCACGAAAGCCGCTATCGGTCATGGCGTTGCAGGATCTCTTCGGGTACGCTATAAAGGATGTAAAAAGTGTTCTACGACCGTTCCACTCCTTATTGAATGGTGTCAATAACTCTGCCATGCAAATTCGACCATTGCATACCTCACTGCTCGACTTTTTCATTAGTCCCGAGCAAAAACCCGGAAGTCAGAATCGGTATTATATCGACACATCGGACCAGAGTTCTTTTGCCCATGCATGTCTACGGTTCATGAATAGGATGCTTCGGTTCAATATTTGCGGACTGGAAACGTCACATCTACGCAATCGAGACGTACCAAATTTGAATTCGCGAGTGGCGGAAGCTATCCCGTTGCACCTGTCATACGCGTGTTGTTTTTGGGGGTATCATCTTGAATACTCACGCCTTAATCCGGACCTACTGGAAGAGATTCGTGATCTGATGCGCAACAAATTATTATATCTCTTCGAGGCTCTTGGTCTTTTGGGAGAGATTCAGCATGGTCATACTGCAATGCAGATTCTGAAGAATAAAATCAAAGTCTGTGTTTACCCCCAGTTTATACATCTCCGATACCGGCTGACTTGTATGTAGAATGAGAACAGTGAATTAGCTGCTCAAGCAACCGAGGCGTCGCAATTTGCACTCGAGTTTGGAGAGACAATGATGGAGAGCACCCCACACCTTTACCTTTCATCCCTTCCGTACATTTCAAATCATTCGTTTATATTCCGACAGTTTATTCCTCAATATCCTCAGCTTTTAAGCATCGATGCTGGACAACCTTCAGACCTCCAACCTGAAATCAAAGACAGCGTTGTGCAAAGACATCCTTCGGCGCACCCCAAAGCAGTCGCATTTTCACCTCAAGGTAGACAAATTGCAGCTGGCTTTGACAATGGTGATTTGTGGGTATGGGATCATGTCACTGGGGAAGTGCTTCACCAAATGGGTCCTAAAAGAAGAGCGACCGTTGTTTGCAATGTGACATTTTCATTGGATGGAGAACTGGTTTACTGCTGTTTCAAAGATGGAAGCATCCTAACTTGGGAGGCAAAGACGAATCAGGTTGTCTATGATTTCAATGAAGGACTCATCGAAGGAGAATGTCATGAGTGCACTATCTCCTTGGATGGGCGTTATGTCGCTTTCCAGCTTCACGCTGACGGGGTTCTTCGTAACCGTGTGCGTCTCTACGAGAGAGAGACTCGTTCAAAACTTTTTGGGGAGAATTCAAAATTCTACAGTAAGATGATGTTCTCCTCGAGCGGGAGATTGTTCGGCTTTCAGAGTCAAGATAGGGTGTTGCGTCTATGGGATACTCATACGCAGACGTTCGTGTCGCATTGCGTGTCGATTATTGAACCTTGGTCACTAGAGGCACTCACTGACAATTACATGGTGGCCCGCATGGACCCGCGCTCTAACTTCCCCGGAGCCCGCGTACTTTGGGACATAATAACAAGGACAAAAGTTCGCCAATTTGAGCCGGAGTCAAATTTTCGAGGCAACTCGACTTTTTCTGCGAACGGAAGATATCTACTTTGTTCTGAAGGAAATAAACACCGAATCTGGGACACAACGACACGGGAAATCACACAGTTTTCTGCAGGACGCGATGGTCATGATACCTCTGTAATTGCTGTATCCCCCGACTCAAAATACATAGCGCTCGCTATGTCTAATAGTACGACAATGCACGTGCTAGAGTGGAATTCCCTGGCTCAGGAGGAGACCGAGAACTTGAGTGAAAGCACTCATGAGAGAAAACTACAGTACAGACACTGTAGCCAGGTTTGGCTTAAGGGTCAACATCTTCTTTTGAAGATTGAGGATTGGTCCTTTCCCCGGAGAGGATACCTTCAAGTCTCCGATACTACCGGAAAGAGTGACGTCAATTTTCGAGTTGATTTCAGCGATTGGCTGCTCGTTGAAGTTTCTCCAGAAAATAATAACTGGTCGATGGCTTATGTTGACGAATCCCAGGCCGATGTGCTTCGTCTCTGGAATATCTGTGGGGAAAATGAAACTATTTTGGACAAATCGGACGGAAAAATCATTACCTTCGCATTTTCTGTCACTGGTGACTATCTTATCAGCAGTGATATAAAGGGAAACATCAAAATATTAGATGTCCGTACCCATCAATTGATCAGCTGGGCTAAATGCCCAGGACGGATCACTGCTCTTGCTTTCTCTTTAACAGGTGCCACCTTTCTGGTTGCGTATGACACAGATGAAAACACCTTTGTTGAGGAACGGGAATGCTCGGCATCACAAAGCACAGTGGGTGGTCCTATTATGCATGATTCAACCATCAGTTCTATCTTCGTCACTTGCAACAACACGTATATATGTGTGTACTCCATCATCACTAAAGGCCTCACTAAATTCGGAACACTTGGCCGTCCGCCGATTCCATATCGTTTCAAAATTTCAAACAGTTCAACGGGTGCAAGCATTGAATGTTTCAATACGTATTTGTTTCCAAGACTCTCCCCAAATAGACGGTACATCGCTTGGATACCTACTAAAGACTTAAAAAAAGTCGAACTCTGGGACTTAGAGAAAAGGATCGCTCTGGACGGATTCCTGTTCAACAATGAGGTCAACACATTTGAATTCTCTAATGACTCGAGGCGGATAAGTATATTGGGTAATGCATGTGTTGAAATGGATCGCATTGATATCTGGGATATCGAAACTAAGGGGCTAGTCATAGGGCGTCTATTCAATGACTCCTCACTTAAAGGCATTTGGAGATCATCCATGGCATTATATGAAGACATCATGTTGTTGTTTGATACTCGTGGAATGGGGAGAATTTGGAATTTGGATATGCATGAAATCATGACGCTTCTTTATGATAATCATTTGAATCACTCACAGTTTGGCATGTTGCCTACGCATCTTGATTACAAAACCAGACAGTAGGAGATTGACTATTTAGTCGAACATTGCACTAACATACGTTTGACCAGATTAATTGAGGATTACAAATTAAGCTCTGGAAATATTGAGGCATTAGAATACGCGCTGGTGGCATGGAATAAAGCAAGCTTTTCGCCTTTTTCGAAATTAGACAAGAATGGCTGGATGCTAGGTCCGCATGGTGAACTCTTATTCAGGGTTCCACAGAAAATGCGCAGGAGTTTGTGGTATCCATCCGTAACGCATATGGTCCCCGAAGTGTTTACAAAACTCAATTTCGACAAATTCACTCATGGTACGAGATGGACTGAATGCAGAATGCAACCGGAGCCTGATATCTATTGATATATTATTATGTATCGTACATGTACCTGTCTCTGATTCCCAATATATTTGCATGCGTAGCCTGAAAGGAGCTTTAAGAACAGCGGCATACTAAACCTCAAGTGTCAGACAAAGAAGGAAAGAGGGAAGCGGACGTGCAAGCATCTAAGCGCATTCAAAACGTAACACGACGAATAAGCTAAATTTGTCCTGCTGCATTTCTAGCTTGAATGCGGGTGCCGCCCGAAGAAGGGTCTCTAGGGTGTTACCTCCTCCAAGCCGCATCAGTCCTATGTAAGTTAGCCTGTAGTCGTAGGACAAGTTCATGACAGACTGTCAGTGTTGAAGCCCTCGGTGGTGTGGAAAGTAATGATGGAGAAGGTACTGAAAAAACACGAGGTTTTGCGCCGCAGCTTGGGCATGGGCGGGGTCGGAGGGTATAATTATGGGGAGATCGGAGTTTGCATAACCACTTCGGTTCGATGTGCTTATTCTTTCGGACGGCGATATCTTTTTCATCGGCTGCACTAACGCAAAAAACAATTAGAGGGAATACCTGCAGGCGCTCTCATACCTTGTGTTGAGAGCCTGTAAGTTACTTATGTAACAAGCTTTACGTGATGTCGAATCAACAGCTGCGCCAGCTGAACACCAACATGTCCCGTTGTTGTGCTCTGACTTGCTTCGCGACGTTAGTCCAGTGTGTTTGTGTCAGCTTGGGCTAAAGTTGACCGGAATCGCCACTTTCCGATTGGAATTCTCATCGAGTCCAAGGTACCAAACGAATTCAGACATGGGTTGGGGTGTCGTACAGCACTGTAGTTTAACAACGGCGTTCGCAACCGGACATAAAAGGCGGCTAGCCCGAGCCTAAGCAAGTAGATAATGAACGTTTTATTTGATGGACACTCCTAAAATTACGTTAGTGATAACAAGCGTGACTGTTCAAACGTTCAAAGTCCAACGTGTAGAACTAAATGGGGGCTTGGAAGCTTACAGGATCGATAGTCTGTCGAGACTGCTTCTGCCAAGTTGCATGATCTGTTCTGGCAACTGAAAACCAATACGCTATGAAACAGCAGTCGTGAACGGCAAACACATCCAGACCATCTCAAGTTAGAGGTTTGATAGGAGGAGACAGGGATACAGGGATAACACTTGGCAATGTTATAACCACCTATGTGGAAAAAGATGCTTGTCGATTTCTCGGCACGTCATTGAGCCCCGAGTCTAAACCTTTGTGAGGGAGAGATCCCTTCGGGTCATGTCAATGTTCCAGGTTTTGTATGATAGAAGGATATAAGAAGGAAGGTATTCTGGCCTGACGGGAATGGCGCCCGTTGATCAACGTTTGAATCATGAGAGCCAGGCAAAAAATGCGTCGTATAAATGAGGAAAGAGGATGACGTTCGATACGCATAGCCCTACAGTATGTGCTATCAAAAACATCCAGTCATGGATGTTTTGCTTCAAAAGGGCCCGTATATTGTATCCTGGGTCCTGAATGACAGATTTTGAAAGTGCGCTTGGCATAACGCAAGCTGAGCCAAGGGAAAGAGATGCGAGCGAGCAAGCGGTCGAGAAGGAAGCTGGGAATGTATAGCCAGAGATTAACCTCTAACAAGTTAACTCAGCTCAGGAATCATGGTCTCTGAAGTTGATCGTAAGATAGCAGGGTGGGTAGGCTGTTGTAGTATGGCGGGCCGGGAGCGTTGCAAGGAAATGGTATACCAGGACCGGTACCATTACCATTGGATACAAGCACCTCATACGATTGATATCCGCTGCTGACAACGTTTATAGATTTTGGTTTTACGGATAAATTAAGCATAACCTACCATTCAACCAAGCTACCAACAAGCTACCACACATGTATCTCTCCTTCCGAACCCCTAGACACAAATATCCAACGCGATGTGTTGATAATGCCAGCCACAATGAAAAGGATGTAAGCTAAAAAACAAAAGGCCCAAGCGTAGAGTCAATCCGCTCGTTATACGGTCGTGCGACTCGTGGTGCGACAGTGAGCAATCTTTGTCAGCAACTGTTCCAAGCGCCCTTCAATTGCAAACTGCTCTCCTCCGACTCTACCGCAGCGGAATTCCTGCTAGTGCTTCTGTCACCCGTGAATTATTTCCCTTCCACCTCTTACCCATGTGAGTCCGAGCTCAATACTATTCTAATTTATTCATCACCTTAACTTTCCTGATTCTTCATAGAACTTCCCTCAATTTCATACGTTATCTCGCTGGACACGAATGATCTAGTCCGCTCATTTGGCATAATAATCAATTGAACCAGCACAACAATAATTGGGAGTCTTGCTATGGAATAATATTCACGGATAACGAGGTTTTAAATATTGAGTTTCCTTTTTCTTTTTTATAAGACGTTTATTATGAAAAGCTTGCATCATGGGATGGCTGCCGTTCTACGATCACTGCAGAATCTGATTCTGGGCGTCATAAGTTTGGTAATTTAATCTCCACATTCTATTCCACACTTCCACTTTCCATACAGCTTGTGTTTTTTATACATAGATATAATGCTTTTCATAGATATAATGCCTTTCATGGGAAATAGAAGTTTCGCTTAGGGTGGGTCGGAACAGTGGCCTGTGGAGCCGAGCCTAAGTTTACACTAGGAATCTCACAATTGTCTGATCCAAACTGTAGTTTAAAAGCACAATACATGGTTCCAACTCCCACATTTTCCTTCTCAAAGATGTCAATGCTTTCATTAGCACTCCTGTTGCTCGCTATAGCCGTCTACCATAGTGTTCGCTCGTACAGGGCCAGACACCGTCCGCTTCCTCCCGGACCTCGTGGCCTACCTTTCATCGGAAACTTACTTCAGCTACTAGGTGTTGAACTACGCTGGTTGACGTTTATTTCATGGTCTCAAAAATATGGTACATATCTATGATCATGCAGCAATCATCAGACAATCATTTAATTTACACGACATCCCGCTTACTAGGTCCTCTTTTTTATCTCAACTTGGGTGGGAAACCCACTGTCGTGATCGGGAATCACAAAGTCGCTGTAGACCTGCTTGAAAAACGGGGAAGTATCTACTCTAATCGCCCAGCCAATATCGTAGCCACTCAGATTATGACACACGGTCTAGCCTTTGCATTCGCTCCTCTTGACAACTCTTGGCGGAGAATGCGAAAGGCGTCGCACGAGTAAGTCATTCTCATGTAATATAACAAAATTGACATTAGGTTTCGAGTTCCCAGGGTACTAAATAATCAGGTCGCCAGGAGCTATTATCACTTTCAAGACCTTGAAGCTCTTTTACTCGTTAAAGATCTCCTCCAAGCGCCTGAATTTTACATCAGACATATCCATAGGGCTACAGCATCCTCACTCCTTTCGATCTTTTATGGTTTCCCACCGTGCCCTGATCCTTTCGACGCCAGTATCATATTAATTAATAGGCTGACACAAGCTGTCTTAGATGCGGCCGCACCGGGGAAATATTTAGTGGAATACTTTCCATTTATGAAATATTTCCCCACCCGACTTTCAAAGTGGAAACAATATGCCGAAAATGTATATGTAGAGGCAAACAACTTGTTTCATGAACTATATCAGCAGGTTGAGAAACAAATGGTAGTATTGACTTCGAACATTTAGTAACATAAGCTATGATTTACATCTTTTTAGGAAGCTGGGAATGCTGCACCAAGTATAACCGCTCGCTTGATACAAGATCCGATACATAAAGACCTCACTATGCAAGAGAAAGCATGGTTGATGGGCACATTATAGTACGTTTCGCGTACGCTACGCCGCCCAGTGCAATTCATCACTTTGATCTAATTTTTATTATCCAAGCGCCGCAGGTTCAGAAACGGTGAGGCTTTCACCACCGGTTTTACTATTATCATCATTGTTTAACCGGAAGTTTAAAAGACAGCGAAACAAATGTTTTGGTTTCTGATAAGCATGGCGGTACATCCAAACATTCAAACGAAAGCGCAAATGGAAATCGATGAAATCGTCGGCCGCGAACGACTGCCCACCCTCAATGACCTTGGAAGATTGCCGTACACACAAGCATTAGTGAGAGAACTTTTACGTTGGCGAGGTGTCGCTCCTTTCGGTTGAGATTGTTCCGTATTCTTCTGATGTCGTGGTGATTGAAAGCTTTCTCAGGTGTCCCGCATGCCCTTTCGGAAGATGATTTTTATGAAGGTTATTTTCTTCCCAAAGGTACAGATTGTATAGTGAATACTTGGTTCGTCCTTGATTTTGATGTCATGCCCATTCCATGTCCACCTATTTTTAAGGGCATTGAACCACGACCGTGATGTGTATGGGCCAGATGCAGACTCATTTCGTCCCGAGAGGCATTTAGATGAATCCGGCCAAATCAAACTAATCGCCGGTCGCGAGACGAAAGATGAAGGTCATGTCACATTTGGTTTTGGAAAACGGTGAGTCGGAAGAGTTTTTCCACTGTATAAATATTGAGCAGAATTTGAAAAGAATTTGTGTCGGAAGGCATGTGGCTTTGAATAACCTATTTGTCCAAATAGCGACCATCCTTTGGTGTTTTAATATATCACCTGGGGTGGATGAGACGGGGAAGCCCATGCACATAGATGAGAATAAGATGCTCGACAATGGCTTGACAATGTAAGTACTCTCAATATACTGGGCTGCCTCTGAATTGAATCTGTAGTCAACCTCCGCCTACCAATAAATATAATATCGCACCTCGGTTTGCAGAAGTGGAGGAAATTGTGAAGAATGCTCTTGAGGTCAATGGATTAAATATTGCATGATACGTGGTTGCGACCAGTGCAATATTTGAAGGTGTTTTGATTACTTGTAAAAAAGTTCGTCGATGCTCAGCCAAATGTTTTAGGAAAAGCATCTAGAACCGGTCATAGGAGGCATCCGGACATTGTATTTGACCTGAAAGACTACATTTACAATAAGTAATCTGTTTAAAACTTTAACACGATGAAACTCCGAAAAAGATCAAGGCCTACACAAGTACATCGATCTTTACACTGGACGACATAGATACTCTCTGCCAAGTTGCATGACTGACTTCGGCAACCGATACTTCTTGAAAATGCACACGGCCGTCGACAATAGTACTATGTTGAAACGAAATGGCAAATGGTAAAGCTAGCTTGATAACAAGGCCGCTTGAAGACTAACCGTGAACATACCCACACTATGGAGTCAGACAGAAAACCAAGACGATATTGTTGTTTGCACTATAAGCCACTGCATGGAAATATGTTTCTGTGTTTGTCGGTGTGTTGTGGTTGTGCCCGTCTAGAGTTTACAAGAATGACCTCCAGTGGACCAACGTCTCACAAATAATGATATGCGGAGTACTTGAGAGAGGATGTCGCCCGATACGCATAGCCCGACCATCCATACGTGTCTCAAGTGTTAACGTTTTGCTTTGACACAAAATCCTGTCTTTGTATATGCAACCTCGGCTTAAAGGCGCGTTTTGCTATAGCGCAACTTGAAGCCAAGGGAAAGAAACCCGAGCGGTCAAGAAGAGTGTTGAATGCATATTATCAGAGTCTATCGACGGTTGTTCAAGTCTACGCAATTGTGGGATCGTTATCTCAAGCATGGACCATAGAAAAGGAGCACATTTGAATGGCAGAAGTGTTACTCGCAAGGCCATGAGTGTGGTCGGCTCGTAGGAATGCTAACCGATGATGCCGGGTACAAGTCACTAGTTAGGTTAATGGGTATTACTGGAAACATTAGTGGAGTTCATTTTAGCGGATAAAGCATAGCGTGCTATTCAATTCTAGCCACTTCAAATATCTACTCTTTCAAACAAATGACCATAAACATCCATACGTTCTCATTTATATCGATGTGATCGAAAATATTTGCCTTTTGAGCCCAAATCCAACGGCGGCGGTGGCGGGATAACACGACGTGGATATCATCCTTGTTAAGACTGGAACGCACAAGACGCAAACCAACCGGAACAAGAGAATAGCGTTCACCTTTTGCCTTGTATGGTCAGAACGACAGACGTGAGAGATGTCGATGATTCATCATCTCAGCTTTTTATTGACGTTTGCAAGCTGAGCGTTCACCTTCAGGTCAGCCGCCACGCTTTAACCAATGATACTGTGCCAACGTGTGTTTCCACCATAAACATTCGGGAAAAACTGAACAATCGTCTCTGTGGATTTCTTCGTAAATAACATACATAGCGTTGATTGATACATAAGTATTGGGTGGATATTACGTAGCATAGGGCAGCCTTAATAAGTTGCCTTGTTATGTGCGCACCGCCTTAAACAACTTCTGCAGCTCCTCCAAAGAGTCCTCCAGCGGCATCACGGGAGTCCAAAACGGGGCTACATATTTCTCTTGATAAGTCAAATCAATTGACACTTCCCTGACAATGTCATGTTTTATATTTTCGCGTTTGAGAACGGTATTGCACCAATAATTGCCAGAGGCTACTATGGCGATGACCGACTTGACATCTTTGTTCTTTTCGAAGAGTAGAGCAGCTTGGACGTAGACATCAAAGATCGCGACTTGTATCATCTCTTCAATTTGGTCTTCAAAATCTTCTCCTTCTAGCCTGCGACTGGCCAGGCGTTTAATTTCAACCAAAAGCTTGACCCTGCAACCGGCTGCTTTGATATGTTCAGGTTTCGTAGGGTCGGCATTTGCTGGAGTTTTGCTTTCATGGAGTTTGAGGATCGCAAAATCAGCAATTCGTGCCGAAGATCCTTTAGGCAATGCGATGGTGGTCACAGACGCGGCGATTGAAGTGGAAGCAGATGTATGTGCGTAGTCCATCGTTGGTGCATTTTTTTCGACCGAGTATTGCGGGGCTTGTGCGATATTGACAACTGGTACATCTCTTGCAGCTTCTGCGGCTTCCTTGGTGAATTGGAGCAATTCTACCAACTCCTGCTGCCTTTTTGTCTGTAACCTCGTGTGCGGCCGACGAGGAGCCTCAAGCTCGCGCTGGATTTCCTCTTGTTCTGCTAGTGGTCCTTGCTCCGGTTCTGGTTCTTGCTCGTGTTCTGGCTCGGCTTCTAGTTTTTCAGCGCCGAGTTCATCATAACCCTCAGGTGATGCCCATACAACAAACTGAGGGAAAACGACGAGGTTGCGAGTGTCTTTCACAATATCGACCAAGACGTGATTCCAAAATCCGTACCATGGGTGTTCAATGTTGCGGACGTTGTGTTCATAAGAGAGAGCATAAGAATGAGCTGGTCCAGTAACGCCGTGGCACGTGACGCATGACTATTGTTTCGAATAATAAGCCACCGTGCACTGTCCACAGTTCATCAGGGCAACATCTACAAAGTACATGATTGCACATTCTTTGCACTCCAACATCTTAGTAAGTCACAGAACATCCATAGAACGGCTTATTCTGAATGAAATGCGGACTAGGTTATTGTTATATTATGGCGTCGTCCAAAACCAAAACCAAAACCACATGGCAGTATATGTACTTCGGGTACTTGGTTAGGGAGGAATGGCTTCTGGAATACGGAGTGCGCAATAACCTGCTTCCAGACATGACCGGAAAGTCTCCAGGCGAGTTTGACGAAGTTAGATCAGTCATAGCCGCAGCGACTATGGATGTCATGGCGAAAGCACGATTATGTTTCTCCTCTACACTTGGATCGGTTTTGAGTTATGACAAAAAGCCCTTATTTTGCTTCGTGCTGGCGACAAACGATCCTCTCGACAACCTTCCTCTTCCTCCACCTGCAAAGTGGGCCAGGCTGAAAGAGGTTTTAGAGACTATGGAGGAACCCCACTGGTATCTTGCGTTGGTATAGATCATGTGTATGTGTATGTGTATGTGTATGTGTAATGCTCTCAAATTATACCTTACATTACTATCTTGATCGCAATTTGTGATGGCGTAACTAAGTGGTCAATAGCCTCGCGTCCGGCAAGTCTCGAGCCAAACGGCTTTTGCTTTCTCTTTGATGAGTATAACCTTCTTCGTTGCATATGGAACATCGCAATAACGCCGATGACATTTCCATGTTAAAAGGTTCCTTGCGAAGATAGCCAACTCCGGTGCATCGTCTGTTGATAGTCTGTAGTGCCGGTCAGCAACCGACAAAGAATGCTCACCGCACCAATGTCCTCCTTCAAGGCTACAACGACAATTTGCACGAATGACACCTTAAGCGCACTTTCCTTGAAAGTTACATCACGTAGAAACATGTCAACAGTATAATGCACTCAATCTTCAATCTTTAATCTTCAGTGTGGAACCATCGGGCTTTGTCGGAGGTACCGTCGCCCCAAGTACGTGTTATTTCGACCTGCGTATTGCCTGCATACGAATATTTTGGGCTCACAACTTCCGTTGTGATCAAGATAGCAGGTTTTCTCAACAAGATATCATTTGTCCTTGTCGACCGTCGCTCAAGTGCTTATGAGCTATGCTGAACCACAGGATGACGATAACACCGTCATTTCAAGGCAAGCTGTCGATCAGAGCGATATTAATGAGAATACGCTTATGAACGTTTATGGCCTTGATTGAAAGAGTATTTGAAATGGCTAGGATTGAATGGTTCGCTATGCTTTATGATAACGATCCCAAAATTGGATAAACTCGGAAGTAAAAAAGCCCTCCCGACTCGCTGTTTTCCAAAACCAACTCTTGCGGAAAACTTGAAAAGGGAAGGCACGTACAAACGATGAATTGTTTCTCGTCATCCGCGCTATTATTCGGACCTCTTTTCATTCATCTGCTGCTGCCACCTTATTAAACCGCAAATTAATCCATCGATACACTCACTACAGCGGCGTAAGAGGCCGGGAATCTGTGAAGGAGCAACATCAAACGGATTGGTCGTAAGGGAAACTTGACCAAACGAACCGTGCTTTGTGTAAACACAAGAGTCTAAGACACGTTCAATTATAATTGTTTCTGTACTTCATCGCTATACGGATTGAGTATAATTATCTTTCCGCCCATTCAACGTCGTATCACCATACGAGAAATTTTGCCTTGTTCTTTTTGGGTGACACAATTTGTTTTGGTTAGAAATCCCGCGTCGTTGAAACAAGTTGTGAAAGGGATGGAAAAAAGCGCGATTTGCGACTCTCCGAGGTGAACAGTGTTGGATGTTTAGCACTTGAAATTATTGGGCCATCCTGGATTTTCTTGATTTTTCGACACCAAAGGAAAAAACTCAAATGAAGTAGAGACTGAAGACGTCCGCGGGTGGACATGTACAGTCCTAGTTGTAGTAGACGTACTACTGCGTCACCATAGACCATGGAGGAAAATGGGTAAAACGGATGAACTTCATCATGTACAGTCCCATTATTTTACTTTTGCTGACCACAAGCGGGAATCTCAGATATAAAGCTGTTGATTTTTAAGGTACCGCAATCATTTAAAGCTGTCTTCAAACTTGATCATCATTGGCACACATCAACCTATCCATTGTCGAATAACCATGTTAATATGTTGATACCGGATTACGCCACTACGGGCAGACGCTCTTGTACGACTACAACTTCACGTTACTGTATAGTAGTATATATAAGGCCTTGAAGCTAACGCGTTACAAGTTTGACAGGATCAGGACACCATGGACAATGATCCAAGCGTTATTAGTACTGTTCTCGAAAACACAAATATCCAGAAAACCATCAGTTCCAGACGCAACGGCAATTCGGAGAATCTCCTCAATAAGCGAGTTCTTCATCTTCGATGCCCTTGAAAAGCATGAAAACTATTCCACCTCTTGATCAATGTCAATGGTATAAGGGTCATTTTTGCAGGAACAGCGGCCTGTTTGCTGACGGCATGCTTAATAGTCCTGGATAGCTAGAAGCATTTGTAGAGCTTGGCCCCTGAGTTGCTTGAAGGCAGAGACCCCTGATTATTATTGATCGTCCGCAGGTTATTGAACCCGAAGTACTTGTTAATGATGATGACATTTTTGGGAATCAACGGGATACAGAGGAGGATGAGTCGACGGAAGCTGTCCTCGGTTTAGCGCAAGTGCATCATCTGAATGACGCGCTTGCAAGGATGGTGCGTTACTTCGTCGCTTTATCAAGTAGGGTTGTGAGCGCTGACCATTTTTCTTTTCTTTTTTAGAATCTGATTTCCATCCTGAGGTTGCGCTCATCACTTGATTCTGTAGAAATACCCCCCCGTTCATGTATACATAGGTTCAGGGCTCTGGGGACGTAACGATGCGTATTGAGGACACAATTAATATTTTCGTATTGTATAACATATGATACTTGTAATAGACGAATCATCTTGATTGAACAATGTAACGGACATGATTTTCTAGCTTAGCCCCAACGACAACAGAAACAAATTGTTAGTTTGGTAAAATAGTTTGCTTTTGAAAGTTCCCATCTCAATACTAAAATATAATTTGTCAAAAAACATGAACCGCTTCAAGCTTTGTTGGGAAAAGACTAGCGAACGGCTTTTAGGAAGATCTCAGAAATGAAGAATGAAGACATAACACATACGGAGTTTTCTGCAAATCGCTACTATTTTTTCCTCCGGCAACACCAGTACTCCCGTCTGAGACATCTCTCGTCCATTGCAGGATCTCCAACAAGGCAGGTCGCAGATTAGGATCCCGCTGCATTAATTGACCAGCCATCGTCAGTATCAGAGATCGCTGGGGGAACTCTCCAGCCGCCTCGCATAATTGCTTAAGTACCATTCCGAAACTCCACAGATCTGCTTTGAACGGGTTATACGGACCCGACCCAATCTCAGGTGCCATATATCCATCTGTGCCCACCACGCTGGTTATCATAGTCGACTGATTCGTGACGCGCACAGCGCAGCTGAAGTCGATAATCGTCAGCTTCGGATCGCTTGGGTCGGTTGTTGAAGCAAGAAGATTTTCGGGCTTCAGATCTAGATGCGCGACGAGATTTTCATGAAGGAATTGAACACCTTCTAATAACTGAAGAACCAGATCCGGCAAATGAATGGCCAACTCCTGGATATTCTTCATCCACCTTCCCGCTCCAAGCATAGCCATCAGTGAACCGCCCGAGAACGTGGAAGATCCAATGGGACGAATGATATAACCTGAAAGCGGTTTCAGGTCATTCAGGTATGTAATTATCTGCAGTTCTTTCGAGTATTCTGGGATGAATTTCACGTAGTGTTTCGTTTCAGGATCGTTCCTTGGCTGCACAACAGCGAGATTGGGATTCTACAAATGTGAACAGAAATTAATTCCATAATCAATTTGGGAGATAGATAGATATTACGAAATACGGGGAATATAAAATCTCATAGTCCAGCTTGTCTAGTTCATTTCGAAGTTCGGGTGCTTCAAATACACCATACATGTCTCCGTATCCTCCGTCGCCGAGGCCTCTGTTACGCGCAACGGTGTTTGCGTTGTTGTTCGATGAATTGAAATTGTTGCTTTGTCCACCATCTTCAGGATTGTTTCCTCTGCTAGCTGGTCTGTCCTTTGAATGGAGTGATTTTAGACCCTTGGCGTCCTCGGTTAATAATTGCAGCGTTCCTTCGTACTCTCTTCCTAAATTCTCGGACAAGTATTTAGTTCTGTCTCTGAGGTTGAGCATCTCTAGGAAAAATTGATTCGCTGCGTCACCGTTTTTCAAGTTAAAAGTCTTCAACACAATGTGGACCTATAAAGAAAGAAAGCGTTGGGTATTCATAACTACATGTTTGATTGAGCGTCACCTCACCTTTGGATCTGATCCACCTTCGGAAACCAGAATGTATCTTTGTGCTTTTAGGTCCGCAGTAAGGTAAATCGCGACCATGAAGAACCACTTCTTTGGCTGGGCACTTGCATCGGTAAAGTGTTGCCCGATACGAACGGCGGCGATGGCTTGCATGAGCATACGTTGCTTATCCTCTTCATTCTTCTGTGAAACGATTTCCGAAATAACAAGCGGGCATAGAGTCCCGTTGTCCATTACGGACCAGTCGCTTTTCGGTGTATATTTGACGGTAGTATCATCATGCAATGCCAAAAAAATTGGGAACTCCCACGACTGATCTCTGAAAGACATTCAGATATTTGATGGCGAGGTCATAAAAATGAAACGTACTGCTTGTAATTCAAACGAGGACCTGAATTTATATAAAGGAAAGGAGTGTGTACGAAAAAATGGCAAAAAATGGCAGCTTTGAAATTGGAAGCATGTTGATTTGCCGAAACGGAATCTTTGAGAAAAGTATGATTGAGGACAAGGAATGAGAAGTATTCCCGTGGATTTTGTGAGGGCAAATTTGGCGTGTTGACGAATACGTTGTCAAATTGGTGTTTATAACGGGTCTTGGCTAACGACAAATCGACATTCCTATCGCTGTCCTGTTTGACAAGCAATAGGTAAATAATAATTTGGAAAAAAAGCGTGAACTTGAACAATCACAGAATATGACCGACGCTGAGATAAATTAACTTCAAATTCGCGTAAAGCTTTTAGGGCAGGTATCTCCGAATGGATGCTTCCATTGGGAGGATGCACGATGCAGTTGTTGAGTTGTATGTCATTTTCTTTCCATTGATTCCAGGCCGAGACTCTGAGGACGAGCGAACGATAGACTGAATCGTAACGTAATTGGAGTGTTGCTAGTGCCTGTGTGTGGATGTCATTCTGCAACACCGCTGGGGATTTTACTAGGCAAATGTTATGATTCGGACTATCAAATACATACCTAAACGACGTGTGTTGTCAAAGTTGTGATTTTCCCAGTCGCTAGCCAACACATCATATATCCCAGGATATTTGTTTAACAAATCCATTGCTGCATGGGGAGGACTATGATCTTGGTTCAGTGCATGTGGGGCGCTGTGAATGATCATCACAAGAGGGTAGAGAGCGTATTCTCTGCTGGGCGCGTGCGCTCCGTAAAAAGCCATAATGTTTGAATCGGCGTCACGTTCTGCCTTGGAGATTTCGCGTTGAACAACACTTAGTGGACCGTTTTCCTGTTGACCAATACGAAATGTGTGCATCCCTTCCTGTTGACTTCGAGGTGGCGGAACCTCGTCTGTGTGTTGAAGGTTGACTCTGAACTGAGGCATTCCTTGGGCCTCTGTGGATTGTGGTACTTGTAAGTACTGATGTTGCTGCGCTGGGAGCTGAGTGTCTTGTTGTCCTTGCGGGTGACCTTGTCCAGCCCAGGAACGACCTTGTTGGTGAGATCTATAATCGCTTGGAGATCGATGAGACATAAGAGATGATTGTAGTTCACTTACAAGAAGCGAAGTCAGTCTGGCACGTCTTTTATGGCCTCGTGGGTCGGTCAATCAGCAAAAGACCGACGAAGAAAGCTGAGCGCAAGCAAGTTGTCGTTATTACGTCATCCGTGTTTACATAAGGCAGTCGTCATATACCATTCAATATTTCATATCTTGTATCTATTCTGAAGCTCAACACACTTCAGCTTGAAGTCTTGCCTAAGTTGCGACACGAACATTGCATAGTCAGCCACCGGTTACATGGGAATTCGTCCACTTTTGCTTGCACTTTAACGGTGAGCTACTATAGTAGTTCAGGTTATCGTCCGCCTCCTACGACTCCAAGACATGCTTTCACATCATCAGAAAGCCATTATTAGAAGGAATTTTAATTTTAATTTTCACGTAGATATGTCACACTCATATCATTCCAACAGAGACCTCACCTTTTTCTTCTCAACATCCAATGATCTCATGACTGAAGACTACGAAGACTAGGTGGACTACACCCGCGGTGGTTACCATTAGCATCGAATTTAGTGACGGACACCACGTCGTCGTCAAGAAACTGGGTTGGGGTCATCTCAGCATAGTTCCGTCGACAAAAGACACCAAGTAAGTTCTATTACCATATAAAGTCCAACGCATCCTTTTGATCTTTATCTCTTCGTTGTTAAAAGTGATGGTCTCATAGAATAAAAGGCGCTCCAACGTCAAGCAGATTGCAAAGGAGATCTGGCTCGGTCTTGACTATCTTCATCGCCATGATTCGCACAGGTACGTCACCACTTTTCGCGATCTCTCAAAATGTCGTCGACTGAACTCGCTCGTTTCTATTAGATCTCAAACCAGAAAACGTCTTGAGTTGTATTGATGATGTTGAATCTATCATTCGAGCCGATTTGGCGAACACCTCGAACAGTGTGGCTACTGCTAAGGTATATTGGTCTATACAAGTCGAAGCATGTATCTCCAAACTACCCTAAACAACCTAGTTAATCGACGTTCAGCCTTCACAAGATCCGAAACTTTGGACACTTCAATGTCCAATAAAGAAAATGCCGCAATTTACACACTGGATCACAACCTTTACCTTCGCCTGGTGCCTCTTCCTCCGCGCTGAACTGGTTTGAATTCGGCGTGAGCAAAATAAAATCTACTGGACCATGGACATCGGCCGGTGGTGCTAGTGCTGCTGGTTCAGCCAATGCTAAAGTTTCTCCTTCCGGCGTGGCACAAGACTTGAGCGCGGTTTCGCTGAATGCAAGTCCAGGTCATGCAACGGGTATGCCTGACGTGTCCGTATTCACACAGCAGAGACTGAAGGCTTCAGAGACATCACCATCAGAGCCTTGCGAGAGTTGGTCACATGAAACTCCCATGTCGAGGGAAGATCAACCCATCGCCTTCCCATGTCCATATTGATTTCCCTATACTAGTAGGCACCCTGGTCGACCCAATTGCCATCCCTGGCCCAGGCTGTGACGTCTAATTGTCTAACATGGTTTCTCAATGTGGAAATGGATTGTTCGCTTTATGTACAACCGTTGAGGTGGAATTTCAACCCCAACTTCCGGACTTCTTCCGCCCCTTCGGCGCCATTGCCCCACAACAACGAGGACAAATTTCACCCACTCAAGGTCGGCCCTATTCTGTCCATTATGACTTTTACATTAGCACACATCATCTTCCGTCAGGATGAAATCGCTCAGTGCAACAATAATATTAAACTTCTTCGAGAGCAAGTACGGGATGATAAGCCGCCTGAAAGCGGGTTCATACAGGGAGCCCATGTTCTCGCGTGGCAGTGCTTCACTCATCATATCATAAGCAGCAACAATGCGATATGAAATTGTCTTTTGACGTCGTTTGAAAGTCTTTGAAAATAACACAAAACTGGTTGCAAATAATGCCGAAAGACGTTATCTGTGCGAACATCGATGTCAGGTTTTTCACATCGAACTATTGACAAATTTTTGTTAACATTCTAACGGGACGGAGTATACGCCACTCGTTTCTGGTATCTAACTTCGTGGCTCCTGAACGTGGGAATCGTCATTGTTTGGTTCTTTCCTACCACCCTTGTCGGTTTGTTGAGCAACATTAGTCAACTTTGCACTCATATCAAGTGCGTACATACACATGTTTTCAATAATACTTAATAATACTTTGATATATAAACAAGTTTGTAGATGACTCGCTTGGGTATGTGAAGCACACTCCCATTTCAGGTATAATTCAAGGGATCTTCACCCACCCTACTACTATGCAAATTTAGTTCACATCGCGCGCTTGCTTGCTTGCTACATATTTAATTAATGCGATTGATGATGTTTGCGCCGCAGCAACATTAAACCGCTGCAAACGAGCAACATTGATAAACCTCGAGTCGGTACAAGATACCTACCCCCTTTCTCCAAAGACATCATGATGACATTTTCTCCGTGAAGATGACAAGTCTTTGAACTTCTGGGACTCTGAATCTAACAATCGCAATGATAGCTCGCATATGCATGAGTTTAGTCTGGCGAATTATCCAAGGATGGGGAAAAAAAGTAAGCTTTATTTACACAATGTTCGAAGAATAACCCTGAGATCGATCTTCAAATGATGATTCGGTTTCGAAGTACGTCTAAGTAGCGAATTTTTCAAAACCGAGCCTCTTTCTCGATTTTGAGTTCTCAAAGATGACAGAGGGTGTAGTAATTACTACTTCTTTGTCGGGAGCTGAACGCAAATTCAGCACTAGTCGTGAGCTCTGAAATTTGGCTGTTAGTTCTGAACATTATAATGAGGTCCGGTGAAGAGCTCACCGAGAATGAGACCACGGCGAAACACCAGCTAAATATTCCGCTTTGAGCGTAAAGAAAAATGAGACAGTTGGAAACACATACACTTCCACTTTCTATATAGCATGTGTTTTTCATACATAGATATAATGCTTTTCATAGATATAATGCCTTTCATGGGAAATAGAAGTTTCGCTTAGGGTGGGTCGGAACAGTGGCCTGTGGAACCGAACCTAAGTTTACACTAGGAATCTCACAATTGTCTGATCCAAACTGTAGTTTAAAAGCACAATACATGGTTCCAACTCCCACATTTTCCTTCTCGAAGATGTCAATGCTTTCATTAGCACTCCTGTCGCTCGCTATAGCCGTCTACCGTGGTGTTCGCTCGTACAAGGCCAGACACCGTCCGCTTCCTCCCGGACCTCGTGGCCTACCTCTCATCGGAAACTTACTTCAGCTACTAGGTGTTGAACTACGCTGGTTGACATTTATTTCATGGTCTCAAAAATATGGTACATATCTATGATCATGCAGCAATCATCAGACAATCATTTAATTTACACGACATCCCGCTTACTAGGTCCTCTTTTTTATCTCAACTTGGGTGGGAAACCCACTGTCGTGATCGGGAATCACAAAGTCGCTGTAGACCTGCTTGAAAAACGGGGAAGTATCTACTCTAATCGCCCAGCCAATATCGTAGCCACTCAGATTATGACACACGGTCTAGCCTTTGCATTCGCTCCTCTTGACAACTCTTGGCGGAGAATGCGAAAGGCGTCGCACGAGTAAGTCATTCTCATGTAATATAACAAAATTGACATTAGGTTTCGAGTTCCCAGGGTACTAAATAATCAGGTCGCCAGGAGCTATTATCACTTTCAAGATCTTGAAGCTCTTTTACTCGTTAAAGATCTCCTCCAAGCACCTGAATTTTACATCAGACATATCCATAGGGCTACAGCATCCTCACTCCTTTCAATCTTTTATGGTTTCCCACCGTGCCCTGATCCTTTCGACGCCAGTATCATATTAATTAATAGGCTGACACAAGCTGTCTTAGATGCGGCCGCACCGGGGAAATATTTAGTGGAATACTTTCCATTTATGAAATATTTCCCCACCCGACTTTCAAAGTGGAAACAATATGCCGAAAATGTATATGTAGAGGCAAACAACTTGTTTCATGAACTATATCAGCAGGTTGAGAAACAAATGGTAGTATTGACTTCGAACATTTAGTAACATAAGCTATGATTTACATCTTTTTAGGAAGCTGGGAATGCTGCACCAAGTATAACCGCTCGCTTGATACAAGATCCGATACATAAAGACCTCACTATGCAAGAGAAAGCATGGTTGATGGGCACATTATAGTACGTTTCGCGTACGCTACGCCGCCCAGTGCAATTCATCACTTTGATCTAATTTTTATTATCCAAGCGCCGCAGGTTCAGAAACGGTGAGGCTTTCACCACCGGTTTTACTATTATCATCATTGTTTAACCGGAAGTTTAAAAGACAGCGAAACAAATGTTTTGGTTTCTGATAAGCATGGCGGTACATCCAAACATTCAAACGAAAGCGCAAATGGAAATCGATGAAATCGTCGGCCGCGAACGACTGCCCACCCTCAATGACCTTGGAAGATTGCCGTACACACAAGCATTAGTGAGAGAACTTTTACGTTGGCGAGGTGTCGCTCCTTTCGGTTGAGATTGTTCCGTATTCTTCTGATGTCGTGGTGATTGAAAGCTTTCTCAGGTGTTCCGCATGCCCTTTCGGAAGATGATTTTTATGAAGGTTATTTTCTTCCCAAAGGTACAGATTATATAGTGAATACTTGGTTCGTCCTTGATTTTGATGTCATGCCCATTTCATGTCCACCTATTTTTAAGGGCATTGAACCATGACCGTGATGTGTATGGGCCAGATGCAGACTCATTTCGTCCCGAGAGGCATTTAGATGAATCCGGCCAAATCAAACTAATCGCCGGTCGCGAGACGAAAGATGAAGGTCATGTCACATTTGGTTTTGGAAAACGGTGAGTCGGAAGAGTTTTTCCACTGTATAAATATTGAGCAGAATTTGGAAAGGATTTGTGTCGGAAGACATGTGGCTTTGAATAACCTATTTGTCCAAATAGCAACCATCCTTTGGTGTTTTAATATATCACCTGGGGTGGATGAGACGGGGAAGCCCATGCACATAGATGAGAATAAGATGCTCGACAATGGCTTAACAATGTAAGTACTCTCAACATACTGGGCTGCCTCTGAATTGAATCTGTAGTCAACCTCCGCCTACCAATAAATATAATATCGCACCTCGGTTTGCAGAAGTGGAGGAAATTGTGAAGAATGCTCTTGAGGTCAATGGACTAAATATTGCATGATACGTGTGGTTGCAACCAGTGCAATATTTGAAGGTGTTTTGATTACTTGTAAAAAAGTTCGTCGATGCTCAGCCAAATGTTTTAGGAAAAGCATCTAGAACCGGTCATAGGAGGCATCCGGACATTGTATTTGACCTGAAAGACTACATTTACAATAAGTAATCTGTTTAAAACTTTAACACGATGAAACTCTGAAAAAGATCAAGGCCTACACAAGTACATTGATCTTTACACTGGACGACATAGACGCTCTCTGCCAAGTTGCATGACTGACTTCGGCAACCGATACTTCTTGAAAATGCACATAGGCGTCGATAATAGTACTGTGTTGAAACGAAATGGCAAATGGTAAAGCTAACTTGATAACAAGGCCGCTTGAAAAGACTAACAGTGAACATACAACACGATCACACTAGATGACAGATAGTAGATTAGAGTATATTACATACACATCACGCGTTGCGTCTAATAGCCTGAGGCGCCGGTCAAAAGACCGACGTCTTTTGACCGTAGCACCTCAGTGCTCTTTCAACATATACCCACACTATGGAAAACCAAGACGATGTTGTTTGCACTATAAGCCACTGCATGGAAGGATGTTTCTGTGTTTGTCGGTGTTGTGACTGTGCCCGTCTAGAGTTTAGGTAGGGTTGACAAGAATAACCTCAAACGATCAGCGTCTCAAGTACTAGAGCAAATAATAATATGCGGAGTACTTGAAAGAGGATGCCGCCCGATACGCATAGCCCGACCATCCATACGTGTCTCCAGTGCTAACGTTTTGCTTTGACACAAAATCCTGTCTTTGTGTATACAGCTTCGGCTTAAAGGCGCGTTTGGCTATAGCGCAAGCCAAGGGAAAGAAACCCGAGCAGTCAAGAAGAGTGTTGGATGCATATTATCAGAGATCGATGCTGTTCAAGTTTACGCAATTGTGGGGTCATCATCTCAAGCATGGACCATAGAAAAGGAGCGCGTTTGAATGGCAGAAGTGTTACTCGCAAGGCCATGAGTGTGGTCGGCTCGTAGGAATGCTAACCGATGATGCCAGGTACAAGTCACTAGTTAAGTTAATGGGTATTACTGGAAACATTAGTGGAGTTCATTTTCGCGGATAAAGCATAGCGTACCATTCAATTCTAGCCATTTCAAATATCTACTCTTTCAAACAAATGACCATAGACATCCATACGTTCTCATTGATATCGATGTGATCGAAAATATTTGCCTTGAAATGAGGGTTTCATCGTCATCCTATGGTTCAGCATAGCCCATGAGCCCATGAGCGACGGTCAACAAAGACAAACGGTATCTTGTTGTCGAGATAGCCTGCTGTCATTGCGTCAACTAGAGCAATATCTTTCTTGATCACAACGGATGTTGTAAGTTATAAATGTTCGTATGCAGATCGAAATAACACGTACTTTGAGCGACCGTACCTCGAACAAAGCCCGACGGTTCCATTATTGAAGACTGAAGGTTGAAGATTGAGTACATTATACCATTGACATGATTCTACGTGACGCAATGTTAAGGAAAGTGCGCCCAAAGTGTATTTGTGCAAATTGTCGTTGTAGTCTCGAAAGAGGATTGGCGCGACGAGCACTCTTTGTCAGCAGCCGTTGCTGAACAGCACTTTGACAGCACTCCCACAAACTATCAACACTGGTCGATGCACCGGAGTTGGCTATCTTCGCACGGAATCCTTTCACATGGCAATAGTGCGACGTTATTGCGATGTTCTATATGCAATGAAGAAGTAGTTTACTCCATTTGAGTGGTTTACGGAATGCATAGGGTTCGGCACTTCGCAGGATGATTGGGGACGCTATTGACGTTGACAAACTGAAGTCACAAAGTCACAGCGTTCCCGGGACTTGCCAGACCTGAGGCCATTGACCATCACTGTCACCATCGATTCCATACTACATCGAATTGATTTCTGACGGGACAATACCACGACAAACTGATGGCACAACTCGCCGATATTCATAGTGGATTAGAGCAAGTCTCATTTTCGAACATGTATATGATACTGATAAAAATCATCACTAGAGGAAACTCGAGCGAATTACGACACCTGGCAAACTAAAGAAAAACTTTCATTCCATCATCTTAAAGCTTCAAAGTATCCACAACTCCAAGCTCGCAATAAATCGCCTGTGTACTTTACCATATTTTCACTTTTGCGGCTGATGAAAGTTCACCTTATTACCCTGGGCGCGAAAGGACTGTCTTGAAAATTTCGCATGTTTGTCGTCGTTGGAGGGAATGTGCGTTGGAATGGCCGGTTTTATGGGGATCTCTCAATCTTAACAGACCTCGTTCAATTGTTGAATTATTCGTGAATCGGTCCGAGAATGCTCCTCTGACACTGTCATGGACGATACACGAGGAGCCAATATCCAGATTGGAAGCTCTCAACCCATCGACGAGATTGTACCTCATATCTTGCAAAAAGCTAATTCTACCACGTTTATATTCTTTGATCCTACATTTCGATCGTTCTCAATCCAACTCAGTCCAGAATGTATTCCATACTTCTAAGATGCTACGTTCCCTGCAGTACTTGGATATCCGCGTTAACGGATCCAGAGCAAGCGGTCCGCTGTCATTAAACGGTATCTTGCAGATTGAGGCCCCTTTCCTTCGAGGACTCAGCCTTTTATAGATTGGCCATGGTTCGAGTTCCCACACCACCATTCAACATATATTATGCTCTACTATCCAAAAAAACCGCCCTCCCTTTCTACGTTTCTAATCTTTCTGTCAAACTGTCCTCTTTTGGGAGAGCTTGAATACCACATTGATGATGAAGGAAGCACAATACCAACCACTGTAATAACGACTTCAACGAGCGCATCAGTTGACAGACTGAACTTCCCTAATCTCGAACGACTCATATTAAAGTCAAAAGGTCCATCGGGCTATGACTATATCCAAGGAATTTTGGCGCGCATTGGAGCCTTGGAATGCCTATCTCAATTTCAGCTAGTTTATCAAGACTGCATATTTCCATCTTCCAACGTTTTTGAGTCTGTTCCATCTGGAATATTTTCTCATTTTTCAGGTCACTCCTATTTATCCATGTCTACACATACCTCAGGCTGCGGCAACTTTGATGTTATTTCTGCGCTCAACCGCGACTTTAGCTTCGAGTTCTCTCAAAATCCTCCACTTCGTATCTCAGGTGAAACGCGCTCGAGTCTCTTAAATGAAGGGTCCGTGGTTTCCCTGTCTTCTAAATTTAAAGATGAAAAACCTCAGTAACAATGATGAAGCTCTCAGCTCGCTGCCTAGTGGTTTGGATATTGGGGCACTTATTCTACACACAAATTGTAGTCGAGTATCGCCCGAGATTTTACTGGACGTAATTCCGCGGACTGGAGCGAAACTTTTGGGGTTGGATGGGTGGTTTTACTGTAACCACCATGAGGGCCCGGAACTTGCCAAGACCTTTACTGGTTTGCACAAAAATGGACTAAATATCGTCTGCTTCGGATGGGACGATGTAAATGTATCAAATTTGTGGGGTAGGCCAAGTATTTGTCGTCGACTCTGCCTCATGACTTCAGCAAGAACCCTTAAGGGAACTTTCATACTTCCAAATTCACTTTACCAACTTCAACTTTCCGGTGCGCAGGTAATACAGGGAACGACCAAGTGCGGTGACGACTCACGAACTCGGTAAGCCGAAGAGCACGGTAAACGAGCAAGCGTCGGCTAGTGGGCGTCATATATTTTTTTGCATCTCAGCAAAACACACGCATCTCATTCTTAGTCCTCTGCTCCTGTATCTATTATCTTCCTATCAAATACACGATATTCTATTTCTATTTCCCATCTGATTCCCCCCGGACCTTTTCCTCTTCAGCGGGAGGATCACGCTCATTCCTTGGTCTCATTTTATCTGCTCACCGCAGTACCAACCCGGAAAGCAGTGTCCCTCCCGACGCGAAATTGCCCACCTGGGTCCAACATTGCGCGAAAATCAAGTCCGATTTGTGTGACCGTAATGCTGTGACTATTGTTCATTCGAATATTAAGTCGGCCCGGTCTCATCAAGGCAACATCTACAAAGTACATTCTTTGCACTCCGAATCCTAGTAAGTCACAGAACATCCATAGAACGATATAATTTGAATGAAATGAGGACCAGGTTATTGTTTGTTATGGCATCATCCAAAACCAAAACCAAAACCAAAACCAAATGGCAGTATATGTACTTCGGGTACTTGGTTAGAGAGGAGTGGCTTCTGGAATACGGAGTGCGCAATAACCTGCTTCCAGACATGACCGGAAAGTCTCCCGACGAGTTTGGCGAAGTTAGATCAGTCATAGCCGCAGCGACTATGGATGTCATGGCGAAAGCGCGATTATATTTCTCCTCTACACTCGGATCGGTTTTGAGTTATGACAAAAAACCTTTATTCTGCCTGGTGCTAGCGACAAACGATCCTCTCGACAATCTTCCTCTTCCTCCTCCAGAAAAGTGGGCCAGACTGAAAGCGATTTTGGAGACTACGGAGGAACCCCACTGGTATCTTGCGTTGGTATAGATCATGCGTATGTGTAATGCTCTCAGATTATACTTTGCCTTATCTTGATCGCAGTTTGTGATGGTGTAACTAAGATGACATATACGCTTCTGACTGGAACATTGATATAGGAGGTCGTGCGGGGATTATTACACCAACTTCGCGCCCAATCGAATCTACATTCCCAAACACTCTTCATTGGTCAGCATTTCTATAGGGCCAGTTTAATTTGGACGTCCTATGTCGACGCCTGTACTTAACATCTCGAAATGCTTTATCCATGGCTGCCTTTCTCCTTCGGTACTGCTCCATGACGGTATCCGAACCCGTCAAATGGTCTAGCGTAGACCGAAACTCTTTGATGGTGTACTGCGAGCGAAAGCATATCGGCATTACCACTGTCCCATCCATAGCTAAATCAACCCAATGTTGACCTACGTTCTATCGTGTATGAAGCTAGCTGCTAATTGGACCCATTTTATCCTTTTTATACGGCACCCTCCATGTCTCCTGCCAAGCTCCCATAACACAATAGACAATCCTATATAAGCTCATTGCACATCTTTGACCCTGTTAAATGATGTATCACCCACGTGGTACTACCGGCATTGGAAAATGGGTCTCGTTTCGCTGTTTTCTATGCTATCTAAAAGTGTTCAAGTCGGAACCTGATTTGGATGATACTATTGTTACTGGTTTTGGCCTGCGTCTGCCACCGGCGGAAGATTGCCTTCTGGGTTGTGCCGACATTTTATTGTTGCTCTAAATGGTGCCAATGGAGAAACAACTCTTCGCTTGCAAACGGTGGCGCGGGAAGCAGGTTAACGACCGGTTTGCAACGGAGGAGCGATGCTCGCTACATCGCATCCCCGCCCCGAAACGTGGCAAACATCTTAGGACAGTTTGCGGCATAGAGACGAGGAATAAGAGGTGTTTACAGAGAGTATGTGTTTCCGCTCGTTGACAATGCAAGGCCATTTAACGGATGGTCAGGCTATAACTTGTCTCGTCTACAGCAGACACAAGAAACCAACATATCCTACACTCTGTGAAGTCTTCGTGATGCAGACTACACAAGCTTTCAAAATAGACAAAGACGTTCAATAAACAAAGTGTATGAAAGTCTCGTTAATTGAAAACTCCTGGAACTAGATACAAAAACACTCGCTTTATATATCTTTTGAGACCCAATGATTAAGTAATAAAGAAAAGAAAGACGAAGAAAGGAATGGAAAGTTAAGTAAGGGGAATTGGATAAGAATGATTAACTAATAAGGGGAGGGCCGAGGCTCTTGTAGGAGTCGATTCCCTTACACACTCGTCAGCACTATATCCTTCACCACTCTTCCGAACACAACTACATATAGATTCGTCATTGACCGTCGTATCACGACGACTACGTCCGCCTGGTAAAGAATTATTACCGTACTGGTAATAAGAAGCGTCACGTTCATTTGAGTGGGATAGCCCGTCCCAATATTCCCCAGTGAATCCCGCGCGACGAACGAGATGTGGCGATAGAAGTTGAGTTTAAGTTTGAGACGGTATACTCTTCCAATTGAACATGTAAATGACTATTGGTCGAACTCAATCATGATGCTTACACTTTTTCATGTAGCCCGGTGTTGAGTTCGGGAACTCCCGGACAAGAGAATTTGTCAGCGTGACGAATGAGAGCGCGCGAAAGAATAACGGACAGTATAGTTTACTTCAGACCACAATTCAGTTTTGTATCCACTTTTATTTTCTACTAAAATACATTTTCTGTCCTACTTTTATTCTATATCTCCTCTTCATCAGACTCCCTTTTTCCCTGTCAGCTCCTCCCGGCTCTCTTCACCGGGTCGTGAACAGGAGATATGATGTCTAGACTCGCCGTGGCATCTTGTATGCTGGTCCAACATCAACCTATGTTGAGACGGGTTTATACGTCTTCCAATCGATTAAAACCTCACAAGACTATTGTTTCCAGAAATAAAAGCTGTTGCGGACCTGGCTTAAACAGGTTTCACCGGGGTTGACGCGAATGAGTTGACGACTCGGATTGGCTCACCCTCACCTTACTATTGGTGAAATGAAATGTGATTGCGCCGAAATGACAGTGCCAAAATCAATGAGGTGGAAGCAGTCCGCGTCTTCTGTTTTCCATTTTGCGCCAAACTTGGCTTCGCGCCCGTCATTGAATTAGCATTGAATGATTTATTAATTGGTTACACGACCGTCGTTGCCGTCGCATTGTTCATCCAGTGGCAATGGGTTGAAGTACATTCTCACACACTTTTCTATCTATTGACATGCACGAGGTTCAAACGAGGCGACAGGTTACTTTGTGGGTAATGACGGCGCACCGTTCATGTACCCGGATTTCTGCGGCATTATCAATGATCTTATCCTCTTAACATCATCTCGCAACTGACACCTACCATGTCCGAAACAGCTAGTTTGAACGAAACAAAAATGCACATCGAGGCTCAAAGCGAAGGTGGCGAAAGTTCTAGAAGGGCCTTGGAAGGGCCTGGTGACCAAGGAGCTGCACCTGTGTCTGAACACTGCAAGTCTCCATCCGTGAACACCCCAACAACGTCCTTGAACGAGGGAAGCGAGCAATCTGCCGCTGTTCCAGTGAAAGGTAAACAGTCTGACGAAACTATAGAAAATTTGGTGGCCCTTTTCCGCGATTTTCTTGGTGAGTTTCTTGTCTTGAAAGATGAAAATACCCTCACTTACATACATTCCAGAGGCCGCGCCCAACCTGCCAACATCTAATTCTACCCACAACATGCAACGAAACACGACGGGCCCGGCGCAGAAGAGGTTTTTTGGACTGACCAAAGGTTTATCACCCGAAACTGGCCGTGAGTGCTGTCATTCTGTTTATTTTGGGCACGCTAACATGATGCATATTAGCGAATAATCGATATGATTATGAACAGAAATATCCACAGGACCGACCTGGAGAGGAGGCTGCCGACAACGCTCGTGTTTGGTTGACTTATCTTGATGAAGCTGAATCGTTTGATCGTGAGAGGATAGAAGGGTGGAAAGAGACGGCAGATGTTCTCCTCGTTTTTGTAGGCAGAGTCTTTGTTTTTACCCATGCTTTTGAAGCTTACTACTTTACTAGGCTGGTCTCTTTTCTGGCGTTATAACGACATTCGTCTCACAGGCTTCCCAAAGTCTTCAGCAAGATAATACCC
Organism: Dictyophora rubrovolvata; assembly: GCA_029959195.1. Taxonomy (NCBI): domain Eukaryota; kingdom Fungi; phylum Basidiomycota; class Agaricomycetes; order Phallales; family Phallaceae; genus Dictyophora; species Dictyophora rubrovolvata. The sequence goes on from CP114117.1 coordinate 220,422, forward strand.
AAGTCACTGTGTCCTTATTATTTGAAACAGTCCAGATACTACGGGCACAATTTAGTGGAATCCCGATAAGTCAAGTACCCAATTCAACATTGACGCCTACTTCGCCATTCACACCGTCGACAAATGCACTTTTAGTAAACGGTCTGTGGTTCACGAGTCTGGCAATTACGTTGTCTACCGCGCTGTTTGCTGTCCTCGCCAAACAATGGCTGTACTATTATTTGACTTCTATTCCTGGAACGGCAAATGAAAAAGCAAGAGCCAGGCAGCTGCGGTTCAAAGGCTTTGAATTGTGGAAAGTTGGTGCTATCGTCGATCTCCTCCCTATCCTCCTCCACCTTGCTGTCGGCGTCTTCCTTACGGGCATCATCGTACTATTGTTTCCGTTGGACACTCACGTCGCCTGGACGATTGTCATTATCACGGGCATCACCTATACCTTATACTTTATCTCTGTGATATTGCCTATTCGGTATCCAGAATGCCCGTATACGACCTCATTGACGATTTACGTCGGGATTCTCTTTTTTGTTCTACAAAAAATTCTCCATTGGCTTGGCCCGATATTAGATAAGGGTTTTCAGGCTATTTGGGAAAAAATAATTTTTCAAGCTGTTTGGAGAAGAATAAAATTTCAAGCTCTTGATTCTATTCGGCGGATCCTTCACTATATCCACGGCCTCTCTGCATTTTTACTTGATTTGGACTTAGTTCGCCTCATTAGGTATAAGTTTCGAACACTCCGACCCACCATATTCACCGAGGAATTTCCCAAATTCACAAATTGGAGAGAAGACAATATAAAGAAAGCTGTCAAAAATGTGGCTTTCCTCGATTTCGAGGCGCTTCGTTGGCTCTATGCGACTTCTCCGAACAGGAGTGTTCATCGGATTATCGCACGGTGTGTAGCTGTGCATCCAAGTATCAGTCAGCAATTCGGATCCGATACTTGCGGCAATCTCTCGCAGACTTTGGAGGTCAGCGAAGCAAATCTCGTGGATTTGCGTTACTGTTTGTGTCTGGATCTCTTGATTGGAGGGGACAAAAGCTGGTGTCTGCTCCAGTCTATCCCCGATGTGGTAGAAAGTCAACTGGAAGAAGCAGAATATCGAAGCTATTCTCATATTGCCGAGAATGTAATACATTGTAGGTACGACCAAATTCTGAATAATGCCTTCAAAGACAATCTCGAGCTTCCCCTGATCATGTGGCGTTATTTCTTGAAACAAGCATCACGGAATGCTACAATGGCTGCGCATATACTCATCTATGAACAAAGTGGTCTATTTGAATGGAAATCCGATCCCACTCGCGAAACCATACGTAACGCGGATGTCGTATCCTTCAGGGATATCAATGAGGAACGGGTATGGTGGAAATTTGACTACCTTTTCGAGTTTTTCTTCATTTTTGACAAGCCTGATTATTCCCTGGACAAGGCCTTCGAAACACGTTACCTCCTCCTCCTCTCCATCTATCGTGATCTCACCTCCAACCGACCGCTCATTGCTGACCAAGGACAGAAGCAGGACGACTTTCATGTTTGGCTTCATTCCCTTGACCGACGTCATAACCAATTCGAGGTTCTACCTTGACTTCTTCAGAGATATTTGCTGCGTGGGTGCATTCTGAGATGAGTCTATGACAGATAGGGCTAGATGTGTTGCAGCATTGTGTCTGGCCAAGATTTGGGACCCAATGGACACTGACACGGCTAAACAATTTCCTTTTACGGAATGCCACGACCTCTCTCTCATGTATCAATGGTATTCACGAGATCTCCATCCAGATCTCTCGAGGTTCACACCTCCCATGTTCATACTGTTGCTCGTGTCACAGAACCGCCGACATCTATCCACAATCCTCCAGAATGATCCGAACGCTGTATCCCACTTCTCAAAATGTCTCCAAAACTTGGGGAAATATTGCCATATCCGCAGGGCAAGAACATACATATATCCGAATCTAATGGATCTCCTCATGTCTGTGAACCCGAAGATGCCTCTGTTCACCGTTCTTTACAACTCGTCAGTGCTTGTGCAACTATGGAAACTCCTTGTGGTTTCAAAATTAGATGCGAAAAAGTTTCTCCTTCTTGTAAACTCCAAGCTTGACCGGGAGAAGTTGGATGAACTCTTTGCCGCCATGAATAGGCACTCGAACATCCTTCAAACCCAGCAGTTGAGGAATGGCAAAGGCACAAAGGCTCTTGATGCCCTCGAGAGGTCTACACGTGAGTTTGGACAAATCATAGGTGTACCCCACTTAGGACTCGAATCCACTACCGAACAATCAGCACCTAAGAGTGCAACAGACAAGGATCATGATATTGAAGAGCGTGCCCAGGTGCCTGGTCCGAGCGAGGTATTTTTTTACAAGTTTTTCATCCTCAGTCCCTCTGCTAAGGCATATTTGCACAGCATAAAAGCTTTCACTCCGTAGCCAATTGGACAAAAACAGCATTCAGGCCTGTTTGGCCAAAGACATCCGTCAAATAGACGAATAGTCGGGAGTTGGACGTGTGTGTATAGCATTCTGAATTTTAAAGTGAATGAAAGACTGTCTCTTACTGTGTGTCGAGGTAATTAAGAACAATCGTGCCGAATGTATTGTTGTTGAAGGGACGGCTCGGGGTTGCTCACAATGCATATATATATGCTCACGTTTCACTCTATTTTTCCACCATAGAGAGACATTCGTAATTACACCAAAAAAAATGTACAAGAAAAAAATAGCTTAATTTCAACCAGCGTTCCCCCAACAAAAGTACATCCGTGAGCGCTCGTCCGGTCAAGATGATTTAAAACGTGAATCATCGGCTCAGTGTAGACCTCAGGCCTCGATTCCAAGCTCAGTGACTCATAACACTTCCATTCCACCCCATTCAAGGACACGGAACAAAGAGGAGTCATTGGCGCGTTCAACATCCACACCAACAATAGACAGCCAAAATTGTACGTCCTGAGAAGCTCTTTTGAAAGCATCTCCCCAATAAGCGAGTTCGTCATCTTGGATACCCTTGAAAAGCATGAAAATACGTGTTGTGATATCGGGTTTGGGAGATATGTTCAGGGAAGCTGCACGTTCGTAAGCTGCTTGAGGGAGGAAACGGAGAGCGATGTGTTTGTGTTTTAGGAAAGAAGGAAGCCAGTATCTGTAATCAGAGTCGTCAGACGCAGTGATTATAGATTATATTATTAAAACCATACGGACGTAATAAAGGAGGCACGGGCTTCAGTATGAAGACCAAGAGAATTCAAAGCTTTGTCGAGATACGGTGTAACTTTTTCGGTAGGGAGTACGACTGAATTGGAGACTGTGAGATTGGGAGTAGCTGGATTGAAATATTCAACAGTTCTTGACGCGCTTTCATCGAACACGGGGGAGGCTGGTGGGCTGAGGATGGAAGTAACACTTTCGGTGCTTGAAGAAAACACAGTGAATTAACAGCATTGCAGGAAAAATCAAGTAAATGCGCACTGTGCTTCCCAGAATAAGTACGAGACATCCAATCTCGTGTTCAACTCCGTGAGATCACCGTTGGTTTTGGTCTGCACGCGCCATAACACCGTCTGACCTTGTTCATTGACGGCTGATTTGACAGGAACAACAGGATATATAGCAGAAAGTCTCCATTCCTGAACGAGCGAAAGCGACACCGACACTTCTATCTCCTCAGGGGAGAACAAGTAAATAACCGGTTTCCCCCCTACCAGTTTTTGTCTCGCCTGAATAATACTCCCGTCCTCAATTCGGCTTTCAAAGAGTAGCCGGTCATGGTATAACATCTCGCCAGAGTAGTACAGACGATACTGGTCTCCACCCAGTTTGCTTCTACACGCATCGACCAGACGCTGAACCAGTGTGCCCGGAAAGACCTTGAGCTCGAACTGCTTGCCGCACAAGGTATGAATTTCGATGCGAATCCTTCGTTCGGATTCTGCAACCAGCGGTGCTGGTATCAGACTATCAGCTCATGGTGAATCAGAATACGTTGAGAAACTCACGGAGTACTAAAGCAGCCGATGAACATACACTCGGACAAGGCGACGCGTCCCTTGTGGTGAAAACAGTCACTGTAAGAGAACTGATGTCATTTATCACTTCTTTCCATGACTCTTCAGGAATTTCCGCGAGCTGTCCCTGGCAAATATCCAACTCGTCGCAAAGGAACTTGACAGTTGATTGCAAAGATATTTCGGAAAAATATTTGCGAGCCGAATCAACGGCTGCTTGTGAAAAAATGGCGTATTAGTGTTACGCGTGAATTGAATTGAATTGAATTGAATTGAAATACGCGGGTGTGATTTTGAGAAGAAACGCGTACCTCGTAGCTGATTGGACGCGGTATAATAACGCGTTTTTTATTGAAAATAAGGACTATCATTGAGCTGTGAGAGACTTTGGATGCAGATTTCGTTGATGCGGGCATTTTTCTTCGACAGCTAAAAAAAAGGATATAGGTCGACCTGGATGGTAGTGGTAGGAGAAAGATGTGGATTGGTCCGGCTATTTCCGATGTGACATCAATGGAGTGACGCGACCCATCACACGCCTTCCTCTGAACTTTCTGCCCGAGATGCAGAAGCTGGTATGTATCTTGCTGTTTTGTATCCTGCTGCTTAATTTTCTCAATATATGTAATTTCAGTTTCCAATTACCACTTTCTCAAATCCACCCTGGAGCACTCAATAAATGGGATCTGCACCATCACCAGCATCTCGCAATTTCCGGAGCTCAAATGCACGACTTCAACTTCATGTCGATACATTCTCCAGGTTTACAATGCCAAGCGATGAACTTCTAATATTCCATAGACGCAGCAATCCCGGTCATTACTACTTGCAGAACGCACACCAGTTTTTCGAGGAGACGAGAAACTGTATCGAGGGCCTATAAAATCTTTATCCACGACTACCCTTCTCATCTATTCTTCTCCTAACTCAACATTAGGATTACTCCACGGCGGTACCCGCACCCGTCAAATGGCCTAGCGTAGACAGACCGAAACTCTGCGATCCAAAACATATCAGCATCAGCATCGTCCCCATCTATCCACAGCTAAATCAACCCAATGGTGACCTATGTTCTATCGTGTATGACGCGAGCTTCTCCCTTATAATCGGACCCGTTTTATCCTCCTCCTTATACGACATCCTCTGTGTCTTCAATGCCAAGTTCCCATAACGCTCATTGCACATCTTTGACTTTACCAAATGATGTATCACCCACGTGGTACTACTCTCCAGCATTAACAAACAGGTCTTATTTCGCCGCTTTCTAAAAGCTTTTCAAGTCGGGGCCTGATTGAGCTGATACTATTGTTGCTGGTTTCGGACTGCGTTCGCCATGACCAGCGAGAGAATACCTTCTAGGCTGTGCCGGTATTCTTTATTGCTGCTTTAAAATGGCGTCATCGAGACGGAGGAGGAGAAGAGGTGTATATCGAAGAGGAGGATACTAGGTTGGACAAGAAAGCGTTGTTGAAGCTGGAGCAGTGAATCCCCAGAGAGTATATGTGTTGATGCTTGTTGACGATACAAGGCCATTTAACGAACGCACACAAGAAACCGACATATTCTTCAACCCCACTTTCTCACCTCGACACTGCTATCGTTCCTATCTTTCGTCGCTCTTCCGAGCGCAACTATAACTTCGTCATTGACTGCTGCACCACAACCAATACAACGACTACTCTTGTCTATCTACCACGAGTTTCACCGGACCGAGTAATGACGCTACATCCCCAGCCATCAGCATCAGAACCAGCTGCAGACGAGTCATGGATATGAACATGGTCATGAACAGCCACACCAACCACACTTTAGCGTCCGTTCTCTGTCTGGTTCCTTTCCTGGACTTCATCGCCATATCCAGTGTCCTGTTGCTGTAGTAGGTTTAGCTGCCGTACCCTGATTCTGGTTCCTATTCTGCAAAGATCCGACTATTGGATATTGAAGCTTGAAGCTTGAAGGATCGAGCACAAGGGTCTTTGTATCATTAGCGGCGCTCGGAGCATCCAATTGACTACTGCTTGGATCGATCCGAGTTCTCATCGATATCATCAGGCTGCTTCAAAAACACACGGTATGTAGTTTAAATTTTCCATGTTATACCAGAGAAAGAAAAAACAGACACGATAAATACATCGCGTTATGTAATATAATATGATAGGAGAATATCAGGACAAAACAAAAGAAAGTTGCTACAAACTTGCCATCCGATTATGCTAAAAAAAGAAATACAAACACTTTTTTGAAGTTTGATAATGACCATCCGTTTGTGCACGTCCTTAGGTAAAATCCAAAAAAAAAAAAACACGAAAAAAAAAACCATAAGGTTAAAGGTCACGGTACGGCACTTGAAACAATATCATCATGCTCCAAAGAAAAAGCACGGACCTGAGTTGATTGTGCTTGGGGTTTAAACATCGAATACGGAATGGGCGAAAACGTCATCTCCGTGAATCCCAACATATCCTGACGGGGCGTTTGTGAACTTCTAATCGATGACGACTTGCGTCTCCTTTTAGAGTTCGCCATAAGCTCTGTTAATGTCGGAAGCTGTTTAGCTTCTTCCTCCGGTGGTAATTGTGACAGTTGGGACAAAGTCCGTCTCTCAACCGATTTGGGAGTGATAGGCTCGTCTGCGGGCTTGAGTCTTTTGGTAGGACGGTGTTGTTGACGTGGGGTATCTAGTAGTATATCTTGACTGTTGTATAGCGAAGCGTCGGCGTTGGCATAGGCATTTTCGTCGTCTTCGTTGAGCCGTTTGGATGATACGGGAAAGGAGGCTTGCGTCATATTCGCCAGAGGCCGCAGACTGCGTGGAGGTGAGATGGGCGAAGAGAGCTGCGGGTTGGTTCCGGGTAGCTGATTATCGCGCAGCGACAGCGATGATGTACCTCCGGGCCTTTGCTGTTCGATCATCATCATACGAGGAGGAGATGGCGGAGGAGGTATAGATTGGATTGGGTGTGATATGGATGGTATGGATGGTATGGACGGTAAAGGTATACGCGCGGCGGCGGATGCAACAAAGGTAGGGATATGATCGATAAGAGCGGATATAGAAAAGGGTAAAGAAGGGGCAGAATTGCCGGATATCTAGCAAGTGAGGATAAGCTTGCCTTAGAGAGAGGTTTTTTTAGTTGGAGGTTTTTACTTACAGAATCGTTGATATCGTGAAGAGGTTCGAGCATGGGGGCGGCGGGTGGTGAAAGGTCAGCAGGCAAGCTTTCAGTCGATTGACCTGGGGCTAAAGGACGACTATGAGGATATGCCAACTCTTGCATCGCTAAAGTGTGGTCGGGTTGAATACCCTCAGTCCATTTCGCAATGTCGTCGCGTCTTTGTTGAGCTTGCTTTTCGGCCTTGCGCTTCTCACGAATGGCTTTCCGCCTCTTCTCCCATTGAAACCACTCGTTCTCTGAGCGAGGAAGAATGTACTGATCATCTTCAATGTCAGATAACGGCTCTCCGACCCAATCGCCACCCGCCACACCAACACAAGTCAGCGCAAGCTCGAACGGCAGATTACATTCTCGCCGTTGTCGCATGCGGGTCCGGATGGATTGAACACGAGCCTGGGCTTCTGGACTATTCTCCCTCGATGGTGCACAAAGTTCGTAAGGGATGCTGGCTAATTGCAGGTATCGCTCTTTCAGCTTCTGAATGTACGGCACAGTGTCATGATTCTTCGGATCCGCCGATGAATCTGCAGAAGAATCAGCATCGTCATCGTCATCGTCGCTGTAGGAACATTTCCGGGCTGGTTTTTTGGGTAGTGGTGGCGGGAATATAGGTGTATATGGTGTCGATAAGAGTGACGAGGCCATTGCTGATATGAGCCAGGAAGCAAGCCAATGGAGGACGGACAGAGGTCGTGGCTGACTTTAAGCTGGGCAAGGGAATAGACGCCCATATATTTCCACACTCGGCGAATTCTTTGATTTTTCAACAGCCGCCGACTCAGCCCGGACTTCCCGACTTCCCTGCCTTTACGTCGCTGTTTTTATTTTTATTTTGTTGCCTCGTACAAAGTTTGTTTATCTCTGCTCTCCACATGCACAATTAACAATCGAAATTCATTTGTTGTTATTACGTCCACGGTCCAGACGGACATATCGTCATGATCGAAGTCCAGAACACGCCCATTGGCCACGATGGTTCTCGTCCAGAAAGAAATAGGAAATAGCTAGACCCGCAGTACGTATGCACATATGTACATATGATTCTGGGTGAACCACAATGAAAAAAAATGGGATTGTTGTGTATACTTGACTTGAATCATGTTTACAGCGCAAGAATTTCGATACTTTGACGTATTTCAAAGTGCAGCTAACGAAATACGTATCCTTGTGCAGCCAAACTAGAACATCATTCACACTCAAGACGTATCTCACTCCGAGTGGTAGCAAACATCTCGCAAATTTAATTCTCGCGTGCACAAATTGTACTATGTTCTAGATCTCCGGTTATCTATCTCTACACAAATAAATCGGTCCGACATACATACGTTACTTGAATTCTAAATCTACAATCCCTCCCAAACAAACCCTCCGTCCAGCTCAAATTCTCCTTGCAAATGATGACACTCACAAAAAGACCCAACAATGACACCATACCTCCCCTCTCGTACACGCCATACACCAGTTTTCTCCCCATTGGCCGCCGTGATATCCCAAAACGAAACCGCATACTTATCAAGCCGTATCTCAACCTTCCGGCTTTCTCCAGGCTGTACGTCCTTGGCTTTACTGAATGCACGTAGTTGATATTTCGGCGTTGTCGGTCCTCCAGCTGGGAGAATTATGTATACTTGTGCTGCTTCTGATCCAGCGATTTGTCCTGTATTTGTGATTTGGAAGGAGAGTGTAATGGTGAATGTGGAGCCTGTTAAGGAAAAGGAAGGTGTGCCGATTTGGAGAGAGGAATATGTAAATGTTGTGTATGATAGACCGAATCTGAATGCAAAAAAAAAATAATCGGACTCTGTGTAGGATTAAACTTGGAGTTTGGGTCAAAAGCTTACCCAAACGGATACAAAGGGGCGATTTTCCTCGCCTGATACCACTTATACCCAACAAACAAATCCTCCCGATAAGTAACTTCACCATTCTCACTCCCATAATTGAGAAACGCGGGGACATCTTCCTCCCGAGCCGGAAGTGTAAGCGGAAGTTTCCCAGAAGGATTAACATATCCGTATAATATATCAGCAATCGCATTTCCATTTTCGTTTCCCAATAACCATGTCTGAACAATTGCTGAGACGGAATTATTCCATGGCATCGAAACAGCTGATCCCTGCACCATATTATGTTCCATAACTGACGTTGTATGAGAATTGTTACAAAGCTTACAGCTTGAATAACAACGACAGTCTTTGGATTTGCTTTTGCAACAGCAGCAATTAAATCATTCTGTCGACCCGGCATATCCAACGTAGGCCTATCGAATCCCTCGCTTTCCCAATCGCTGTTGAGCCCGACGACGACGACGGCGACGTCGCTGCTCTTCGCTAGATTTACCGCATCTTGGATAGCTGCGTCTTCGTCAATTTTAGCAGCACCTCCGAGTCTCTAAATAATAATAATAATAACAAACAACAAACAACAAACAATTCAACGAACGGAAACTTTTTTTTTTCGCGAGGAATGACTTACGACGCCGCGCATAAGTGCTGGTTGGGAATTACTTCGCTCGCCTGCGTCCGGGGGCAGTGTGTTAGTATATTCAACGTATATGTCTACTGGTTTTCCAGCTTTGATAAAGTAGCAACCCTTCTCTTCACGCGTTCCCTGACTAAGAGAATAAAAAGAATGGCGCATCGCACGCGCTCAAAAAAAATTGAATGCTACATACCCATAAAAGAAGTCTCCTGGATACTGTTTAGTCCAATTATCAATGACCATCTTTCCATCTACCCATAACTTTGCACGACCTAACGAAACAATTGCTAAATAAATGTTTTTTCGCCAACAACGCTACCAAAACCATGGCGCTCACCAGCAACGGTCAATCCAAATTCAAAACTACCAGTATAGTTAAGCGTAAGTTTACCCTTCAACTTGATAGTCCAAGTTTCTTTCAGACCCGGAGGAAGAAAATCATTCAATTTGACGCGAGTGTCGTTGAGAATGAATTCGGCGCCGATGGGTTTATCAAGAGGATTGCCGTTCGCGTCGTTATTGTAAAACGTACATGTCCAGCCTGGCTTATTAGTACCCGTGCGTAGACTTTCTTCGAGTGTTGGAAGGAATTTATGCGCTAGAGAGGGAAGTTGGGCGTCATTCACAAAAAGGAAGAGAAAGAAATGCTTAGTTAAAAAAAAAAAAGATCACAAACCATAACAACCAACAGAATATTCAACGCTAACACCCTCAGGCTTATTCCTCTCCAATCCTTCAAACGGATTGACAATATACGTCGCCTTCAAATTAGCCGAACCACCACCAGCAATAACACGAGCTTTGGCATTAGGACCGATAATTGCTAATTTGACATTTGGATTTGCTTTTGCTTGAATGGGAAGAACGTTTCCTTCATTTCGGAGGAGGACGATGCTTTCGCTTGCTACTTTGCGCGCAAAAGCGCGGAGCTCTGGTGTATCCCTGCTTCGTTCAATGCCGTCTCCGAATACGACTTCGGGCGAGAGTTTGGCGAGTTTCTGGACGAATCTGAATGGGGGGTGTGGGTAGGTAGGGATTTTAGAAAGGCATGAAAGGAATAAAGAAAAGGGGAAGGGGGAAGGGGGGGGGAGATTAATAAAGGTGTGATAGGGATTATGGGTTGCTTCTTTTCTTTTATTTTTTTTGGAAAACAATTACGTTACGATTTGTACCTTATGACTGTTTCAGCCCGTTCAGTAATTGTCGCTTCTGTTATCTTTTGACATGTTAGGGAGTGATTGAGAAGTAAGGGTGTTCGCCATCTCGGACGCCCGGGCATTTCGAGATCAAGACCCGCGTTTATCGCGTCTTCTAATCCATAAGTTCCAAACCTAAAATTAGTGATTAGCACGATTCGTGCCGATTCAACGTGTTTATTACTAACCAATCGCTCATAACTAACCCATCAAAGCCCCACTCAGATCGTAGAATGTCCTTCAACAATCGAGGGTGTTCTGAACAGTGGATACCTCCCAGGCGATTGTATCTTGAATGTCCACCATGAACAATCTAAGCGATGCAATGAAAAATAAAATGCTGATAACATACGAAGTCATATACGCAAAAGGCTTGGCGTCCCGCTGCGCAAGCATAAAACTAGAAACCAAGTGCTCCGAATGATAGTAAACAAGCAAAGGGGCATCGATACGAACGGATAAAGATAGATCTCTCGTAATGCCCTTTCAGAGATGATAGAATTCACACTAGTACGCTCGTGCTCCTGATCATTGGCGACAAAATGCTTGATAGTACCTGCTACGCCGTTTGTCTGGAGACCATTAACATAGGCAGCGGCGAGACATCCTATTAATAAAAACAGTGTGACGATTTGACGATTATGATTGTATAAGGAGGATAAAAGGGAGGACAAAGCCAGTATTTACCCGAAAGATGGGGATCTTCTGAGAATGATTCGAAAGATCGTCCACCCAGGGGCGATCGCTGGATATTGCAGGTCGGAGCGAGGAGCACGACGGCGGATTTTGTCTTTGCTTCTGCTGCGAGGAATGCACCGACTTGGTTGACGAGATCGGTGTCGAAAGTGGATGCCAATGCAGTTGCACACTAAAAAAGATGTCAGACGTTACTAGATGTTTCGGGCTCAAAAAGCGAATCATGGAACTTGCTGGAAGACATTGGGCTGGGGTAGATACGAAATGAGATGACCCTCGGACCCCATTAGGTCCATCGCTCATTCTAACAGACGGAATTCCAAGTCGCTCAATCTTGTTGGTATTCCACCAATTCGGGGCGGAAAGCAGCAAAAACTTCTCTTCCTTGGTGAGTTTGTTGAGCAACACCGGTATCGAAACAGAACGAAAATCGCAGGGCATGATAATATGGTGATGATGATGAAAAGGATTGATAATATCTTTGCCCCCAAACCGGTCGAGTGCCCTTTTTATCTTATTATTTTAAATTTCATAAGCGAATGCTAAAATTCACATATTCATATTAGCCTTTTGCTGATTGTTAGCCGGCCGGGAGCGCGGAAGTTCCTCGGAACCCCAGGTGAAATTATGACGTAATCGAACTTTGTGCCTGTGGGCGTTGGCGTTGAGTTATGTGACTTTATTTAGCTTCTAGACTGGCGCACTTTTACCGTTCCGCACATCCGCTCATTGTCTGTGCATTTTATGTATACTCTGTGCTATGGATTCGAGCTCGGACGCCGAGTATACGTTGAGAGTCGAAGCGAGCCAAAATTTATTGAAAAATTTCCCCCGTCACATAACATAAAAGACTGGTTCACTACCACCCTCAGGTTCGCCGATGCGGGGAACTCTAGTCCAGAGTCTCATGACTATATTTATATTTAAGCCAATATCCCCACAGGAAAGCCATCGACAGATCCCATGCCTAGCCACGACAATCTACCACAGTTTCACGAACTCCCAAGCTTTGCTGGTCTACCGGGATGTGCTTGGAGTGTATGGGGAGAAGGCGACGAGTTGGGCACGGTGAACTTGTTGACTGATGAGATAGTTGCTCAGACAGCCAAGGAGGAAATTAGGTATGTTTTTGATTGGTTTTTTTTTCGTGTTCTTTCTGATAATGGTCTTGTCAGGACCGGAAAGAGAATTACTTTAAGCTGGTACGTTATTGTTATCACCTCTTTTGTTTAGCAAGAGTAGTTGTAATTCTATTGTTGTATAGGCCAATCAATTTTCCTTCGAAGGTGTGTTCATTACCAGGATCATTGTCAAGTTGATGATCTTATCTTTACATAGCCCCTTTTCCAACGAAAACCCCCAGAACATCGACTTGTTGACAATAGACCGCACGCCCCAAGACCGGCTACCAACGACGATGAACTTCATATCGTAAATTATATTCACCTTCAAGTGCCGACTCTAACTCAAGAAAATTGTTATTTTAGAACACGCAATCTGGTACTCAATGGGATGGTTTAAGGCATTTCGGGGTGTTCGCTGCCAAGTGCTTCTACCAAGGGTGCGTCGAATTGCTCATTATATAGTTAATGAATGAACAATTCATTTTTTCTTAAGAGTCAAGGCAGAAACAATACAGAAGTCCACCATGGATATCGATGACCCTTCAAACATACCCCATGAAAAGATCAAACTGGGCATTCATAGTACGGTCAAGTTCCTATTAGCCTTCCCCATCCATTCATTCTAACGTTATAAATATGTAGATTGGGCACAACATGGTGAATTCCCTTAACACTTCACGAAAAACGTTAAACTGAAAACCATAAAGGAATATGCGGGAGAGGTGTATTCGTAGACCTCGTTAAATATTTCACCGAGAACGGAAAGAGATCGCTTCCATATGATCCATGGACAACTTATCCAATCACTGTCAAAGATATCCAGGAAGCGGCTAGTCAACAAGGCGTTACATTTCGTCAAGCTGACATCTTAGTTCTCAGAGTTGGGTTTATCCAGGTGACTTGAGTATACCGTGGTTTCAATCAATCGTTGAATTTGTCTTCCTCATAGAAATACAATAGCGAAAGCCAAGCGAGTAGGGATGGTCTCAGAGGTCGTCCGGAAACATTGTGTGTGATCTGACGTGCTTCGTTTTTCGCGGTTTATTAAACGTGGTATACGCACTAGTGCTGGGATAGAACAAAGCTTGGAAATGAAAGAATTCTTATGGTAAACCCTTAAACTTCCGGATCATTTGATTTTAACCATCCTGAAATGTACAGGAATAATCATTTTGCTGCTATTGCTTCCGACCAACCCTCTTTGGAGTCATGGCCCATCCGCGAAGGCGACGTTCATCTCCATCAGGTTAGTAAGAATTATTGATTCGTTTCCCAAATATTAATTAGACTATGTAGACTATTCTTGGGTAAGTTTCCTTTTGGATATAAGGATGTATTCAATATTCCCCTTGTCAGCTTGTGGGGAATGCCGATAGGTAAGTTAATCCGTCCTATTACACGAACGTTTTCTGTTCCCTTCCTCGTTCAAACGCCTTTTTTTTTCAAAATTCAATCAGGTGAATTATTCGACCTAGAAGCATTGGCCAAATATGCAAATGAAACGGGAAGATATACTTTCTTTTTCTCGTCTTGGCCTTTGAACGTTTTGGGAGGTGTCGCTTCTCCTCCTAATGCAGCCGCCATATTCTAGTTTCAACTTACCAATAACCGAAATCGTATATTAAATGTGTAAGGCTCGGAGAAAGAAAGTGTACCAACATGCTTATCAAGGATCAGGAAAGAAAATGATCTCCATTGTCCCAAAAATGAAAGGGTTCCAAGTCTTGTGTTGAATAAATGTTACCAATGTAAGTATGTATATGCAATATACTACTATACAGTGCGTATACCGAATAACCTTTTGCATCATCCCTTATCTCGTCTCACGACGTACTGCACCAATCATATCTCGTGTGTTGAATTCATTGGTCCGCACTCAAGAAAAGAAAAAAATTCTGGAACTTCGAATTCTAATTTGATAAGGTCAACCAGAGCTTAATTCCCGAATTCATATGATATCATTTTCAGCCTATATTAGGAACTCTGAAACAGTTCTTTGTTGGTGTCAGGTTCAGCCGGAATTACTTCTCATGCTCATGCACATGATCTATCGTTCAATATTTAAACATTGCTCTCGCACTTCCCATGGTCCGACCCTCCTCTAATCTTTCACAGTCGTCCGGTTTTAGTTCTCGTCTCGTTCCACCCCAGTCCGGCACTTGCACAATCAAGCGACTCGAATCTCTCACGAATCATCTTCAGCCGAATTTCACCACCCAAAGTCAAAGAATGTCTTTCAATAATCTACCTCTATTCCATGACCTCCCAAGCTTCGCCGGACTTCCTGGGTGCGCATGGGAAGTATGGGGGAAAGGAGACGAACTGGGGACTGTTAATTTGTTGACCGATGAAGCTGTTGCTCAGGCCGCTAAGGAACAGATAAAGTATGTTTGTTTCCTTCTTGAGAAAGTGAACTGATTGTGGCTGATCACCGTTTGAATTCTGTCGTAATGAAATTATAGAACTGGCAAAAGAATTTTATTAAACTGGTAAGCCGTTCAATTGAAATACTAACTTGAAGCATGACAATAATGAGAAAACGTTTTTAGGCCGTTGAATTTCCCGTCTCAGGTAGACACGCCTGATGATCTTCATCCAGTTGAAATTTACATGATCTTAATAATAGCCAATGTTCAACCGTAAACACCCCGAGCACAAAATCGTGTCTTTTCCAGGCCCACCTAGACCAATCAACGATGACGAACTGAATATAGTCAGTAATTAACCCTCTTTCTCCAGTTCAAACTCATGGACTCAATATCTTTCAATTATATGACTATATAGAACACCCAATCTGGCACACAATGGGACGGTTTAAGACATTTCGGGATTTTTTCCGAAAAATGCTTTTATCAAGGGTGTGTTTCAGGTTATTATTTAAAGGATGCTCCTTTTCTGAAATTAAGTACCACCCTTTTTCTAGAGTGAAAGCTTCTGCTATTTCTAAAGGTCACACGTCGTTTAATGATCCATCGGATATACCAGCTGAAGAAATCAAACTAGGGATACACAGTAAGTCAACTAATAGTAAAACGTTTTCTGATTATATCTGATACTCTCTACTAGACTGGGCACAACACGGTAAGACAAATCACTCTTTCTACCCCAACTTAGTAATAACCTTATTCACTCTCAGGTATATGCGGCCGGGGCGTCTTCATCGACCTCGTCAACTACTTCACCGACAACGGAACCAAACCTCTCCCATACGATCCATGGTCAACCCATCCCATTTCCGTCTCGGACATTGAGAAAGTAGCCGAACACCAAGGTGTAACTTTTCAACAGGGAGATATTCTTCTTTTGAGGGTTGGATTTATGCAGGTAACGTAACCCGTGTAAATATATGGTTTGGTATCTGGAGTTTAGTTTTCGGCGTGCAGAAATTTAACGGAGAAAGTCAGGCTAATAGAGATGCGTTGCGAACGCGTCCAGAGACTTTGTACGTCACCCGTTCATTCAGCAGCCAGAGATTTAGGAGTTCTTAAATGTATATTGTTCCTCTTAGTGCTGGAATTGAACGAAGTCTCGAAATGAAAGAATTCCTTTGGTACATATTCCGTTTCTCGCCCTACTTTTGCTAAAAACACCCTTTTTTCTTTCAAGGAACAACCACTTTGCGGCTATTGCATCTGATCAACCAGCTCTCGAGGCGTGGCCCATCGCCGAGGGAGAAGTTCATTTGCACCAGGTAAGCTCGGGCCATACATCATAATAAACGTTCAATCCGCTTATTCCGCGTTATAGACAATTCTCGGGTAAGTATTGAATTCACTTTGATAATCCATCCATCTTCATCCTCGCTAATCTTAAAAATGAACTTCAGTCTATGGGGTATGCCAATCGGTACGTCTAAATCCCAAAAGTTCATACACGTACTTTTGAATTGATATCGTACGAAATTTAAAAAAGGTGAATTTTTCGATCTAGAGGAACTTTCTAAACATGCAGCCAAGACGGGACGATACGCTTTCTTCTTCTCGTCTTGGCCGTTGAACGTTCTTGGCGGTGTGGCTTCCCCTCCCAATGCGGCTGCTATATTTTGAATTCGAAAGTATCAATTCCAATGTACAATATTCAGACGAGAAATAAATGTCAAGTGACAATTTAGTGTTAGTGGCTTGCCGAATGTATTACTGAGTATGTCAACCATGCAAGTAATCCGAGCCCTTGTTTATAAGCGCCCTTCCTGCTCGCCGAGTCAAACAGCGTCAACAATTATAACTGATTTTCATACAAGTCTTTCGACAGTTAGTACAAATAAGTAACAAAAAGGAAAGACAAAGAAAAAAGAGAAAAAGAGAAAAAATAAAAGTAAACTAAACGCCTCGAACAAACGGATGCATCAAGGCATCTCTAGGCGTTAACCGTCGAGCAGGATCCAACGTAAGACACTTGTCTAACAGATCAATGAACGCAAGCTCCATCTTGGTTTCATCGTCTTTAAGTTTCGCCGAAGCGGGAGGAACGAGTCTAGCGCGTAAATCGCGCGTCGGCTTTGATACATGCACGATGCGAGTCGTTTCCTAAAAACGAGAAGAAAAAAAACAAAATTAAAAAAAACAACACGCGCAAAACGAGTTTTATGAATCAGACATTAACGCACAAGACCAGTCGCCTGAGCTTTTTCGACACTAATAAACCCACCCATCTCATCGAAATAGATATCTCCGAATTTAGCTTTCTTGATCATTTTCGAGTTAAACCTTCCTTTGAGCTCCATTATTAGCAGTAGCATATGATTATTTGAGCGACCAGGAAAGAGGATCTTTCCCGTGTATAGCTCGTATAACGTACAGCCAATGGACCATACATCAATAGCTGTGTCGTATGGAAGACCGAGAACTAAGAAGCAAAGTGAGATTAAAAATTTTAAATGGGATCGTGATGAAATGTGGACTCGTACTGATTTCGGGAGCACGATAAAACCGACTAACAAGATACGGTGTAATATCATTCTCGGAAACATCCGAAGCGGAACCGAAATCGCAAATCTTAACAACTGTTTTGTTCTCGCTGACCTAATAAACAAACAAGCAAACAAACAATTAACAGGGAAAAAACAAACAAAAACATTGTGCGCAAACATACGAGAATGTTATCGGGCTTGATATCGGCGTGCATGATACTGCTTTTACGTAACAGACTGAGTGCAAGGAAAAGCTGACTTGTATATGCTCGTACGGCTCTGATATTCAGACCCACATCTTTACCAAATCGTTTAATGACGTCGCGGAGGTTCATACTGCAACATGTGATAATTAGACTAAAAACTAGTGAAGAGTTACGAATAAGACGCACCTTAAGCTTTCAAATACGAGACATAGATGACCGCGATGTTCGAATGTACGCTCTAGACGAACAATATGCTTCTTGTCATCTGGATCAGCTTGACGAAGTTTATTAATAATCTGAACTTCTTTAAGCCCCGCACGATGCCTAGATAAACTCATCAAAACACGAGAAGAAAATCGACAAGAGAATTGAACCCACGTACATGCTTTCTTGTGCTCTTATAATCTTGATGGCAACTTCTTTTCCGATTTCAGAGCCTTCGCCATTTAGGATTCGTGCTCGCACAACGTTAGAAAACATTCCTTTTCCGAGAGAAGAAAAAACCTGGTATTTCCCGTTGTCGAGTTGTTCGCCCAAGATAATTTGGTAGTATCCTTCGGGATCTGCAGCGGAGTCTAGCGTGGTGGTCGTAATAACAGGTTTGATGATAGACTAGACAAAAAGCTAGTTATGAAGGCAAGATAAAGGGAAGAGCGAATCAAAAGCGTACTTTTTTAGTTGTCACCTTAACCGTCTTCTTTGTCTTATTTGTAATGATGGCGAACATATCATCCACATCTTCTTCTTCTTCCTCTACCTCTTGAACAACCTCTTCTTCAACAACATCCATAGCATTATCACCATGAAGCTCATTCTTAGCAATAATATCTCGCACACGACGTTCTTCGTCTTCTTTTCTATCTTGATTAGGATCGTAATCGGCAGCAGATATCTGTTCACCATCAGGCGCAGTCTTGTCGGAATCTTCTGGGATAGTTTCAGGCTCGTCTTTCGCTAGCGAAAAGGCGTTATCGTCGTTGTTCGCCGCTGGCGAGGTTGACCGAGAAGCAGGTGCAGGTGCAGCAGTGCGTCCAGTTGGGCCGGGTCCGGGTGTGCCATTGGTTTCTTCACGATCTTCCCGAGAAAGTTTCGGCTTTTCTTTTTCTTCTAGAGTGAGATCGTGGATCATCGGTCTGATAGTCGCTACTGGTGTTTCTTCTCTGGGCGATTGAGACTGAGATTGAGAAGCGATTGGTGTTGTTGGAGCGGCTGTAGCTGCATATTTGGCGCGGATAGCTTCTCGACGGGCACGACGTGCTGCCATTTGCTTTTCCAGAGATTCTTCGTCTGGTTCCTCTTGTGGAGTCGTGATGTCCATTTCGGGCTGTTGTTGAGGAGGTTGTTCAGGTTCTGGTTTTGGTTTTGGTTCTGGAGGTTTGGAAGGGTGTGTGTGTTGTTGTGGTGATAGAGGTTTGGCAGAAGGGGATTCTCGAGCGATATGTCCTCGATGCGAGGGAGGAGGAACAGAAGCGATTCTTGATGAGATAGAATGAATTTCAAAAGCTGAGCACAACTACAATGTGGAACAATACTCACTCGCCCTCTTCCATCTCTGAATCTCCATCTTTATAGTTGAGCACATCTACAGGTTTTTCATCCTCAGTGTCGAGGGGACGGCTACGAGATCTATGTCGACTATGTCCATTTCTTTCGCCATAGCTGTCCCGAAGTCGAGTCATAGCTTTAGAGGTGGCTCTACTATGATCGCTATCTCTAGTTCTATCTCTCTCTCTGTCTCGGTGGCGATCGGGCTCTCCAGAGTGGCGGCGACGATAATCATCATCTCTGAAATACCCACCTCGACTTCTTTCCTTTTCTCGACTCCTGTCCCCTTTATACGACGAGGACGAATCTCTGTCTCTGTCTCTGTCTCTGTAAGAATCCCTTCTATCACGGGAGCGGGCGTTATCGTCTCTGCGACGCTTTAACCAGGTTCCCTCATGTTCTCCCTCATAGGAACGCTTTATGCCTGAGGGAATGTCAGTCATCACAGTTGAATATTTGAATGGCACGGGGCACCGCACGATTAAAAAAAGAAAGAAAAAGAATGAGAGAACTGAGAGAATCGATGACCTTTAGGATGGGGTGATAATGTCTTCAGCGAAAATCTGAAGCTGTCACGGTCTTTGTCATGTCATGTCACGTCGTTCTACTCCACTTCATTTTAGGGTGGGAACCAGGTACACGGCGCAATGCATTTCTTGTCCAAAGCCCTCGCGCATTGTCCACACTCTTGTCCAGTCTCAATTTCTTGTTTCGGTTGTGCCCAAAGTAAAAGAGTCACTCGGCAACATTATTCATTATCCATCAGACAAGAATGACAAGGATATATCTCGCCAACCAATCGCTAACCTGACATTTATGGACACAAAGCTCTACCCTGGCTTTGCCGCGCTGGCCACGAAGGCTTGTTTGGGAACGTCTGAAAACGTATAAAAAAATGGATTTTTTTATTGAATTCGGGAAACAAGAACAACTCGAGATATATATTCTTTGCTACTTGTCTCGAATTTACCATCTCCCTCTACGTCTTTTACAACCTTTACCAAGTATGTATTCTACCCCCCTCCTCTTTGGCTCCTGTTCAAACTTACAGCCGTGCACGTTAGATACACCATGCCATCGGTTTCTCCCAAACGCAAACAGTCGTTCACAGACTCGTCGGAGCTCGGTCCCGGCAGCCTTGCTAAAAGGCCACGCATCGAACTCAGCAATGAGGTCGGCGACTCCTGGGCGGCGGGAAACGACGACATGGTGGAGCTGAAGGCAAAACTTGAGGAAATAACCAAACGTTACTCAGGACTTGAGAAGGTAAGGAAAAGTTTTAACGAGCTTGCCTCATTATATATACTTCCACCCCCTTTGTCCCTTCTGTTCCCTTTATTCCAACCGACGCTTACATCCCCGTTTTTCAATGTTCAACAGAAAGCTCGTATCAGCTCAGAAGCTATACAAAGGGTACAAGAACGTCTCTAGTGCAGTATCTGCAAGGATACCATGAGAAATCCTCATACGTATGTACCTTTCCTGCCTTTGTCTTCCTCCCCCTTTGTCTGACTGACAATTATCTCTCACAGTCTTGAATGCGGCCATTCCGCTTGTCTCAAGTGCTTGAGGAGATGCTTCATATCGGCACGTGAACTGAGTGGATACCAAGTGTACGGTGATGGAATGGTCTCGACTGATGATGATTCAGATGTCGAAGAGGAGGTTGGCGAGATGATTGGACAACTATCCGTCTCTCTTCCACGTCGTCATCGTTTCCGCTCCGTAGTTCACCACAAAAAAGAATGCCCCATCTGCAAGACAGGCATTTGGCGCAGGCCTATCATCGATTACACTCTCCGGCACGTAATCGACGAATTACATCTCACGCCTCTGTCTTCAACGGCTCTGATGGACAGAGATTTGAGATGGGGGCGTCGACGCGATGTCTGGAGGGGTATTTTCCCAGCTGATCTGTATGCTGATAACCATCGACAAGAAGCACAAAGTCGAACTCGAGCTCAGGCTCAAACTCGGAATCAAAATCAAAATCAAAATCAGACTCCGATTCCGGGCCGAAGTGAATCTCCTCCTTTACCCCTTCTTCCGCCTCCTTCGTTCTTTGAAATTCGATATGCCAACCCACGCCAAGCGGCTGCAGATCCAGATGCAAATGACAATGCAGATGTACGGCGTCGTCGTCGGCAAAGGAGATCTAATCCTGTGATTGGTGGTTCTACTTCTCTGTCCACCACCGGTCCAACCCCGGTCCGCCCTCTTGCTCCCTCACCACCTCAGGCTTCCTCTTCACGCACTGAGACCTCAAATCCATCTGTAGAACCTGAACTTGAACCCGAGTTCGAACTCGGGCTGGGATCACGGCTAACTCGGCATGAAACAACCCTACTACCGCAACTTGACTTTCTCGAAGGCATCGATATCTTCTCCATCGCAGAAGAAGCTGAAATTGAAATTGAAATTGAGATTGAAGCTGAAGTCGAGACTCTTCGAGCATCGCCAGCTCCACCGCAATTAGAACACTCCCATCTCCCTGACTCGGCGGCGTCTTCGTTAGAATCAAACTCTCTTCATCCTCAACCTACAATTCAAAACATTCTTCAGATTCTGAGACCTCAGTTCGTGTCACAATCAAATTCGGTTGATTTGTCGCCTAATGCGGCTGAAGATGAAGCTGAGGTTAAAGAAAACGAACAGATGTGTGGCTGTGATGTGCGAGAACGGGAATCCGAGGATGAAGATGAAGACGATGATGTTGATTTTTCTTTGATTCATGCTATGTTGCATGGAGAGAACGCAGACACGGCGTCTGGGTCTGGATCTGGTTCCGATTCTTTGGAGGTGGAGGGGTATCCTGTTTACGTTGAGGATTTGGAGTTACCAGTTCAGGAAGATGGTGATGACGGTGTTTGGCTCGGAGCCGACTTGGAAGATTAGAAGAATCGCGTGGTTCAAATGGCCAATTTGATAAAAGTCTTTTCTTTCTCTTTATTTCCCCTATTCTCCTCAATTTTCTCCCTTTCTTCATCTTAGAAATCAAGAAACGCAAGCCTCGTATTCCTCATTCTCACCACTTCATTCCATCTTCGGGAAGCATTTTCTCCTTATACCCTGCATCATATACTCTTGTAATTTTCATACTGCATGTATGTACATCGTTCTCATATCCTGTATTCTACCACCTTTGTATTATACCCCCAACTAGTCTTTTGATCTTCGTTTGTATTATTATCTTTGATTTCGGTAATAACAAAAATGGCTCGCTTTCTCGTTCGATCTGCCAGACTTCATTCTTTCTTTCGATAATTCAGCTTGCTATTATTAGATTCCAGAGTACATATCCACCAGAATGACTAAGCAATGACGGCATGCCTCATACAATGGGTCTTTAAGTATGTACGTGTATCCAGTAGCAACAAGCGATCATTCTGTTGAGTCGCCGCTGGGATGAATGGAGTGCCAGAATTTGAATTTGGCACAGATGTCCAGGGCGCCAAGCTTATTCAATCATCGAACCACTGGCGTTTTCCACGCTCGGGCTGCTGCCAGCCTGGCAGGGATATAAACCTCTTTAAATGAGCTTCATTGTCGGTGAGATGTTCTCTCTGATTGTTTCTGGATTCTACTCAATCAATTTGGTTAGAACGCATTTTGAATGCACAACTGTACTCCACCGAAGAAGATGGTAGATATTGGGTATGTCACGACTCACCATACTAGTCATCTTCGCAAGCCGTGTTCACGTTCATTCCGTCAGGTATTCACTGTTAAAGTACCCATTTTTGGTTTCGCTCTTTTTTAGAGTACATTTACCAACTAATTTACATAGTGGTTCGATAATGAACATCATTCAGTAACGTAAGAAAACCAGCGTCCAGACTGAACGTGAGAGACGTCGATAGTAACATACTACATACTTCAGGCTGGAGCCCGAGTTCCATCCTGTCTTTGAAAAGGATCCATTCATCTTAAAGCGCTTTTGGGACTCTCATGGTATCGACCCAGACACGTATACCCTAACATCTCTCATACCCGCTACCAAGGCCTATATAGGTAAGCTAAAAAAGGCTTTGGCCTATTTTGAAGAGTATATCACCCATTTCTCCTTTGATTTTTAGATGGAGCCAAAGCCAATCAAGCGGTACTTTTATCCAGAAAACGAGAATCCAGCAAGCGAGGACAAAAACGGTTTGTCTCTTACGCTCAATCCTTTCGAGATTTTTTTTTTTCATATACTTCGACCCTCGTTAGCACCGCCTCTCCGTTTCCTTCGCCTACATCCGGAAGAAAGCGAAGCCGCAGTATCACCACCACCACCACCACCACCACTAACAATAACGACGACAACAACGACGATGACGATGATATATCATATACGCCGGAAAAAGACAACTTGCCCACTGTAATCACGGTTCCTCGTTACTCGGCGGAGCCTATTCAGATCGACAGCGACACATGGTAAGAGTCTTTGGACCTCAAACACACTCTTTTAAATTTTAAAGGCAAAACTTACCTTAAGTAGCTCAGACGCCGACGAAGGTCAACAAACTCTGTCTTTCGAACAGTTGAAATTATCCAATGGCGACCATCCTTCTAACGATCTCGACATCAACACAACAAGAAACAGAGACATAACTCCAGTATGGAGTTTACCCCCAATAGCTGTGCTAAATGATCTCCCAGACTTTGACGACTCGGACATCGTCGAGACGGTCCCAGTACAAGACACAGACGCAGAGGCATCAGTGGTGTATGGGGACACGAGCCCCGCGGAAGCGCCCAACACTGGTGGCCCCCCAGCGTCATTTTCGTCCTCGGAGGCTGACAGACGTGAAGTGGACGACATTCTCATCGTCGACGCCGAAGAGCCCGAGCTTCGTGAACCCGAGCTTGAACCCGAGCTGCCGAAGCCCGAGTTGCCCGAACCCGAAATCATCTTGATCTCCTCGGATGATGATGATCTATACGCTGATGTAAGCCGTTTTCTCTCAAAGATCTCCCCGGCATCATCCGGCACGCACATTGAGATATTGACCGTGTTTCTCTCCGCTGCAAAAGCCCGAGCCTGAGCCCAGCAACACCATGCCAGATAACTCGAATGCTAATCCCGTTGTTCCAATGTCTGGCTCTAAGAACTACGGTAAGCAAAAGTCTCTTAGTTTCTCGGGTCTCATTGTTTCTACCGGTTCCTCCTTAGTGACTCCGCCACCGCGAGTACTAGTACAACAGCCCAAAGTATCGTCTCCGAGTCCTGTCTCACCAGCTCCTTTGAACAGTACTCCTCGTGTTGCATCCCGTTCTGTTTCTTCAACATCTCAGCGCCAGACAACACCCTCCTCAGCAATACTATCTCAATCGAAACCATCGTCGCCACTTGTAGAACAAGCCCGAAAACACGCGTCGCCACCCGTATCAAACAATCGATCCATTCCCAATACCAACACATCTTCTGCTCTAAACCACTCCAAATCGAAAGACCAATCTAACCCCAAACGGTAGGTTAACATTCCAAAATGCTAAAAAAAAATCAGTACTGAACACAAACGCCGCGGCGGCGGTCTTTGTGTCCTTCTAGAGATTACCCCGGCTTTATCCTACGCCTCGAAAACGATTCGAGGCTACCGCTTCACATTAAAGACGACAGGGAACGTAACTTTCGCGACTTTATTATCGCAGCCAACGATGATCTTATGTTATCCGTGCACGGTTATTATCTACACGACGATATAACCAAATTATTCCAGAACAGCAACCATTTGAGGTCTAACAAGACGCGTGTATTCGCGAGAATTTTCTTGGAGGCGAAATCCAATTCGGAGCTGAAGAAGATCTGGACTTGTTTAAGTAATGACTTGTATACGAAAACACTTGTACGTTCGACACGATTCAATACCTCATTCATCAATTGATCTTATCTTTTTTTTTCTTACCTCAAAAGTGCTTAATTCTTTTTGTTCCCGACGCATATGAAGCACTTCTCATTTTTCCCTCTCAGAGCAAAGCGTTTGGAAGGTCTATCGGTGCACCTACTTGGGCTCTAGGAATCAGAGACGGCGGTTTGGTTATCGCGCGGGTGGCGTTGCACCAATCAGACCTTTGTTTCAAGAGGCAATTTCGATGAAAGATTTTTTTTTTCTCGTGAGAGTGTTCAATGGTGTCTTGTACTTTACTAATGAATGTTGAATAACACACATTGTATGCGTAGTCAATGACCATGAGCATTTGCCATGGCTGTGTTTTATCGATCGTGTATGTGGTGTATGTTTGACAAAAACCATGAGTTTAAATAAGATTATATAACAGCCGATGGAGTGCACAAAAACCCCGAGCAAACAATAGATTGCTACGATAAATAACTATGCCCCTTGCATATCCCCCGCTTTCTAATTCACAACAACGACGATTAGCTCCCCTTCAATCCGCTGATCTCTTTACATAACACAGACGATCCTTGAGGAAAACATCTCCCAAACGTCATGGCCTCTTATGAAATCGAAACACCACGATGATGGTACTATTTCAATAATGCTCACCCCTCCGTAAGGCATATCAGCACTGTAAAGTTCGTGTATGCGAAATTGGAGACGCTTACGGTGTACGTTTTGTCTCCGATAGAGAAAGCAATCCTAGGTACTAAAAAAACAGATCAATATTAGATCCCCCCAGAAAATTATCACGTATACTACATATGTACCTCTGCCTTCACCAGCGACAGGGTAAACCCATCCACTGGCTAAAAGCTTGGCACCAGGAATCGCACCGTAAATCTTCTTCGTCACGGTAATCTCTTCCAAAACCAACAACAGACCGGCAGTATCCACAATAGCAACATCGCCTTATCGTCCCGTTGATGGTGGTACTAGTCTCACTATGAACCTTCCAGAATCCTCCGTTATCTGCGAGAGCGGTATATGTTATACTACCGATTTAAAGGTATTCAATTGCCGAATTATTGATATTATCGGCTGAAAAAGCTCACTCAGATTCTTTAACTGAGAGAGGTGATTCTTCTTCTGTTGCATTTAGTCGTTTTCCTTTAAGAGTGAGTAAAGTTATTTAAGTACGAGCGGATTATAACACAACTCGGACTCACCAGTAAGCCCTTCCTTCAACGCGTTCATGTCTTCATACATATTTACTTGGGTGATTCGAGCTTCCAACTTCTAGCTCAAAAGACACGTCCATTGTATATTTAGCTTTCCGTATTTCATTAACCACAATGCGCCTGTAAAGCTGAAACGGAACAGCTGCGTAAATGCAATCCCACACGCAAGAAAACAATGGCAGACCATACCTCGTTCTGAAAAAGCGCGTCCTCATCTTCAGCCTCTTCATCCACATTCATTTCGCAACCACTTTCTACGTCAAATCCACCACTGCTACGCGGATAATCCGAGCTTCTCGTTTTCTGTACAGCTTTTCCCCGTTTTTGGCGGCGAACTCGCTCAAGACAGTGGGCTTTGAAATGGGGATCACGAAACAGTAACTGTTGACCGATAGGCGAGTCACTGAGTGTTTCAAATCTACCAGTATTCAAAGTTCTTGACGAAATTTGCGATTTGTATTGTCTTTTTCGTATCTTAGTCTGGGGCTCCCCGGCCCAAGTTTCTTAGAGGCAATGAGTATCGTCTTGGTAAGTACAAAGTGCGAAGAAAACCGGATTCGAAACCCTTTGAGTCTAAGGGGATGAATTAGGTGTTATACTTAGTACGATGCATTTTCAACGAGCTCGGAGCTCGGATCTTTGTGGACGCGTTGTCAGCAAGAATTACGTAACCCATTGGGCCACGGAGATTTTTGAGATTTTTTTTTCTCTTGCGAAGTAAACAATTTTGATGAAAATATTAAATTACATCTACAGCAATTAGAGCCAGATGCATTGTTCAGGTAAATAAGACAGCGAAAGACAACAATAGGGGGAAAAGAAAGATAAACCAAACTCGAGTCTTGACAGCGCCGGCGGAGGCGCGATTTGGTTTCTTTATTTTTTGGCGTCGGGAGCGTCGGGATTTTTACATGCAATAATTTTGATTTTTTCTGCTGAAACAACTTCGTTGCTTTCCATCTTGAACTGTGGATTTTTTACAATGAACGTCCAAACGTCATCACAGTTGCGGTAAGTCCTCAAGTGACCCTGTAACACGTATTATAGGAAAAAAAACTTGAGTATCCCGGACGACACGACGTACCTTGAGGGATGTCTTCGCTTTGACATGTTTCGCTAAACTATCCGCCAAGGACTTGTCGAACTGTATTCCGATACAATAGAGTCATGAGCCTCAACTATCGGTTGCTGAGGAAGAACATACTACTCACCTGAGCGAGAACCTTCATCGCCAGCTGTGGTGTTATTGAGCCATCAGTAATCAGTTCGTCAAGCGAGTCCGTAAGGGCCATGCCAATTCTAACCGGAAACAAAGGGAAAGGGAAGAGGCAGTCCATTTGAAGAACTCAAGTTAACGCACGAAGATCCTCGATAGAATTCGTAATAGACTGTATCCTTGGTCCCAGACATTTTGTTCGAGAGGCCTGAGCACTGCCGTAGCGAATAACGTTCAGGAAATCGTCCGTCGTCGGTGGACGAAATTCAAAGCGATTGATTGATCGCGTCAGACTCGGCAATATCGGCGCACACCCCAAAGTTCAAACACAGCCGCTTGCGGCGCTTGTGAGTTCAATCCTATCGGCCACGGTACACACAGCACACCACGCTGCAATCAATCCGCCTTAGGAAATGGGTATAGTTGATATGGCAATCCAGAAACTATTTTCTCTATATGTCGTCGCGGGGACTCTGAGTGAGTAAGTACAAAACAGAACAAATAAGACTTTCTTAATACTTCTTGTGTGTCACACAACAGTAAGTGAAGTCTGAAGAGAGAGAAAAACTTTCAGAAAGCCACACGCTAATGATAATCTCGTATGCATAAGCGGACACCGTCATGATCTTGACTCATACTGGCGTAGTGAGTCGATCGTCAAAGGTCATTATTGCTGACATGACGTGAGGTTAGCTGCTGAGGAATGCGAGATGATGACTTAGAAATGAAACCTTTTAACCCTGTTTACGTTGCCGCCGTGGATGGGTCAATTACGCTGTCAGATTGATTGACGATTGAAAATTGACCAGTTTTAAAAAAGAATAAAGGACCAATTTTGTAGTAGGTAGAGCACACTGGAGCTCACCGATGTCTTTCTCTATCACCTTTTCCTTCTGAACACCAGGTTTGTTTCTTCTATTTAGCTCATTTCCCTAATGGTGGTTATGCGCGTCGCGAAGCGTCTGGAATTTCCATCATCAAGATTCTATCAGTCACAAAACAATATTGAAAGTCAACATTCGATTTGCGTCTTTTAAATCCCTCAAAGTGGATGCCATCTAGATCCGTACAAGTGACATACAAAAACCATGAGACCTCCAAGAGCCATCAGCCCGGAAAATAACCCACACGCTCTAGCAGTACCTAAGTTATCAACAGCATCTCCAAGATAAAAAGGTCCAATCTGAAAAAAAAAGTTAGATGAAAAAGATACTTTTAGATGAGCCGACTTAACGAATCCCCAGAGTTGACGTAGGAAACTGACAAAGGCTGAAACGTGACCCGTCTGATCTATGTATGTCTCGATTGCGTAGGTTGTACAGATTGATGAGACAATCTGTTGCCCGAATACTGTTATCGCTGCGCCGATGTCCTTTGTATGAAATGAAAAAAAAAACAACGATTCTTTCATGCTGGTGCATACTTACTGGAGTGATATTCCAGTGACCTTTCTG
Source organism: Dictyophora rubrovolvata (assembly GCA_029959195.1). Classification (NCBI taxonomy): domain Eukaryota; kingdom Fungi; phylum Basidiomycota; class Agaricomycetes; order Phallales; family Phallaceae; genus Dictyophora; species Dictyophora rubrovolvata. The sequence continues at coordinate 249,504 of CP114117.1, forward strand.
AGCGTTTTGAAGCTGAACACCCCACACTGAAATCGGAAATAATTCGAACCATTAGTTTACGGAGCAACGACATAATGTAATATTCAAACTGGACAAACCAATTAGACCAACCACAGAACAAACAAAGCCCGGGTAAATCAGGAGAAGACGGTGTTCAGGCACTCGATTACCTGTCTTCTTAGCACGCCAATTCATAAACACGTCACTTCCTCGTCCAACCAGAATCTCTCCTATTATTGCTCCGACTAATTGTGCGATTACTTGAAGCCCAATTTGTCCTGGTGTAAGTCCAAATTTCGCTCCGAATATCTGGATAGATAAATTATCAAGAGCGAGACAGAGCTGCTTAATATCTGATAGATACCTTTGGTACGAAAACGGTCTATCGAATTCGGAATGAATTATTATATTAGCCTGGCATGTAGACACTTACAACGAATATGTTTGCATGACAAAATACCAACGCATTTGCAAGGGATGGTAGAAAAACGGTAGGATATCTAAGACCGACATAAAAAGGTCGTAGGAATTCCTGGAGGTGAATGGGTTCATTTTGATAAATGGGGAATCGGTACCATTTACGCCTCGTAGATGAAGTCTCACGGTAATCCCGTTTTGGCTTCAAAGTTTCATATCCGAATAATAAATGAGCAAAAAACAATGCCAGCTGCAGAGCGGCTGTTAAATCAAAGGCTGCACGCCATCCGCGATTTTGGATAAGGAACCCAAGCCTGGGACTGTTCCAGTTTACTTTGGTTTAGTTGCACATTTAAAGCGCTTACATGATTGGGGCTAGAAGAGGGCCGGTGCTGACCATCAATGCTACGCACGGCAGAATCAGGATACGCATGTTTAGGCATAACATTTAACCATACACCAGACACCCATCTTTTCCCCGCATTCTTCAGGCCGAAACATTTCTCTCACGGTACAGGCTCCCAGAGATAAGGGTGGGGATATAAATATCGCTAAAAACTTTATTAGTGTGATAGAATTTTATTCGTGTACTAGGAGAATATCAACCCTGTAGCGCCCTCGTTACCATAAGGGATCCATAGGAATGACAGAATACTCCTGCCAGCGTGCACACAGCGGAGAGGAAAGCTGAAATCAAATACACGGGCCGCCGACCAATCCGGTCGGATATCGGTGTCCATATCAAAGGAAATGTACCCAGCAAGATAATAGGTACAGATCTAGGAAACTGTTAAAACAGGTAGTAAATTATGGACTAGTTTATGTATGATACCCACACGAGAAATGTGGCCTTGTTTATGCTGACGTCGAACTCTTCGGATATTTGCATAAAAGCTGGAATAACGATGCCTAGGTTTGAGTGTATATGCTTTAAATATCAGGAATAATGGGTGTATTTGAATGAGAAACGTGCCTGCAGTGAAAGGAGCTTGCATAGTGTGTAAGCAGACAATTGCTAGGACGCTGTTTTTGCGCCATCTAGTTAAGTGTCGGTTTGAATGAGAATGTTGGTAGTATGTGTAAGGTTGCGTACTTTGACCATTTTTTGGGATCATCGTTGTCCAATGAAACAGTGGTTTCGAAAGTTTCAATTGCATCTTTACGCTCAACGTTGTCTTCGAGCTGATCGACGTCCTTTTCATAATATGAAGGGGGCTTTACACTGGACATGGATGAAGTTCGATCGATCACAGTATACAAGCCAACCTTGAATTCCTACTGGGTGTTTTTAAATATGAGTTAAGGCAGGGCCAGTATAAACGTGGTATACTATAGAAGAAAGACACGGCTAGTGGTCACCGTATAAAGAAGCGTTGATTCGATGCCTGGCTGCAAGGCTCGACCTGTGACCAGCGTATTTGAAAAAGGTCCCTAATATGAATGAGGTCGATTCTCGGCTTTCGTGGGATTCACAATTCCACTAGACTTTCAGCGTCAGGATAATCAATGGGTAAGCTCGAGCGTTACAGCATGCATTGATTCGATGGAGGGATTGATTAATTTGGTTGTAACATTCACACGTCAAGAATCAAACAAGTTGCCTCGAGGTTTCGTACTGGCCCTGGTACGCAAACTTCAAAATGTTATTTCCACAGACACACAGCTACTAATTCACGTACCATCATCAGTCTGGAACTAAAGTGCTGAATATCCGAATATAAATGTAGTAACACGCCTCTAGGAATTGAACGAAGAACTGGGGTTACTCTCCAAACAATTTTCACTGATTTTCACAGCACTTCCCATGGGGTCCCACAGAGAATTCTAGCTGACCCCGCAGTAGATTTAATCCCAGGAACTGGTAGTGAGTCATAAGTAGCCATACATAGTCTAAGCTAGTAATAAGTCCCACCTACTAGTACCCGATCCGATACCAAATTGTGCGCAAGTAGTCGAAAAAGGGTTTATGGAGATCGTCGACGGAACAATCGCACCGAGTCGCAGTTAGAAATGCACCTTTTTATAAGAGTCCCATCCCACAGCCTGAGATGATATGTTAATACAACGGTTTTTTTTTTGGGAAAGCAGCGTGGTGACGCGTTCAATCGTGTTGACGTCGAGGGTTCCGCTTTGCTTCCGTGTCTTACACAACTAAATTTACGTAATCCGTTTTGTCAGCTGAGCTTCAACTCCAACTTTGAGCCAACTTCGAACTTCAAGTTCTACCGGGTCAAGGCCAATCCACACGAATCCGCGGATAGGCATTTTGAATAACACGGGTCAAACTAATAGCATTCAAGTTGTTGTCTGGGACATTGAAGCTAGAGGGCCAGTTTTGTCAATGTTCTACACCATCTTCCACGAAATATATCAGTCGTCTATCATCGCTTTAGGACAGCCTCTTCTTGGTCCATGACATGCATGGCATGTCTGAAATATTGCTTACCGGGCCTGCCACGCATGACAGAGAAATAGGAAAAGTATGGAGCTTGCGTGTGCATGAAGTAATGGCCCCTCTTTATCACGATTATTTGAATATCTCAAGATTTGGAATGCTGCCAGCTAATTCGGACACTGAACGGTATCAAGATGCTATTACTATCGTGGTTGGATATCTCACTCATTTTTAACCAGACTAATTGGGCGGTACAGATCAAGCTCCGATGAGAACACTGAAGTATTGGAATATGGGCTGACAGCGTGGAGTAAAGCAATTTTCTCATACTTCACGAAGATAGATGGCAATGGCTGGGCGATAGGTCCACATGGCCAACTTCTGTTCTGGGTCCCGGAAAAGATGCGAGAGGGCCTGTGGTTTCCGTGCACAGCGTATACAACCCAAAACAAGATTACAAAACTCAACTTCAACAGATTTGTACATGGTGCAAAGTGGACAGAGTGTAGTCGTCGCCCATGATATATAATATATTAATAAGCTCACATTGTGTAAAAACTATGCATAATGCATAAGTTCGATTTCAATTTTAACCCCAATTCGTCTTACATTATACGGGTAAAAATGTACCAAAGAAAGTTAAAGGAGAGAGGCGGATAGATGTTACTTACATAGCACATCCGCCGCGTCCTTGGCCTTAGTTATTGGCCAGAAGCCGTGTGACATATACAGTTGCCCAAGTCACATTTTCATCCTTCAGACTGCATGGTCATAATCCGGTACGGAAAGATATGGTAGGCTTTTTAGGTTTTTGAAAATCGTTTCCTGTATCTTTTATATTCACAGCCCGCTTTTAGAAAGGTTAAAGAGTCGCGTGGCAGTGTTGTCCACTTACAAATGTACAGCCAAGCTGTCCCAGATGCGCGCGTGCAAGGCACACATCTATCAGTCGTCTGGGATCGTCCTTCATAGTGTTCAGTCGATTGGTCCGATCCCGCTTAGTGAAATGAGATCGATTGCCTGTTTGGGATGGAGGACCCCAGTAACCTAAAAAATTGTTGTAAATAGGCGACGTTCTAAATATACAAATCTGAACTTAGAAAAGGTAACAAATAATTGAGTGGGAGAACTAAAGCATCATAAACCAATAGGATCCCCTCGATAATGATGGTTTTTTAGCTGAAAAAAAAAAGTAATGTGACTGAAAAGTCACAGAAAAGTGACATAACAGGGAGACGAACCCGCGATGCAAAGCCCTACGACGTCGATGAGTCATGATTAAGATTGTCCACTGAACAGGTCTGTGCCCTACGAGAAAGCCATAAGACTGTGCAAACATTTCATGCTGCCACAGATTGTGAAAGTGCTAGCTAGACATCATTTCGAAAAAAGTAACTAATATATTGATTTGTTTTCTGAGGTTGAGAACAGGAAAATACGAATGGAATATATCACATGGGGCCTTCAATGTTCCAACAGCATGAGTGCATTATAATACAGTTGATAGCAATAAGCATATAAAGTATGTTATGTCTGAACGGTACAGCATATCCTATAGAGATATTGTCAGGGCTACTCACTCAGACTAGAGGGAGGGGATCCTAAGCAAAATATATTCTAGGAATAATACTAACTCACCTAGAGGGAGGGGATCCTAAGAGAACAAACTTAGGGATCCCTCCTCTAGGGCTACTAACTATATACTATGAAAACGACGAAGGCCACACGCAGCCTTCGGTTCATGGACTGGGTGCGGATACACGCCAGTCCTGGACTTTTAGCTGGGGCCTAGGCCATGGCTCTGATGAGAACAGGCGCTTAGCACCCGTTGAAGGGAAAATGGGAATACGGAAGGAGAGGGAAATGCAAGAGATGGGATAGAATACGAGAAATATGGAAATAAATAAAATAGACCAGAACCGAAGATAAATGTAGGAAAATAAGGGGACGACACTAGCGTACCCTGACAGATATTGTGTTGTTGGTTTGACTCCCCCTCTGCCTTACATTTTTTCAATCTTTTCTTCCTTGTCCAGCTAATGCTCCTCTGTCTATCCTTACCTTTGCTGCTTTTTTTACTCTTATATTCGCAATTGTTTCCTCATGTCAGGAAGTCTTTTTTATTACCCAGTATATTACTCATTCCTAAGTATGAAGTTTCAATGGGGCTTTATCAGTCATCACACTTTATGATTGGGCAGAGCCCTTTGTAATTTGATGTTATTTAATACTATTTTTGTACTATTTTCTTAGGCGATGGTGGCTGGTGTCCTCTCCAATTATATCAAATCTCAGATTTCATCGTCGCATCGGACCAGTTAACTAGGAACTCTCCTTCATATATCTGCTTTCTGATAACTACTACAACCAACATGGCTTGGAATCTTTTTCATATATCTACTATGAGCGGTCAGAAGGCCGAACTGCAGATATCCCACTTCCACTTCCAGGTCCAGCGCAAACATTGGCAATAGTGTTACCTGCTCTGTCTGAGCGGGAAGTAGAAAGATATGGGGTGATACCTTATCCTTTTACGTATGCTGTAAGTAGAAAGCGCAGGACTTGCTTTGTAATAAGCTCGCTGATTTCAATAATCTCCAAAATAGATGGTCCTTCAGCAGATAATCAAGGCTTTCAGCTCATATAGATCTAGTGATGGATTCAGTTTGGTTCAGTTCAGTTCGGTCTGAAACCAGTTCATACTTGGCGACCCATTGTAGTTTGAGTTCGGTTTGATCCCAGTTCAGTTCGAAACTGGTTCTAAACCAGTTTGATTGGTTTAAAAAGACTTGTGTTTAATGCAGGTAATTGTTGGGCGCTAATGCTTAGTAATCACAATTAGTAATGTCTTTCGGGCTCCTCCACTTACTGATGGGCTGATATTTGGCTGTAGATGAAATGTTCAGAGACTAGGGAGCTCAAAGATGGTAATATGAGAGGAAGTGTGAACAATCTCCTTTAAAAATGTATAGTTTAAAGCCTATTTTCAGTCTCAGAAACCCTAGGTAATTTGACTCTAGTCAAACCAGTTCAAAATTTTGAATGATCCCAGTTTGAGTTCGGTTCCCAAACTGGTTCCAAACTGCATCAAACTGGTTACTGCGGTTTCGAATCGAACTGGATCCATCACTATATAGACCTTACATGAATACAGACAACAGTGTCCTTCATTATTGTATGAAGAATGTGAAAGAAGAGTTTGTTTGGGCGGATGTGCAACTAGAACATTGGCTGCTGTTAGTTCAACCAGGAGCTGAAATTGGACTATGTCCTTCTGAAACTCTATTTCTCATTGGGTTGGTGTTTTTGATATATGGAGGGGAGGTTGGAAACAGCAAAACTCACTGGACTCATTCTGATAAGGACAAGATTAGTCGGGAGATTTGGATTGATCATCCAAGGTCTCTTCAGGTGAGTTGCAGAATCAATACGCTTGTGGTTATAACCCCTGTCTATAGGAAGCCAATGTCCTGGTTTGGAATGCAATAGACTCCTTGAGTGATCTGAGTGGTTTTGAGTCTTTGCGTACGTAGTTCTAACATATTTTACTTAGATTTATTTCTTGCCAATATCTGTTTCTTTCGGTTTTACCTCAGTTGGGGGGGGGGGGGGGGGGAAGCGGCAGGTCTTTTAGATATTTTTATTTTGAAAAAGCAACATGTGGAGATATAAGAAGTGAATGGAGAGAGTTTCCCTTGGAGGCATATGCACATGATAGCCTCTGGAGGGAGATTGTTCCACAACCTGGAACATTTTTGGGATTCAAATTACAATTGGAGGACAGCTCTCCTCCATCATATGCTCCACCAAAGTAGGTTGGGCTATTATATTTGTTGCAGCGAAGCACAGCACAATCAATTGAATAGGTTTTTCTTGGCTATGTTTGAAAGTAAAGGTAGTTGTCGCTTATGCTCATGAATATTTTCCATCCAATGTGAGGTTTCTTTTGCATGAGCTAGAAATTTACCAGAGACAATTCGCAGAGATCTCTCCAGAGGCATGGGGAGTCGTGGTAGATGGGATTAATTCTCTTGCAGTGAAAGCCAGTTATTTACTCGTTCTCTCCAAATGAAATAAAGGCATCTGTACTGCTTTCACTCATCCCAGAATGGAGACTTTCTGCTATATCTACCATTGTTCCTATTAAGACAACAATTGGTAGGCAAGGTCAGACAGTGATATGGCGCATGCAAATGAGCCAGCAATGATCTTATAGAGTTGAACATAGTGGATATTTCAAGGATATCGAAGATGATGAACTACCCCATTTGAAAAATACAATTGAGAGATCCTTGTAGCCTGATGTATAATGTTGAATGTCTATTGTTGGCGTCCATGTTGAACGTGCCAATAACCTCTCTTTGTTCCATGTTCTTGAAAAGGGGGGCTAGTATGGATGATCTACTTGGCCAAATGAGTACCCATGAATGTACCTTTGTTGCTCTCAAACTATTTTTTTCCCCTTCAAGTGAGTTACTACATGAATGATATAATTGTAATTACAGAAAAAAACACTCAATAAATACAAGGGAAAATAGCTTGACTTCAATCAGCACATATACTTTGAACTCTGGACAACCTGTACACTCTGTGCTCAAATGATGATGATCACTAGTCAGGTAGCCTTCCACGGTGTCACACTCTGCGTGCCACACCTTCCTAATTTGGAAGTCTGATCCCATTCTGCTTATTTCCATACTCACCCTGCATCTCTGTAGCAATCCCATCCCATACTTGTCAGTACTCTGTCTGGACTTCAAGTCCATCACCTTCCTTATGGGGAAACCAGCTCCTGACTCTTAGTAAAAGGAACGAAGATTTTATAATCATCACCCCTAGCTATGTACAACCATATGCTACCTTTCCTTATTTATTCTTATCCCCATTCCCGTAGTTCCGTTCCCTCTTGTATTTAAAACCCCAGTTTCCAGCTATGGATCCCTAGTCTGAATATCAGCTTTATTAGTCTCATCTCATACTCTCTAAGTCCCTGCCACTCTGAAATTGAGGGATATATGAAGCTGGGCGAGTGGGCGCAGCTTCTAAGCTGAAGCCGAGTCCCTCGTCCCGTACTTCTGTATTCCGTCTCCCACCTGTCCCCAGCGGTCCGGACTTTCTCGGAGACATCCGGGATAGTCCCGGACCGCCGTACATAACACACGGGAGATGTCGCACAATCGCCTATTGAGCAAAACGGCCACTGAATAGTATCACTGGGAGAGGCAACTTTGTTGAATTTTAGTTCGATTAATGTGTGATGGGAGGTACTTGCATCATTTTCTTGTCACCTGCCAGTTAAAGGACCTGAAGCTCATTTTCCGAGGTAAACTGTGCACCACAGATACATGTTTTTGACCAAACAGACCTGAACACTTTTTTGGTCCAATTATCTATGAAGGGAGAGCCTTCACACTGTTAGGGCTTTAGCAGAGGGACTAAGATGATAAATTTGTGAAAATACCTCATGTGCACCAGGCACCTCGGCACGCTCTTCAGTATCATAGTCTCTGGTTGCCAGACCTTTGGGTGCAGATTGTTTGGTAGTAAGCTCGAGTTGTAAGTGGGATACACCTATGATTCATCCAAACCCATGTGCAGACCTCTTGAGAGCATCAAGAATGTCTATGCCTTTGCCATATCTCAATTCCCGGGCACAGCGGTTCAAGACTTGCGAGTTGTTAGATCGTGCTTATTTAGTCATGGCAGCATATAGCTTATCCAACTCCTCCTGGTCAAGCTTCGATCTCACACGAAGGAAAAACTTTTCCAAGTCCAATTTGGAAAACACAAGGGGTTTCCATAGTTGCACAAGCACGGACAAGTTGTAAAGAACTGTGAACAGGGGTATTTTTGGGTTCACAGACTTGAGGAGATCCATTAGGATGGGATATATGTATATTCCTGCCTTGTGGATACTGTGATAATTCCCTAAGTTTTGGAAACATTTTGAGAGATGGGATATGGTGTCTGTCAATGGGTCATTCAAGAGGAATGTGCATAAATGTTGGCAGTTCTGTGGGACGAGCAACAGCGCAAACATGATGGGGGGTGTGGAACCTGAGAGAATTGAACCGGGATCATCTCGTGAATACCATTGATATATGAGAGAGAGGTCATGGTGTTCCATAAAATAAAAGTATATAGCCATGTCAGTGTCCATTGAAATTGAAATTAAATTCCAAACCCTGTCCAGACACACTACTGCCATAAACCTGACATGGTCTGTCATAGACTCACTCCAGAATGCATTCGCACATTGAAGAAGGCAAAGTGCTGCTGGGGTGAGATATGTGGATTATGACAATGAAGCCAGTTGTAAAATTCATGAAACAGACTTGACAAGGACTCTTGCCTCTGTCTTTTGTCATCAATGAGTGGTTGGTCGGAGGTGAGGTTGCAATAGACGGAGAGAAGGAGGAGATAACGTGTTTTGAAGGTCTTGTCCAGGGAATAATCAGGACTGCAACGGTGGAAATAAAAGAACAGGTAGTCAAATTTCCACCATCCCCGTTCCTTGTTGATATCCCTGAAGGATACGACACCTGCGTTACGTATGGTATTGCAAGTAGGATCAGATTTCCATTCAAATTGAATGCGATGTTCATGGATGAGTATGTGTGCAGCCATTGTAGCATTTCTTGGTGCTCCTTTCAAGATATGATGCCACATGATCAGAGGAACTTGAAGCTTGAAACTGTCGTTGATGGCATCATCTAGGATTTGGTCATACACACGATATATTACATTATGGCAAATACAAGAATAGCTTTCTCCTTCTTCCAATTGACTTTCTACCACGTCAGGGATAGATCGGAGTAAAGCCCAGTTTTCGTTCCCCCCAACATGGAGATCCAGACACAAACCATAATGCAAATCCACGGCATTTGTTTCACTGATATCCAATGTCTGCGAGAGATCCTGATGAATATCGATTCCGAATCGCTGCCCGGTGATAATTGGATGCACAGCTACATACTATGCAATAATCTGATGAACACTCCTGTTTGGAGAAGTCTCATAAAGCCAATTGAGCGCCTCGAAATCGAGGAAAGCCGCATTTTTGACAGCTTTCTTTATATTTTCTTCTCTCCATCTTGTGAATTTAGGAAACTCCTTGGTGAATATGGTGGGTTGGAGTGTTTGAAAACCACATCCAATGAGGTGAACTAACTCCAGAATCAAAAACAATCTGTGTCAGAAGAGGCCATGGATAGAGCGAAGGAGACACTGAATAAAATCGTGACCTTGAAAATTTATTCTGCTCCAAACAGCCTGAAAACCCTTATCTAAAATCGCACTAATCCAACGGAGACTTTCTTGCAGAACAAAAAAGAGAATCCCAATGTAGATCGTTAACAAAGTTATATACGGACATTCCGGATATCGAATGGGCAATATCACAGAAATAAAATATAAGGTATAGGTGATGCCTGTGATAATGACAATCATCCAGGCAATGCGAATGTCCAACAGAAACAATAGTATGATGATGCCTGTGAGGAACATGCTGACAGCAAGGTGGAGGAGGATAGGGAGGAGATCGACGATGGCTCCAACTTTCCACAATTCAAAGCCTTTGAACCACAGCTGCCTGGCTCTCACTCTTTCATTTGCTGTTCTAGTAATAGAAGACAGATAATAGTACAGCCACTGTTTGGCGAGAACGGCAAATAGCACAGTGGATAATGCAATCGCTAAACTAGTAAACCACAGACCATTTACCAAAAATGCATTTGTCGACAGTATGAATTGCGAAGTAGGCGTCAATGTCAAATTTGGGATGTTATTTATTGACATCCCAGTAGATTGTGCTCGTAGTATTTGGGCTATTTCAAATAATAAGGATGCAGAGACTTGAGTATTATCTTTCTGAAGACTCTGAGAAGCTTGTGATATGAATGTTGTTATAATGCCAGAAAAGAGACCAGCCTGACAAAAAAATAAGCTTCAGCATTATGAATACAAACAAAAATTTTGCCTACGAAAACCAGGAGGACATCTGCAGTCTCTTTCCACCCTTCTACTCTCTCACGATGTAACAATCCGAAGATAATAGCTAAATGTCGTAGCTATATGTACAATCGGAAAAACTACGAAGATATTTTGTTTGAGGCCATCTAGTCTCCGTGGAGCAGGTCCTGGTGCTGATTTCGTAAGGAGGAGGGTGGGGGAATAATATGATATTTAGTGAGTGTGTGTGCATCGATATAAAACCAACAACAACAAAAAAATGATGATCCTAAGATCGTGTGTGTGTGAGGGGGACGATAAATGTGAGTTGTGATAAAATGGTGAGTCAATACGCCGTCGATAATACAGCGATGATAATCTGTTTTAAAGTTAGTAAGGCTTCAACGACAATACAAATCGTTGAGTTTATACTCCGAGGCCTCACTCAGAGTAATCCAAAGAAATAGACATGAGCGTAGAAATAGACTAGAGACGAAACTTGACTTGAACTTGACTTAAACTGAACTAAACTTGAGACAACCGTTCCGGTAGATTGCTGCTGTTACAATTATTTACATGCAGTATATATACCATTTGGAAATATAAAGGAAAGCAGAATGATCACTCATCATTCGCCATGATAACAAAAGGAAACAAAAAGAGAACAAAGAAACAAAAGAAAACAGAGAAAACGATGGAGGATACAATTACAGAAAAAGGGGAATCGCATATGTGGTTAGGGGGAATAGGAGAAATATGTTGAAACAAAAGAGAAACAAAAGAGAAACAAAAGAGAAACAAAAAGAGATCAAAAGAAAACAATGAAACCGGATTCCCAGCATAGCTTTACCAAAATCACCATCTGGCACTTCTCGCGCTACCTCTTACCCAAAACTATAATCTTACCATCCCAAACTTCTTACTGATCTGGTTCTTGTTGACGAGATCTTCTTCTTCATGGCTGTGGCACAATAATAATGGCTATGGCAACGCTTAACAATACCAGATCTTGAACGAGATTGGATTGGAGATCGGAATAGGAAGGGAGGGTTTGATTTCCAACAGAGTAGTCGGGAGGGGATGGGATGGCAGATAGGGGTGCGTCTATGAATAAGAATTGAGTATAACTTTGAAATTGATGATGAAAGACCAGTCTCCAGATTGATTCTTCTTGACGATTTGTTGAAAGGAACTCGACAAACTCATACGATTCGTCCATGACATTGACGTTGGTTCGTTCATACAGGGTTAAAGCTCGTGGATATCCTATCTCCAGATCGTCATAAGGAATAGTAATCTCCATTAGTGGCTGTGGAGTAATTGGAAGCATTGTGGAGGGGTCGACATCAATTTCAGAAACAAGAGTATTGTAAACGCAAAGTCGTGAGAGGAAATTAGGGTTGGGTCCGAATCTGAGAGAAGAACGATATTCAAAAGGGAAGAAAGGGAGTTGAAAAAGGGGAATAGGGGAAGTAGGAGTATCGTTATTGTCCGACATGATAATATGAGTTAACCAAAATTTTTAAGTGCTAATGAAATGTCCAAAAAGAAAGAAGGAGATGAAATACAAATCTAATCGCTTATCCTAATCAAGCCTTTTGTCCTAATTTCGTCCAAGAAGGTTTGAGCAAACGCGTCGGATCTTTTGGAAGGATCGTTTGGATGGAGAAGAGGGGAGAGATATTGGTTCTGGCGAATGGGGTGAAAAACGAGACATTTGAGGATCTACAGGAACAAGATTGGCTGGTCTATATGGGCTATGTTTTTGCGTTTTTATGTTTTTCATGACAACCCAACGACTTGGCACATCTAGAACCAGGAATGTAAATTCAAACCCTTCTTGTGTCACTAACCAAATCCGATATGAGTCTTTAACGGCTGATTTGGGTGTAGAATAAATGTTGATAATTGTAAACCAGTCTAATCGTTCCTCGATATAAACCTTTTCTCCAAACATGAGACCGGGGTGAACCAAATCCGAACTTCTGCATTGACGAATAATAAGAGGTGGAGGGAACTTCAGGAGGTACGTTTCTTCGTCGATGTCGAGACTCGCATATTGGGAACTATAGATATAAAGAGTCGTATGCAGATCCAAATCGTACTTCCTTGGACTGGAAGGTGAAAAACGAAAAGGTGATATAGATTCATCGTCAGAGGGGGGTAATGACTCGGTGGGAGATGCTGGAATGGGCAAAGAGATTGATGATGTATAGTGAAATGAAAATGCGGCCATTTTTTTTTTTTTTTTGTAAGGGTTTTGATTTCGAGAGGCTGTGGTGTATCGGTTAAGTTTTTGGTAGTTCGACACTCCGCTTTGAACCAAAAATCAGAATGTTTCCTTATTAGGAAGATTTTGGTGTGCGACAACGATCAAACGACTCAGCTTCATCAAGGTAAGTCAACCAAACACGAGCGTTGTCAGGGTACGCTAGCGTCGTCCCCTTATTTTTCTACATTTATCTTCGGTTCTGGTCTATTTTATTTATTTCCATATTTCTCGTATTCTATCCCATCTCTTGCATTTCCCTCTCCTTCCGTATTCCCATTTTTCCTCCAATGGGCGCTGAGCGCCTGTTCTCATCAGAGCCATGGCCTAGGCCCCAGCTAAAAGTCCAGGACTGGCGCATATCCGCGCCCAGTCCATGAACCGAAGGCTGTGTGTGGCCTTCGCTGATTTTCATAGTATATAGTTAGTAGCCCTAGAGGAGGGATCCCTAAGTTTGTTCTCTTAGGATCCCCTCCCTCTAGGTGAGTTAGTATTATTCCTAGAATATATTTTGCTTAGGATCCCCTCCCTCTAGGTGAGTTAGTATTATTCCTAGAATATATTTTGCTTAGGATCCCCTCCCTCTAGTCTGAGAGAGTAGCCCTGACAAGCATTGCCAGCGGCCTCTTCCCCAAATCGATCTCGTGGATATTTCTGTTCGTAATCATATCTATTATTGGCTAATATGTCTCACATTAGAGTGCCCAACATAAATAGAATTACAAGACTCACAGCCAGTTTCGAGTGATAAGCTTTTGTTCAACCCAAAAAACCTCTTGTGCCCCGTCGTGTTTCATTGAGTATGAGTTTGATTAGGTGTTTCTGGGTTAGGTGTGGCCTCTTTGGAAAGTATGTGAGCGACGAATGCTCATATCCCAAAACAAGAAACCCACCAAGAAAATTGCGGAAGAGAGCCACCAAATCCTCTATGGTTTGGTCAGACTGTTTTCCCTTCACTGGACCAGCGGCAGATGGTTCGCTGTCCTTGCTCAAGGAAGTCGTTGCAGTGTTTATAGATGGAGACTTTGAATTTTCAGCGACTAGCACAGGTCCTTGGTTACCGGGCCCATCCATGGCCCTTCCGGAGCTTTCACCACATTTGCCCTGAGCATCGAAGTGCTCTTTTATTTCGTTCAAATTACCAGTAGTTGTTTCAGATATGGTAGGTGTTGATTGCGAGATGATGTTAAGAGGATAGGGTCACTGATAATGTCACAGGAATGAACTGTCCGGAAACATAGAGGCGCTATCATTACTCAAAATGTAAGCTGTCACCTCATTTGAGCCTCAGGAATCTCAATGGATAGAACTGCGTGTGAAGAAGCAACTGGTCATTCGAAGCTAATCCAGAATGGGTCGTTACTCTGAAAAAAAAATCGGCCTCCTGGGTTGCGAATACCAACTTAACAAATAGGGGGTTTCATGTTGGTGAATTCCAATGTGAATTCAGGCTGAATTTGTTCCTGAATTTGTTCTTGAATTCATTCTCGGAATTCTCCGGAAATCAGTTTTGGAGTTCAGGTTGGAGTTCAGTGTGAAAGCAGCTCAGAGCTGCTTTCGCACTTTGATCAGAAATTCCACTCGCTAACTTATTCTGAACTCTTGCTTAATTGTTTAATTTAATTTCAATTTACTTCATAAAATTATTCCATTTATTATCTCCCACCTATACAGTTCTTACAAATCCAGTAAGCGCTGTTCGTGCCCAACCATGTCAGTCCATTTGTCCTCTCATATCATCAATGCCTATGCCTCTGAAAACATCCAATAGAAAGAAGCCTCCTTCTGATCGTGTCTTGTGCAGCACAAATCACAAGCCTGGAGACAAGGCAAAGAAGTATGCTGCCGAAATCCCATGGATGAAGCATGATGAATGGACCTTCTGTCTCATTGAGTACATCGAAAACAATGTTGAATTTTGGCGGAAATTATTCTCTGATGCGACAAAAGATGCAAAAGCCGAAGGTTGTAGAAAGAACACTGCAAAGAATTCAAAAGCCAGCTTTCATGCTGTACTTGCGAAGTATGTTTTTGACGAAGCAAACAAAGAAGATGAGGATTTGCGCGAGAGTTGCAGAGGGGATGTTGGCCACTATACTAAATCTGTTTCGGGACAATTACAACGGTGAGTTGGGGTTAATAATTCATCAATCTATTCATTCATTTATTTCTAGATTAAAAAAGCGCTATAAAGAGTATTGTGTTGAACTTAGGGCAACTGGGGCGGGGTTAGATTCTACAGATATATGAGAGAACTCTGATATTGCAAACAAAATTGGTAAACTAAACTTCTCTCCTACCTAATCCTGAATACTCAACATGTTTCAGAAAAAATTCGCAATGAATGGCCATTTTGGGAGCGGCTTCATGCCTTGTGGCGTGAACTTCCAAACTTCAATCCAATTGGTGTCTCAACAACAGGCTCACGCGGGGGTTTCGCAGGAGGTGCAGCTGATTTATGGACAGCCCTGAAATTGCCAACAACTGATAATGAATCCGACGCTGGAGACAATGTGGATGATAGCACACAAATATCTGATGGTGTGGCGGCTGATAATGTTGAAGGTGGTGAAGAAGGTACTAAGGACATTGTACTAGTAGGTTATTCCAGCTTAAAGATATTCTTATGCAGTCTGTTTATTAGACTGCTACTAGACTTCTGGAACAAACCCACCTTCTAAGCGTCACCCAGCTATCCGCAGTGCTTCCACAGTATCTAGTGGTTTTTCTTCATCCAGATTATCAACGCCCATGTCAGCTACAACTACTACAGCTTCATCTTTACCTTGGAAAGGGAAGAAGCACTCGATTACTGAACTACTCAATACTGACTATGACCTGGCTGAATCTAAATGACAGCTCACAGAGCGCCAACGCATGCAGCACAAGGAGAAACTTGCAAGGTATGTATTCAAAACTCAGCAACTTAAGCTGGAGCAGCAGTGAGAGGAGAATAAATACAGGCTTGCACTTATGCAGGTGGAAGCTTATAACAAAGCTTCTTTGAGCACCTCACGCCCCCCACCTATTGTTACATCACCATCTGTAGCTTCTTTGATGTTGCCTAGTACCTCCACATCTGCCGCAGACCTCTTAACAGATGTATCAAGTGATGGTCTGTTACAGAACCAATTTGATTTTGGAAGTACATGACCATTTTTTAGCTAGGTTAAATAGATTAGGCCACTATTTAATAGAGTTCTTTTCACTCCAGAACGCTTTAATTCAGCTTGCGCTATCCGTTGCCATGAACCTACTTCATTTGGTGCTGGTTCATGTTCAGTCACATTGGCCGGTTCCCCATCCAGCCCGCATTCTACCAGCTTATTTATCTCTGAAATGGTCTCGTGCTCGATGTGAGAAATAAGAGTGTGTATAACAAGACATGTTCGAATCCACTCAAGCACACGTTTATGGTCACATTCATCATCAATTTGCTAATGTAATCCTTTGAGAGAAGAAAACCGTCCTTTGAGATAACTAACAGCATGTTCTGACTTGACCTGGACCTGTTAATAAAAATAGTAAGTTCACCACATGCTTAAGCTTTCAAAACACTTACTCTAGACACCCAGTAATTAAATTTCTTGTTAATTGACTCATTAGAGTATGGCTGTTTGTAAGGCGAGATTATCCATGGTTGCAATGGATATGCAGTATCTGCCCAGATCCATTCACCATTTATAAAGAGCTTGTCATGTTCTTTATATGTCTAAGATGCCTAGAAAGCTGTGGAGTCATGGGTGCTACCACAATAGCCTAAACAGTAGTTGATTATCCACAGATTTGGCAGTGTAATAAGCTAGGTGATAGACCAAATATACAAGTCAGATAAGTTCAACCATGATAACGTGAATACTTACTTGGAGATTTAAAGAATAATTACTTTTCCGATCATAATAACCCTCTCTATGAAAACCTGGCTTCTCTGCCAGTGGCACCAAGGTCCTATCCACCAAACAAAATCCATCCCTCCAGCCTTCACAGGATAATTCAGCAATTGTATCTTTTGCTTCCTCTTTTTCTTCTGCAGTTGGCCATCTAATAATGCGGTCATGGTGTTGCAAGAATGCCATCATCACACGCCTGGTGGCAGCAACAACACATCCTGCGCTAACTCCAGCCCACTGTGCAACTGCCTCTACTGAAGCAGCATTACCAAAATGGCTGAATTGAAAGAGTGTTATTGCAAGTTGAAAGTGAAGAGGAAGCTGGGGCCGTGGTACCAGAGGAGGAAGCTGGAGACCACGATCATGATAACTTTCCTGGATCTATGGATTTTGACATCCAACTTGCTGAGGACTAGAATGTGTCTGTCTGTCAATGTATGTGATTGATTACTTGATGTCCAGTCTAAGGCCGATGGGTCGACATTCAATTTAGTTGGTTATTGCAATTTTATAAAGTGGGTCCTGTGGACACAAACACAGGATTATCTTCTATCCAAAGGAGAAGCTTATCAAAAGTATTAGAGGAGACATGAAGATTTGCATGGAAACGCTTGCTGTTGTCCATCTGGAACTTGTCTAATACCAGAGAGAGCTGCGAAACCTTGTGTACAGTGTTGGGAAACAACACCCGTGTTTGTAGTAGATAACTCCTTAATTGTATTAAAGCATGGAGCTGATGAAGAGTATAAATATCTTCATCTTCAATATGATACGCATTTTCATCTTCTTCTGAATCATGATCCTCAGTATTTATTTCTGAGAGGGATGAAATAGATGAAAAAGACAAAGTAGTTGAAAGGGATGAAAGGGATGAAAGTGAGCTCACGCTCATGGTTTCCGAGTCATCTGCATTACTACCATATTCCACTTCACTGAAATTATCATTTTCGAGACTATGCATTCTTTGTCTAATATGCTGCAGCCTGATAATTTTTAATTCAGTAGCTTGTATCAGTTGTTGTCATACCGAGGGGCTAGGCATATTTCTGAGGTCGAAGTTCTTTTTTGAGTTGCTGAACTTGTAATGTGACCACTGACCCAGACAAGTTATAATTTATTACGAATTAATGTTAGTCATACCTAAGTTATAACTACATTATCTTATCTTATTTGATCTAGACAAAAATGCGAAAAGTGAAATGCTAAATGTGGGGGGGTTTTACATTGGGCAAACTTGGTCTGAATTCGCTGTGAACTCCATGATAACTCCGGAAATCCAAATGGAGTTCAGGAAGGAGTTATCCATGGAATTCAGAGTGAATTCAGAGTGAATTCACCAACGTGAAACCCCCTAATGCTCACTGCTCAGTATTGAATGACGGGTGCAAATCTTTTGGCACAAAATGACACTGCTTTCTCTTCTCATCTTTGATTTTGGGACCGTTATTTGGGCACAACCACATTTCATTTGTGGATTATCATTTCAATCTTTCATTTACAAGCTGGCACAGCAAGTCTAGAAGTTTTATTCAACAAACCCGGGCTACATGGAAAAGCATAAGCATCATAATTGAGTTAGCAAATAGTCACTTAATATGTTGAAATATAAGAGTATACCACAAGTTCTATTGCCACATCTCATTCGTCACGTGGGTATTTGCATTGAGAAAGATTGAGATCTAAAGTCATCTGATCCCACTCAGATGAACATGACACTTTTTAATGCCAATTCGGGGATGGTTTCTTTGTAGTTCCCATTCCCACAATGCAGTTTTTAATACCTTTCGCTGCGTTACAAAGGAGTCAATGCATATAGCATGCCACCTAAAAATACGTTCAATTCAAACCAGTCAGTCATTCACAGGTATAAACGATATGCACATTCTACCAACCACGCAGCAACTTCCTCGCAACCCATTCTAAGAAGATCGCCTTTCTCATCCTTCTCAATGAATTCACAAATCAACAAGTACACTCCCGAAGCCTAACAATGGGTTGCTCGAACCATACACTCATGTTTTGATTTGGCACTCAAGCTACGGCGATCTCTAGCCAGGCAGCCTTCCATAGGAGATGTTGTGCACATCTGATCAATGATGCTTGTAATTTCATTTTCATGAAGGCTATAACCGGCTGAGAAACTCAAGTCAACGACCTCGAGATGACATTAAGTTAACAATCCAACTTACCAGATGGGCAGGCATTCCCAATGTCAGTCTTAACTCAACCAACAAGTTCTTAGTATACTCGCAATAGCGCTACAGTACATCATTGGGACATTCATCCGGCAATGACAACCAAAATCAGCCGCAAGTTACTAGCTTGCAATTGCAGCTTCAATGGGAACATCACCTGGTATCTGGCGCGACTTGAACGTACTCTTTCTACCAAGTCGGGATAAAATGTTCAAACGCGTACGAGCTGGTGGAAACAAGATTGAGTTTTATTGCATTGTTTGTCAATGATGGAAAGGGTAAAAGGGCAAGGTAGTATTAGGCGAATGACTAACCCAGGCATGAAGGTGTGACAAAACACGTCACAATCATCCACTGGTCTCGACTCTCCTCATCATTTTTTCTACCACAAAATGCACCAAACAAGAAGATCCACATCCAGAGTTTCTCACAACACAAAAACAATTTTTAGTATTTAATGCAAGACGCGTTATTTTGCCATGTCCGACGAGTTACGAGGTACACGCTATTTCCCGACCTACTTTCAAGATTCTAATTTCTCATACACATTTTATTTGTTATTTTTAATAGGCAGCCATCGATTCTGCTTGCGGAAATTTCCCAGAAATACCCCACATTTCTCTGCGATGAGCTGGACACTTACCAGGGGCAACTCACCGATGTTTCTATGGAGTCATAAGGAGCCATGGTAAGTCGAAGTCCACGCTTATCAATTGCTTTGGTTCTTTGTGAGTCTCTCAATGTATCTTGATTCACAATAAGCTGATACCAGAATTTCCGGTTGCAGAATCTGAACGAAATTCGCATACAAATCCAAATCCACAACCTGTACGGCAAGCAGTCTGAGCTCAAGGTATTTCCGAGCACACGAGTTTGGCACTTGGTCTATGCGTGTAGACATAAACTGGGTGAAGGCCGCTATTGTATATTTCACTATCGCGATATGTTATTTCATGACAAGCAGCTCTACGAACGCAAGATTGGTGACAAGGGCGTTATTATGTAAAGCGAGAAAATCTTTGGTGGGAGGAAAACCGGTTATTTACTTGTTTTCACCTAAGGGGATAGAGGTGTCGGTATCATTTTCGCTCATTCAGGAATGGAGACCCCCGCTAGATATTCTGTTGTTTCTGTTAAGACAACTATTTCCCACTGACACCGACCACAAAAATGCTTCATACAACAACGGAATCCACGCCTAAAATCACTCCCACTCAAATGATAATTCTCGTATTCAACGAAAGACGTGTTATTATACCACTCCCACGCACCTACGGTGTGGGTCACTCGTGGGGTTCAAACTTCATAAATCATGTCCGTTTGATTTACGCATTTTATTTGCTATTTCACAGGTAGCTGCACTTTATGGTCGTACATATTCTTCAAAAGTATCTCTCTATCCAACTGTGAGGTTCCTTTCAAATGAGCTAGAAATTTGCAAGGACAATTCAGAGATCTCTAGAGAGGCGTCAGGCAGTCCTCTCCAGAAAGGGGGAATTTGTAGGTACAAACAATTCCCCGTTTGCCCTCGAACTCGGTTGAGAAGAATAGTGTGCCGACGAGGTGAAAGCCGTTTTGCATGGCAGTTGTGGCATTCGGCAGTTGCGGTGGGGGACCCCCCGAAATCGTGTGGGGTAAAGGAAATGAATGGCGACCACAAAGTCGCTTTGATGGTGTAAGGCTAGCTGTACATCCCCTGCAAACATGCCGATGACTCAACTTTATCCCTTCCCATCAATTGGATGAAATTCCTCAACCTACCAGGCTTCAGAAACGCCACCATGATGTTCAAGCTAGCCTTACACCTTCAAGCAACTTCGTGGTCACCGTTCACTTCCTGTACCTCACACAATCCCAGAACACCCTTCACCACAACTGCCGAACGCAACAACTGCCATACAAAACGGCCTCGATCTCGTCGGCACACTATTCTCCTCAACCGACTCGGAGTTCGTGGGCAAAGGCAAACTTGGAATCATTGTGAAACTCCACCACGCCGTCAAGCTAGACTTACACTTTTCAAAGTGACTTCGTGGTTCGGATTCTTCCCGCCATTTGTAGTTTGGGTAATGAAAGAAGGGTTTTGAATTACACCGGGGTGAGTTTGAGCTCGTTCTTGAATGGTAATAGAGTGGTGATCAAGTTTGAAGGCAGTTTTAACTTACTGTGGGAATGTCTGAAAAGTCAACAGCTTTATGTACGAAACTCACGCTTGTGGACAGCAACAGTGGAATAATAAGACTGTACATCCAGACCTCGATTTTGTGTGGTGTCGTCCATCATACATCATGGTCCACAATGATGCGGCAGCAATACGACGTCCACCACAACTTTGAACTGTCCATCTGCTGACGTCTTCAGTCTTGTCTCTACTTCATTTGAGTTTCATCCCCTTGGCGTTGAAAAATCAGGATGGCGATGGTACCACATGGGTGATACATCAGGGTCAGATGGGCAATGATTAATGAGCTTCAAGTTGTCTAAATTGGCCCCATTTTATGTGAGCTCTGCAGTAGCTCCGCTTCTAGTGAACATCCCTATAGCCAGCACCAGGCACCACCAGGCACCAGCTACCTGGCTACTAATAGCCATTGGCTACGTCATGTACTACCTAAATTTAATAGTGACCAGTAGTCACCGATGTCTAATAATAAATTTTATTGGAACGGCTTGTCAAAACCAGTGGCTATCATTAGATTTTAATGGAGTCTTATCCTGCAATTCCACGGAAAGTCTGCATATAAGTAACTATCCCTATCTTGTTTTCCAACCCTAATTTTGATTATGTTGTAGATACTTTCCGAACCCTCTACACTAAAATTTCTGTGGTTGGTGAGGGCGTTGTACATACTTAATACACCTTTGCTTATGATGGGTAGTTTTAATGTGTTTTTGGTACATAAATTATTTTTTCATCCATTGCCAATAACACTTGACATAGTTCTGGAGTCATGTCCATGTCTGCCATTGGCTCCAGAGTGAAGCATTCAAGTCAGCAAGATCTCAAAATTAGATCCAGTACTACTAGTAGCACCCAGTGGATGTCACTGGATTCGACTCGCCGTGCAAGACCGTACCAATAGTTCAAGGCCGAAGTGTAATGTATGTCACTAGTGCCCATTATTGGATGCCAGTGGACAGTGGGACGTTCACTAGAAGCCATCATACTCGAGCTCTGCATCTCGGGTTCAAAACATCTAGTAGTCTCCAGAGGAAGGTCACGTCACTATCACATCGGAAATAGCCAGACCAATCCACATTTTTCTCCTACCATCCAGGTTGACTTGTATTCTTTTTTTAAACTGTCAGAAAAATGCCCACATCAACAAAATCTGCCTCCAAAGTCTCTCACAGCTCAATGATAGAGTGATAGTTCTTATTTTCAATAAAAGACGCGTTATTATACCGTGTCCAATCAGCTACGAGGTATGTGTTTCTTCTCAATCACCCACATATCTCAATTCAATTCATACGCCATTTTTTTGTTATCTCACAGGCAGCCATTGATTCAGCTCGCAAATATTATTCCGAGATACCTTCACAATTAAACATGAAGTTCCTTTGCAACGAGTTGGATATTTGCCAGAGACAACTCGCAGAAATTCCTGAAGAGCTATGGAGAGACATTGTTAAGTACCAATTCTTGGGTATTGGCGACGAATGTATAAACATTAATAATCGTATTTAATGATGATACAAACGTCACCGTAATGTCATAGAGTGTGGTCTCAACCTGAGTGGGTTGTACCACGACAGTCCTCTGGACATTGGCTCTACTTGTCTTGACGTTGTTCGGGATCTTCGAGTCGTTGTAGAATCTCGTTGAGCCGAAGCTCTAAGAAGTCTAAAATGATCTGGTAGAATAGATCATCAACTAGAAAGCAGAAGAACAAGAGATGGAAGAAGTAGCGGATCCAATGCCGGAACAGCGTTGTCGCTACAGACAGTTTAGATTTAAAGCGTTTGGAAATGACTGAAGTGCTATTGGGAAATGAAGACTATATTGAGATATCAAACTAGGTTCAATATTAAGTCTGAAGAGAAGTCTAGCTACGAAGTATAGGAGGCTTTATATACAAGTACGCTAGAGGTTTGAATCTCAGTTCGAAATAGATAATGAACTTGAGAACGTATACATGTCATAGCAATTCGTGAGTATCATAGGTATATGCAGGGTCAGTTTGCCATGTGGCAAACATGAGGCAACAAGAACAAAGGGAAAGCACATAAGGACCTATGACTGTCATAGATGATCTCATGCGCGGTTTGGAACTAGAATTTATACCAAAGGTCTATCCGCGGCTTACTGTAAGTCCTAGGAAGACGACGGCCTCTAGGACTTCATAAAAACGGCAATGAAGTCTGATAAGACTTCTGGTCGTGGCGTCTATGAAGCGATTGTGATAAGATAACGTTTAAGTACGATAAGATAAGGGAATATAATAAGGAATCCGTATCGCTAGTGATGTCATGAATCGGATCATGACAGATGTGGTAAATCGCGTCAACTCTCTTACAATAAATGTTTCCTTACGGGAAGTATCTGAATCACCATCTCCGAGTACAAGCGCATCTACTACTTTGGTTCCTCGTGAGTCTCTCAGCATATTTTGATTCACAATGAGCTGATACCGGTATCTCTGGTTTCAGAATCTGAATGAAGGATTCGTATCCAAATCCACACCTCGTGCGGCAAGCAGTTCGAGTTCAAGGTCCTTCCTTCCGAACGAATTCAGCGTCTAATCGATGTGTGTAGACATAAATTGAGTGAAGGCTATCAACTCTACTACGACGGCGAGGGGTTATTTCATAATGACCAACTCTCTGAATTCAATATTGCTAACAGGGACGTTATTGAAGCGAGAAAACCCCTGTGGGGATGCCGGTTATTTACTCGTTCTCTCTGGTTGGAACGGAGGTGTCGGTATCGCTTTCGCTCGTTCCGGAATGGTCAATTTCTGCTATATATCCTGTCGTTCCTGTTGAGACAGCCATCGAGGGGCAAGGTCAAACGGTGGTATGGCACATGCAAACGAAAGCCAACGGCGATCTCACGGAGTTGAACACCGGATTAGATGTCTCGTACTTATTCTGCCAGGGAAGCACAGTACGCGCTTTTCCTTACCATTCTCTTTAGTTATTGATCATGGTGTCTGGTTTCAAGCATTGAGATTGTTTCTTCCGTTCTCAGTCCCCCAGCCTCTCCCAAGTTGGATGAAAGCGTGTCAGGAACTCTCGAGTATTTCAATCCAGTTACTCCCAATCTCACAGTCTCCCATTCAGTCGTAAACGATGATGATCTCCAACCAGGCAACCTTCTGTAGGAGATCTACTCATGCGCACAAATGTAGCTTTTTTGCTCTCAAGCCTTTTCTTTTTCCTGTACAAGTGATTTGTTGCACCCAACGATATATTTTGAGATTACAAAAAAAAAACACTCGGTAAACGCAAATAATAATAACTAGATCTCAGTCACAATCACCGCTTTTAGCACTCATCCTCTCTCGCACACGCTGCATATACTCCTCCAGATGAACCTCCAGCTCATGACGTTCCCTTACTTGATCTGTCCTCCATACCTTTGTCTCAAAATCACACCCCTTAATATCACATTTCACCACCACCTTCTGCAATTTTGTGAACGCCAAAGCATCCTCCAAAGCAATGACCCCGCTCACAACGAGCTCTTCTTCGGCCTGAGCATGTATAGCAATGTGTCTATACCGATTCCGTTTGTTATTCCCATTTGAAAACACCCGACATGTTTCTCCAGAAAGAGGACATTTGTAGGTACAGATGAATCCCTGTTTGCCCTCGAACTCGGTTGGGGAGAATAGTGTGTCGGGGAGGTCAGGGCCGCTTTGCAGTGTGGATGGGGTTGCGTTCGGTGATTGGAGTGAAGGACTTCCTGGGATTGGGCGACGCAAAGGAAACGAATGGCGACCACGAGATCGCTTCAAAGGTGTAATGTTAGGGCTGGCTTGAACGTCGTTGTGCTGTTTTTGAGGCATTATTGGTGTTTGGGGAGTTTCACCTGATTGATGGGAAGGGGTCAAATTGAGTTGTCGATGCGTATGCAGGGAATGGACCATATTACCATCTCCTAGGTTGTAGCTCTCATGTCCAAACTGAGATTGTTTACTTCCAGGTGTCAAGGTGTTGTTAATGTTCATATCTGCAATACAAGAATGACGAATCAGATTGTTGTTTGCGTAATGAGGATGGGTATGTTTCAAACTCACTGGGTTTATCTGGATTTTGATTCGGTCCAGTTGTTCGGGTTAAAGTCTAAATAAACATATTTGAATAAAATCATGAAATAGAAAAGAATGAGAATAGCGAATTACCAGATTATGAATCATGACATTAAACCTGTGTTCTATATATTCGATCAACGCTGGTGTGTCTTCCTCTCCTCCCCATTCATAATTCGGGTCGTCGAAGAAAGGGTTTGAATTACGCTGGGAGGGCGTTTTCATACAAGATTGTTCTCGTTTTAGAACAGGAGTACGAGCCAGGAAAAGCTAGGACAAAAATTGAGATGCCGGCATTAAAAATAGAGAAAAGATGTACGCCTACTTCTTCCCCTTTGCGTCTAGAAATTATAGTTTTCTGGATATCCATGCTTTCGAGAGCAGCACTAAGAGGGCTATCCATGACCTTATTAAGATCATTTCCTGAATCAATTGGGTTCGCTGTGTCCGGTTCCGAAGATGGTACCGGAGGCAATTTGACGTCTGCTGCCATTTGACCCCACTCCAAGCATGGTTTGTTTTCAACATCAACACTATGACTCAATGTGTTTGATTGAGCGGGAGTTTGTCCGGGATCGTAAACCCCTGCCCAAGTTGTTTCATATGTTCGATGTTCGGGACGTTTTTCTTGGAGCTATTCACACAAAAAAGAAATGCGTCAGTAAATTTACATGCTATGCAGTAACTTGAAGTTGTAGTCATACCAGAGCATCAACGGCGAAATAGGGTAATAACATGGTTATTCAACGATTGATAGGCTGATGTGTGTGATGATCCAGTTTGAAGACAACTTTAAGTGATTGTGGTACCTGAAAAGTCACCAGCTTTATATAAGAAGCTCAAGCTTATGGACAGTGAAAGAGAGCTGTTTCAGACCTCAATTATGTTTGGGATCCTTGCATCCTCTATTGTCCATGGTGACCGGTGACTAGTAACACGTCGTCCACCCGTCCACTGCAACTTGAACTGTCCAAATGTCCATCCACCGGCGTCTTTCGTCATTTGAGTTTCTTCTCCCCCTCGGCGTCGAAAAATCAGGATGGCAAGGGTGTTAAGAGTTTTGGGTTTTGAAATAACCAATCTCTATATAGATAGAACCCAAAACGCATCGCCCAGCGGCCCAGGCCAGGTGGCAGAGGCAAGTTGAACTTGAAATTCAGCGCTAAAATGCTCAACGCTGTTCGGCAACGCCCGGTGTTACGCTTTTTTCACGCTTTCCACACTGCTTGTTTCAATGACGCAGGATTTCTAACCAATTGTGCCCAAAAAGTGATCTTCTCGTATAGATATGACGCTGTACAACTCTTGCTAACTGAAGGATAAAGTGCGGAAAGATATTCAATCCGATGAAGGCTACAGAAGAAAATGCGTTGAATGACGTTGACAAATCGATATCCCTATCACGGTTTGTTTTGTCAAGTTTTCATTATGTGTTATCTGACTTCTAATCGGTGTACCTTCTGCACATAGTTGTTATATATCATCCGATCTACAATATTGCTGGGACCCGGGTCATTTGTTCTTAGTGGGTCACTTTCTTGTGAGCTGTACGTCCCACCCGTTTGTATATTTCAGTATACGCCTCCGTCAACAAGCAACTTATTTGATAAAAGATTCGATTCCCAGCCATAGAACTGATCTGAAAAGGGAACTTGCGCGAACATACCATTGTTGCTCTCCCTTTGTTCCTGACGTCATCGTACATCAATGTTCTTCTTTCCATAACATTTATACAGGCAAGCAAAAAACACATAAATACAGAGAATGGTAACTTGATTCTAATCACAACCCTTTTTAGCTTTCTTCTTCCCTCGCACACGCTGCGTATACACTTCCGGATGGACCTTCATCTCGTGACGTTCCCTCACATGATCCGTCCTCCAAACTTTTTTCTCAAAATCACATCCCTCAATTTTGCACTTCACCACCACCTTTGATAATTGGGTTAACGCCAAGGCATCCTCCATAGCAATCACCCCGCACGAAACAATTTCCTCTTCAGCTTGAGCATGTGTCGCCGCGTGACGATACCGGTTACGCCTGTCCCTACCACTCAAAATCGCCCCACAAGTGTCTCCCGAACGAGGGCATTTGTAGGTACAGACGAATCCCTTCCTGCCCTCGAACTCGCCTTGGACGAAAAGCATGTCCAAAGAGTCTGGACTGCTTTGCGGTGCGGCGGTTCGGCTGTTGTTGAACACTTGGGTTCCAGGACTTGAAGGGTTCACAAGTACCCGTTGGGGACTAATGTTTTGGTGGCTAGTGATTGCGCCAGCGTTATCCATGAATTGGTCATTGTCATGAAAGTTTCCAATACCCCATATTGGTAAAGACCGTATGGGGGGTAGAGTTAGGTCTTCAAACCTTTCATCCACACTGCCAGCGAATGTGGAACATCTCATTTTATCTATCAGGGATAGGCTACAAGTTTCCTTAATATCCTGATCATGTCAAAAAAACGCGTCGGGTTTGACATCATATTCATGTATAAGGGAAGTTACGCTACCATATTTTGACTTCCACTGGCTTCCTCCATTGGCCAGTCTTCTGTGGTCCGACCTGTGCTCGGATGAACGAAGGTATTTCGAGGGACATAGGTCTTTGAACCCTCATCGTATATAGGAGGATAGTTCCGGCCGTATGTTCGATATCCGTCATAATATCCTCGGAGCTAGTTACGAAGAAAAGCGTTGATAAGGATGGCAGTATTCGCGTTGTTTAGAAGTTGGAAAACCGTACCAGAGCATCAGCGGTAGCGTGGTCAGGTAATAACATGATGGGTAGTTTGATGTTCTGGACGAGTGAGTTGGTAGAGAGTTTATTGTTGGACATTAATAGTCCTATATATATGATACTCGAGCCTTTGGACGACGGGTGTGGACAGGTAGGACCGTCATGTCCATCGTTTCGTCCTGGCTTCGATTTCGATGGGCATGGACTTGAAGCAGCAGATGGTCCATTGAAATCGACCACGCGCGGAATGATTATTACAGGGAATGGTCGCTTGATCTGAATTTTCTGGACGCCGGCCTCGTACGCCGCATAGAACTGATCCGAAACAGGAACTTGCGCGAACATACCATTGTCGCTCTACCTTTGTTCCCGACGTCGTTATACAACAATGTTCTTCTTTATACAGGCAAGCAAAAAACACATAAATACAGAGAATGACTAATCACAACCCTTTTTTTTAGCCTTCTTCCCTCGCACACGCGCTGCGTATAGTACACGTCCAGACGGGCCTCCTCCATCTTAGGCTTCAGAAATCGTTAGCTTATCCAGGTTGGGGATTTCTGAAAGACGCGCAAATGCAATTGTGGTTTGTGTAAGTAGAGTTCCAGAAACTTGTACCTAGGACAACATTGATGCGAACCTCTTCAAGTTAGAACGGTGTCAATGTTGTTTTTGGATCCTCAAAGTGAATGGAACTTACACACACATGCTCAGAAGACTCAGAAAAGGGCATGCTATTAGTGTATTAGTTATTATGTAAGCTACTTTACATGTCCGAGCCACAAAAAACAACAGTCAAATGGTCTAATAACTTCGTAGATTGTCTTTCGTATTCAATGCGCAGGATGCGAAAACGCGACTGTTGTGCAGTCAACATCTTGAAAAACCTGTGAAACCATACGCGATTGATTTCAGGATATATACCGAGGTAGACGTAATCAACGGTTGGAGCAATCAAAGCACGAACATTTTGAATCTCAACTTGAGTGCCTGCCGCATGCCAATATAAACGTCGACACGCTGGGAAAAGATAGCTTTTTTCGTCAGAATTCCCCAGCAAGCTTGAGCGAGATCTGATAGCATGGGAAAGAGAGGCAGAGTCGGTATCTTTCCCTCTGAGGACACGAACATGCTGAGAGTACAAGTCAAATCTCTTCCAATTGGAAATATCGATGGAATTTGTAGAGCTCTAGAGGAAGCGTCAAACGTTGAGAGAAGGTGCAGTACGAGCGGGGAAGGTCTAACTTACATGAGGGTTTTTGACAAGGGATTCGGCGGGTCCCAGAAGCTCTAAAGCATTATGGAGATTGACGACTGCCCACAGAAAGTGTTTAGATGCTCTAAACCAGAGATTGTTTACCCGAATGGTGGCAGGTAAATCAGTCCCGGGTAGCCATGAAACAATCTCGTCCACTATATCATAAATATCGAGAGCACGATGCATAGAGGATACCAGGGTTGGGGGTAACGGAGCAGAGTAAACGTGGAATGGGGTTTCTGAGTTGAAAGTGGTAGTGCGTTCTTCATTATAAATTATGGGCCCAGTCGGTTCGTTTGACCAGTCCAGAGTTGGGACAGCCGTGGCAATTTAGGACGTGATCGAGGGAACGGACACTTGAGTGTGGACCACCATTCAAGTTCTTCGTCCTGACAATCGAGACCGGACCAGCTCTGACCTAGCGGGTCACTGGCGGATGCTTTCGCGGGCTTTACACTGTAATATACGTCAATCTCGCCTGGAGTACAACTGAGCGATGACAAAGACATATCACAATCTAGCCAGCTTTTAAATGCATCGTGGCAAACAGGCTGACTCGACGTGATATACGCATTTTGTCAATATGGAACTTGAGAATTACCGTTCGTTTACAACGTCAGGAGTATATATATGAGGCGAAATCCGGTTGTGGTCCCTAACTTGTGATTAATTGATGGATACTTGGAGGAAGGAGCCCTTCAGTTCTGATTTTCTTGAATGGTTTCCAGGACGTCCTTATGACTAACGGAGACTGCAACCCATGAATGTAAGTGTTATCTCATGAGAAAAATCTCAATCCTGACCACTCCTGACGCACGCACTTTTCTTAACTCTGAATTCCAATAAGTTGATATCAGTATTTATCACCCGCAGAATCCGAACGATGACAAGCAAGCAGTTTGTCTCTTCGAGCATCTCAGCTCAACACCTAACCGATGCCTATACAGATACAAAAAGCGAATAAAGCACCTTGGCGCACGACGGATATCTTTGGCAATCACGCTCATGCCTCCTAACCTTGAAAAGCTGAAGCTCGCCAAAATTCTCAATCTCGCAATCATTTCCTATTGATCAAACTACACATTTATTTGTTAATTCACGAATACAACGGATCTGACAGATTTATGAAAACTTATATCGGTCCTTTAATTACGAATCAATTCAGAAGTTTCTGAGCATCTGGTCGTGCATCAATTCGACATTTAAAATCTCGGGGGCGTCTAAAGATAAAAGGATGAAACCATTTATATTGTGTAACAATGAACCAAATTACTTACGCAACAACCCCCAGGGTAAACTCATGATTTTCATCGATGCCAGATAGCGGTTCATCCTCCAGCGCGGAGATATTTGTGACATGCAAAACAGTCGCAACCATGATTATGAGAGAAGTTTCTGCCAATGCTTTGCCAGGACATTTACTAAAAATAGGAACGGGAACGCTTAGAGACTAGTGATTGAAAAAAAAAGTAAGAATAGCCATACAGACCCGAACGCAAAGTCTGGTTTTTTAGCTGGGCACTTCCATCCAGAAATCTCTCGGGTCTGAATTTGTGAGTATCGGGCCCGAACTCCTTGTCTGAGCGGAGAAGCCTGGTTATGAACGTGCAGCTCCCCTGGACATATCTCCCAAACCCGATATCACGATGCGTATTTTCATGTTTTTCAAGGGCATTCAAGATGATGAACTCGCTTATTGGGGGGATGCTTTCAAAAGAGCTTCTCAGGATGTGCAATTTTGGGTGTCTAAAGTTGTTGGCGTGGATGTTGAGCGTGTCAATGACTCCTCTTTATTCTGTGTTCTTGAATGGGGTGGAATGGAAGTGTTATGAGTCGCTGAGCTGGAGATCGATGCCCAAGGTCTACATTGAGTCGATGATCCACGTTTTAAATAGATCATCGGAAGGGTTGGACTGGACGAGTGCTCACGCGGACATTTCTTTTTTTCTTTCAAGTGATTCATTACACCCAATGATACCAGAAAGATACATTTGTAATTAGAGACGAAAAAACACTTGGTAAATGCGAGGAATAACAACTTAATCTTACTCACAACCACTCATACGCTCTCGCACAATGCATAACATTTCCTGACTTAATCTATCCTCCATACCCCCGTCCCGAAACTTCACCCCTCAATATCGCATTTTACCACCACCTTCGGTAATTGCGTGAACACCAAGGCATCCTCCAAATCAATGATCCCGCTCGCAACGAGCTCTTCTTCGTCCTCAGCATGCATAGCAGCGTGTCTATACCGATTCTGTTTATCATTCCCGTTTAAAAACGCCGCGCACATTTCTTCAGAAATAGGACACTCGTAGGTACAGGTGAATCCCCGCTTGCCATTGAACTCGGTTGGGGAGAATAGGGTGTCGACGAGGTCGTCGGGGCCGTTTTGCGGTGTGGTTGGGGTTGCGTTTGGCAATTGGGGAGATTCACTTGATTGATGATGGGAAGGGATTAAGTCGAGTTGCCGACGTACATGCGGGGAATTTTGAACCATATTACCATCTCTTGGGCTCCAGCTCTCATGTCCGAATTGTGCTTGTTCACTTTCAGGTATCAAGGGGCTGTCAACGTCCATGTCTACAATACGAGAATGGCGAATCAGACTGTCGTTCGTGTAACGAGGATGAGTATGTTTTCGAACTTACTGGGTTTATCCAGAGTTTGATTCGACGCAATTTTTCGGGTGAAAGTCTAAATAAACAGATGTGAGTAAAATCATAAGATAGGAAAAAGAATAGCGAATCACCACAGGCCCGCCGGAACTTGAACGAATCCTGACTTCAAACTTGTTTTCTAGATATTCGACCAAGGCCGGGGTGTCTTCTGGCCCTTTCCATTGGTAGCTCGGGTCGTCGAAAGGGTTTGAATTACGCAGAGACGGTGTTTCCATACAAGTTTGATCTCGTTTTCGAGCAGTATCCAAGGAAAGCTAAGACAAAAAAGCTGAGATGCTTGCATTAGAAAAATGGAAAGAAGATGTACCCCTACTTCGCTGCCTTTGCGTCTGGAAATAATAGTTTTCCTGGTTTCCATGCTTTCAAGCGCAGCAGTAATAGCCCTATCCATGATCTCATTGATATCATTTCCTGAATTGATTGGATTCGTAGTGTTCGGTTCCGAAGATGATAGTGGAGGCAGTTTGACGTCCGCCGCCATTTGACCTGCTTGATCGTTTTCCGTGGTTTTCTGGTCCTGTCAACAGGTAGCACGTTAGCTCCGAGGCCACATATATATATGTCTAACATTAGACACCTTACCCTAAGATATCCACCCCACTCCAAGGGTGGTTTGTTTTCAACATCAATGTTGTTCAATGCATTTGATTGAGTGAAAGTTTGTCCAGGATCGTAGGACCCGGGCCCTGAAAAAGTTGTTTCATAGGTTCGAAGTTCGGGACGTCTCCCTTCGAGCTACTCGCACAAATTAAAGAGAAGAAACACGTCAGTAAATTCACATATTATACAAGTTGTAGTCATACCAGAGCGTCGATGGCGAAATCGGGTAATAACATGGTTATTCAACAGGTTTAATGATGTGCGTGATGATCAAGTTTGAAGGCAACTTTAAGGCGGTTGTGATACTTGAAAAGTCGCTAGCTTTATATGAAACTCAAGTTTATGGACATAAGAGCTGTTTGCGGACCTCAATTTTGTTTGGCGTCCATGGTCCACAGGGAGGCGGTAGTAACACGACGTCCACTGCAACTTGAACTGAGCAGTGTTCACAGTCCAATGTCCATCCGCCGACGCCTTCACTATTGTCTCTACTTCATTTGAGTTTCTTCCCTTCGGCGTCAGAATGAGAATGGAGATGGTACCGAGGGTTTTTTCAAAGACCAGTCCCTAGTCCCTAACCAAATGGGATCGCCCAGCAGCTCAGTGGCAACTTTAAAAAATTCAGCGCTAAAACGTTCAATCAGTTCGGCAACACGCCCGGCGTCACGCTTTTTTCATGCTTTCCACAACTTGCGGACAGGTAACCAATTGTGTCGTTCAAGAAGAACAAGGCAGATAATCTCCTTGTATAGTGATGCGACGTTGCAGAGCTCTTACCAATTGAAGGACAAAGTGCGGAAAGATATCCTTGAAATTTGAATTCGTACATCGATGAACGCTACAGAAGAAAATACAATGACGTCGGCAAATCGGTGTCCCTATCGCAAAGGTAATTAGAAGTGAACGTGACTTAGACTCTTCTTGCATTTAGATAAAGCACGGTTTGTTTTGTCAAGTTTGCATTACGTGTTATCTGACTTTTTGCCTTCCGCGCATAGCTGTTATAACTGATACATCGTCCGGTCTACAATAATATTTCTGACCAGAGAATCCTTAGAACGAAGCTTGACATTAAATCTCTCTTTCATATCCTTGATCAAAGGTGTATCCTCCTCGCCTCTCCATTGATGATTCACGTTATCAACGAAAGGATTTGACCGGAAGGGCGTGGAATCGGAGGGCGAGGAGCTGCCAGGAAGAAGGCAGCCTGTATGAGAGGGAGTATAGGGAGAAATAGGAAGAAAAAATGTATTTCA
This sequence comes from Dictyophora rubrovolvata, assembly GCA_029959195.1. NCBI lineage: Eukaryota > Fungi > Basidiomycota > Agaricomycetes > Phallales > Phallaceae > Dictyophora > Dictyophora rubrovolvata. Next base: position 283,408 of record CP114117.1, read on the forward strand.
GGGAGATAAAGCTCAGTACAACGCTAAAGCCAAGATCTAGTGTGTATTAAGAGATAGAAAAAAATCATCTGATGCTCTTTTTCAACGGGCGCTCTATCTTGTACTGGGCGGACGGTGAGTTTCTGAGCTCGACAGCGCTTGCACTTCCGGTTGCACCTGTTCACGAACGGGGCTCGGTCCCGCGAAAAGCTGAGGATGTAAATCAGGATGCTTGTATTCGATCATGTACACGTACTTCTTTGCGTACCCTCTGGGGCATCATATTCTGGGGTTTGGTAGCAACCCAATCTCCATCCCTGAATTGACCGGAATCCTGGAAGTTCCCAATCCCCCATATTGGTAGGGATCGTATAGGGGGTAACGTCGGGTCTGTTGACCGCTGATCCACACCAGCGGATGTCGAACGCTTCACTTTGTCCTGATCATGCCAAAAGAACGCGTCAGGTTCAACGTCAGATGTACATATAAAGCACGTTACGCTACCATATTTTGACTTTGATTAACTTCAATCGGCCAGACTTCGGTGGTCTGACCTGTACTCGTATGAACAAAAGTATTCCGAGGGACATAGGTTCTTGAACCCTCGTCGTATATGGGAGGATAGTTCCGGCCGTATGTTCGATATCCGTCATAATATCCTCGGAGCTAGTTACGAAGAAAAGCGTTGATAAGGATGGCAGTATTCGCGTGTAAAATTTGGAAAACCATACCAGAGCATCAGCGGTAGCGTGGTCAGGTAATAACATGATGGGTAGTTTGATGTTCTTGACAAGTGAGTGGAGAGTTTATTGTGGCGCACGAAGTGTGAATAGCCCTATATATATGGTAGAGTTTTTGGACGATGGGAGTGGACCAATCGAACCATCATATCCATTGTTTTGTTCCAGCCTCCATTTCGATCGGTACCCATGGTCTTAAAGCTGCACATGGTCCATTGATATTGTCCACGGGGGATAACCATCACAGGGAATGAACCATTTATCTGAATTTGCTAGACCTATGCGAAAAGCTAACCGGAGTATTCGTCTTCAAGGCTAAATCAGACAGATGGACCACAAACTAACTTTTAGTGAGGAACGGTATCACGTCGTCCAATATTGTGCTCTAAAACCCTGGATTTTGGGGGCGATCGAACGTGAGTGGGCTGAGTGAGTTGAATCTTCCCCATCATTGGCATCGAAGGCCGGGATAATAATGAGGGGTGTATTCTTTCAAAAACAGAGTCGTGCATCCTAATTCTCTTGAAATGTGAGGTGCTGGAGACGGTTTATTTCCTTTTTGCTTCACGGTGGACCTGAGCATGTTAAGGTAAGACAACAGCAGGAGTGAATTAGTGAGTTTAATACCAGTTTTTGATGAACAGACCATTGCAAGAACCTCTTTGCAATTGTTCTTTTAATTGCACTGAACAGCATGGGCCTTCAATGTTGCAAAAAAAAGAGGCGGGCGTGGTGCCGAGTCGCCGACCAATCGGGAACAGCCGGACCAGGTGTTTGGGCAACGAGTAGCTGGGCATAAAGGCTTATTTCGCAAACGAGCATGAACAGTTTATTCCACGTTTTCATATGCGACTATGTGAATCATGTGATCATTCAATAAAAATACATGTATGTCTAATAAAATGTGTGTGAGGTGATTGGATTTATATATTTCTGGAGATATTGTAGGTATGAAAAAAGAAAATTTAGTAAATAATCAGCGCAATCTGTTACGAACGCGTTCCAGATAGCGAGAAATTTCTGGTGTAAAGGGTTGTGTCGTGAGCTTTTGCATTTCCATATAGAATGCCGCCATATGATCCTCAAACTTGTAGACATACTCCATATCCCACCCGAAGACACCTATCGGATATCTGCTAATGGCCAAAAGAAGGGAAGCAATTGTCCCCACCGACTCGGGCATAAATGAGCTGCCTCCAAAGTTGACATACTGAAGATCAGGGAAGAACATTCCGCTTTGACGAACATCATTCTCCAATTGGGAATAGGTCTCCATATATGTCTTACTATTTGCATTGTTTTCCTTAAGGTATAATGGCAGAAACGTAGCGGCGGGTGTACCACTAAACGGTTGTATACCATCTTTATCGTGGGCGTGGAAACCAATACAAAAAATGTTTTGTGCATATTTGGCATATAAAGCAAACACCTCCTTTAGATGGAAGGGTCTGACACTGAAAACTTTCAGCGTGAACCAGCCAGAAGATACGCCACAGGACTTGAGGAGCTCGACCAGATTGTCTAAGGTCATCTCCACCTGCAAGCAACACAATGACAAAAAATTGAGTTTTTTGCAGTTCAGTAGCGACCGAACTAAAGGCCATTTGATGGTGTAAATTTTAGGCGCTGTCAGTTCTCCAAAATACAGTACTTCTAGATTGGGACACACTGTTGGAATGCTCGCGAGGAAAGAATCCACGTCTGTTTCGACATCCTCAATCTGCCAGTAAAGTGAGGCAAGTGCAGTGAGAGAGACTTGACGGAAAAAATTGAACACGGAAGGTTGGGGTATCGACGGGTGAAACCTAAGGCAAACCAGGGATGCGAACATTGCCCGCGACAACTCATCACCAACAGTGTAGTCTGTTATTTGATACCGTGTGTCACATTCACTCTCTGGACCAGTAATCATTAGATTAGATAGGTTGTGGATTCCTGAAAGACGCGCAATTGCAGTTTTTGTAAGGAGAGTTCCCGAAACTTCTACGTAGGACAGCGTTAACGCGAACCTCTTCAAGAGCTCATAGAATGGGGCCAAATGGTCTAATTTCGTAGAGTGTCTTTCGTAGTCAATGCACAGGATGCGTAAACTCGACAGTTGCGCAGCCAACATCTTGAAAAACCTGTGAAACCATACGCGTCGGATTTTGGGGTGTGCAGTGAGGCTGACGCAATCAACGGTTGGAGCAATCAAAGCGCGAACGTTTTGAATCTCCACTTGAGTGCCTGCCGCATGCAAATATAATTGTCGACACGCAGGGAAAAGATAGCTTTTTTCGTCAGAATTCCCCAGCAAGCTTGAGCGAGATCTGATAGCATGGAAAAGAAAGGCAGAATCGGTATCTTTCCCTCTGAGGACACGAACATGCTGAGAGTACAAGTCGAATCTCTTCCAATTGGAAATATCGATGCAATTTGTAGAGCTCTAGAGGAATCGTCAAACGTTGAGAGAAGGTGCAGTACGAGCGGGGAAGGTCTAACTTACATGAGGGGTTTTGACAAGGGATTCGGCGGGTCCCAGAAGTTCTAAAGCATTGTGGAGACTGACCCTCGCCCACAGAAAGTGTTTAGATGCTCTAAACCAGAAATTGTTTACCCGAATGGTGGCAGGTAAATCAGTCTCGGGCAGCCATGAGACAATCTCGTACACTATATCATAAACATCGAGAGCACGATGCATAGGGGGTACTAGGGTTGGGGGTAACGGAGCAGAGCAAAGATGGAATGGGGTTTCTGAGTTGAAAGTGGTAGTGAGTTCTTCGTTATAAATTATGGGCCCAGTCGGTTCGTTTGACTAATCCGGAGTTGGGACAACCATGGGAATTTAGGACGTGGTCGAGGAAACGGACACTTGAGTGTGGACCACCCTTCAAGTTCTTCGTCCTGACAATCGAGATCTGACCGGCCCGAACCTAGCGGGTCAACCGGTCACTGGTGTATGCTTTCGCGGGCTTTACACTGTAATATACGTCAATCTCACCTGAAATACAACTGAGCGATGACAAATACATATCGCAATCTAGCCAGCTTTCAAACGCATGGTGGTAGACAGGCTGGCTCCACATGATATACGCGTTTTGTCAATATGGAACTTGTGTATCGAAGGAAATTACCGTCAGTTTACAATGTCAAGAGCATGTGAGTCGAAACCGGTTGTGATCCTAAACCGTGATTAGTTGATGGAGGGACCACTCCTGACGCGCACACTCGTCCTAACTCTGAATCACAATTAGCTGATATCAGCATTATCACCTGCAGAATCCGAACGATGACAAGTAAGCAGTTTGTCTCTTCGAGCATCTCAGCTCAACACCTAATCGATGCCTATACAGATACAAAAAGCGAATAAAGCACCTTGGCGCACGACGGATATCTTTGGCAATCACGCTCATGCCTCCTAACCTTGAAAAGTTGAAGCTCGCCAAAATTCTCAATCTCGCAATCATTTCCTATTGATCAAACTACACATTTATTTGTTAATTCACGAATACAACGGATCTGACAGATTTATGAAAACTTATATCGGTCCTTTAATTACGAATCAATTCAGAAGTTTCTGAGCATCTGGTCGTGCATCAATTCGACATTTAAAATCTCGGGGGCGTCTAAAGATAAAAGGATGAAACCATTTATATTGTGTAACAATGAACCAAATTACCTACGCAACAATCCCCGGGACAAACTCATGATTTTCATCGATGCCAGATAGCGGTTCATCTTCGAGCACGAAGATATTTGCGACATGCAAAACAGTTGCAACCATGATACTGAGAGAAGTTTCTGCCAATGCTTTGCCTGGACATACGCTAAGAATTGAAACGGAGACTTTTTGAGACTAGTAATCCAAAAAAAAATGTAGGAATAGCCATACCGTCTTCCAGAACCGAACGCAAAGTCTGGTTTCAGCTTAGCACTTCCATCCAGAAATCTCTCGGGTCTGAATTTGTGCGTATCGGGCCCGAACTCCTTGTCTGAGCGGAGGAGAAGCCTGGTTTTATTTACAGCATAAGATCATAACTAAATAAATATTCAATGTAAATTTACCAGGAGTTTCCAAAACAGATAGTTCCTTTAGGTATGAAATATCCATTTATCACATCGTCTTCTTTTAACTGATGCGGTACTCCTATTGGAGCAGCTGGATGCCACCGAAGTGATTCATTGCAGAGTGCATTAACGTAGGGAAGATTTGGAATATCAGAAAACGAGGGCAAGTTATCTCTGCCGATCACTCTATCCAGCTCTTCTTGAGCTTTTTTTTGCACATCTGGATAAAGTGCCATCGCTAGGAAAAACAAACGGATTTGAGTTTCCAGCTAATATTAGTATAAAATTAATATATGTCCTATTAAAATAAGAGATATTTACCGTGTCGATTCCAGCGAAATAAATATTCACTGCCGTTCCACGGATCACCTCTTCAGCACCATCGGAGGGATTGGGATTATTGGCGAGATCTTCCAAGCAGTCCGAGACAAATGAAGGTTTATAGTTTCCTTGTCTCTATAATATTTTAAAACAAAAGTAGAACAAAATATCATGATACACTCACGAAAGATTTCTTAGCATATTCATATGGTATGTTTAGCATGTCTTCAAAGCTTTCGTTCAATTCCTTGGCCGCTTTCGGAAACTCCAAGCCGGGGAACCATGATGGGAGATGCTTCACTATTCATATCACATAGACATTAATCATAGACAGATTCGTGGTATGTTGCATACTTAATGGAATGCTATCAACCGTATATGCTCCAGGAACCAACGCTTGAGTGAAGTAATTCATGAAACGTTCTGCAAATTCCAGATAAGGATCGTTTTCGGGTAGAACGTCAATACCGTATGCAAACTTCAAGTCCTTTAATGATGTTATTAGGGTTTGGTTTGATTGATTCGTACCTGCATGATAAACCCTCCGATTACGTATCTAGTAAGTTCCAAGTCATTTACAGGCTCAGGAATGAGACGCTGCACAAAAGACCTTCAGCCAGTGAATAATCAGAGTTATGTAATGAGAACTTGAAAGAGGTTTTTATTGAAACTGTGAAACCTAGCGTTTGCCTCCAAAATCGGATGGTATGAAATGAGGCTCTTAAATGACAATGCATTGTTCAGTATCGCCCGGTGCCGAGTCCATTATTCACCATAATTCATTGCTACGAGAGCGCTTTCACCAACGTTCGTCCTAAAATCGCGAAATGTTTGCCAATTAACCCGTGTTTCATTGAAAGTGGACAACCTACAGGTCATGCATCATACTCGTTTTGGGTCTGTCCGAATAGATTGCACCTTTTCTATTGAATAATGCCCATTCCATATCTGCTGAGCTGATAAGAAGAATCGACTGGCCCAAAATATTCAGATAGACAAGATCGCCTGTATATGGATGAATGAATAAATAATAGGCAAGAGCAATATTTCAGGCACTGTATTTCTTAGCCCATTTCTCGTACACTGTATATTCTAAAATTCCAGACGGGAAATCTCTCAGATTACCCCATATAAGATGTCCTGGAGGACCCGGTGGTAGCTGAAGGCCTATATACGTGATTGAATACGGGCAGTAAGCACAACGGGTCATGCGCTAGGAGACGTTATGCTTATGCACGAACCTCTTGGAACACGTACCGTGGTATAGTACAGGAAAGTAGATAGGGATAAAGCTATAGAAGCAATGGCGATGTCAGAGAGTGATAAGGTCATCGCAGTGTGAAAACAGTTTCTGGCTACTAGTAGCTACTGGATGGGTATTTATTAATTCTGGCTTAGCTGATCTAAAAAGGCTTTTACTTACCGGAAAAACTTGGAGAACTATAAAGATCTGCTTCTATCCTTTCTTATCTGCAGTACCTTATTTCCTCCACGTGCTTAGTAGAGTCTAAATGTCCCATGGAGATGTTCAGAAAAAGGCTCAAGAAGAACTGGTCAGAGTGGTTGGGAGATATGGACTACCCTCGTTTGCTAATGATTGTCGCAAAAATCCTTAGAGGATTATAATGCATTATAAACCTAAAAAAGGTTGTCAGACGCCGAGGGGGTTTATAATTGGTTTATAATCATTTCAAGGCTCCAATAAACCGCCAGCCATGTTTATAAACTAAATCAGTGGTTTTTTATACATTGTAAAATTTACTTAAATCATCTTACTCCTGTTTTTTTTTAACTTTGTTTTTTTTCAAACTGAATCACAAGTCAGAGTAGCTTTCAAAAAAATTATATTGAATATGTATATATATATGTACATAGTCTATATACACTATGAAAGAGCGTAATTACCACTGCTACTAGACTAATCTACTGCTGCTGCTACTACTAAGACTACTAAGACTAAGACTAAGACTACTACTAGACTACTACTACTGTACATATGACGAATACCACTAAGTGGGGCAACATGACCGACTTGAAAATGAACGAAGTCCCAAGTTTATATGGGAACCTGATCTTGCGCACAGACCATCCTCTTTTTTGTGCGATTCAAGACATTCAGAGATTAGCCGATGAATGAGTTTTTAGCCGATCACAACTCAGGCGAAGTTGCAGGGCATTCATTGGAGAAGGGACCCGAAAATAAAGGCACAGGGGAGAAAACTAAGCTCTATACATTGTGAGATTGAAAATAAATGCAAAATTAATTCCATGTTGGGTAAATAAACTTGATTTGAATTATAAACCCCTTTTGATTTTTGCAACAGATCTTCCGAGTCTTCCTTACATCAGTGCACTCTGCAATGGACATTACGATGGCATCCAGTTGCTCTCGTTGCATTGCCATACATTGAGATTTAAAAGTTTGAGTATGGCGGGACAATTGCCACCAGGCGATGCATTTGTCGCAAAATCCGAGAGTCGCAGATCAGGCAAGGGTCCAAATCTGACCAAGCCTGACAGTCCTGATGGTGACTGACCGACTGGGTGCATGTGCATTTTACCCTCCTGACATCTGTCTCATAGTCCATCACAGCAACATCGACATACCCACCTGCCGACACTCCGATCACGATTGCCCAGACCAAATGGCCACGCCTCCACAGCAAACTTAGGTTGCCCAACGGGCTCACGAAGAAGGAGGCTTTCGCGCGCCACTCTATGGCCAAGTTATTTAGCTGGACTGCAGCGTTCCGGGGCACCCCTCAGCACTACCAGATCATCGCACATCATGGAATCAACATGCTCTTCCTCGGCATCCCCGACAGGTTGCTGTCAGGGTACGCTAGCGTCGTCCCCTTATTTTTCTACATTTATCTTCGGTTCTGGTCTATTTTATTTATTTCCATATTTCTTGTATTCTATCCCATCTCTTGCATTTCTCTCTCCTTCCATATTCCCATTTTTCCTCCAACAGGCGCTGAGTGCCCGTTCTCATCAGAGCCATGGCCTAGGCCCTGGCTAAAAGTCCGGGACTGGTGCATGTCCGCACCCAGTCCACAAACCGAAGGCCGCGTGTGGCCTTCACTGTTTCTCATAGTATATAGTTAGTAGCCCTAGAGGAGGGATCCCTAAGTTTGTTCTCTTAGGATCCCCTCCCTCTAGGTGAGTTAGTATTATTCCTAGAATATATTTTGCTTAGGATCCCCTCCCTCTAGTCTGAGAGAGTAGCCCTGACAGTTGCCTGATGCGCTCAACCTCGCCACAGCTGGCAAGGAGTACGACCTTGGCAACAATGCCGAGTGTGACATCGTTTTCACTGTAGCCAGTGAACATGTCAAATGCATCGCAATCATCCAACATGACCTAACGGCAGATCACAAACCCCGGCGACAGGAGCTTGGGATAACTACGAAGCCATCCTCAGTGAACCCCTTCCCAGGTTCATCCAGCGAGATCCTGGGTCACAGGTGTTGAGTGCGCGAATAGGCTAAGCCAGGATTCGTAAGCAATCAGTATATGCACTGTTCATAGGGCTATATTGTTTTGAGGTACCATTTAGCCGTTTTCAAATTTATTATCCTTGTATTTTCTCTTCTAATAGTCTTTTCTTGATTTTAGCTTTTTTGAAATTATAGCAGTTCTGTTTTCACTCAGAATTAGCTAAAACTGTATATAAAAACCCAGTAGCTAACATACAAATATCATCAATTTATAATGCCCTTCACTATTTCTCTCTGAGCACACGAACACTGGTTCCCTCATCCTTCTCTGCCTACCTCCTGATGGCGTATATCACAGGCCATGTTGTTGTGTTACCTCAATACCACTTCCAATGTCACAGAGGCATTTCCATACCTGAGAAGAGTTGTTCAGCGCAATCTCAATGCCACTCTCATCTATGACTGCTGTAACGATGATATTGCCCAGGCGGCCGCCAAGTTCAGCAGGATTCCCGGACTTCTGTGAGGGATTTGTTTTAGATTTAGAATAGGCTTAGTTCCTAATAAAATATAATGGAGTTTTGTTTAGGAATTGTTCAGCAACTAAAAGTCATGTTATTGAAGGTGAGACTCTTGAAGGAAGATTTGAACTTAAGAATTAAGTTCAAATTAGTAGAGATAGATAGGGACTTATTACTAAGTCCTTGAGAATAGAAAAAGATAAGAGGAAAAAGACCAATTTGATTGATAAGCACTTTGGTGCACAACAGTAATTACAAGATAGATTCTTTACAAGAAAAATGAGCCCCTATTTATACACCTTAAGCAAGTACAAATAGCTCCAAACATTAGTAAGAGAAACATCATGTGAAAGATAAGAAATTACTTAAAAAGAAAGTGAATGAATAATAGTGGATCAGGGGAAATTATAGTGAGACAGGGAAGTGGAGAGAGATGATAAGAAAATAAAGGGGTTCCTGGAACTAAGTCATCTGACTGTTCCTGAAAGATAAGATACATTACAAATAAAGGATTATTAAAGCAAGCAGGAACTAAAAAAAGAATAAAGGAAATACTTGTTTTTGGGTAGATAAGGGAGGAAATCATGAAATACATGACAACTTCGTCCCAATGTCGGGTTCCAGTTCTATCCCTACAACATCCGTAATTTCGATGACCTTGAACAGAAGATATTATTGTTTTCCCCCGATAGTTCCTGGAAGGAAATCCACTTCATTCCTGTCATTATGCCAGAGACCTTGCCAATCCTAATTGATGCTCCAGCGGACTGCAAAGATCACTTTTCAATGCTCAATGCTGCCAAAGGTTGGATTATATCAATGATCCAAGGTGGCATCAATATCACTGTCCTCTCTTTCGGCGCCATCAGTGTCGGCTATGGCATGGATCTTAAGACGATGAATGTCGTTGACTCCACCAGTGCACCCATCATCGACGGTCCGACGAAAGCGGAGTTCATCAAGGACCGAGTTCTTCTCGATCTGCTTGTATGTGTCAGGGTATGCTAGTATCGTCCCCTTATTTTTCTACATTTATCTTCAGTTCTGGTCTATTTTATTTATTTCCATATTTCTTGTATTCTATCCCATCTCTTGCATTTCTCTCTCCTTCCATATTCCCATTTTTCCCCCAATGGGCGCTGAGCGCCCGTTCTCATCAGAGCCATGGCCTAGGCCCCGGCTAAAGGTCCGGGACTGGCGCATATCCGCACCCAGTCCATGAACTGAAGGCCGCATGTGGCCTTCGCCGTTTTTCATAGTATATAGTTAGTAGCCCTAGAGGAGGGATCCCTAAGTTTGTTCTCTTAGGATCCCCTCCCTCTAGGTGAGTTAGTATTATTCCTAGAATATATCTTGCTTAGGATCCCCTCCCTCTAGTCTGAGAGAGTAGCCCTGACAGTATGGGCCAAGCTGGTGTTCCCCAACCTCCCAACGATAGGCCTCTCAATCATGTATGGCTTCAAGACTGGTGACAAGTTCTTTACTCCATCATTCCATGATGGCAAGCCAAAGGAGATGCCGACCAGGCAGATGGGGGAATGCTGGAAGCGTCGTGCGAGACCTGGGAACCCCTTCGATCTAGGCTTCAACTGGGCCATCTGTGACCGTGTGAACTCTAACCTAAACTTCCTCTTGGGAATGGAAATATTTGAATGGCCAGGAGGCATTGACAACCCTGAGTACAATCTCTTGGACACTGTTTAAAGTACTGTGCTTCACTTTAGTCATTCAACGACTGCCCATTGACTGTCTTTGTGAGTATGATGGCTTCTAGTGAACGTCCCACTGTCCACTGGCATCCAATAATGGGTACTAGTGACACACATTACACTTTGGCCTTGAACTATTGGTATGGTCTTGCACGGCGAGTCGAATCCAGTGACATCCACTGAGTGCTACTAGTAGTACTGGATCTAATTTTGAGATCTTGCTGACTTGAATACTTCACTCTGGAGCCAATGGCAGACATGGACATGACTCCAGAACCATGTCAAGTATTATTGGCAATGAATGAAAAAATAATTTATATACCAAAAACACATTAAAACTACCCGTCATAAGCAAAGGTGTATTAAGTATGTACAACACCCTCACCAACTACAGAAATTTTAGTGTAGAGGGTTCGGAAAGCATCTACAACATAATCAAAATTAGGGTTGGAAAACAAGATAGGGATAGTTACTTATATGCAGACTTTCCGTGGAATTGCAGGATAAGACTCCATTAAAATCTAATGATAGCCACTGGTTTTGACAAGCCGTTCCAATAAAATTTATTATTAGACATCAGTGACTACCGGTCACTATTAAATTTAGGTAGTACATGACGTAGCCGATAGCTATTAGTAGCTAGGTAGCTGGTGTCTGGTAGTGCCTGGTGCCAGCTATAGGGATGTTCACTAGAAGCGGAGCTACTGGTCTTCGTCTACAGCTGACCAGCATTCTATGAGGGGTTGAGGAAGCTAGTGTAAAAGAAACACGTATTAAGTGATGGGTAAACTTCCAAGCTTAGTTGTTTAGAGTAATATAGTTCTATTAGCTTGTGGAGCAGTTCAAACCTTTTTAATCATTCTGAATACAGGATAGACATGTATATGAATACATCCTTTTATGCCCCTTCTGAGAAATCACTATCACGAAGGAACTGAAAGAGTTCCTTAAATGCATGTTGAGCATCATCTGGCCATTTTTTATAGCAACTCAAAAACCTTTTCAAAACAGTCTTTGGGCTATAATAGACACATGATCTGACACTTAGAAGCCAAGATAGATTTCTCCGAACTAGATATGACTTTGATTCTAGTACCTCTTTAAAACGTGGAACCGTAGATTCGAGGTGTTTTCTCCGTGCCTTACACCACATATCCACATCTTTTTCATTGGCAAAGCGACACCGGATATGATACTCGGATAAAACAGCAGTCCAGAGTGGCACTGTGGCTGAACTCTCCCAGTCAATAACGGTGACAACGCATGAAGGATCATCCCATGATATAAAGATATCATCCATCTCGGAATTGACCAGTATGCACAGAAATTCACAATTGAATTGGAGGGCATCCAAAGATTTTTTAAATAATCTGTAAAATTCCTCAAAAAAAAAAATGAATGGAATTTCTTCAGGATCTTGATTCATTGCCTTGTACTCTTTTCACTATGTCTTCCACAATTCAGTTTGGTTAGTAATTAGGTCATACTCGGCATCAGCTAGTGCTTTCAGATATTCCAAAGAAGTTTCAAATGGTCCTTGTAGTGAAGGGGGAGAATATGGTGCCATGTATGGATGGATGAGAGGACTGATGTTCTCTCTGGATGCTTTCAGATCAGAGCTCGGGAGGGGACAGCCGATTTTCGGGAAATGTAGGTTAAGTAACTGGCTCTCATATTCTATTATCTGGTTCATAATCAATGCAGTCTCTGCAGGGGTCTTAATAGCTGGGTTCCACTACCCTATGACCTGAATTGATGATGAGATATGTTAAAATAAAAGGTCTATGAACAAGAAACATCGCTTACCTGCTCTTGGAGCATGTATCAACCTCTGGCAGGGTTGTCAGTTTTCCAATCGACTGCATAAACCATTGGAACAGGTATGGTGGTCTCTTCCCGAAGAATTGATAGAATCGCAAACTAAATAACTGACTTTTACAAAGGATTTATTGACTAGTGAGGGAGAACTGACCTCTAAAACAACACTGCATTCTAGAGTGTCATTGTCATGATCTGATAAGTCATTTGCAACACTGCAATTAACGCATGCAATAATATCGGAGCCATTGTCAAAGATAATAGCAATAGCCTGTATATTATTAGAAATGCCAAAGCCTTGGGTGTTAAATTCAAATTACTTGATTGAAGCCACCTAAATAAATAACACTCTTAGAATGTATTGCGACCTGAAGTAAAGGCGACTTTACCTTTGGCAATGCGAAATGCATTCACAGCAGTCTTGTGCATTATCCTTCCTGCTTCTTCTTTAAGGAAATCTAAATTCAAGTTATTTATTGCTTGATCTTGTCAGGGCTACTCTCTCAGACTAGAGGGAGGGGATCCTAAGCAAGATATATTCTAGGAATAATACTAACTCACCTAGAGGGAGGGGATCCTAAGAGAACAAACTTAGGGATCCCTCCTCTAGGGCTACTAACTATATACTATGAAAAACGGCGAAGACCACACATGGCCTTCGGTTCATGGACTGGGCGCGGATACGTGCCAGTCCCGGACTTTTAGCCGGGGCCTAGGCCATGGCTCTAATGAGAATGGGTGCTCAGCGCCCGTTGGAGGAAAAATGGGAATATGGAAGGAGAGGGAAATGCAAGAGATGGGATAGAATACGAGAAATATGGAAATAAATAAAATAGACCAGAACCAAAGATAAATGTAGAAAAATAAGGGGACGACACTAGTGTACCCTGACACCACCCCCCCCTTCAACCAGGCGTCGACCCGACACCTGCAGTCTCTCCCAAGGTCAGATTGGCCGTGGGCAGAACAACAGACCATTTATCACACGTGGTGCATTAGGATGCTCTTGATAGAATTTACCCAAGAGATCGGGGGCTGCAAGGTCCTTCTCTGGTACTCATTGATCATGCTCCGGGCCATAACCTTCCCAATGAACCTTGAATTTGAGTTTGCTCCATTGGACTCGACTATCCAAGACCTCTTCCACAACATAATGTTCTCCATCATCGCAAATCTCGGGAGGAGGAGGGATTCAAGAACGATGACCTGGGATGGTGTCTTCTGGTCTTGGACGTAACTTCACGACATGAAAGACTGGGTGAAGCCGTGACATCGATTTGGGTAGGAGTAGGCGATATGAATGAGAGCCGACTCTTGCTGCTATAGGAAAAGGCCCTAGGAAGCAATGGGACAACTTCGCTGAAGGCCTGGTAGTGCGAATGTCACTGGGATCGAGGTAGACCTTGTCACCAATCTTATATTCGGGAGTTGGGAGTTGTTTACAATCATAGTACTTGGCCATGTCGTCCTTGGCCTTGATGATAGCAGCTCTGGCTTCTTCGATAGTCGATGACATACGGTCTTTGAACTTGTTGACAGACTCGATTTTTGATTTGGGGATATGAGGTTCAAAGCCCATATGTGGTTGACGGCCCATGTGGTTGTTATATGCAAACTCAGCCATGGGAAGCAGCCTATCCCAGTCATCCTGTCATTCCGAGGTGAAGAGTTGGAGGTACTGTTCGACTTCTGCATTAACCCTCTCAGTCTGACCATCAGTTTGGGGATGGTAGGCTGTGGACGTGGCGAGTCGAATGCCAAGGAGTCGAGAGAGTTCCTTCGTGAAGTGTGCCACAAACTGTGGCCCCCTGTCGGAAATGATCTTGTCAGGGAGGCCATGCAGCTTCCACACATGTTGCAGGTATAGACTCGCAAGACCAGATGCGTCGATAGTGGTGAACGTGGGAATGAAATGAACTCGTTTGGTTAGCGAATCTACCACAGAGAGGATCGCATCATACCCATTAGATTCTGGGAGTTCAATGATAAAGTCGACGGATATGAACTCCCAAGGACGGTGTGGTATCTCGGTGGGGTGCAACTTGCCAAAGGGTGTGTGGCGAGCTATTTTTGTACGCAAGCAGAGATCGCAGGCTTTGACGTATCGTTGGATGTACCGAGACACACCCGGCCACCAAAAGGTTCGAGAGACCAGCTCCAGAGTTTTGAAATGACCAGGGTGACCACCGACTTTGGTATCATAATGACGTGCAATGATTTCTCGTTGTAGATCCTCGACATTGGGAATGTAGATCTTACCACGGTAGTAGAGAACATCCTGATCTTCGGACCATTCACTGGTATGCACCGAATGACCACTGAGAGCTCGAAGAGAAGTGACGGCTTTGGAGACACTATCCTCATGCTTGCCTTCTCAATTGGCCTTGCGAATCTGACATAGGAAGTCTTCCTCTTCTCCTCGGATACGGAATGTTTGCAGGGCATTGATTGCAAACATCTCGGGTCGGATAAGGGTGATCCCTTGGTTGTCATCCTTTCCCGATCTGTGATCTGCACGTCAAGAGAGGCTGTCGGGCTTCCCCATTGACTTACCCGGGATGTGCTGGAGGGTGAAGTCGAATCGAGCAAGATAGACTGACCACCGAGCTTGTCAACGATTGAGGTTGCGAGCGGTCATAAAGTACTCCAAGTTCTTATGGTCAGTGCAAATGTCGATGGGGTGACTTGCGCCTTCGAGAAAGTGTCGCCATTCTTCCAGGGCTCAAATTATTGCCAGCATTTCCTTGTCATGAATCTCATAGTTGTGTTCTACGGGGCTCAGGGCTTTCGAGAAGAACGCAACTGGGTGCCACTTACTGTCCTTGTCCGATAACTGCGAGAGCCGCGCCAGAAGCAAAGTCAGAGCTGTCTGCCTCAACTTTGTAGGGTTTAGCAGGGTCTGGGATGAGCAAGATGGGAGCTGAAGTGATTGAGAGCTTGAGTGCATCGAAGGCTTGCTGACAATTGTCGGACCAGACGAACAAGGTGTCCTTTTTGGTCAGACTGAACATTGGAAGCACAATATGAGAGAAGTCTTTGATGAAATGACGATAGAAGTTAGCAAAACCGAGGAAGGATTGAACTTCAGTGACGTTTCTCAGGACAGGCCAGTCCCTAACACCCAAGACCTTCGCAGGGTCCATTTTGACTGTATTCTCGGATATGACCATCCCGAGGTACTCAATCTTGGTCTTGCAGAACTCGCATTTCTCTGCCTTAAGGTATAGCTGGTGCTCACGAAGCCGTTTGAGTACACGTCGAGTAATACGATGATGTTGTTCCAAAACTCGTGTATAGATGAGGATATCGTCAATATACACAGCGACGACACCTTCTGAGATCATGTCCTCAAAGATTTTGTTCATCATTGTCTGGAAGGTGGCTGGACTGTTAGTAAGGCTGAAAAACATCACCAAAGGTTCAAAAAGGCCTCTATTAGTACGAAACACGGCCTTCCACTCGTCGCCTTCCTTTATCCACACATTGTTGTAGCCCCATCAAACATCGAGCTTCGTGAAGTAGCGGGCACCCTGCAACTTATTGACGAGTTCCGGGATAAGGGGCAACGAATAACGGTTCTTGATCATCATCGCATTCAGAGCCCGGTAATCCTGAATGAGATGAAGGGAACCATCCTTCTTTTTGATAAAGAAGACCGGTGAGGCCATTGGTGACTTCGAGAGTCGGATCCGTCCTGATTTGAGGTTTTCCTCTAGAAACATGTCCAACTCGGCCTGTTCCTTCGGTGACAGCAGGTAGATCTTACTGGATTTGGGCTCTGAACCAGAGACGAGTTCTATTGGGTGATCCCATTTCTTTGACATTGGTAGCGAATCAAAGGATTCTTTGGAAAAGATGTCGTCAAAGTCATAGAATTGTTCAGGCACGATATCGCGAAAACCCTTGGGGGCTGGAGCATCTGAGTTCTTGGCATGAGCTTGAGCAAGTCTTTGTGAAATGGTCTCGGTTGCGCCAACGCGATGGAACTTGGGTCCAGTGTCAACCATCGAAATACCAAAGAGTCAATCGCCATCCTCAAGCTGGAGCTCATCTTCCATGTCTGCCAGATCAGGCATGTCAGGATCTTCAGCCTCGGTGTTGTCAAGTGTCACATCTTCAGACGTTCGGATCTGTCGAAAGGAACGTTTAGTGCGGTGACCCAAAGGCCAGCTGGGCGCACAGGAACAACATTGGGGACTACAATGCGTCAGTTCTACCTCTCCAGCAGTATAGTCAATCACCGGGTTGTGGGCCTTGAACCAGGGTAGCCCCAGTAATACGGGATATTTTCCAAGTGTGGTAACGGCAAATAGTACGCATTCAGAGTGGGACCAATACCTCATAACCAGATCGACCACATGTGTGATAGCACCGGCCTGGTTGGGTGTACCATCAACATTGAATACAGGAATAGGTTTCGGGAGTTTGACAGTCGGGAGTTGATGTCTCTCAACGAACTCGCAGTCCAGGAACATACCACTAGCACCCATATCAAGCATGGCTTTGCTGGTGATCAAATCTCCTGTGTCAGTACTCTGGAGCTCTACTGAGATTTCAAGTTTCTGAGTACTGGCGGTGGCTGCGAGTTGATATTCAGAGGGTAGTGACTTCCACTTCAAAGTCGAGAGTCGTGGAGGTGGCAGCGTAGAAGAAGGTGTAGGGAGAGGGGGGTTTTTAGGAGATATAGCAGGGGTAATAGGATTCGAATTACTATCATCATTTTGTTCACGATCTATGTACAAAACGTCGAATCTATTGAATGTCGGCAACGAGGGTGTATCCTTCACTCGTCGCCTTCCTGAAAATCCTCTGTTGCTACCGATGCAGGAGTCTCTTCTTCCTCTGTTGGTCCAGGCCCTGCATGACTCTGTGCTTCTGCAATGTCCTTTTGGGCAAGGAGCAGTTCGACAAGGTTGTCAATCTCATCTGTGTTCACGAAACAAATGTCATGTGTGCGAGGACAATCACGCATGAGATGCCCAGCTTGTCCACAACAGTAACATCTAGTGGATTCTGCGGTCATCCGTCAACATGTGGCATCAACATCCATCAGGTCATGACGTTGTTGAGGAGGTTGAACCAGAATCGACGGCCTAGGCGGAGCAGCAGCAAACCCAGGAGCAACTGGCCTAGGAGGTGGGAATGGAGGTGGTTGGTACTGGGGGATAGTGGGTCTTAGAGGCAGGAAGGGTGTCAGTCTAGGATGAGACATAGGAGCCATCATTAAGGAATTAGGAGTCGACAGGGTTGGGAGTTGTTGATGTCAAGTAGCACTGAAGACTTCATTTACTCTTCTATCTTGGTCAAAACGCGCGCAGCCTTGACCCAGCCTTCAAAATCTTTGTATGTGGGTCGGCTCTGCATGGTAGCAACCTTGGACTGAATTGTCGGGTCTAATCCTTGTCGAAAGTGTGTTGTGATGGTGAAGCCATCCATGAAGCCAGCATGTTCTATGAGGACATTGAAGGAGTCCACATAATCCTCTACAGTTCGACCTCTTTGAGCATATCTGCTGGATAGGAGGAGATTGAAAGCATCATCACGTTCGGTTAAGGGCAGAAATTCCTCTTCGAACTTGAGTCAGAATTCTCCCCATGTCACGAAAGGAATGACACCTGCGAGGTACTTCTGTAGCAGGCTATTAGCAAAAATGTGGGCGCGGCTGTCGTTCATATACGATAGTGTCCAAATGATCATTTCTTGGTCGGTCGCGAAATCCTTGCTACATGCGCTCATATAGATCTGGACAGAGTTCCAGAACATGCGTCCTTTGTTTCTATCACCATCAAAGGACTGAGGCACTGTGGGACGGGTATTACAAGAATTTCATGAATCTTGTGTGGAAGATGGAGCCGATGCTCGGACAGGGGGAACATTGGTGGGTTGAGGGTTTACTGGGGGTTCTGACGGAGAGTCAGATGGGAGTTGAGGTTGAAGAAACAGTTCGAGACGAGATAGGAGTTGTTCGAGTTGAGTGTTGCACATAAGGAAATTTTGTTCCATAGCTGTGAGGTGTTGCTCTAGATTCAGAGTAGCCTGGTCGGGTTCCATGATAGTAAAAATAGCCTAGGTGCACAGTAAGAAGGATGGGAAGGGTCAAGTTATAGACGGAGCACGAGGAAGGACTCGAGATGGAACGAGTCGTTGTTGAGGACAATTTTCCAAAGGTGAATGTTGATAGAAATGACCAGTCCTGGGGTAGAAGTTTGTTCTACTGTCAGGGCTACTCTCTCAGACTAGAGGGAGGGGATCCTAAGCAAGATATATTCTAGGAATAATACTAACTCACCTAGAGGGAGGGGATCCTAAGAGAACAAACTTAGGGATCCCTCCTCTAGGGCTACTAACTATATACTATGAAAAACAGCGAAGACCACACACAGCCTTCGGTTCATGGACTGGGCGCGGATACGTGCCAGTCCCAGACTTTTAGCCAGGGCCTAGGCCATGGCTCTGATGAGAACGGGCGCTCAGCACCCGTTGGAGGAAAAATGGGAATATGGAAGGAGAGGGAAATGCAAGAGATGGGATAGAATACAAGAAATATGGAAATAAATAAAATAGACCAGAACTGAAGATAAATGTAGAAAAATAAGGGGACAATGCTAGCATACCCTGACAGAAAGTAAGGAAGATATCTAGAAGGAACTTTTAGATAGAAAAAGAGAGTAGAATAGAAGTAGAAAAGAGAAATAAAATTCGCTTTCTGGGGCTCAAATGTAGAGAGAAAAAGGGGAAAACTCCGAACTCTTTATTGTAAGAACTAACTAGAGGGTTTATATACAAAACTAAGACTCAGAAGTCCTGGTGTCCAGCATAGTCCAACCATTGTTCCAAAAATACCTCACATTTGGCCCTAGAGGTGTCCAGGCTCTGAGCACAATAGAAGACATGTCCCTGTCCAGCCTCCCGGTCTGAACTTCCCATGCTAGAGGTATTTCTATCCCAACAACCTTTCTATAGCCAAAAATGTGTCCTTCTTGTCCCTAAAAACTCTTTAAAATCAAAAAAAAGAAAGAAAGACAAGTTTAGAAGAGATACAGCTGCATATAGGCTGTTTCCCTTCAATAAGACTAATTATACTAACTACAAATAATAGGAAAAATACATAAGAACAAATAGTATTATTTTAATTATAATTTTTCTGAAAAAGAAACATATTTAAAGTTGAGATAATCCAAGTCTTGCTCTCAGACCCTGTGGGAACCCCACACCGCTCAAGCTTGCATATTACTCCTGCTCATGCCAGATTATGACGTAGGGACCCTGCTTTAGTTTTTTCAGTCAGCAATGTCTCAGTCCATAGCCATGAATAAAAACTCAGATAGCAAACTCGAGTGAAATCCATCCTTATCATGGTGCTATATGAGAGCGAGTGCTCAAGTGCTCAAGCACTCAACTCTTTCAGAGCTTTTTGACTTGCTTCCTTTGACTCTTCCATTCAAAGTATCTGGCTCAACACTTCCAAGCTGAAGACACCAGGTCTAGTTCACTCGTCAAGGTGTGGATTGAACCGTAACTGACTGTTGTCGCGCACCAAAATCTTCCTAATAAGGAAACGTTCCAATTTTTGGTTCAAAGCGGAGTTTCAAACTACCAAAAACTTAACCGATACACCACAGCCTCTCGAAATCAAAACCCTTATGAAAAATGGCCGCATTTTCATTTCACTATATATCATCAATCTCTTTGCCCATTCCAGCATCTCCCACCGAGTCATTACCCCCCTCTGACGATGAATCTATATCACCTTTTTGTTTTTCGCCTTCCAGTCCAAGGACATACAATTTGGATCTGCATACGACTCTTTATATCTATAGTTCCCAATATGCGAGTCTCGACATCGACGAAGAAATGTACCTCCCGAAGTTCCCTCCACCTCTTATTATTCGTCAATGCAGAAGTTCAGATTTGGTTCACCCCGGTCTCATGTTTGGAGAAAAGGTTTATATCAAGGAACAATTAGACTGGTTTACAATTATCAACGTTTATTCTACACCCGAATCAGCCGTTAAAGACTCATATCAGATTTGGTTAGTGACACAAGAAGGGTTCGAATTTACATTCCTGGTTCTAGATGTGCCAAGTCGTTGGGTTGTCATGAAAAACATAAAAACGCAAAAACATAGCCCATATAGACCAGCCAATCTTGTTCCTGTAGATCCTCAAAGGTCTTGTTTTTCACCCCATTCACCAGAACCAATATCTCTCCCCTCTTCTCCATCCAAACGATCCTTCCGAAAGATCCGACACATTTGCTCAAACCTTCTTGGACGAAATTAGGACAAAAGGCTTGATTAGGATAAGTGATTAGATTTGTATTTCATCTCCTTCTTTCTTTTTGGACATTTCATTAGCACTTAAAAATTTTGGTTAACTCATATCATCATGTCGGACAATAATGATACTCCTACTTCCCCTATTCCCCTTTTTCAACTCCCTTTCTTCCCTTTTGAATATCGTTCTTCTCTCAGATTCGGACCCAACCCTAATTTCCTCTCATGACTTCGTGTTTACAATACTCTTGTTTCTGAAATTGATGTCGACCCCTCCACAATGCTTCCGATTACTCCACAGCCACTAATGGAGATTACTATTCCTTATGACGATCTGGAGATAGGATATCCACGAGCTTTAACCCTGTACGAATGAACCAACATCAATGTCATGGACGAATCGTATGAGTTTGTCGAGTTCCTTTCAACAAATCGTCAAGAAGAATCAATCTGGAGACTGGTCTTTCATCATCAATTTCGAAGTTATACTCAATTCTTATTCATAGACACACCCCTATCTGCCATCCCATCCCCTCCTGACTACTCTGTTGGAAATCAAACCCTCCCTTCCTATTCCAATCTCCAATCCAATCTCGTTCAAGATCTGGTATTGTTAAGCGTTGCCATAGCCATTATTATTACGCCACAGCCACGAAGAAGAAGATCTCGTCAACAAGAACCAGATCAGTAAGAAGTTTGGGATGGTAAGATTATAGTTTTGGGTAAGAGGTAGCATGAGAAGTGCCAGATGGTGATTTTGGTAAAGCTATGCTGGGAATCCGGTTTCATCGTCTTCTTTTGATCTCTTTTTGTTTCTCTTTTGTTTCTCTTTTTGTTTCAACATATTTCTCCTATTCCCCCTAACCACATATGTGATTCCCCTTTTTTTTAATTGTATCCTCCATCATTTTCTCCTTTTTCTTTTGTTCCTTTGTTCTCTTTTTGTTTCCTTTTGTTATCATAATGAATGATGAGTGATCATTCCGCTTTCCTTTATGTTTCCAAACGGTATAAATACTGCATGTAAATACATGTAACAGCAGCAATCTACCGGAACGGTTGTCTCAAGTTTAGTTCAGTTTAAGTCAAGTTCAAGTCAAGTTTCGTCTCTAGTCTATTTCTACGCTCACGTCTATTTCTTTGGATTACTCTGAGTGAGGCCTCGGAGTATAAACTCAATGATTCGTATTGTCGTTGAAGCCTTACTAACTTTAAAACAGATTATCATCGCTGTATTATCGACGGCGTATTGACTCACCATTTTATCGCAACTCACGTTTATCGTCCCCCTCACACACACACGATCTTAGGATCATCATTTTTTTGTTGTTGTTGGTTTTATATCAATGCACACACACTCACTAAATATCATATTATTCCCCCACCCTCCTCCTTACGAAATCAGCATCTGGACCCGCTCCACAGAGACTAGACGGCCTCAAACAAAATATCTTCGTAGTTTTTCCGATTGTATATATAGCTATGACATTTAGCTATTATCTTCGGATCGTTACACCGTGAATCATACAGCCGTATCTGTTTATGGTACGGTGAGGAGCTCTAGGCGCCCACATCATTCATGATTCATTTTCCACACATATTCTCTCTATTTTCAGGAATTAACCTCCAGGCTTAGACAAATTTTTCAAGGATGGGCTCCATCGCTATATCAATTATGACAACTGTGCTTGAGTCTTGGAAGAGTCGGAACCAGTCATTACTTTGTGATCTCGCCCTACCAAAAAGGAATATTTCAGAAATTTGGCCCAAATGACATGAACTTTCTTTTGCAATTTTTCTGATATGTTCTCACACAACCACCTTTAATCAAACAGGCCATACCAAGATGTTCAACTTGTTTACTGTCTTTGGCACTTTCGGGAAGCATGTTAAGATTCAGAGTTATAATAGTGTCTTAAGAAGTGCTCTTGTAAAAGTATTCCCACATTGTCGCATGCCCAATCTGTCCCAATCCCATGTGGGGAACATGTATGACTAATCTGAATTACCAATAAAGTCATATTAATCTGTCCAAATTGGTCAATTTACAGAGTTCAGTTCAATGGCGACAAAGGTGACCAACAACGTAATCAACTCAAAGGACCATCAAACTCATATCGGTAGTACCTGCATATTACCCGGACTGACTCGGATCGACATGTCTTGGCACAATACGGCCAGAAGTATGTCTTATAACCGCATGGGCCATATCAAATTCTAGTCATAGTCATCCATCGTGTGTCGCAAAAATCGCCCAAGCCTGATCTGGATGGGGCAAAATCTGACTTGTGCTGATGCTCACTGAAGGAGGCTGAAGGTCCTTGTGGATGGTGACAGAATCTGACCGAAGCTTGGTCAGTGCCGCGATGTCCAGATCAGGTGTGCACAAATTAGAAACATCTTTAATTGCACTGTATGTACCTAAGAATATACATTACAATGTTATAAATCCGTCTGGGACAGCCGCTGCTCAAGGAAAAAGCATAGAAAGGCATCCGAGTCGACTAGGTCATTGAGATAAAAGACCCTTCCAGACTTGTCGAAGGCTGGAATCATATGGCAGCCACGAACGAAGTACTTCACAAAAGCAAATTCTGCTTTCTTTGATTCTTCAAATACCTGGCATCCCTCCCACTTCGTTTTCAGCCTCCACACCGAAGGTTCCAAGTAAGTAACTAATGCAATATCATAGTGCGTTTTCAGTCGAGTTTTGAAGGAAAATAAAGTGCGAATTCAACCAAATAATATTGGGTCTGTGTTGATCACCACACAGTCATACTACAGCTGGCCAAAAAATTCGGAATTACAGCATATTATGTCTCATTCTTCACACCAGTGTTTGATGGAACGGTACCGGAGATAAAGACATTTATACAGAACAAGCTAAATAATCGTCAATACATTTACACATTAAACCAGGTTGAGATTATACCATGAGTGAGTTGCATGGCTGTTCTTGTGGAAGTAATTGCACTGTCAAAAATTCCCTCAACCACCTCTCAAAATGATGAAAAGTCTGATCCTTGGGAGCTTTGACGTCTTCCCATTTTTCTGCTGAAATTCGGGGCAAGTCAGACCCCAATTTCCAATGATTTCCTTCAGCTACTGGTGGTGGTGCCTTGTCACCGTCATTATTGATCTGTTCCTCTTCTTCCTTTTGTCGTGCCGAGTCATATTCCTTGACAGCTAGATGGATTCTGGCTATTGCTTCTTGATTCTCATCAATTTGTGTCATCTGGAGGTTCGGTTACTCAAAATTGCATGCCGAGTAATAACATACCTGAGACTCCGTGTTTCGAAAATTTGTTTGGTTGTACGCTTGTTGCACTTCTTGCTGAAAGCCCTCACCAGGCCGTGTTGTGTAATTGTCCATTGATCCTTTCATTTTTAAATCAAATGGGAGATGGACGAGGGAGTGGTGCTTCAGATATTCATAGTTTTTGCCATATAAGTCTGTTAATTTCTGGACGAGTGTATTAAACCTTAGAGTAGAAAATGTCAAATTATTGTGGGAACATACTGCACAATAAGATTGGTATTGGGGCAGACATGCATTTAAATATGCAATGTGTTCTTTGGAGACCGGGCGTAAAACCACGATACTGCGAATGACAGCCAAAATGCGGAAACAGTGAATGACGGGTGAATTGGCAGGTAGAATATTAACCAAAGAAAATACAATGCACTGAAAAAAATATAAGTTTGAATTTCTATCACTTAATTTGGACTTACTTTTAAGATATTACGATAGCTGTTGCCATCCGCAAAATCTTTGTCAGTGATGTTGAGGAAGTGCTTAAGTGTCGGCCATCTAGGGATCTCCCGCATGCTTAAATAATGTGAGAATGAGCGCAGGTTGGAAAAATAAGAAAAATAAACTCACTTTAAAGACAGCTGTCTTTGTTCATTGGCGTTGAGAATGGTGTTGTTCAGCAGTACCCACTGGTGTTTCCCCCATTCACCTGAGTCTAATTCATGCAGCATGTCATACGAGTAGGCTAAATATGGGTCAGAATTGGCGATCTTCCAAAATGCATTCTATGCACATATATTTGAGATTTTGTTTGTCACGTAATATGTATTGCTCACCTTCACTAAATGCAGTCCTGTATCCTGCAGGAGCTTCTCAGCAGCTGTGGCTGGTAATGTCAGAGCTTTTTGGTACACGGCCTTCATATCTGACTGGGTTCGAAATGAGACTGACGTAGTCAAGTTCGTTAATGAATGACGATGGGTGAGGCAATGCAGGCAAGGATAATTTGCCTATGCACCCTGCTGTTGAGGGTGCAAACAAGCCAGAAGGAAAAATGTCATGATGAGTGTATTTTATTGGCACTAAGAAAATCATTATTTCTCTTCTCCCCATACTCTGCATCACCTTCTCCTGCTCGAACTTCGCAAAAACGCTCATTATTTCTATGAATAAGACTGTGGAAATTATACACTGGATTTATTATTATTTAATCATGTCGAAACACCACTTTCCGGGCCGGTTTTTCCATCGATCAAGGTATTTCATAGCCTTGGCACAGCCCCCTCCTCGAGCCACATGCTGTCACGCTCCGCGTGCCCCAGAGTCCAAACCCAGACTATCCTGAATCCCGTACTACATACCCCATATTTCCTCTTAACTCCAAGACCCGTACTCCATCCATACTCCATCCGTACTCCGTATCAGACATCTTCCTTAAGGGGATGTGTATTCCGGTCACTTAGTAATAAGGTACCTGGTTGTCATCTTGGCTTGCACTAGTCAATTCCCACTTTCCCTTATTTGTCATTATCCCCATTTATGTAGTTCTGCTCCCTCCTGTATTTAAACCCCAGCTCCCTCAGCTGTGGATCCTCAGTCTGAATATAATCAGTTTAATCAGTTACTCTCTCATCTCTAGTCCATCTCATACTCTTAATCCGTATTGCGTAGTTTGGCTCGGACTTAACGTTCGAGTCAACTCGTACTTATCATTCACGTTGTCTTCAATGACATGGACTTGTACTCCGTTGTCGTATCACACATTGTCGGACTTGTACGTACTTGCATACCTCCTCGTATTCCGAAATCGAGGGATATCGTAAGCTGGGCGAGTGGGCGCAACATATAAGTTGAAGCCAGGTCCCTCACCCTGTACTTCAGTACTCTGTCTCCTGTCTGACCCCGTGGTCTGGACTTCTTCAGAACTATCCGGAATAGCTTCGGGCCACCGTACGTAACACATGCTACCAATTAGACACCCTGTCTTGGCCTCTACAAGGCACGGAACCTCTTATATGCTTATTCACCGAGACTAATACATTACAAATAATGTGTTCAAACCAACACTCCAGCTCTAAACAATATCCTGGCTTAATTAATCATATTTTGTTTTGGCTGTCCTTGTTCCTGTTCCCAATCCTTTTTCCTTGGTTTTTCTTCATTTCCTTGCATTCCCATCTTGATCTATATTCCATATCCTTACATTTTGTTTTGTTTTATTCTAATTTCCATTGCACAATGCTCTCCCTTCATCTCCATTTGTCTTTTCCTTGTTTTATTTTCATATGTCTTATATCTTCTTCAAATTCACACTTAAGTAGAAGTTCCAATTTAGTGTCGGAAATTTCACTGTAAAAGCATATATAAACTCATCGTTTAGACGAAGAATAAACCAGTATTGCACTCCCCAGTATTTTCCAGAGAGAAAATAAGTTTCTAAGTCGCTTTATTGGTGATTTTCGAAGCTACACTTAGGAGACAGAGACCTCTTGATTCATCTGTCATTGCTCACTTAATTTTGTTCTTTTCAACATCAAACAACCTCATACTCAACTGCTATTATCTTATATCATTTCGCTCTACACTCTAAACACAGATTTGGTTCCCTGAAGATCTTCTGTTTATCTCCTGTACACTTGCATCACCGCGTACCACACAAGCAATATGCCTCTTCCTTATCAACGGCATGAATGCAAATGCCGGGGTGGAGAACTTGAGTACACGTATCTCCACATGTAACTGCTTCACCATTATGTGAGCATTTGCGGATTGGATGGAATATAACATGGTGGACTTTTTGATACACTTCTCGTTTGAACCTTGTGAACTCAACAGATGTCATAGAGTCGTCTTCATCTTCAGTTGTACTTCTGCCTTCTGAAACCTGGAAAAAAAATCAGACAAACTCTAGGGTTAGACATCAATGACTTACAATGGGCATGTAACCAATTAGTACACCTCCACCATTGTCAGAGCCATTCCTAATCGCCACTGGGAGGAAGCCGGCACGCAAGATTATAGGGTGTTTGATGACAGTCTTGGCTACGTTGCTTTTGTCCAGCCATAGATGTAGCAGTAGGAAACAATGCGGAACACCAGGCTCTTTGGGCAAAGAGTCCTATTTATGTCAGAAAGTAATGTGAGCTTAGGTGAACATGTAGTATGATGAACTACTGACCTGGATTTCCCACCATAGTTCACCACTGTTGAGTTTGTCATAGAGCTGTGTAAGTCAATGGCCCCGATAAAGCCATTTTTGCTCCGGATACCACATGATTGATTCAGCCAAAGTCGGATCTGAAACTATGTCCAAAATCCATTTCCAGGGATCTCAAAATTGAAAAGTAAATCTATATTCTTTGTTTTTAAAATGGTGTACAACTGTTTCCTCTTGAAACTGTCATGGCGATTCAATATAAAAATAATGGGATAATGATTGCAACTCACCTGAATACTAAAACAACACGCGGCCTTCAAAGACTGATCATAGTCTTTGAAGGTTTGAATTGTCAGGTAACTACCAGAGGCCCAACATCCATTGATTCCTTCTAGGGTTGTTCGGATGGTTTTGCGGTTGTGGCCCTTTGACACCATCAAATGGCAAAACTCGAAGTCAGGGTGGGTTCAGAATGGGGCCCAAGGTTTCACCTGAGGTTGAGGTTGAGGCTGGTCGGGTTGAGGAGTAGATGAGGGTTTGACAGTCTCTGGTTCATCCAGAAAAATGACTGTTGGTTTACGATAACTATGAGGGTGATGTAGAATCCGAATGAAGTTGTGCATGAAATGGTCGGACTGGTCAGACTGGTCATTGACTTCCATATCATCTTCTTCGGACTCTGGATTGTCTAAATAAACATGAACGGTGGGTGCTAATACTGTTACATGAACCGTAACATACCTGGCATTATTTCGGTAGGTGTGGGTGACATCTCTTGGGGTATCGGGCATCCACCTACATCCCCAGGGTCATCATCTGGGTTTACATTTTGCAAACATCTGTGAGCTTGCACCCGAGGTATGGCCTGTTCTTGACTTCGTTCCCTTTGACAAGATTTGATGTGTTTGTCAGAGCAACGTTTATTTACAGGCGAGGCACATACACCACACCATTTCTGATGGTTTTGGAGTCGCAAATGGCATGGAGGTTCAGTCCACATCTGAAGGTAAGGTTTACAGAGAATTAAGATAAATTAACGTGGACAAAAATTGAAAGATGAACTTACCTTGGTATCATTCCATTGATTACTGGGGTTTTATGATATGTAGGTAGCACACGTACTTAGCAGAAATGAACCAGACGTGCAACATGTGACATGTGACACATGACATACTCAGGTATCCCAACCAATACTCACTACCACTCTTTCACTTTATTCGTACGGCCACACTTATAATAGACTACCCGTGGGGTAGATAAAGGTGAGGTTTGTTCTCTACATTTTTAGCAGCCTCACTGACATGACAATTCTATAGGCCTCACAGTGGTTCACAGTTGCAGCCTGTGCTACCCATCCACCTTCGCTTCCAGTAGCTCGTTTAACCAAACCATTCGGACAGTTCGAATAGGGGGTATGGTGGCCTGCGAGCCTGAATTTGGTCGACTTGGGTTAGCTATCATTGATGCTGGCATGACTGTGTAAGTCTAACTGTGCTGATCAAACCTGATCAGATTGTCTGACCGACTATCTTGATCGGATGTAGATACCTCCCCGCTGAACGTATTCAATCTCCAAGTGGTTACCATCAGCAAAATATTTCTCCACTTGATGACTTATGTCATCCATGAACACTGTTTTTATATGCCACGCCGCTCACTCACATCCACTAGTCCCCTTGTTACTGTCAGTCACCCCATCCAAAGATCGAAAATGTCAAGCTCTGACAGTCCTTTGTCAGATGTAGAACATTCCCCTGATAAGTCAATAGAAAGATACAAACGGGTACTTATAAAGCTACAGTTCCTCCACACTATACAAACTGACCATTTGTACACAGGCCCTCAGACATCAAGAGGCCGAGAACAACTGACTATAAATCCTTATTGCCAATGAGCAGAGGCGCCTGGCTGAGCTCACTAACTGTCAACTGAGTACGCCCGCTGCCTCTCAACCATCTGAACACGGCTCAGACAAGCAGCTTAAGTGTCTCAAACACATCCACATTCCTGAGCTAGTAGCACGCACAGCTATTCAAGGAAGTGCTCGGAAGTTTACTTACATGCATGCATTTTGGATTCGACCAACCGACATGGACATTTTCAACCTTGAGCAGGATGAAAATTATGATCCCCAAACACAATTCACACTCAGCTCCGCAGACAAACAGCAGCAAGGCTTGCTGTTTGACCTCCTAGCCACTGTTCCTGCTAAATGGCATTCGGAGCTGGCAACAGACACCTTTAAAAAACAGGCAAGCCTTTACATTTCCATTGCTCATCTGTCTAATATACATCACAGTTTGATCATGAGATGCACCAGCAGAGATCGAACACGAGCACACACCTTCATCAAGCAGGACCGTTTATATTAAACTGTTCTAATGAAATATTTCATGACAAGGAACAATGCACAGCAATATTCAAAAGGTTAATTGGCTTCACAGGCCAAAAGAATGGCAAGGATGCTTATGATGTGCTCGCGCCAATCTTATTCAGAGAAGATACCGAGCAGACGGACAAGAGATGGACTATTTTCAGGCACCCAATCCTCATGAGGGTATGTATCATGCTATTCCTCATGCTAGTATATACTAATGTAGATTACAGATGTATTCTGCCCTGGTTCGCGGAGTTGGATCCATCCAAGCCCTCCCTCAAGGCCAGGTGACGAGGAGGGATGGACATGCGACTCTCAAGTCACTTTGGGGAATAAAGGCAATAACATCTGGGGCAATTGCTATGGCGGCCACCCTGGTAAGCCACTTGTAGATTCACAATTTACAATAATGAACTCACTGGAAATATTTAGGCCCGTTTTGTTGGTTCCGCTGACAAGTCTTTACTGGCATGTGGTGCAGACACCGGAATTAACTATCAGGTGGATTACGAACATTACTTCAAGTATCTGCACAAGGGCTTGCACCACAACAAACCTTCCGTTATTGACATTTTTCAAACATGGAATAACATATTCTATCTGAACATGCAGGAGGATCCAGGTGCTCCTGCACCTGATCATACTATCCATCTTTCAGCACTCTTTGATGAAATAGATGCTGAGGAAGGAACTGAAGGCATGGCAAACAACTTGAATAAAACCACCCCTCACAATCCCTCGCCTGAGGCAGAACCGTGTGCCCCAACACTTTCACATCTTAATGAAGACACGGCAGGTGATGCCAGTACCTTTTCAACCCGTTTTCCGACTGAGGGGCCAACTGGAGAAGAAACCGAACAAGATGAATCACTCATACCTATACGAACACTGAACTGTTGTGTCACTAGTGAACACACTAGTTTGGCTACAGCACCAACAACAGTATCTGTTGTAGTCTCCTGTCAAAGTGTGAAGCTGACACCCACTGAATCCATACAGACCGCTTCAACAAATAGGTTATGTCACCGTTCTACATCACCATTGACCGATGTAGAACCAGTCATGGCCATGGAAACATTCTATCAAGTTACTCCCAGAACAAGCCAAAACAAGCAAAGGCAGAGTGTACAAAAACATAAGGTCATTCAAAGTGATATTGAGGCCAACAAAAATCAACCTCCGGTACAAAGTTCCAAACGAGCTCGCCACAGCGGCTGATCTAAGAAGAAATAATCCATTACTGGCATAGATTATTATTCAGCAATATGTTAGTTAAACACTCGTGTCATAGAAATAGACTAGTTTTTATAACAAGTAAAGTGTCAACTAAAGCTTCTTTTCAATCTTTTCCAATAATTTAGCAATATTATCAAACCCGCGCATACAGCTAATTGAGGTACATCTCATCTCTGCAAGGATTGCTTGATGATAAACCTTCGACTCCAGGCATGCTTGCTTCAGTGCTTGAATCTCAGCTAACAGCTCGGCCAACTCATTATCAACTTGATGTGGAAGTGATTCCTTTTGCTTTCCAGCAGCTGCATCTGCAGCCATCTAAATAGATTGAATAATTTTGGCTACTGGGCTGAATGAATAGTAAGACTCACCTGCCTCTTACGACATCTGGCCTCTGAAGATTTGACAATCCTTTTGACATGGTCCTCTGTTTCAAAGCTTAGCTTGGGCTGTGGGCATGAGTTTATTTGATGACCAGTTAAATTCAGCATTATAGGAATAACTCACCAAACTTTCTTTCTGGATCTTCTCTGGAAGTGGTTCTAGACCAACCAGATCCGAAAAAGTGTCTGGTTCTGTTGCTGAGTCATCTATAACCACATCTTTTCCCTTATTAGACATGACAGGAAGTGGTTCAAGCAGATCCGAAAAAGTGTCAGGTTCCGTTGCTGAATCATCTATAACCACATCTTTTCCCTTGTTAGACGTGACGGGAAGTGGTTCAAGACCAACCAGATCCAAAAAAGTATCCGGTTCGGTTTCCGAATCATCCAAAACAACTGCGTTTTCCTTGTTTGACATAAAGAGAACTTGAAGTTACAGAGCAATAAAAAAAAACCTGGGCAAGGCCTGTTGCCATGTATGACTGGTTTCTATTTTCACCCACTGTTGTCTATGCAACTAGTTCAGGGTTGGTTTAAATTACATAACACCCCTTGAAGGATATATAAACCTGTCAGTGATGTAGTACTAGACCATCATCTCTTGCCCTCCTTCCACTACCTGGGTCACCAAAGTAAGGTCCATTATTGAATGAAGCGCTACCTGGTCACTAATGTTTATTACAGAGTCGAATACTAACCGGGTAATATAAATGGGTGAGTTTCACAAACAATTTCACAGCCTTGACCCTGTCTGACTGTTGATAACATTAGTGATGCGGCTTATGTACATGTATTTAATTTTAAAGAGACAAGTAGATAAATTGTTTATCAGTAAATAAATAGATGTATTTGTAAGTATGTATATAAAAGTGCATTTAATAAATATGACTATTCAACATATATACATTGTGCTGATCAGTGACGCTCGAGCCAGGGCAAAATAAGTAGGCCAAATATATGCCAATCCGCCTCCAGCCATTCAGACCAGGAAAATGTCCCCAAATCAGGTTCGCAAATTCCAGATCCTCACCATATTTGGACTCACCTCTCAGATCTGGCTGTACGTTCCATACCATCTCTGGGCATCTCTGATACATCAACCATAGTCTTGATATGGCCTCGGCATTCCTGACCGTCAACAGGAATACCTGATACACGTCGAGCAGTCCAGATTTCGGTCTTCAATCTGATCAGGCCTTCAGGCTCCGTCAGGCATACCCCCTCCTGACCGAGCCTGAAGGCCTGATCAGACCAGATCTGGCACTTCCCATTTTTGCGACATGCGGTCATGCTTTTGGCCAAAAACGATACTATGATGCAATGTAAGGGTCTATTACGGGAAAGAAGAAGAAGACCCTGAGCATCTCTTCTTTAAGTTTCCAACCGCCCCATCACCCTTTTGTCTGCTACATGCCGGTACAGTGCATACATAGCTTGAAATACTACCGGGACCGGGGACCTGAAATTTTTTTTCAGTCGCTTCCGACGATTTTTGTAATAACGGTATGACTCGTCATTGTCAATTATATTTTTAGTATTTTCGGTGGAGCCTGGCATCACGAGCCGAGGTTAACCTGACATTCAGATCATCACAAAAGAGGGTGCCAATTGAACACGCAAAAGTCAATTACATATCATCATGTGAACGAATGTCATAATGCTCCAATATATCCTATTTCATGACAGCTATATTTTGTCTGGGAGAACGTGTACAAAAATGGGCTGGGTTGAAATGGTGCATAAAACTTGATGTCTTTACGGGGCGATTTCGTATCTGAATATTCTTGACCGGCCGTTCAGCTGTGATATTCACTGTCAAATTAATAAAGCCTACTTCTGCCGCAATCACTGATGATCGGTGAAACATTCTCGTGGTATCCAACACCCCACAAATCATGAGAACGAAAGCGGGGTTAAAAACGGTGAAATATTTACCTATTACTGAAAGGTGTACCACAGGGTGACGAACAAGTAACATTATGGACCAAGAGGGGTGTGTGTGAACAAGAATTCCACGGCAGGATTGAGAGAGTTGGGAGTCAGCCCTGCCAGTCTCTTGACGATCTCACATAGGTAATCGCCACTGGAACCTCATCAAAGGTGGTAATACTAAGATACGCAAACTCAGCCTTTACAAGCTTTACTGGTACAGTTGATGCAAGATCGTCTTGTACGTAAATGAATAAATATACAATAGTTCGATATTCGTGCCCACATCAAGGATGAATCGATGACGTTTCAATCACCGCTTTAATTAACGACAGCTTCTGTGAATTTGGTAAGACCCATCCCAACAGTTCTATTTGTGTTGCTGTTGGTGTCGTAAACAGTTACGAAGCGTTCCCTAAAAAACCGGTTGAGTAATGGAACAAATTATTATATAGGATTGTCGTACATAAACTTGTTACCTAAAATGGGACCGAAACCTTCACTGGTGGATACCTTGCCATCAGTTACGGCCAAATAAATATCCTCTGTTTCTATATCTTGACGTGGTAAAATTTGCCCATTTGGTGGCAAGGAGAATATAGTCTTCCGAATAATTTAGTGAGATGATGAAATTCAATCACGTAACTCTCACCGAACCGAAGTGAAAATCTAATGGGAGTAAACCAGCAAGTTGCTTGGGGTTGATTTTCAGACGTTGGGCCTTTCGGTCAAACACAGCTCCGGTTGCACTCTGATAAGCCCTAAAAGTCTCAGAAGGGAATGCAATATCTGGATTTCCCGTAACTTTGAAAAAAATCATATCAAATTCCGGAAATAATATCAAATTTTGAGTCTCACACAATAAAGCAGGCAGGTTCGTCAGTTCTATGCCACCGTACCTATTTTGAACGTCGATCTTGAAAAAGTCATAGTTGTTCTAAACTACGCACGTGAGGACCATGTCTAAGGAAAAGAATGGTGCAGCCGCGAGTGACGTGGTGGGGGGGAAAAACGTAATTGTTCCATTGAGGTTATCTGAATTGTCGGGAACGCCGCCAAAAGAAAGGGCACCGGTAGAAACACCCGCAATGCCCACCGGTTTAGCAAGATAGCTGACAATGGATGAAGAAATCACGCCTATAAAACTTTTAAGCAACTGACGTTAGTTATTCGACGAGATTAGAATTGAGACCTTGTTGCCGGAGATTCTGTGCGGTTATGTTACCTTCCGGCGATCGACTCGGAATTTGTTTGAAAACTTACATCAGTCAAAGTGTTAGTCACAATAAACCCAGGCACGCTGCCCACGTTGAGGTTATGAGGTCCTGAAAATTGTTTAACTGATGTTCAGATCTGACTTTTCACGAACGAACCAATGCCAAGAATCCCGTCCACACCTTGAATTAATGAATTCCATGATTATCTTTGAAAACTGTCGGAACGTACCTTCAGCACCGCTAAAATCACTCGCAAGAGCGAAGCTTTGGTTTTGGACGACAAGGTTGTCTGACAGAGTAAACGTATCTAAAACTGGAAGCAAGTAATAGAAAGTGAGTAATAGTAATTATATAATCTAGATAACGGGACATACCTTCGATACTCAGCACGGAGTCATTGATAGCTGACACTGACACAGTTCGGCCAGTCGTGATTGTGGATGAAGTTGGAATGAATCCGGCTTCTTTAATCAAGATGTTGGCCATACCACTACATTCAGAAAGCAACATGAATATCTACTCAACGGTGCAAACATGGCGAGTATTTACGTATCCACGAGGAGGTTGTATAACCGGGCAGGGGGGTTACCAATACCGACCGAAACAGTGCAGTTATCCTTCATGAAACGGTGCGCATCCATGTTAAAGAAGCACGTTAGAAATAAAAAAGCTCACTTGACTACAGGTCATGGGGACGGTGAAGATCTCGTCTAAGATCTCTTGTCTGGTCTTCAAGCTGGCTCGGGCGACCTTTGGGGGTGCATTTTGTCGTGCCGTTTGAATAGGATGGCGAGCACGACCATGATTGACCTGTTTCGCAACCAAGTTAATACACGCGGAGTGGTTTATAATGCCGTGCCTCGCACCTCAGGCGTTCTGCGCACTACACTTATATTGGATATCGAAACCGAAGGTTCTGTTAGTATCTGAGAAGGACGTGGTGAAGGTAATGCCAAAATGGCGTTGATAAATAGGATAACAACAAAAATCGAAAGCATTAATAAATGGATAGGATGTTGAAGAAGAAAATAATGAGGTCGCCCTATTTGAGCAAAAAAAAATCTTGGCCTCTGATGTCCCTATGGCCTGCGGCCCCGTCTAGCCGTGCTGTGCCATATACTCCATATGCGACTTTTCATGCATAATATGCAAGGATTTATGTAGCTACAAATGTAGGAGTATATGCTAAGTCTAGTGGTTCAAGAAGTCTGGCCGACACAATTGATAATAACTTATCAGATGTCGATTATTCAACGCGGCGCACTTCGACTCACCAGTCTTCTTGTCCTCGGCCTTAGGGCTTAGGCTCCCATCTTTCGGGGTTCGGGTGCTGTGAAAATAGCTGTGCTAATTAGCGCCATAAACACCTCAAGATAATAATTCACGGTACCCTAGGACTCTTAGCTAAACTAAAACTAAAAAACGATGTCCATAATTCTAAGGAAGACAAATAAAGAGCGAAGAGAATACTAACAACTTAAATATGTATGGTTGGGGATGGTGGGAGCCCTTGTAAGCCGGCCCTCTTTCAAGTCCTTCAAGTCCCCTCTTCTTTAGACCAACCCTAACACGTTCCCATCAAACCGTTCACTCTCACTTTGCCAAATGGGGAGAAGACTGATGAGTGGAAGTGCGCCGTGTTGAATTGAATATTCGACATCTGATGGGTTATCAATTGTGTCGGTTTGGATTCAAAGAAGGCCTAAGGGCTCGGTGCGTGGAAGGGAGGTGGTGGGCAGACCTTCCCTTCCGCGACTGGGTCTCTCATCTCAGTGCGCCTCTACATGTCGACGTCTATAAGTCGGGCACCGCTGTCATGGCTTGATTACGAGCTACCGACGACCGTATATATACGAGGCGAGATTTTGATAGTGAGACATGTCCATGGGCGGGATGGGCGAGGAAGAAAATAAAAGAAAAAGGAAGCAAAAAAAAGGGAATCTAAGGAGTATCCGGATCCCCGCCGCTGTGGTGGGCAATGAGATGGGCGGTCAAGTGTCACACATGTCACATGTCGCCATATCCACCGTTCACCACGACAACGCTTACCTGCTCCGCTGGCACTCTTGTCCCTTTGATGTTGAAGTCTGGTTAGAGGACTTACGACGGGTGCCGCAATTCGTTATACGAATCTCCGACATCGATAAAACACCGCCCACAAGGCCTTTTTGTCATCGTCATAATCTATTTTATCGTCCTCTTCACTCTTATGATCCCGATTACAACGATCATCGAATTGAAACAGTCGCAGTAACGAAAAGCAAGCGATCCGTATCATCACGCACATCTGGAAATGGGCGCGACACAAGAACATACCACAAGGAGGTATTCTAGAAACCTTTGGCACTCACGGCGAGATCTTCATTGTCGTCAATGACACCATGCGCGCGAGCGAAACGTCGACACCTCATACATAACAACCACCGACTCACATCCACGGCTGTAGCGCTTTACCCGAAGGACTCGCCGCATTCCAATAATGAGACGGGTGTTGCGGGTTCACTCCGGGCTTATACATATTTTGAGATAGATGCGATGTAGCAAACATGGGGCAATCTGATGGATAATAAATCTGATTTACACCCACAAGGTATGGCAGTTTCATAACAATATCAGTTGGAATATGTTTCAAATGTCCGAAGCATACTCAACACGTTTTCGGAACAATTCCGTTAACTTTCACCTAGCTGCGTTTTAGTTAGGAACAACGGTTATTTTAAACTGCGATGTCTTTGTTGTTCTTCGACCTCGCCATTGCTCCTATAGGATTATCCCTATCTACGTTTCTGAAGTACATTGATTTCACCTCGCGTCCGTCCGTATGCCTTCCCTGATGATTTATGATGGCCCTACGTCCCAGACTTGGTGTTTAACTTAACGATGAGCTTATTAAATCATGTAAACACTGTCAGGGTAAATCGAACCATAAAATTGAGTAAATGCCACGTCACGGGCAGCACTGAATTGCGGTTATCATTCACAATATGCGGGTTTTTTTGGTCACGAATTGTCTACCTCTGCTTTGTTTTTCACCATTCCATTTGTCTTTACAGTTACTTGGTCCAGGGATGTGTTACTCGTCACTCTACGTATACTCAAATACCTCGGCGATCTGTTAAAACTTAAGGCTGTTCTTTTTACCGGGCGCGTTGAATTAGTCATAACTATGTAGTTTATTTGCCCATCGTTCTCACCGCATACCTTTGGTAAAGCCGTTTGAAAACTGTCTGTTGTATCCGAAGTAATCAATGACTTATCAAACTTCCATAGCAGATTTCAATGGAGGAATCAGTAACACTCTTCTTCTCGAC
Source organism: Dictyophora rubrovolvata (assembly GCA_029959195.1). Taxonomy (NCBI): domain Eukaryota; kingdom Fungi; phylum Basidiomycota; class Agaricomycetes; order Phallales; family Phallaceae; genus Dictyophora; species Dictyophora rubrovolvata. The sequence goes on from CP114117.1 coordinate 321,122, forward strand.
CTTGGAATGATGCCGAGAACAACGATCCAAACGGTCACAGCAACGAAGGGAAAGGGGGTCCGTACAGTCACTCGGAGAAAATGAATATCAAGAAATGAGTCCCACTAGAGTCCTTATAAGAGGGAAGTCCTTTTTCACCGCTGTGCTTACTAGTCGTCAGGGTTGTGTGCTGACAACGAAGTTAGATTTTGCATAACTGTCACCCGTTTACCTTCTTGATACATATACCGCACGGGGCTTGACTTCTGCTTCTATCCTTTCTTATCTGTGGCACCTTATTGCATCCACGTGCTTAGTAGAGCCTAAACGTCCCACGGAGCTTTCCGTGTCCAGGGAAGAATTATCCCATTGGACCGCAGGTACGTACGCGTAGGAGGTATTTCGAATAACCTCAATGACAATGTTGGTGGGTAGGTCCAGGCGACTCGTTAGTACTGCGTGAAGGTGGTCGCGGGAGTCGGGCCGTGGAGGAGAGTACTAGGGGTAGGAATTTCCGATTGTGTAGGAGTTGATATTCTTTAGATGGAATGCTGCCAATTTGTAAACGGCAATTATGTATACTGTGTGAATGTCGGAGCCGACATGCGACTCACGATGAAGGTCAGATGCCTTGTGCGTGTGTGCGGCCCCAATGAGGTCCGATATAATACCCAGCGATTGGGTCGTAGTCAAACGCTCGAAGCATGCTGAATCGGACTAGTCAAATATTATCCTGATGAAGAACCTCTCAGCCGAGCACGAATAAATACCCACCTAGTCTCGCACCATCCAGGAACAGCAGCTGTTTTGCACTACGATGTCTCTGTCATTTTTCGACATCGCCATTACTTCTATAGGTTTATCCCTATCTGTACTGCTGTATTATACAGTAATACGCATCCCAAAAGGTTTGTATTTTTCCCTACTTCATTCATTACCCATCGTGTTCAATCTTATATCTTGTACGATAGGCCTTCGCTTACCACCGGGTCCTCCAGGACACCCTATATTGGGCAATTTAAAAGATTATCCATCCGGAACTTTGGAATACCCAGTGTTCGAGGAATGGGCTCAAAAATATGGTACCCAAACTTCTGCTTCTGTTCATTACTCGATTACCATCATTCCTAAGGCGACCTTGTACACCTGAATGTCTTGGGCCAATCGGTTCTCATCGTCAATTCGGCGGATATGGAACGGGAATTATTCAACAAAAAAGGTGCAATCTACTCGGGCAGACCCCAAACGATAATGATGCATGACTTGTAATTTTTTATCTTGAAATGAAACTTTAATTCATTGACAAATGATTTTTGACGGCGTAGGACGAATTTAGGTAACGCTGCCATCTTTTCGATGGATTATGGTGAACGATGGACTCGACACCGGGCGATGCTACATGACGTATTATCCCTCAAGAACCTCGTTTCTTTTCAGCCGATCTTGGAGGCGAATGCCAGGTCTTATAACTTCATTTTTTATTCCTCAGTTTTAATTGACTAACTCTCCGTTGAGCTGAAGGTCTTTTGCGCAACGCCTTATTGCTGAGCCCGTGAATGACCTGAAACTCATCAGAGATGTAATTGGAGGATTTATTATACGGGTATGAACTCATTTTTTACAGGATAATAAGATCGCTGAATGGTTTGAAGTTTGCCTACGGCATTGATGTTCTACCTGAAAACGATCCGTTCGTGAAAGTTGCAGAGCGTTTGACGGATTCTGCTTCACGAGCAATAATTCCTGGAGCATTCAAAGTTGATAGCATTCCAATCAGTGAGTGATATTTATAAAACTGGGTATATATAAATCATACTCATGTGATCCCTAATAGTGAAGTATCTTCCGTCATGGTTACCCGGTTTACAATTTCCGAAAGCTGCTGAAGAAATAAACAAAAGCTTTCAAGATATGCTAAATATTCCATACGATTACGCCAAGAAAGCTTTCGTGAGTACCTTGTCTTGGTTCGCATTATCCTTCTTCGTTTATAGAAAAGGACGTAGAACCAAGGAAACTACAATCCTTCGTTCGTGTCAAATCACCTGGAAGATCTCGCTAATAATCCCAATCCTCCCGATGATGCCGAAAAGGTGATTCGTGAAGTAGCTGTAGCCATATATGCAGCCGGAATTGATACGGTATATGATCTTTTTTTCTTTCTTCGAAGAATGTATTCAAAAATGTCAATCATTAGCTGGATACTCAAATCCGTCTATTTTTCCTAGCAATGTCACTTTATCCAGATATTCAGAAAAAGGCTCAAGAAGAACTGGACAGAGTGGTTGGGAGGGATGGTCTACCCTCGTTTGCTGATCTTCCGAGTCTTCCTTACGTCAGTGCACTCTGCAGTGAATCATTACGATGGCATCCGGTCGCCCCCATTGCATTGCCACATAAATTGGGTCGGGATGACGTCATAAATGGATACTTTATACCTAAAGACACAATTTGTCTCGGAAATACCTGGTGAATAAGAGCTGTTTAGTGTAACTCCTTGATTTCGATCTAATTGCGATTAGGTTCCTCCTCCGGTCAGAGAAAGATTACGGGCCTGATACTAATGAATTCAAGCCGGAAAGATTTTTGGATGGGAGTGCCAAATTGAAGCCAGAAGTTGTATTCGGATATGGACGACGGTATGACTATACCGTGTTATTGCGGAGTCATTTCTCTCAAAATACTTTCGTTTCTCCTGATTGCTAGCATTTGTCCTGGAAAAGCATTGGTGGAAACATTCTTCAGCATTATTGTCGCAACTGTTTTGCACGTCACAGATATTTCCACGCTAGAGGATGAACCTCTGTCGCGCATCCTTGAGAACCGTGATTTCGCCCCAGGGGTTGTAGCGTAAGTTCACAATTCATTAATGGATTGCAGAAAAATATTGATTTTTTCCCCCTTAGGCGTCCGCGAGATTTCAGATGTCGAGTTGATGCACGACCGGACGTTGAGAACCTTTTAGATCAATTCGTGTTTCATTGAACCCATCTGATCCTCAATACATTCATCAAGCTTCTCCTTGTATATTATATAAGAATCAACAAAAATAAAGAAATCTTGCGACGCTTGGATGGACTGACTAAAACAAAACGAGTTATTAATTGTGACTATTGTGAACTTTAGCGCACTGCGCGTTCAACTTCAAGGCCACACCAGACGAATATTGCCGACATGGGCGCACGTGGGTGGCTGACACATTGATTACATAACAATTGTCACTTTTTTCGTACCCGAACATTACGTTCAATGTTCGTCCGTTGTTTTCGACACTAATTTCATCGACCTCAACGTTGGTGGTCTTTACTTTCGGGAATTGCCTTCCAGATCTGTGTTTTTGAGCAATTGACATCGATGCTTTGTTAGTAACTTCCCAGTTGCTGGAGGTAGGACTCGAACATTTGCCTTACTACATGGTTTGACTGTATATGACCTCATTCTAATAAAATCCATAAAAAACAATCTGGCGGCTCCATTAAAAATTGACATACTAGCCGGTACACCAATAGTCTGGAACTTTTACACAGTGGAGACAAGGTTAGCACGCTATAGTCTGCATATTTACTAGAACCTAATATTCTTGATTTCGTTCAGCCCGTCGGACCGACTGACTCGCAAACTGACAGGCAAAATATATCTTCACGACGGTCGTTTCCTTGCATGCTCCATACACCAAATACGAACTAACGCGTGTGGAGTCCTCGTGAAGTTTCTGTCCACCGTGACTCTTATTTCAAGGCAGCTTGTTGATGATGTTATTGAGGTTTGGCATTAACTGCTTGTTCATATCCTCACTAGTTCCACCGAGTCTACCGTGAAACACTTTCATGTGAGCTTAGTAAACTTTAATTGTGCCAGAATTTCTCAGCCTTCTGATTATCATCATACCATAGATAAGTCTAGAATATATTTCGAAGATCCGTAGAACCGTGGTGGCAAGATTTGCATCTTTCTCAATGCATGCAGCGTGTGCGCAGTGGGACTGGGTATCTGAACCAAGCTGTGTCCATATCGAGCGAAGAGATAACGACAATTGCGCCTGATAGAAACCAGAAAACCCAAGATTGCGGGTCACAGCATAGAAAGTACCGCAAGCGACAAATGGGGTGGGCGGTGGGCGGTAGTTATGCATATCTTAACCAGAAGTCGACATTATATTTAGATAAATCAAATAAAGCTACCAATCGGCAATCGACCATGAAAATACATATCGAAGTGCATGAACACATAGCATCACATGTCATCAACGAATAGATGCCCTGTGCGTGCGTACGACTCCAATGAAACCGGTAGATGCGTGATTTAGCTTTCGAAGCACGTATAGCACGACACGCCCTCAATAGAGCCAAACCTCGCCTTTGCAAGCTTTTATAGTTCTCCAAGCTTTTCCGGTAAGTAAAAGCCTTTTTAGATCAGCTAAGCCAGAATTAATAAATACCCATCCAGTAGCTACTAGTAGCCAGAAACTGTTTTCACACTGTGATGACCTTATCACTCCCTGACATCGCCATTGCTTCTATAGCTTTATCCCTATCTACTTTCCTGTACTATACCACGGTACGCGTCCCAAGAGGTTCGTGCATAAGCATAACGTCTCCTAGCACATGACCCGTTGTGCTTACTGCCCGTATTCAATCACGTATATAGGCCTTCAGCTACCACCGGGTCCTCCAGGACATCTTATATGGGGTAATCTGAGAGATTTCCCCTCTGGAATTTTAGAATATACAGTGTACGAGAAATGGGCTAAGAAATACGGTGCCTGAAATACTTGTCTTGCCTATTATTTATTCATTCATCCATATACAGGCGATCTTGTCTATCTAAATATTTTGGGCCAGTCGATTCTTCTTATCAGCTCAGCAGATATGGAACGGGCATTATTCAATAGAAAAGGTGCAATCTATTCGGACAGACCCAAAACGAGTATGATGCATGACCTGTAGGTTGTCCATTTTCAATGAAACACGGGTTAATTGGCAAACATTTCGCGATTTTAGGACGAACGTTGGTGAAAGCGCTCTCGTAGCAATGAATTATGGTGAAAAATGGACTCGGCACCGGGCGATACTGAACAATGCATTGTCATTTAAGAGCCTCATTTCATACCATCCGATTTTGGAGGCAAACGCTAGGTTTCAGTTTCAATAAAAGCCTCTTTCAAGTTCTCATTACATAACTCTGATTATTCACTGGCTGAAGGTCTTTTGTGCAGCGTCTCATTCCTGAGCCTGTAAATGACTTGGAACTTACTAGATACGTGGTCGGAGGGTTTATCATGCAGGTGCGAATCAATCAAACCAAACCCTAATAACACCATTAAAGGACTTGAAGTTTGTATACGGTATTGACGTTCTACCCGAAAACGATCCTTATCTGGAATTTGCAGAACGTTTCATGAATTACTTCACTCAAGCGTTGGTTCCTGGAGCATATATGGTTGATAGCATTCCACTAAGTATGCAACATACCACGAATCTGTCTATGATTAATGTCTATGTGATATGAATAGTGAAGCATCTCCCATCATGGTTCCCCGGCTTGGAGTTTCCGAAAGCGGCCAAGGAATTGAACGAAAGCTTTCAAGACATGCTAAACATACCATATGAATATGCCAAGAAATCTTTCGTGAGTGTATCATGATATTTTGTTTTACTTTTGTTTTAAAATATTATAGACGCAAGGAAACTATAAACCTTCATTTGTCTCAGACCGCTTGGAAGATCTCGCCAATAATCCCAGTCCCTCCGAGTCCGATGATGCTGAAGAGGTGATCCGTGGAACGGCAGTGAATATTTATTTCGCTGGAATCGACACGGTAAATATCTCTTATTTTAATAGGACATATATTAATTTTATACTAATATTAGCTGGAAACTCAAATCCGTTTGTTTTTCCTAGCGATGGCACTTTATCCAGATGTGCAAAAAAAAGCTCAAGAAGAGCTGGATAGAGTGATCGGCAGAGATAACTTGCCCTCGTTTTCTGATATTCCAAATCTTCCCTACGTTAATGCACTCTGCAATGAATCACTTCGGTGGCATCCAGCTGCTCCAATAGGAGTACCGCATCAGTTAAAAGAAGACGATGTGATAAATGGATATTTCATACCTAAAGGAACTATCTGTTTTGGAAACTCCTGGTAAATTTACATTGAATATTTATTTAGTTATGATCTTATGCTGTAAATAAAACCAGGCTTCTCCTCCGCTCAGACAAGGAGTTCGGGCGTGATACGCACAAATTCAGACCCGAGAGATTTCTGGATGGAAGTGCTAAGCTGAAACCAGACTTTGCGTTCGGGTCTGGAAGACGGTATGGCTATTCCTACATTTTTTTTGGATTACTAGTCTCAAAAAGTCTCCGTTTCAATTCTTAGCGTATGTCCAGGCAAAGCATTGGCAGAAACTTCTCTCAGTATCATGGTTGCAACTGTTTTGCATGTCGCAAATATCTTCGCGCTCGAGGATGAACCGCTATCTGGCATCGATGAAAATCATGAGTTTGTCCCGGGGATTGTTGCGTAAGTAATTTGGTTCATTGTTACACAATATAAATGGTTTCATCCTTTTATCTTTAGACGCCCCCGAGATTTTAAATGTCGAATTGATGCACGACCAGATGCTCAGAAACTTCTGAATTGATTCGTAATTAAAGGACCGATATAAGTTTTCATAAATCTGTCAGATCCGTTGTATTCGTGAATTAACAAATAAATGTGTAGTTTGATCAATAGGAAATGATTGCGAGATTGAGAATTTTGGCGAGCTTCAGCTTTTCAAGGTTAGGAGGCATGAGCGTGATTGCTAAAGATATCCGTCGTGCGCCAAGGTGCTTTATTCGCTTTTTGTATCTGTATAGGCATCGGTTAGGTGTTGAGCTGAGATGCTCGAAGAGACAAACTGCTTACTTGTCATCGTTCGGATTCTGCAGGTGATAATGCTGATATCAGCTAATTGTGATTCAGAGTTAGGACGAGTGTGCGCGTCAGGAGTGGTCCCTCCATCAACTAATCACGGTTTAGGATCACAACCGGTTTCGACTCACATGCTCTTGACATTGTAAACTGACGGTAATTTCCTTCGATACACAAGTTCCATATTGACAAAACGCGTATATCATGTGGAGCCAGCCTGTCTACCACCATGCGTTTGAAAGCTGGCTAGATTGCGATATGTATTTGTCATCGCTCAGTTGTATTTCAGGTGAGATTGACGTATATTACAGTGTAAAGCCCGCGAAAGCATACACCAGTGACCGGTTGACCCGCTAGGTTCGGGCCGGTCAGATCTCGATTGTCAGGACGAAGAACTTGAAGGGTGGTCCACACTCAAGTGTCCGTTTCCTCGACCACGCCCCAAATTCCCATGGTTGTCCCAACTCCGGATTAGTCAAACGAACCGACTGGGCACATAATTTATAACGAAGAACTCACTACCACTTTCAACTCAGAAACCCCATTCCATCTTTGCTCTGCTCCGTTACCCCCAACCCTAGTACCCCCTATGCATCGTGCTCTCGATGTTTATGATATAGTGTACGAGATTGTCTCATGGCTGCCCGAGACTGATTTACCTGCCACCATTCGGGTAAACAATTTCTGGTTTAGAGCATCTAAACACTTTCTGTGGGCGAGGGTCAATCTCCACAATGCTTTAGAACTTCTGGGACCCGCCGAATCCCTTGTCAAAACCCCTCATGTAAGTTAGACCTTCCCCGCTCGTACTGCACCTTCTCTCAACGTTTGACGATTCCCCTAGAGCTCTACAAATTGCATCGATATTTCCAATTGGAAGAGATTCGACTTGTACTCTCAGCATGTTCGTGTCCTCAGAGGGAAAGATACCGATTCTGCCCTTCTTTTCCATGCTATCAGATCTCGCTCAAGCTTGCTGGGGAATTCTGACGAAAAAAGCTATCTTTTCCCTGCGTGTCGACAATTATATTTGCATGCGGCAGGCACTCAAGTGGAGATTCAAAACGTTCGCGCTTTGATTGCTCCAACCGTTGATTGCGTCAGCCTCACTGCACACCCCAAAATCCGACGCGTATGGTTTCACAGGTTTTTCAAGATGTTGGCTGCGCAACTGTCGAGTTTACGCATCCTGTGCATTGACTACGAAAGACACTCTACGAAATTAGACCATTTGGCCCCATTCTATGAGCTCTTGAAGAGGTTCGCGTTAACGCTGTCCTACGTAGAAGTTTCGGGAACTCTCCTTACAAAAACTGCAATTGCGCGTCTTTCAGGAATCCACAACCTATCTAATCTAATGATTACTGGTCCAGAGAGTGAATGTGACACACGGTATCAAATAACAGACTACACTGTTGGTGATGAGTTGTCGCGGGCAATGTTCGCATCCCTGGTTTGCCTTAGGTTTCACCCGTCGATACCCCAACCTTCCGTGTTCAATTTTTTCCGTCAAGTCTCTCTCACTGCACTTGCCTCACTTCACTGGCAGATTGAGGATGTCGAAACAGACGTGGATTCTTTCCTCGCGAGCATTCCAACAGTGTGTCCCAATCTAGAAGTACTGTATTTTGGAGAACTGACAGCGCCTAAAATTTACACCATCAAATGGCCTTTAGTTCGGTCGCTACTGAACTGCAAAAAACTCAATTTTTTGTCATTGTGTTGCTTGCAGGTGGAGATGACCTTAGACAATCTGGTCGAGCTCCTCAAGTCCTGTGGCGTATCTTCTGGCTGGTTCACGCTGAAAGTTTTCAGTGTCAGACCCTTCCATCTAAAGGAGGTGTTTGCTTTATATGCCAAATATGCACAAAACATTTTTTGTATTGGTTTCCACGCCCACGATAAAGATGGTGTACAACCGTTTAGTGGTACACCCGCCGCTACGTTTCTGCCATTATACCTTAAGGAAAACAATGCAAATAGTAAGACATATATGGAGACCTATTCCCAATTGGAGAATGATGTTCGTCAAAGCGGAATGTTCTTCCCTGATCTTCAGTATGTCAACTTTGGAGGCAGCTCATTTATGCCCGAGTCGGTGGGGACAATTGCTTCCCTTCTTTTGGCCATTAGCAGATATCCGATAGGTGTCTTCGGGTGGGATATGGAGTATGTCTACAAGTTTGAGGATCATATGGCGGCATTCTATATGGAAATGCAAAAGCTCACGACACAACCCTTTACACCAGAAATTTCTCGCTATCTGGAATGTGTTCGTAACAGATTGCGCTGATTATTTACTAAATTTTCTTTTTTCATACCTACAATATCTCCAGAAATATATAAATCCAATCACCTCACACACATTTTATTAGACATACATGTATTTTTATTGAATGATCACATGATTCACATAGTCGCATATGAAAACGTGGAATAAACTGGACGTTCATGCTCGTTTGCGAAATAAGCCTTTATGCCCAGCATCTGCGACAACGACAGCTGGGTATTTAGCAAGTACTCGTTGCCCAAACACCTGGTCCGGCTGTTCCCGATTGGTCGGCGACTCGGCACCACACCCGCCTCTTTTTTTGCAACATTGAAGGCCCACTGTTCAGTGCAATTAAAAGAACAATTACAAAGAGGTTCTTGCAATGGTCTGTTCATCAAAAACTGGTATTAACCTCACTAATTCACTCCTGCTGTTGTCTTACCTTAACATGCTCAGGTCCACCGTGAAGTAAAAAGGAAATAAACTGTCTCTAGCACCTCACATTTCAAGAGAATTAGGATGCACGACTGTTTTTGAAAGAATACACCCCTCATTATTATCCCAGCCTTTGATGCCAATGATGGGAAAGATTCAACATACTCAGCCCACTCACGTTCGATTGCCTCCAAATCCAGGGTTTTAGAGCACAATATTGGACAACGTGATACTGTTCCTCATTAAAAGTTAGTTTGTAGTCCATCTGTTTGATTTAGCCTTGAAGATGAATGCTCCAGTTAGCTTTTCACATAGGTCTAGCAAATTCAGATAAATGGTCCATTCCCCATGATGATTATCCCTGTGGACCATATCAATGGACCATGTGCAGCTTTAAGACCATGGGTACCGATCGAAATGGAGGCTGGAACAAAACAATGGATATGATGGTTCGATTGGTCCACTCCCATCATCCAAAAGCTCTACCATATATATAGGGTTATTAACACTTCGTGTGTCACAATAAACTCTCCACCAACTCACTTGTCAAGAACATCAAACTATCCATCATGTCATTACCTGACCCCACTACCGCTGATGCTCTGGTATGTGTCAGGGCTACTCACTCAGACTAGAGGGAGGGGATCCTAAGTAAAATGTATTTGGTAGAAATACTAACTCACCTAGAGGGAGGGGATCCTAAGAGAACAAACTTAGGGATCCCTCCTCTAGGGCTACTAACTATATACTATGAAAAAATGGCGAAGGCCATACGCGGCCTTCGGTTCATGGACTGGGTGCGGATACACGCCAGTCCCGGACTTTTAGCCGGGGCCTAGGCCATGGCTCTGATGGGAATGGGCGCTCAGCACCTGTTGGAGGGAAAGAAGGGAATACAGAAGGAAGGGGGAATGCAGGAAATGGGATAAAATATGAGAAATAAGGAAATGAATAAGATAAACCAGAACCGAAGATAAACGAAGGAAAATAAGGGGATGATGCTAGCATACCCTGACAATATCCTTCTAACCATAATCATGTTCCAAAAGAAACCTTCTTATCGCCCGCATCTGAATACAAGATCAGATCCGAAGCTTTATGTCGACCGATAATAATGGGGTTCGGGTATAATGGTAATAAGGTGGAGGGATCGAGGTTGAGGTGTGCATAGGATGTGAAGTAGACATAGTACTGAGTGTCCAAATCACAGAGATTGATATCAGGAGTAGGAGGGACAAAATGAAAACAATCAGAGTCATCGATAGAAGGAGTGTGAAGGGATGGCAGGGAATGAGAAGAGCAAATCTGGAGTGAGGACATATCTTTTGTATCAATGTTTTTGGGATAAAAAAAATGTTTGGACGTGGGTTTTGGGTAGTTGCAAAAGTGAATTCAAGCTCCGAGAGACATATTGTGGGATTAGGGAATCTTTGGAACATTTACCCTAATTTTTGCCAAATATAGATTTTGGTGCGTGACATCAGATGAATTTTTTTCTATCTCTTAATATACACTAGATCTTGGCTTTATTCTGAAATACATTTTTTCTTCCTATTTCTCCCTATATTCCCTCTTGTACAGGCTGCCTTTTTCCTGGCAGCTCTCGCTCACCCTCTTCAACGCCCTTCCGGTCAAATCATTTCGTTGATAACACAAGTCATCAATGGAAAGGCAAAGGGGGTACACCCGCCTTGATCAAGGATATGAAAAGAGATTTAACATCAAGATTTAAAGAATATTGCTCACTACGTGTACTCAACATGAGTGATATAATATTAGTGTACCTAAAGAATATTGCTAGGTACAGTAATTAATAATAGAAAGAAAAACTAAACTATAAAAGGAACGTACCTCACTACATGTACTCAACACGAGTGAGGAAATAGGTGTGGTGTGTGTATGTGTGTGTGTGTGTGTGTAAGTCTGTAAAGTCTCGTGGGGCCGGGCCCTATGTATCGAGACTTTTCCTATTATTTTTTCTCTCTGCTCGGGCCGATCTTTTTGTCTCCTCGTTATAGCCTTTGGGGTTGACCCGATGTTCACATCTGTCTGTTGCTTATTCTTGTCTCAGTCGTTTGGTCTTCTATACTCGATTGCGGCCTGACCTTTCCCTTGGATTTCTCACAGCCTTGCATCGCGCTCTTGTCTTTGGTTCGTTGAAGGATCCGTATGGGTTTTTGAACCGCTTCGTGTTGTTGACAAACTCGAATAGGAACTTCATTGCCTTGGGACTTGCTAAGAGTGTCTTCTTCGGAATGATGTGCTGGCAATAGTGTTGCTGCATTTTGAGCCGGTGTATGTCGTACCTCGGGCATTTCATGAGGTAGTGTGTAACGTCTTCTCTCTCCATTTCGCATGCCCTGCACAGTGGTGACTCCGCTTCTCCTATTTTGTGTAGGAAGTGGTTCAGCGGTATGTGTCCTGTTCTCAGCTGTATTAGTATTGAAGTGTTACGATGTGGGAACTTATTTGTCAGTTTAAGGAAGCCCTTGCCTGGTAATGCGCTGTCTATCTCTCTCATGCGCTCGTATCTTGGAGAGCTCTCCCATCTTGCTACCGCCTGTTCCTTGAGGCTTGTTTCTCTGGCCTGCCTTGCAGCTGATCGGCTGGTTGGGAGCTCTTCTATCTGGGTGAGGTGGTCGCTGTTTAGATCGCCTTCAGTGATCGACGTGGCCGCTTCTTTGTCTGCTTCCTCGTTTCCCTTGATCTCTTCGTGTCCTGGTGACCAAATCAGCTTTATCCTCTTCTGGTGCATTTCTTGCAGGGTTTTCATTTGCCTCTGAATCTGCTTCACCAGATATTGCCCTGGTACTGCTCTCTGTCTTTGGGTCACCTGGATTGCTGCTTGGTTGTCTAGCATTATGTGTACTTGGTTGGCATCCCAGATACCTTCTGTTATATCTAGTGCCAGTATTATCCCCACTAGCTCTGCCTCGTACACAGTGTGTTCCTCTGCTGTGCCGAGTAGCTTGCGTCTCACATGTTTTCACCCTCTGCTGTCCCAATATACTGCTGCCGCTCCGACTTTCCCATCTCTGCATGATCCGTCAGAGTATACAATCTGGCTTCCCATATACTTATCTATATTTTTCACCGCTTTCTCTCTGTTCCCTTTGATTTCTATTTGGTGAGTGCTTGTCCACTTTGGCCCCCAAATACTTGATCTGATCTTTTCATATGCGCTCGGTTCTATCTCACACCCATGTAAGATGTCGTGCAGTGGGCTTCTGTGCCTCTTCACATATCGTTTTGCCGCTCTCTGAACCTGCTTATGCAAAACATGTGAGTCTGGGACTGTCGCTAACCTCGTGCCCGCTCTAACTATTACTCTCTCCACTAGTAGATCAAATGGCAGTAGGTTCGCGTGTACATCCAGTACATCTGTGGCTGTTGTTCTCAGTGCCCCTGTGATTGCTGTTGCTGCCTCTCTCTGCACCCTGGTGAGTTTTCGCACTATGCCTCTTGCCCCCTTCGTCCTGCTAACTGTAGGCACCAGGAACACATCTGCTGCATATAGCATTTTGGGTGCCGCTACTGTCTGGTAGAACCTCCTCATGTGCTTGGTAGGTGTTCCCTTTGTTAGTTTTGTCAGTCTCCTGAATTGGCTTACCCATCCTGTCCCTTTTTGCAGTGCGTAGTTAGCGTGGTCTGTGAACCTCAGTTCTTCGTCCAGCATAACTCCTAGGAACTTGTGCTGGCAGGTTGGCTTTATAGTTCTGCCATTAACTTGTATGGACAGGCGTTTGCGTGGCTTTGTTTTCCCTCCTCCGCTTCCATCCACCTCTCGTCTCCTAGAAAAGCTCATTAGTGCAAATTTTTCGGTTGCAAATTTGCAATTGTGCTCATCTGCCCATTGACTCGCTCCGTGTGTGCTATCCATCAGACTTTGGAGGGTGTTCACGGCTTCTTCCAATGTTTTTGCTCTGGCCAGCAATGTGGTATTGTCTGCAAAAATTACCACTTCGACATCTTTCCTGTCTCTGGCTAAGTCCGCAAGTGCTGCATTGTAAAAGGCAAAGCATGGTCCCAACTCTGGCCTACCCTGGTCTAACCCTATCTTTAGGTCCAGCGGGTCTGATTTGTAGTTGTCAAAGGTGAGCACAGTCTTTCTCCCTGTTGTCACTGCTGTTAGCCAGTCTGTGTATTGCCGTGGGACCCCTCTTTTCCTCATGTCATGTGCTAACCATTCTGGTAGCACACTTGGGAAGGCTGCTTTTATGTCTAGGAATAGTGCTGCTACTTCTTCTCCCCCCCTCCACGTGTTTTTTATAAATGACATAGTATGCTGTAATGCATCTGTTGTTGTACGTCCTGGGTGACATCCAAACTGGGTGGGAGGGAGGATCCCATAGCGGTCTGCAAAGGCGAGTAGATCTTCTGATACACATGATGACAGCACTTTACCTATTATATCTAGGAGGGCAATCGGTCTGTATGCGTTTGGCTCAGTATAGTCCGGTTTGCCTAGTTTTTGCATCACTATAATCTTTGAGTCCTTCCATTCTTGTGAGAAGTATCTTGTGCGGAATGTGGCTCAGAATAGTGGTCCTATGATTGGTACAATCATCTGGGCTGTTTTCTTTAGAACCACATTTGGTATTCCGTTGTTACCTGGTGCCTTGTGCGGTTTCAGGCGCTCAATTTCCCTATGGATTTGTGCATCTGTTATGTGCTTGAATTCAAACTTTTCCACCAGGTACACATAATTTGCTAGTGATTTCTAGTATTCCCCTATATCTGGAAAGAAGGTTCTAAAGAGTAGGTTAGCCTTTTCTTCATCCTTTTCTGTGTACATTACTGTTCCGTCTTTGCTTTTTCTCCTCAGTGCCATTGTCTTGCTTGCTGATCTGTCTGTGGGTTCACCTGTCACATATTTATGTGCCGTCTACATGGTACATTCATCTAGGTTTGCCAGGAAGCTATCCCAGTGGTCTCGTTTGGTTTCGTGTATCCTCTGTGTGAACTTGTTCTGCTGCCTTCGCAGTGTCTCGTGGATCAGGTCTTGCGGGTCATGTCGGCGTTTTCTGGCTCGATTTCTGATACGTTTTAGTTCCCTATATAGACCTGTGAGTTCATCTGTCCACCATCTCTTTGCGTACCTTGTTATTCGTAACTGAGGAACTATTTCTCTGACTGTGCTCTTTAGGGCTTCTGTTAGCACTGTCATCCTTGCATTGAATTCCCCTTGTGTTTCGAAGACTTCATGTGTAGATATATCTTCAATCTTTGGTTGGAGGTTTCTCCTGAATTCCTTCCAATCTGTTTCCCTGAAATTGTAAATTTCCCTGTCTTCTGTTTTTTGCACATGGGTATTGATCCATGTGATGATAGGGAAGTGGTCTGTTTTTGGAGGGGTCTCGTCTTCTACTGTTTTACATGTGATCAGATTATCAGTGATGTCCTGTGTTGCGATGATGCGAGTGTGCAGGAGATAAACAGAAGATCTTCAGGGAACCAAATCTGTATTTAGAGTGTAGAGCGAAATGATATAAGATAATAGCAGTTGAGTATGAGGTTGTTTGATGTTGAAAAGAACAAAATTAAGTGAGCAATGACAGATGAATCAAGAGGTCTCTGTCTCCTAAGTGTAGCTTCGAAAATCACCAATAAAGTGACTTAGAAACTTATTTTCTCTCTAGAAAATACTGGGGAGTGCAATACTGGTTTATTCTTCGTCTAAACAACGAGTTTATATACACTTTTACAGTGAAATTTCCAACACTAAATTGGAACTTCTACTTAAGTGTGAATTTGAAGAAGATATAAGAAACATGAAAATAAAACAAGGAAAAGACAAATGGAGACGAAGGGAGAGCGTTGCACAATGGAAATTAGAATAAAACAAAACAAAATGTAAGGATATGGAATATAGATCAAGATGGGAATGCAAGGAAATGAAGAAAAACCGAGAAAAAAGGATTGGGAACAGGAACAAGGACAGCCAAAACAAAATATGATTAATTAAGCCAAGATATTGTTTAGAGCCAGAGTGTTGGTTCGAACATATTATTTGTAATGTATTAGTCTCGGTGAATAAGCATATAAGAGGTTCCGTGCCTTGTGGAAGCCAAGACAGGGTGTCTAATTGATAACATGTGGCTCAAGGAGGGAGCTGTGCCAAGGCTATGAAATACCTCAATCGATGGAAAAACTGGCCCGGAAAGTGGTATTTCGACATGATTAAATAATAATAAATCCAGTGTATAATTTCCACAGTCGAATTTATAGAAATAATGAGTGTTTGAGTGAAGTTCGAGCAAGAGAAGGTGATGCAGAGTATGGGGAGAAGAGAAATAATGATTTTCTTAGTACCAATAAAATACACTCATCATGACGTTTTTCCTTCTGGCTTGTTTGCACCCTCAACAGCGAACACATTGTCTGGCCTTGTGTAATTACCCGTGTTCATGGCCTTGAGGGTTGGGGTATATCAAGGTAGGATCATCTGTAAACTTAGATTGTCAGTGTGCTCTATTAATATCTGGGCCTTATCTAGGTTTTCTTGCATGAACAAGTGAGCATTTCTTAGCTCATTCCATTGGGGGTGGTGTCTGTTGAAGTCTCCAAGCCATATGATGTGAGTGCGGCTCCCCCTTGTCTTGTTCATTTCCCTGTTCGTTGCTACTCATGCCTTCTGTAACACCTGTGAATGTGATGTGTCACCATATATATTTATTATTAGTATGTTACCCATCTCTGTTTTTACTCGTATTCCCACTGCATCTGGGGATTCTATCTCAATCTAGTCCCACTCTCTGAGCTTGGCACTGACTAGAACTGCTGTCCATGATCTTTCCTCACCATCCCTTCTGTGCTTGCTTGTTAGGACCACGTTCCATACTTTTGTTGCCCTGGTATTATTGAATTGATCAAGATACGGTTCCTGGATTGCTATTATGTCAGTGTATTTTGAGTTTACAGTGTTGATCATGCTTAGCATGGCATTGTTTGATTTGTTCAAGTTTTGTTGCTGTATTGTCAGTGTCTTCCTGTTCTGGTTTATCATATTTTCTTCTCTCATTTGTTATCTTCCCCTCTCCCTTTCTTGTCTTCCTCTCTTGTGCTACATCTCGCGTATCCAAACTTTTCTAGGGTGGCTTGTGTGTAGGGTCCCCTTGCTGCTTTCTTCTTCGGCACTGTGCTCCAACCCCCTTCTCCTTCCTCTCCTAACTCCCCCTCTTCTATCTCCATTCCATTTTCAATTCTGTCCCCCTCTTCCTCTTCTTGTACTTCTGCTGGTTCCTGTGCAAAGTTTCTATTAGTTGCTGCAGTTTCTTCTCCCCTTACCATATATACTGGGTCTGTTTCGTGCGTCCACTCTTCGTCTGTCCTAAAGTATCTGTACTGATTTTCTTTATTTTTCCGCATGATTTTTTCCATCTCCCTTCTGTATGTTGGGCAGTCTGGATTCCATGCTGTGTGTCCTGTTGCGTTGCAACTTACACATTTGTATTCCTCTTCCTCTTTTGCTGTGCATTGGTTGCGTTCATGTGTTCCCGCACATGTGGGGCACCTTGCTTGATCTCTACTGTAGGGACATTTAGCAGCTGTGTGTCTGTACCTTTGGCAGTGGTAGCATCTCATTGGGCCATTGATTGCTTTATGTCCCTGTACCCTTCTTCCTTGTATTATTATTCCTTCCCTAATTGCTTTGTTTGCCGCTTGTAGGGTAGAGAATTTTGCCATTAGCATTGCTACTCGCTGGTCTTCCCTTTGGTTCTGGATTGCCTTGACTCAAGATGTTGCTAATAGATTTCCTTTCTTGAGCCCCGAGTTCTCCTCAATTCGTTGGCATTCCCATTCACTGTTGATGTCGTGAGTTACAGGTACGAATGATAATCTCACTGTGTGTGCTCTATCCTTGATTGTCACTGCTGGTCCAAATGCCCTGCAGAAGTCTTCTTTTTGGCTTCTTATTGCTTCTGCTGCTTCGTTGTTGTTGGTTTCCAGGAGCAGGCCACCATTTCATAGTTTTCTTGCACTTATGATTTTGTGATTCTTTCCGTTCATTTCTATTTTTGCGATCTCGATTGTTTCATTTGCCTTTGCTACCAGCTGGATCTCTGTCAGTGCCGAGAGGGTATCTATTGATGTACCTTCATCCTGATCTATTAATATCTGTCTTCTTTTGATCTCTGCACTTGTTGCTTTGTTGAGGACCGGAATGGCTTACACGGAGATCATGTGGAAATAGACTAATTAGCAATGGCGCGTTTGGTCAGCATTTGACTATATTGCAATTAGTATTTGATTCGTATTGAGTGCAGTTTCTCGCCTTTCCTTCATACTTATTAGACACTTAAGTCCCTCGTTCCTGCTTACTCATAAACCATGTATATAATAACCAATAGTTAAATAAAAATATCATCAGAGAGAGAGTTTCCCCCCATTTTTCGCAACTTTTCCCTCAGTTTGAGTCTTAAGAAATATATCTTCTATCCATGGATTATATTATACAATTCTCTCTATCTATCTAAAAATCCCTTATTTTCCCTTGACACACATAAACACTGGTTCCCTGGATCTCTGCATACTCCTGAGCAGCGCATATCAGCTTGCTGCGCTTCTTTTCCTCTTTTTGTCTTGTTCGCATAGGTCGGTTGTGCTCGTTCCATCCCCATTGTCCTCTCGCCCTCTTTCATTTCTTTGAGATCTTGTCTCATTAATTCTAGGTCTGTTTTCATAGGAGTTAGTATGTCTTTTATTACCTCTTCAACCCTTTTGTTTTGGACTGTGTTGTTTAGTTGTCTCATGAGTATAGCGACTGTCCTTGCCCCTTCTTGCACCAATCTTAGGTCCAATGTGGCTGAAAAAAGCATTAGTGCATAACTTAGGGTTTCTAGGTTTACCTCCATTGTGTCTTCAAAATATAGCTGATACGTTAGATAGCTCAGTGCGTCATTGTTATCTTTCATATTTTCCTGCATTTCTTTCAGAGTGTCCCATTCTGGGCGCATAAGTTTTTCTATTTCTTTGGACATCGTTTGCAACTGTGCCTTCTGCGCTCACTTACTTGTGGATGCCATGTCATCCTTTTCTGACTGGGATGTCGACATCTCACTTGTCGGTCCAGAAATTGCTTTTCTTTTTTTGTTTTGTACTACCGGTGGTCCACCCTGACCTATTTGTGCTACTTTTGGAGGAATTTTGAGTTATATAGGTTTTGGAAAGGAAATTTTTTGGTAGGGTAGGAATAGATGATGGTGGCAAGAGCGTGAGAAGTCCTCCTGGTGTGTGTATGTAACTATATACACTGTGACTGTAACTCAACAAGATTCGTCCTAAAGATTCTCTGGTCAGGAATATTCAAGTTTTAGACTGGATGATGTATGACAGCTATGCGCAAAAAGCACACAGATTAAAAAAGTCAGATGAAAACTTGACAAAACAAACCACACTTTATATAAATGCAAGAAGAGCACGTTCACTTCTAATTGCCTTTGTGATAGGGACACCAATTTGCTGATGTCATTGTATTTTCTTCTGTAGCCTTCTGTAAGGGTCAGCTTACCAGCACTGTGGAAAAAACTGTCACAGAAAATTCACTGGAACTAGTGATAAAACCAGACATCCGGTGAATTCGGCATGGTTTCCCCATTCCCAGAAGTACTGGTTTTGGCCATTGAAATTATCATGGGTTCAAAACCCATCCAAAAAGAACAGAATGTCCAATGATTGAAATAGTGGGTGTTTCCATCACTTATTTTAATGGAGATGTTATGTATTTCAGGCCGGACTTGACCAATAGATCCATGTTGGCTTCAGTCCACTGTTGTTGATAATGGTAAGCTCAACTGTTTTTCAATGAGCCAGGCCCATAATTTTTATACGGGTTGTCCCAGATATTAATGGTTAAATATACCAGTTGCTTTACAATGGAATACGACTGCAAGCAGTTCCGTTCTAAACCCAAATTATCGACACCAAGAGCTAATTATATAAGTTTCAAGAAAGGTATATAAACCTGAACTTGTAAAAAAAACCTAAGTCCCTTCTTTCACTCCCTCTCCATCTTCCTCCTTTCCAGTCTCTCGTGTTGCTGCCGGCTCTTCAAGCTTCAAGTTCCAGCTCCCACTCAAAAGGTATGCATAGAACCTTTCTCCTTGATTAATCTCTCTGACACTCATAGTTGACCCAGAATCACCAGAATCTATGTTTCAGTAGGCCGGACTTAGTGTGGAAGTTAGAAATTGGTGAGTATGTTTGATTTATCCACCCGCAGTGTTGATCACTCAGTACATATATAAATTTTTTTACAAAATACAATTGTACTTATATTATTTACCCATAATAAATAAATAAATTGCATAATTATTAATTAATAAGTGAATAAGGAAGACAACCAGTCTAGTGTGAATACCAGTTTCGATATATTGTAAACTCCACACTGTCAGGGCTACTCACTCAGACTAGAGGGAGGGGATCCTAAGCAAATATATTTTGGGAAAGATACTAACTCACCTAGAGGGAGGGGATCCTAAGAGAACAAACTTAGGGATCCCTCCTCTAGGGCTACTAACTATATACTATGAAAAATGGCGAAGGCCACACGTGGCCTTTGATTCATGGACTGGGTGTGGATACGCGCCGGTCCCGGATCTTTAGCCGGGGCCTAGGCCATGGCTCTGATGGGAATGGGTGCTCAGCGCCCGTTGAAGGGAAAATGGGAATACGGAAGGAGAGGGAAATGCAAGAGATGGGATAGAATACGAGAAATATGGAAATAAATAAAATAGACCAGAACCAAAGATAAACATAGGAAAATAAGGGGACAATGCTAGCGTACCCTGACACACACAACAGAAACTAGAATTTCCAATAGAAGTAACTGTATTTTCCAAACAAAAAACACTGGGAAACGAGTGAAGAACCACTAATATTTTTGTGGGACTTGCCATTGAACTCATAGTGGGAGTACCATTGACAATTTCTATGGTAATCCCGGATTATTTTCCGTGCGGTTTTTTCCACAGTGTCATAGTATCGTTTTTGGCCAAAAGCATGACCGCACGACAGATGACTATGACTAGAATTCAATATGGCCCATGTGGTTATAAGACATACTTCTGGCTGTATTGTGCCAAGATACGTTGATCCGAGTCGGTGTCACGCTCCACATGCCCCAGAGTCCAAACCCGGACTATTCTGAATCCTGTACTACATACCCCATATTTCCCCTTAACTCTGAGACCCATACTCCATCCATACTCCATATCAGACACCTTCTTTAAGGGGATGTGTATTCCGGTTGCTTAGTAATAAGGTACCTGGTTGTCACCTTGGCTTGCACTAGTCAATTCCCACTTTCCCTTATTTGTCATTATCCCCATTTACATAGTTCCGCTCCCTCCTGTATTTAAACCCCAGCTCCCTCAGCTGTGGATCCTCAGTCTGAATATAATCAGTTTAATCAGTTACTCTCTTATCTCTAGTCCATCTCATACTCTTAACCCATATTGCGTAGTTGGCTCAGACTTAACGTTCGAGTCAACTCGTACTTGTCGTTCACGTCATCTTCGACGACGTGGACTTGCACTCTGTCATTGTATCACATGTCATCGGACTTGTATGTACTTGCATACTTCCTTGTATTCCGAAATCGAGGGATATCATAAGCTGGGTGAGTGGGCACAACATATAAGTTGAAGCCAAGTCCCTCACCCCGTACTTCAGTACTCCGTCTCCCGTAATCCCCAGTGGCCCGGACTACTTCGGAACTATCTGGAATAACCTTGGGCCACCGTACATAACAGTTGGTCCAGGTAATATGCAGGTACTACCAATATGAGTTTGATGGTCTTTTGAGTCAATTACACTGTTGGTCACCTTTGTCACCATTGAACTGAACTCTGTAAATTGACCAATTTGGACAGATTAATATGACTTTATTGGTAATTCAGATTAGTCATACATATTCCCCACATGGGATTGGGACAGATTGGGCATGCGACAATGTGGGAATACTTTTATGAGAGCACTTCTTAAGGCACTATTATGACTCTAAATCTTAACATGCTTCCCGAAAGTGCCAAAGACAGTAAACAAGTTGAACATCTTGGTATGGCCTGTTTGATTAAGGGTGGATCATGTGAGAACATATCAGAAAAATTGCAAAAGAAAGTTTATGTCATTTGGGCCAGGTTTCTGAAATATTCCTTTTTGGTAGGGCAAGATCACAAAGTAATGACTGGTTCTGACTCTTCCAAGACTCAAGCACGGTTGTCATAATTGATATAGCAATGGAGCCCATCCTTAAAAATTTGTCTAAGCCTGGAGGTTAATTCCTGAAAATAGAGAGAATATGTGTGGAAAATGAATTATCTATGACATGGGTGCCAGTGAAGATGAGATGTTGAAGATAGACAGCACCACTAAGTGTGAGTGCTTGTGTAGATAGTTTTAGCTTAGTCACACACTCGCCTAAAGGTTCAAGGCTTCGCCTTGAACTCTTTAGCTATATTCTGCTGCTCATAATATAAGCTATATTCTGCTGCTCATAATATAAGCTATATTCTGCTGCTCATAATATAAGCTATATTCTGCTGCTCATAATATAAGCTATATTCTGCTGCTCATAATATAAGCTATATTCTGCTGCTCATAATATAAGCTATATTACCCTAGCTGTTGTTATGAGATGATCAAGTAAAAAATGGCATTATGATTACAATCTCAAAATATTTGCATTGTTTCAAAAATTCCTTGTAAGTCGAAAATATGATGGATGCTGGTGCAATGCGACTTGACCCAGGCTCAACCTAACCAGAACCCGGCAATGTGAAGTTCGCTGTGTTCAATTGACGATGAGTCAGCACTCGGCAATCACCATTTAAAATCTAATGAATTACTTTTTGTTTCTCTTTATATACCATGTAACTGTGTTGCTTGAGCTTCAATGACTACTGAACCTGTAAAGTTTCTCAATAATACCAGTCTCTCAACTGATCCTATATCCAATGCAGGTGTGGCCACTGTCCCCACGCTCTATAGCTCTCAAGTATCAAAGATCGTTCCGGTTCCGTCTAGAGCAGCTAGACAAGGCAGATCAAGTGACAAATAACTTGAATTTAGACTTCTTTAAAGAAGAAGCAGGAAGGATAATGCACAGGACCGCTGTGGATGCATTTCGCATTGCCAAAGGTAAAGTCACCTTTACTTCAGGCCGCAATATGTTCTAAGAGCATTGTTTATTTAGGTGGCTTCAATCAAGTAATTTGAATTTAACACCCAAGACTTTGGCATTTCTAATAATATACAGGCTATTGCTATTATCTTCGATGATGGCTCCGATATTATTGCACATGTTAATTGCAGTATTGCAAATGACTTATCGGATCACGACAACGACACTCTATAGAATGCAGTGTTGCTTCAGAGGTCAGCTCTCCCTCACTAGTCAATAAATCCTTTGTAAAAGTCAGTTATTTAGTTTGCGATTCTATCAATTCTTCGGGAAGAGACCACCATACCTGTTCCAATTGTTTATGCAGTTGATTGGAAAACCGACAACCCTGCCAGAGGTTGATACATGCTCCAAGAGCGGGTAAGCGACGTTTCTTGTTCATAGACCTTTTATTTTAACATATCTCATCATCGATTCAGGTCATAGGGCAGTGGAACCCGGCTATTAAGACCCCTGCAGAGACTGCATTGATTATGAACCAGATAATAGAATACGAGAGCCAGTTACTTAACCTACATTTCCCGAAAATTGGCTGTCCCCTCCCGAGCTCCAATCTGAAAGCATCCAGAGAGAACACCGGTCCTCTCGTCCATCCATACATGGCACCATATTCTCCCCCTTCACTGTGAGGACCATTTGAAACTTCTTTGGAATATCTGAAAGCACTAGCTGATGCCGAGTATGACCTAATTACTAACCAAACTGAATTGTGGAAGACATAGTGAAAAGAGTACAAGGCAATGAATCAAGATCCTGAAGAAATTCCATTCATTTTTTTTTTTGAGGAATTTTACAGATTATTTAAAAAATCTTTGGATGCCCTCCAATTTGATTGTGAATTTCTGTGCATGCTGGTCAATTCCGAGATGGATGATATCTTTGTATCATGGGATGATCCTTCATGCGTTGTCGCCGTTATTGACTGGGAGAGTTCAGCCGCAGTGCCACTCTGGGCTGCTGTTTTATCCGAGTATCATATCTGGTGTTGCTTCGCTGATGAAAAAGATGCGGATATGTGGTGTAAGGCACAGAGAAAACACCTCGAATCTACAGTTCCATGTTTTAAAGAGACACTAGAATCAAAGTCATGTTTAGTTCGGAGAAATCTATCCTGGCTTCTAAGTGTCAGATCATGTGTCTATTATAGCCCAAAGACTGTTTTGAAAAGGTTTTTGAGTTGCTATAAAAAGTGGCCAGACGATGCTCAACATGCATTTAAGGAACTCTTTCAGTTCCTTCGTGATAGTGATTTCTCAGAAGGGGCTTAAAAGGATGTATTCATATACATGTGTATCCTGTATTCAGAACAATAAAAAAGGCTTGAACTGCCCCACAAGCTAATAGATCTAAACAACTAAGCTTGGAAGTTTACCCATCACTTAATATGCGTTTCTTTTACACTAGCTTCCTCAACCCCTCATAGAATGGTGGTCAAGCTGTAGACGAAGATGGTCAACAGGCAGTCGTCGAATGACTAAAGTGAAGCACAGTACTTTAAACAGTGTCTAAGAGATTGTGCTCGGGGTTGTCAATGCCCCCTGGCCATTCAAACATTTCCGTTCCCAAGAGGAAGTTTAGGTTAGAGTTCACACGGTCACAGATGGCCCAGTCGAAGCCTAGATCAAAGGGGTTCCCAGGTCTCGCACGACGCTTCCAGCATTCCCCCATCTGCCTGGTCGGCATCTCCTTTGGCTTGCCATCATGGAATGACGGAGTATAGAACCTGTCACCGGTCTTGAAGCCGTACGTGATCGAGAGGCCTATCGTCGGGAGGTTGGGGAACACCAGCTTAGCCCATGCAAGCAGATCGAGAAGAACTCGGTCCTTGATGAACTCCGCTTTCGTCGGACCGTCGATGATGGGTGCACCGGTGGAGTCAACGACATTCATCGTCTTAAGATCCACGCCATAGCCGACACCGACGGCGCCGAAAGAGAGGGCGGTGATATTGATGCCGCCTTGGATCATCAATATAATCCAACCTTTGGCAGCGTCGAGCATCGAAAAGTGATCTTTGCAGTCCGCCGGAGCATCAATTAGGATTGGCAAGGTCTCTGGCATAATGACGGGAATGAAGTGGATTTCCTTCCAGGAACTATCAGGGGAAAACGATAATATCTTCTGTTCAAGGTCGTTGAAATTGCGGATGGTGTAGGGATAGAACTGGAACCCGACATTGGGACGAAGTCCGGGAATCCTGCTGAATTCCGCGGCCGCCTGGGCAATATCGTCGTTACGGCAGTCGTAGATGAGAGTGGCATCGGGATTGCGCTGAACGACTCTTCTCAGGTATGGAAACGCCTCTGTGACATTGGAAGTGGTGTCGAGGTAACACGACGACATGGCCTGTGACCCGGGATCGCGCTGGATGAACCTGGGAAGGGGTTCACCGAGGATGGCTTCGTAGTTATCCCAAGCTCCTGTCACCGGGGTTTGGCGGTCTGCCGTTAGGTCGTGTTGGATGATTGCGATGCGTTTGACATGTTCACTGGCTGCGGTGAAAACGATGTCGCACTCGGCATTGTTGCCAAGGTCGTACTCCTTGCCAGCCGTGGCGAGGTCGAGCGCATCAGGCGACCCGTCGGGGATGCCGAGGAAGAGTATGTCGATTCCGCGATGATCTGGTGGTGCTGAGGGGTGCCGCGGAACGCCGCAGTCCAGCTAAACAACTTGGCATAGAGTGGCGCGCGAAAGCCTCCTTCGTGAGCCCGTTGGGCAACCTAAGTTTGCTGCGGAGGCGTGGCCATTTGGTCTGGGCAATCGTGATCGGAGTGTCGGCGGGCGGGTACGTCGATGCTGCTGTGATGAACTATGAGACAGACGTCAGGAGGGTAAAATGCACACGCACCCAGTCGGTCAGTCACCATCAGGACCGTCAGGCTCGGTCAGATTTGGACCCTTGCCTGATCTGCGACTCTCGGATTTTGCGACAAATGCATCGCCTGGTGGCAATTGTCCCGCCATACTCAAACTTTTAAATCTCAATGTATGGCAATGCAACGAGAGCAACCGGATGCCATCGTAATGTCCATTGCAGAGTGCACTGATGTAAGGAAGACTCGGAAGATCATTAGCAAACGAGGGTAGTCCATATCTCCCAACCACTCTGACCAGTTCTTCTTGAGCCTTTTTCTGAACATCTCCGTGGGACACTTAGACTCTACTAAGCACGTGGAGGAAATAAGGTACCGCAGATAAGAAAGGATAGAAGCAGATCTCGTCGTTCACACGCCCGGTGAGAAATAAAACAGCCTTAACAGGTCGCCCATGTATTTGCGTAGATACGAGTAACACATCCCTGGAGCAAGTACCTGTAAAGACAAAGCAGAGGTAGAGAGGTCTCGACAAAAAAATCCGCACACTGTGAACCGTAACTCAATTTTATGGTTCGACTCAATAAGCTCACCGTTAAATTAGACACCAAGTCTGAAACATAGGTCACTATGGGCCATAAATTATTAGGGATGGACGGATGTGCAACTCATGCGAGGTGCGAGGTGCAACGCCCGTGAAACTGTGTGGGAGCGTGACGAGTCGGAAGTTGAACTGAGCGATCTTTGGCGCCATTAGCACTCATTCGGTGCCTCCGTATTAGACCTCTATGTAGACAACTATCTGGGAGGACTGCGGTAAAATCTTCGTCACCGAATCATTGCCTACGACGGCTGCAAGACACTAGCATCACCTCCAAGCAGTTATTCTCAAGTTATTCTGCCATAACTGAGCAGACTCTCTTACTTTTGAAACTATCCTCGTGCCGGATGGTATAAGCTAATTTATTTGTGTTTGATGATATAACGTGAGAGGCTTTCGGAGACTTTCGTAGAGTGTTTAGTTACATTTGCACTCGCAACTCAAAATAGAGATTGGGGCGACATCATTCAGAGATTTGTCAGCACTGAAGTAATGTAGATGTCACCGGATCAGAGCACAATCAAATCCAAGCATGGTCACATCGCCAAAGGCACATGAATATGCATTATTATTAATCTTCTATGACCCCGCCTGAAATACCCGTGAACCATGCCCGTTGGTCTTTAGGAGTAGCCCATTCCGGAGTTGATCCTAAATGGAATGACATAAATATGGAAACTTAGAAACAAATCAAAAATTTACCTCCGAAGAACGTTTGGAAATGCATGCCCTGTAAACTTGATTGTTCCGAACATCGGAGTATGAGACCGTCTACTTTTAAAACAGAAGTGCCGTTCACCCAGAGCTCGACCTCACCTAAAGAATCAAATTATTTTATGATTTCAAAAACAAAAAAACAAAAAAAGGAACGTTATTACCGTTATCAACTTCTAAATCGTTTAGCTTTATTCTTTGGACTATTGTTGTCCATTGACCAGGTACGAACGTGAACGCGCCTCTTCCGACGGATATGCCGTAATCGGTATTTGCATGTGAGCCGGCGACTCGCAGCAAACGTTCTTTGTTGGAATCTATCAGGGGAAGATATGCGTATAGTTCACCTTTTCCTTGAGCGCTGCAAATATACAAAGTCGCTAAGAAACAATAATTGTACAGATGTGACCTGTTTTCCTTACCGCCACATCAATCTCAGATTGAAGCAACTACACCGCTCATCTTGTCGCCCACCAGAGCATTTGAGGGCTTTTGAGCCTTCCCCTCCGACTGCAAATTATTAATATAACAGTAAAACAATGAGATATCGAAGACTTACAGAGTCCCGGTAATTTACCACCCTTCACGAAATCGAATCCCTCCTCAAAATAAACAGCATAACTCATGGTGATTTGCGAATGCAGATCGACGAACTGCTTCCATTTGCCTTTCGGGCCTCCTAAATAGAGACCGAAGCCCCCACGAATGGGACCGCTGGGGGTGTAGCTTCCATTTACGTAGAACGCTTCCCATACTCTCGTTCCATCAGCTAGCTGGAATCTCTTGTGAGTTGTTCCGATGGAAACGTGGTGCACGCCAAGATGGGCATCATCCAGTCGTTCAGTTTGAACTTTGGCTAAGTCTTTCCGTTGTTTGGTAATGAGGGTTCTATCTTGGTTGCTGGGTTGGCTGGTTGTCCAGCCGTACTTGACGGGGACGGGAAAGAGGTCTGCGAGGGAAAAGGATGGAACAGGAATGTCGCTAACTTCGTCTTCCATTGCGTGATGATAGATGATGCTGAATCCGAGGAGCAGCAGCAAGATAATCCAAACTCGGAAATTTATGAGGTTTGTTCTTTGGTTGGACTGTGGCTGTGTGACATCCGAGTCGAAGCTGTGACTTTTGCTCCAAGAGACGACGTTCCCCATAGGAACTGGCCTTATGACAAGACTGGGACTGAATGAAACGTGGCACGAATCGCAGGTGTTTGGCGATGCGCAACACCCAACACACGGTCTACGTAAGCCAAGCTGGCTGCGCCGCTGTATAAAACAAAAGACACAGCTTGAGCTAAGCCACAGCCGCGACTCAGCACTCGATTCCAGCTTACCAACGCACATTAAATTGACATAAAAAAGGGCAAAATTAGATCTTCCGGGCTAGACGAAATAGGCGACTCTTCCCGCGAGCAACAACGTGTTCTTCCGAGTGCTCTTCTCGCGCGTAAAATAAACTTCGTCGGTGCAGAACAAAAAAAAAGGTCCGTGTCTGGTAGGCGCCCACAAAGTTTCAAAGTCCGGCCCAGAGTGGTCCTCGTTTGCGCCCATTCCCCCTCCCTTCTTCTCCTTCTTCCCCATTACACTGAGGCATTTGCTTGCTTCATAGCGTCCCCACCCCCAAATGGCCTCCCAATTCAACCTGCAATATGCCTGTGAGCTATTCATACTGCCAATCGGCTATTGTTTTGGTTTTTCCTAAATGCTCGTTTTTTATTTTATTTTACCTACAAAGTCCGCTCGCAAAAGCAGTTCGGCCTCGTTAGTGGCCTCTCGTCCTATGATCCTGTGGAAGGCTTTCAAAAGCCAGAAGCTACCGCGAGAACATATATATACAGTCCGGACGGCAAGCTGTTGGCGTATGCAGTCCCCACTGGGTCAGTCTTCTTCTTCCATGCTCGTGGTTTAATAAAGCACTAACCGCAGGGCAGTGTGCTCATAGTCAATACCACGGACGGCTCTCTTCTTCGCGAACTTCCTCTGCCAAACATTATTGAATTGGGTTTTTCTCCAAAAGCTTCCTTTCTGTCAACTTGGGAGCGACCGAGTACGTTCTATTCTAAAAATACAACATTCTGATCCTGAACGAATCGCATCATGATCCTTTTTGTATAGACCGTTCCGAAGACAACTCGACTCATCACAAAAACCTCCGCATATTCTCAGTCCAATCAGGCGACGAACTGTACGCTTTAACCCAAAAAAGTCAAGAGAACTGGAATCTGCAATACACCTCGTCCGAATCTCATGCGGTGCGATTAGTTGGGCCTGAAATCCAAGTCTTCAATCCTACCGATTGGTCAAAAGGCGTGATTGACAAGCTCAGAATCGAAGGCTGCTCAACTATCTCTTTGGGGCCGGGCGCAAACCCCCACATCGCCGTATTCATCGCCGAGAAGAAAGGTGCACCTGCCATCATCCGGATATATGGCTTGCTCAATCTCGCCGCATCCTCACCGACTTCACAGAAGACTTTTTATAAAGCGGATAGGGTCCAGATTAAATGGAATGCTTTGGGGACACAGGTCCTCATTCTGACTCAGACCGAGGTGGACAAGACCAACAAGAGCTATTATGGGGAGACTGGTTTGTATCTGCTCAGTGCCGCTGGTAATTTTGATTGCCGTGTCACTTTGGATAAGGAAGGGCCTATTTCGGATTTTACTTGGAGTCCTAACTCGAAAGAGTTTGGTGTGGTTTACGGATGTATGTTATTAAGTGCATTTGGACATCATTCGCCGGAAATGCTTATCGTCGTTCCCTTAGATATGCCAGCTAAAGCAGTCCTATTCGATCAAAGGGTTCGCACGTTGTACGATTTCGGTCCAGGGCCTATAAACTTCATTTCGTTCAACCCGCAGGGACGGCTGATCCTTCTAGCAGGGTTCGGAAACTTGGCAGGCAAAGTCGATTTATACGACCGTCGTTCTTTGACACGTGTTTGTACTATCGATGCGCCGAATACGAGTTGGTGTGAATGGAGTCCTGATGGAAAGTTTTTGTTCACTGCGACACTCAGCCCGCGGTTACGTGTGGACAATGGGATTAAGATTTGGCATTGCACTGGGCCGCTTATTCATATTCAGATGATTGACGAGTTGTATCAGGTTTGTCGTGTGCCGGTCAAAGATCATGTTCTAACTTCCTTCTCTTTTCAGGCTTCGATCCAACCTATTCTTATCGATGACTGCCCACCTTTCACAGAAGGTCTGCCAATGGCGCCTGAACCGTCTCCAGAAGTAAAAGAACTCGCATCAGCGAAACCAATAGCAGCAAAACCAGCGGGTGCGTACCGTCCACCTGGTGCACGAGGGCTTGCTGCATCTTCGGTGTACAAACGGGAAGACGAAGGCGGGACACCACAACGTCCGGGTGCGGGACGGTCAAATGGTAGTGGACATGGCCATGGAAGCTCAGGAGGTGGTGGTGGTGGTGGTGGGCAGAGATATGTTCCGGGTGCAGCTTCCAATGGGACTGGTAATGACGGACGAGCCGCGCGTGGGAGACGGGGTGGGGGTAATCATGTTCCTGGTGCTGCTCCCGCTAATGGGAATGGCAGTGCTGGTGCGGCTGGTGGAGGTGGAAGTGGAGGAGACGGTAATAAAAAGAAGAAAAAGAAGAAGAAGAAGGATGCTAAGGACGGAGATGGAGGTGCCGCGGGTGATGCTGCTGATGAAGTCGGTGGTGAGGGTGCGGCCACACCCATGTCACCGAACCCTAAAAGTCCTACCGTCGTTGCTGCTATAGATGTGCATCTAAGCGATAGCGTTCCTCCTACACCTGCTGGGGAGTCTGCACCTCTTGATCCTATTGCAAAGAAGATTCGTAATCTGAATAAGAAGGTGATTGTTGAACCGCGCGGTTTTTTTTTTTTTCCTCACTTGTGCACTTTCGTCATAGATCAAAGCAATAGAAGATCTTAAAGAAAAAACAAAACGTGGAGAACGTTTGGAAGCGACGCAGTTGAAGAAGATTGATACCGAGGCTGAAATTCGGAAGGAGCTTGAGTCATTGCAGGTTCTTTCTCCTTCTGGTAATGGTATTGCGACTGCGGATGGATCTACATAAGTTCAAGTTTGGGCATTAGGTTGATATACTCTCTCATACTCTCATATATACACTAACACACAAGTTTTCCGTATTATACATACATGGATTATTACGATTGTTATGCTACCCCCAGATACACATTTAAATATACGGGTTACGATTTTATTGTAAAAAAGATGTTGAACCTTGAGCGCTTGAGCGTTGCCGGCTCGGAGCTTGAACCTGCCGGATTCTATTCAATTCAAAGCCCGACTCGGCACATGAGCCCTTCTGAGAATTTTTAACAGTCTCAACGATCTACATGATTTTTGTTAGCTACGCAATAGCATCAACCAGACTCAGGATCCGGACACGATAACGGGACGAGCCCAATGGGTACTTGAATCTCGAAGCTGTTACGAAATCATTAGAAGACATCGAATTTTACGATGACATATAAATATGATACGCGCACAAAAAGACATTGAACTATTCGGACACTGCAGTAGCATCTCATAAAGAATTGTCGCCGGGATTAGACATGGTTCGGGCTCTAGCAGCTGAGATGTTCAGCCTGCGTCTTTTTTTATTCAATGATTTAATTTGTGTTATTGATGATCTTAACCGTCGTTCCATGGCACCTGCTTGTGCTATTGATGCCCCTGGTATGGTCGCAGTGCTGGTGGAGAATCCCAGTGACTGGATCTGCATTCTGATCAATGTGGTCAGTAATATAATCTTCACATTAAAAGCTAGGAACGTTAACGGGAAATTACAGAACACGTATGTAAAGCGCTAGTGAGTTTGAGTAAGTTATCATTGTATTCAGATAACGAATGCTATCAATCGGCGAACCATTGTGAAAATCCGACGTACTATGCCTGTAAATAGATGCCTCGTGCCTGCGTGCGCCTCCAATGAATTCATGTGGCTAGGGTAATTGAGATGTCTTGAGTTAGAACCAAGAACGTATGTACGAAACATGCCATTCTCGACTTTAACTGCTCATGTTCAATACTGCTTTCGCGCGTCTTTGCACTATCCTTCACCAGAGAGGTTATGGAGTCTCCCGAGGGCAAAGAACGCTCAAGTTCACTGCGACGCTTCGACAATTCATTAACCTCTGGTTTCCTGTAAGAAAATCTGCCTTCCCAACAATGCATTCGTCCGTGACAGCCTAGTTGATGTAATTAAGTATTAGGCACACTGATTGACAAATGTAGGAATATCTTGTCACACCATACCTCAACTTTACCGACGGAAGTTGATAATCTATTTAGATAAGCCAATTGGAACACAAGAGAATACACTCTCTCACATGACGAAGATGCTAATGCATACCTTACCTCCTGTGTCGCCAAACCCGGTTGAAGCTCGATTGAGCTTTCGAAGTGGGGGCATTCCCCGTATCAATAAACACCTGTAGTATCATTGCCACGAGCAAAAGTTGTTCAACACACTACGATGTCTCTGTCGGTTCTAGATATCGTCGTTACTTCTATAGGCCTCTTTCTATCTGCTCTCCTTTATTATACCACGATACGTGTCCCAAAAAGTTTGTACGTACTCGTATTCTTCCCCACCTCATCTCATTTGATTGCGTTCATTCCCGCATACAGGCCTTCGATTACCACCGGGTCCAGCACGGCATTCTATATGGGGTAATTTAAGAGATTTTCCTTCGGGAACTTTGGAGTACAAAGTGTATGAAAAATGGGCCAAGAAATACGGTACTGAAAACCTCGCTACTTAATTTATTCTAAAATGTAATATCATCCATTCAGGTAACCTTGTATATCTCAATGTCTTGGGCCAGTCGATTCTCTTTATCAATTCGGCCGACTTGGAACATGAATTACTCAACGAAAGAGGTGCGATATACTCGGATAGACCCAAAACAGCGATACTGCATGACCTGTGATTTTTTTCGTCTTGAATAAAGCCCGGAATAATTGACCAATACTACACAACAACAGGACGCATGTTGGTAAAGGCACCGTTGTGACGATAGATTATAGTGAACAATGGACTCAACACCGGGCAATGCTGCATAATATATTGTCGCCCAAAAGCCTGCTTTCGTATCGTCCTACTCTAGAGGCGAACGCAAGGTCTCGTTCCTATAGCCGATCATCCTTCACACCGTTCTCGATTGATTTTACATTGCTTGTTGTTAGATCCTTTGCGCAGCGTCTGATCGCTCAGCCGGTAAACGATTTAAAATTTGCTAGAGATGTATTTGGAGGGTTTATAATGCAAGTATGAATTTATACCAAAGATTAGTAGTTGAACTGACTGATCCGAAGTTCGTGTATGGCATGGATGTGTTACCTGAAAACGACCCGTATGTGAAGCTCGCAGAGCACTTTATACACCATTTCGCTCAGGCGTTGGTATCTAGTTGATAGTATCCCAATAAGTGAGCAAACATAGTATGAATCTATCTGTGATTAACCCGAGTGTCTGTGACCCACGATAGTGAAATATCTTCCATCATGGTTCCCCGGTTTAAAGTTTCCGAAGGTGGCTGAGGAATTAAACAAGAGCTTTCCAGATATGCTGAATATCCCATATCAATATGTCAAAAATGCTTTCGTAAATATTTTGATTTGGTTTATGTTACCTTTCTTTGTTCATGGAATGAAGTAGAAGCAAGGAAACTACAAACCTTCGTTTGTATCCAGTTGCTTGGAAGATCTCGCCAATGATCCTAATCCCTCAGATGATGTCGAAAAAGCGATTAGTCCATTTATATGGCCGGAATTGACTCAGTAATAGACATCCCTTTTTCCCCAATAAAATTACTGATGAAAGCCGAATCTTTAGTTGGATACCCAGATCCGTTTGTTTTTCCTGGCGATGGCACTCTATCCAGATGTGCAAAAAAAAGCTCAAGAAGAACTAGAGTGGTTGGCAGGGATAGCCTACCCTTGTTTGCTGATCTTTCGAACCTTCCTTATGTGAATGCACTCTATAGTGAATCACTCCGATGGCATCCCACGGCACTAATGGCGTTATCGCGTCAGCTGAAGACGGACGACGTGATCAATGGGTATTTTATACCTAAAGGAACTATTTGCTTTGGGAACACTTGGTAAGTGCGGCACTTAATTGTTGTTTAATGATAGTTATCCTGACTTCCCGACCTAACCAGGTTTCTCCTCCACTCGGAAAATGACTACGAACCTGATACTGATGAATTTAGGCCCGAAAGATTTTTGGACGGGAGTACCAAATTAAAACCAGACGCCGCGTTTGGATATGGAAGACGGTATGACTGCGTATTATTATTGAGACACCATTTTTAAAAAAAGTTCTGGTTTCTTGTTCGGTGTTTTTAGCATATGTCCCGGCAAACCACTGGTGGAAGCCTTTGTTGGCATTACGATTGCGACCATTTTGCATGTCGCAAATATCTCCATACTCGAGGATGAACCGCTGTCTGACATCATTGAAAATGATGAGTTTTCTCCCGGAGTTGTTAAGTAAGTAATTTATTGACTTATGGCTGGAAGGAGTTGCTTTTCTTTTTCTTAGACGACCGCGAGATTTTAGGTGTAGAATTGATGCACGGTCGGGTGCTCAGAACCTGTTGAACCAATTTATATCCAGCTAAACTTTCCTAAGCTTTGAAGGTTCCGTGCACGACATAGAAAGAAATACTACAATGTTACGCAGTACTAAGCGAGATAGTCACTTATCTCAACTGGTAGCGTTACTCATCAGCGATTGATTTCGCTGGCTAAGACTTAATGTGAGGTTGAATCAGAAATAAACCGGTATCTTCTAGTCCACAATGTTTACCAGATATTGCGATACAGGCTGAGGCTTCGTCCGGATTATTCAATATGCCTATCCGTCCTGGGCCACGGGGGGAGTCAAATTTAAACCTATAATGACCTTAGTGTCGAATGAGAATCCAGCGCCACGCCCTGTACCAAAGTCGTATGGAGGTGCTAACTCATTTGTTGAAAGAACTGCTTCATTGGATCCTAAGCTTAGCGGCTCAGATGACTTCCCGGCCAACTTTCTGGGTCGAGGGAAGGAAGACCACCCCACCATACTACGATAAGATAAGGAGGTATTCCGAACTTGATCACCTAAACATAGACACTGGGTTAACCGATGGGTGGTGGGAGTTCAGTTCTGCATACATCACCACTAGAAGTTGACAATATAGTATTTAAATCAAACGAGATATATCGCCAGTGGCAATCGGTGAATGCGATTGTAACTGTTCAGTGTACTGTCACATTGGCGCATGTGAGCAAATCCTACTCCAATGAGCTCAGATAGAAGTTTGACGATGTGAGTTGAGATATTTTAATTAAGCTTTCGAAGTGTCTTCGTGGGAGTGAAACCTTGTCCATGTGATCGGTGCCCTTGTAACCTCAGCCGGCGAGGCGATGAATAAATACCCACCTAGTCGTGTTTTAACTAGCTGTTTCACACCGCAATGTCTCTGTCGCTCATTGACATCGCCATTGCTTCGATAGGTTTATCACTATCTGCGTTCTTATATATTATCTCGGTACGCGTCCCAAAAGGTTTGGATTTTTTTTGTCCCTATAACCCACCGTGTTCAATCGTGTATATAGGCCTTCAGCTGCCGCCAGGTCCGCCAAGACATCCTATATGGGGCAACCTGAGAGATATTCCGTCCGGAGCTCTGGAGTACAAAGTGTATGAACAGTGGGCTAGGAAATACGGTGCTTGAAATCCTGCTACCTGACATTGTTTATTTATCTTTGCTCAAGGTGACCTTGTATATCTGAATATCTTGGGACAGTCAACTCTCATTATCAATTCAACGGATATGGAACGAGAATTATTCAGCAAGAGAGGTGTGATATACTCGGATAGAGCCAGAACGACGATGACGCATGATTTGTAAATCTTTCTTTGGAACAGATCATCGAATACTTGACGAGTATTTTCCATCATAGGACAATTTTTGGTAAAACCACCGTCGTAACGATGGATTATGGTGAACGATGGACTCGACATCGGGCAATACTGCATGATATATTGTCGCCCAAGAACCTCGTATCATATCATCCAATCTTGGAAGCGAACGCCAGGTTTCGTAGTTTCTTTTTCTTTGTCCCTTAAATTTTCACTAACTTTTCACCGGGTCAAAGGTCCTTCACAAAGCGTCTGATTGCGGAGCCAGTAAATAACTTGAAACTTGGTAGGGACGTGATTGGAGGGTTTATCATGCAGGTATGAATCAACGACAAAAGATAAGCACCACTGACTCACCTGAAGTTTACATACGGTATTGATGTTTTACCCAAAAACGATCCTTACGTGGAGCTAGCAGAGCGGTTTTCTCACCACTTACCTCGAGTGTTGCTTCCTGGGGCATTCAAGGTCGATAGCATCCCAATAAGCAAGTAATATATTATAAATCTAATCACGATTAATTTATCCATGACACGCGACAGTGAAATATCTTCCATCATGGCTTCCCGGTTTAGAGTTTCCCAAGGTAGCCCGGGAATTCAACAAAAGCTTCCAAGACATGCTAGATGTTCCATACGAATATGCCAGAAACGCTTTCGTAAATCATTCTCACTTGCATTATTTCTCTTTGTTCAAGAAAGGACATAGAAACAAGGAAACTACCAACCTTCCTTCGTGTCGGACTGCTTGGAAGATCTCGCTAATAATCCCAGTCCGCCCGACGACGCCGAGGAATTAATTCGACAAATAGCGGTGACCATTTATCTAGCTGGAATTGATACGGTATACAGTTCAATCCCTTTAGAGAATTAATTGGCTGAAACGGAATATTTAGGTTGATACCCAGATTCGTCTGTTTTTCCTTGCAATGGCACTTTATCCAGACGTGCAGAAAAAAGCTCAGGAAGAACTGGACAGAGCGATCGGAAGAGATAACCTGCCCTCACTTTCTGACCTTCCAAATCTTCCTTATTTCAATGCGCTCTGTAGTGAGACTTTGCGGTGGCATGCGATTACTCCGTTGGGAGTGCCACATAAGCTGAAACAGGACGACATAGTAAATGGATATTTCATACCTGAAGGGACTATTTGCCTTGGAAATGCTTGGTAAATCCACAATTAATTATTACTTTTTTTGTGATCATGAAAAAAAAACAGGGTTCTTCTCCGGTCAGAAAAAGAGTACGGGCCTGATCCTCACAAATTCCGACCCGAAAGATTTTTGGATGGGAGTGCTAAATTGAAACCAGACGTCGCGTTTGGGTCCGGAAGACGGTATGTCTATTTCAATGTGATTTGAATCGCTATTCTCATCGTTCCTTTTCCAAATTTTTAGAATATGCCCGGGCATAGAACTAGCGGGATATCTTGTCAACAGCATAATCGCAGTCGTTTTGCATGTTGCACATATCTCTATGCTCGAAGATGAACCATTGTCTGACATAATTGAGAATGATGAGTTTACCCCAGGAATTATTTCGTAAGTCATCGATCGATTGAGAGTTACGTGTGACGGAATGCTGTACTTTTCTCTTCCACCTTTTCTAGACGTCCACGAGATTTCAGCTGTCGAATTGATGCACGACCGGATGCTCAAAAGCTTTTGGATCAATTTATGTTTCAGTAAGACACCATGTAAATTCGTAAATCTCTCAGTTCTACTGTATTCGAAATCGAATAAAGAAATAAAGCAATACTATTTAGTAATCAGCGTATTACCCAGATGTCCAAATAAATGCTCAGGGAGGACTGAACGGAGTAGTCGGGGGGTATAATCAAATTCCCTTGTTTGCTGATCCTCCCAGTTACCTCATCTCAATGCATTTTGCAGTGAATCATTACGACGGCATCCTGTTGCTCCTATGACATTAATACCGCATCAGTTAAAGAAGGACGACGGAACATTAAATGGGTATTCATAATACCTAATAAAGTAATAACCAATTGTTTTGGAAACACTTGGGAAGAGGTTCAGATCACAATTATTGTTTAGCTTGTTTTTTTGCCTTGAATAGGTTAGTTTTCCGCAAGGAAAACGTGTTGGAATCCCAGGCTCGACTCAGTAGCGGACACAGAAAAGGTGAGTAGTATTAAGCGGTAGCTTAGGTAAGGTACTGTAAAGTCGCTAGAAATAATTAGTTAATAAGAAGCGACTTTGCTGAAATTTAGAGCTTCGAAGTTGATAGACTTGGAGCTTAGAGTGATGAGAGTTTTAATCTTCGTTAATTCGAAGTCTAGGGAAAGGAATAGCATACAGAAGGGTTTTTATATGTTTAATGAGTGTACGAAAAAGGAAATTTATTCGAGTCATAAGGGAGTCATGAAGTATTTATTTAATGAGTCAAAATGAAAGAAAGATGATTCGGAAGTTATGGTTTATTGTTTATGACTCGTTAGTGAGTCATTCGCGGCGTGATCTGGTAAGCCGACCCTTACAGGTACATGGAGTAACTCATATTCTAACAAAACGGACCTGATATGAATAAATTCCGGCCAGAAAAATCCCTGAACGGAAGCGCCAAATAGAGACCAGCCAGACACGTCGGCATTTGGGTATTATAGAAGACGGTAAAATTATGCACGTTATTATTGAGTATCTATTCTCCTCTTTAATATATGTCCTGGAGGCTGGCAAAGCATTATTATCACAACCGTTTTGCATGTCGCGAACACGTTTACATAGTATGAATGACGGACTTGGGAGCGATGGGAAGATCACGTAAGGTATTCAATGTGCTTACAAATTTTGAGCACCACCAATTGGAACTTTTGCCTTTTTCTTCTTCTCACTTACTTCTCACTCCTCAAGCTTTCCTTAATCTCTACTAAATTATTATGCGGTCCATTTTCACACACGACGTTTCCTGGTTCATCTTCCCTATACATGGTCAACATGTCAGATGTAAAAGGGATCGTGCATCGATGGCTACAAGGCCTCAACGAAGCTGTCGTGAATGCAGATATTGAAGCTTTTGCAGAGCTGTTTCTACCCGATGGTTGGCTACGGGATAATCTCATATTCACTTGGAATCACCGCTCGTTAGATGGTCGGGATGCTATCAAGGCCTTTTTATCGCATGTTGACGAGCAGTCCTGTCCTAACGAAACTCGACTATCGAAGGCCAAGATCAGCAATATTCAACTAAAGCCTCTGTATAACATAGTTCCACAGGTGACGCCTCACCAATTGATAGAAGGAACGTTCACGTTTGAGACGCCGATATTTTTCGGAAAAGGCTATGTGCTGCTGAAGGCTGAATTTGACGAAGAGAAGATTTGGAAAGCGTTTTCGCTTTATGTTGCTGCTACTGATTTAAAGGGACATGAAGAGGATGGAACTCCTATTGGGTATTATGATAATCATGCAAAGACGTGGCAACAGACTCTGGAAGAAGAGAGGCGGAAGGTCGAAGAAGATCCTCATGTTATTGTTTGTAGGTGATGTCTTTCAAAGGCGTGTCGTATGTCTGAATCGACACCATTTTAGTGGGAGCTGGTCAAAATGGCTTAAATGTTGGCGCCCGGTTCCGCCAGATGAGGATTCCTACTCTTCTGCTCGACAAATGCGATCGCGTCGGAGATGCATGGCGTGACCGGTATCCGAGCTTGACATTACACACCCCAAATCCTCATCATGCAAGTAAGGCTAGTATATAATATCCTTTTCAAACATGTTGACTCTTCCAAAGTGCTCTACACACGACCTCCGTCAAACTGGCCAAAATTCACTCCGAGAGACAAGGTGGTACACATGCTAGAACAATATGCTACCAATCAGGAACTAGTCATTTGGCACCGTTCTACTATTCTTCCTAATCCAGTTTATGACTCTGTTACCAAACGATGGACAATTGAGGTTCTTAAGGACGGTAAAAAAGTCATATTACGACCTTATCACATCGTATTAGCTGTTGGATTTTTTGGACCGCGATATGTGCCTGATCTCCCAGGTGCAGACCTCTTTAAAGGGGATCATTATCATGCTGAAGAATTCAAAGGACCGGAGCATTACAGAGGCAAGAACGTCATTGTCGTCGGAGCCGCACAAACAGCTTCGGACATTTGCCTTGACTTGGTCTTACATGATGCCGGTTCGGTGACGATGGTACAACGATCCAGCACTCTAGTTGTTTCAATCGACTTGACAAATAGGAATCTGGATAGTCTGTACCCAATCGGTGATGATCCTAGTACGGGAGATTTTCGGTCTTCAGGGTTACCCATTGGTTTGCTTAAGAAGTTGTCGATTGCTGGGAGGGATGCTCGCGTGGCTGAACAGAAGCAAATGCTTGATGGGTTAGTAAAAGCGGGATTGAAGATTAATGAAGGAGAAGAAGGTGGAGGGTTCCCTGTTCAGCTGTATGCCACTGGGAACAGTAAGTCGTTTATGTAATTGCGGGTTTGATACCGGAAGCTTTGTCTGACTCTAATCCCAGAATTCTGTACGTTGTTTGCTCAAAACGTCTTCGTCTTCGCTTTTGAGTTCTCTTTTGCAGGGGTAGATATAGGAGCAGCGGATTATGTTATAAATGGGCGAATCAAAATTAAACCAGGCGAACCGGAGCGTTTCACCGAAACTGGGCTTGTGTTCAAAGATGGAACTTTTCTCGAAGCCGACGCTGTCATATTTGGGACTGGGTATTACCCCGTACAACATTCTCTCATTCCTATTTTCGGAAAAGAGATTAGTGAACGAATTTCTCCTGCGTGGGGATTAGATGAGGAAGGCGAAATGATTCGAAATTTTAGACCGTGTGGACATCCGGGGGTACGTCAAGTTTGATTTGTCCGTTTCAATGTTATTTTTCTCACAAGAAACAAAAAACTGCAGCTTTGGTGGGCTTCTGGGGGATTCAATACTTCTCGATATTATTCGAAATCGCTGGTAAGACTCGTTTTGAAAATTGAGTGAAAAAAGTTCTCGCTGATTGATCGATTATTAGGCAATTCAGATCAAGGCTCGAGAACTAGGGCTTGTCAAAGACTGATAGAGAAGGAATGTGTCTCGAAAAGTGAAGTCAAAGCATTATTATATTTGTTTGTGCAGCATTGCTTAAACGTGTCTTTTTGTATCCGATTTTATATTGCTTGAATACAACCGTCTCAAGTTTTATGCTCAGGCCTAAGTGAATAATGTCAGTTTGATAGCCTGGACGCGCCCTTTTTAAGTATTCACACAACGCTGCGTCTTGGAATTGAAAGGAATGCGTGTATGTATACCTAATGGGTTGAACGGCTAGACCTGTTGACTAATAACCATCAGATACTACAGTAAGCGGCAAATGACAGCTTGCCTAAAGGGGTGCTGTATTGCTCTCTGTGATCCATTGATGTCGGCCTCAACTTTAATGGATTCAAATTTTTTAAGCGAGGTAAGACATTGTTCACTTTTTCAAAGCATTCGCAAAATCTTAACTCCCTTTGTTCTTCCCAGTTTGGAATAGTATCACCCCGCCTCGTTGTATTTTGAAAGTGCTGACGGAAAACCATGTGTACAGCTTGGGATTCGGAAACAAGTTGTCCATAAAGCATAACGGAAGCGTCCATTATGGTACGTATGCTACCGGCATTCGTGAAAACCAGTTAAACTATTGGGTGGGCTACAACATTCATCACGATAATTGGACCTGGCGCCAGGGGGACCGTGCAACCGTTGAGAAGCACTTACTAAGAGCCAGCAGTGCTTCTACCACCAATTGAAATCTGACATTCTTATTCTTCACTGAGTATCACCTCAGTGATACGACTGTATATAAGAAGCCTTCTCACGACAGATCTGAATTCGCATCCTGCCCTGACTTCTCTGATTCAGACTTTACATACATCTGTATAACATTCAATGTCGTCAACATCAGTACCGACGTCAACTGAGACCGTTAACCCGACACAAGTTTTGCAACGATGGCTCCAAGATTTTGATAAAGCCGTTACGAACGTTGACACTCAATCTTTCACGGAGCTGTTTTTGCCTGACGGATGGCTCCGCGATAGTCTCATCTTCACCTGGAACTTTCGTGCGCTGGAAGGACGAAATGCAATCAACGCGTTCTTGTCGCATGTAGACGATCCCAAAACCGAACCTAACGAAACGCGGTTCTCAAAGGCCAAAATTGGGAATGTCAAGCTTGAGCCTTTGCATGGTATTGTTCCTCAGGTGGCTCAGCATGGTATGATAGAGGGGACGTTTACTTTCGAGACTCCCATTTTTTGGGGGCACGGATATGTTTTGTTAGTCGGGATACCCGGCCCGTCGTCGTCGGGTGTACCAGAGGAAGAAGGACTCGGAGGAAAGACGTGGAAGGCTTTTGCGTTGTACCTTGCTGCTGCTGATTTGAAGGGACATGAGGAGAGTGGGACTCCGATTGGGTATTATGCTAATCATGCAAAGACCTGGCAGGAAGTTGTTGAAGAGGAGAGAAAGAAGATTGAGGAGGATCCTCATGTTGTCATAAGTATGTCACCGAGTGATCCTTTCTTTCATTAGAAAATATAGGCTGATGACTTTTGCTTTTTCCAGTTGGTGCCGGTCATAATGGTTTGAATGTCGGCGCTCGGTTCAGGCAGATGAGAATTCCTACGCTTCTGATTGATAAATTTGATCGTGTTGGAGACTCATGGAAAAATCGCTATCCGAGTTTAACGTTGCATACTCTGAAATCACATCATGCAAGTAAGTAATATAGTTCCAAATTTCAATAGAACCGTCACTTACTTCGCTTACAGTGCTTTATACACGTGCACCCTCGAATTGGCCCAGGTTCACGCCAAGAGACAAAGTAGTGCACATGTTGGAGCAATACGCTATCAACCAGGAATTAGTTATATGGAACCATTCCACGATTCTTCCCAATCCAATTTACGACCCAACCACCAAACGATGGACAATTGAAGTTCTCAGAGACGGCAAAAAGGTCACTTTACGTCCTTATCACATCGTACTAGCAGTTGGAATGTGGGGTCCGCGATACGTACCGGATCTCCCGGGCGCGGATCTTTTCAAAGGCGACCGCTATCATGCTGAAGAATTCAAAGGACCAGAGCAGTACAAAGGAAAGAAAGTTATCGTGGTCGGAGCAGCTCAAACAGCTTCAGATATCTGCCTTGATTTGGTTTTGCATGATGCCGAGTCGATCACGATGGTGCAGCGGTCTAGCACTTTGGTAACGACTATTGACTTTACGAATAGATTTCTGGAGCATACTTATCCGTTAAATGGGGATTCTGATGCAGGGGATTTGAGGTCGAGTGGTATGCCTATAGGGTTGATTAAGAAACTTTCGATCGCTGGGAGGGAGGCGCAGGCTGCTGAGCATAAGGAGTTGCTTGAGGGGTTGGAAAAGGCGGGGTTGAAGCTTCACAAAGGGGTGGATGACGGAGGCTTTATTGTGCAGTTGTATGCTGCGGGAAACAGTAAGTGAACAGTTTGCTGGTGCCCTTTTTAAAAAATTTTTTTTCTAATTTGTGTTGAAGAATTCTGTGCGTTGAGCGTAATTCTACGGTGGCTGTTATTTTGAACTCTTGCACAGGGGTGGACATAGGCGCTGCAGAGTATGTCATTAACGGACGAATCAAGATCAAATCGGGGGAACCGGAACGTTTCACTGAAAATGGAATCATTTTCAAAGATGGGTCTTTCCTCGAAGCCGATGCTGTTATATTCGGGACCGGGTACTATCCTGCGAAACACTCCCTTGCGCCGATATTTGGAGAGGAGATTAGTGAGCGAATCTGTCCTGCGTGGGGATTAGATGAGGAAGGAGAAATGCGTCGTGGCTATAGGCCTTGTGGATACCCTGGTGTACGTTCATTGCCTTTATTAAAAGACGGTGATTTGCTGAGGATGTATGTGATTTTTAGCTTTGGTGGGCTACGGGAGGATTTGATACTTCGCGGAGGTATTCAAAGGGTTTGGTATGGTGCAGAAACTTGAGTTGTAAAACGGTTTCTTAACCTTATATAGGCTATTCAAATTAA
This sequence comes from Dictyophora rubrovolvata, assembly GCA_029959195.1. Lineage (NCBI taxonomy): Eukaryota > Fungi > Basidiomycota > Agaricomycetes > Phallales > Phallaceae > Dictyophora > Dictyophora rubrovolvata. Next base: position 364,999 of record CP114117.1, read on the forward strand.
AGCACGTGAGTTGGGGCTTGTCAAGGAATGATGTCAGGTCTTTGTTCTATTCGTCCAATCGTTCGTGTATGTGAAAGGCCGTTCCGGTAAACATAACTCCGGTGGATATGTAGTATTTTTCTTTCAGACTAAGTATTTGTTTTGTTCAAGCAGTGTAGAGTCTATAAGTCTATTTATGATCTATAATATGTATCTTACTGCGGATATTACTATAAACGTCTAAGCAAGTGCCAGCCTTGGCTCCAGGCTAACCTTAGTTCCCGTGAAACGCTGGATCTTGACGCTGACGCTGACAGGTCAGTCAGAGCGGGAGATTGATATTCTGGTAACCTCCCAAAGCACATCGGTGTAGCAAGACAAGGATTTTCAAGAGCTTTATGAGAAACCTGAAGTATAATTATGTGCGCTGCAGAATCTCCGTTGCCGAACTCACATTCTCTGGATCAGGCCCATCAGGTACGTCTAGACACAGTGACAGTGCATTGTTAAGCGATGTCTACCTTCTATTCATTTTTTTTGAATACCTGGTACTATAGTGCATGATATAGGGGCAATCTCATAGTCTCTTGACCCGCTGGCCGTACTTCTGGGCTGTGGTCAAAAAAGACCTCCATTACAAACTACTTAGAAAGGGCTCAGACGGTGATATACTGCTGGCCATCATCAACATGTGAATGATTTAGGCTTCTGACGGACCGAAGGGCTATTTTTGTAACAATGACTCGCGTGGTGCTGTAGGGTGCTGTTGCCACCGTTGCAAAACGAATGTCTCTGTCCCAACTGTCGGACTATCGGTAGCTGAGGCTTGGATTCATTACGAGCGAGTCTTTCCGAAAATAAAAGTCCCTGCTACGCATGTTGTAATCCCAAGGGACACCGAGACCGAGACTGGGATCTACGTCGTAACCGAGTCTTGGCGCCCACTTGCTGACTAATAGACTCGGCCACCGCTAGACGTCCCCTTGAAATCAATGCCGAAACTTGGTTTCTCTTCTTTTTTCTGCTCCTATCCCTCTTTAAATATCTGAAATCTCCCATAACGCCACATAATATCGAGCTATGACAACCCACAATCACAGCGAACGAACTCCCCTCTTGACTGCCAGCAATGGCCAACAATCCGTCTCGTCGCAACCGGCACCAAACTTGAGCAACAACCCTCAGCCTAAACCTCAGTTGGGCCCTCTAGAAATATCTGCGTCGAATAGACGTGCTATTTTAGCCGGCATTTGGCTTTCCACCTTTCTTTCTGTACGTCCAGCAGTGAAGCGCGAGTGACGACGATGTGGGCGCATTACTGACGACATACTCTTCTCACGCAGTCCTTGAATAGTAAGCCCCGCGTTTGGTCATGCATTCTCCCCACTTTAGAGTTTGACCAAATCTTTGTTTTTCACTGAAAGCTACTCTTGTTGCGACGTGTCAGTAAAGTTAACCTTTATCCACGTCTCGAAGCTGACCAGACAATATCAGTGGTATCGTCCATCTCATCGGAATTTCAAGCGTCAAATCAGGCGAGCTGGTTGGGCACATCGTGCGACTTTTCTCTTCATGCTTGTGTGTGGCGTACTATTCTCTGATGCATCCATATCTAGCTACCTCCTCGCGACATGTACTTTCACGCCACTTTACGGACGTCTTTCCAATGTTTTAGGACGGCGAGGTGCAAACCAAACTGCCGTCTTTTTTGCTGGTGTAGGCACCCTGTTTTGTGGTCTCTCAGGGAGTCTTCCAATGTTGATCGCCGCTCGATTCGTATGACGTTTCCATTTCCTCCACTTTTTCCCTTTTTGGCTCAATGCCTTTTTTAAGCTCAGCGGAGTGGGTGGTGGTGGAATATTTACAACGGCGACTGTCATTACAAGCGACATGTACAGTCTCCGTGACAGAAGTATCGCTCAGGGCATTTCCAACATTTTCAACGGGGTAGGTTTTCGAGGGTCGTTTTCCTTATTAGGACGAAACCGTCCTTTTTTTACCTAACTAAAACCTGTTTTGTTTCATAAACAGGCCGGAATGGGTCTTGGTGGTCCTCTTGGCGGTTTTATTAGTGACAGGTTTGAGGAACTTCCTTTTCTTCTCACAACGTACATTATTAATTCACTGTCTCGAATGTCTAGGTTTGGCTGGCGATGGGCTTTCCTTATACAAATACCGCTTTTTGTTGTTTCCTTCCTCTTGACTGGATATAACCTACGTTATGTCACACCGGTTAGTACTCGACAATGACACACAAGGTCTTCCGACGGAGTAACATCATCATTTTCTAGGGAAGAAGCAAAAGTACGAAAGAAGTTCTTAAGCGAATTGATTACGGCGGAAGTCTCACCCTTTTCCTTTCCGTATGTACCTTTTTCGCCGGCCCTTTACCACTCAACAGGATCATCGCCGTCTTTCTCTCTTCCAATACACTGATGTTTAATTATTCCAGATGGGTTCTCTTCTCTTCTTTCTGAGTTACAAGTACAACGACGAATTGCCATTTACGTCACCCAGTGTCATAACGTCTATCATTATTGCTATTGTAACATTTGTTTTGTTTGTCGTTGTCGAACTCTTCGTCGCTCCGGAACCCGTTCTGGCCCCGTTTTTACTCAAGATGCGCGTACCTGTGTTAATTGGGATGAGTAACCTTTTGGTAAATATCTAAAGTTTTTATCTCACTTTCGTTGACTTATTGAATTTTTCAGGTGTCAATGTGTAATTTTGCGGTCATGTATTTCTTCCCGATGTATTTTGAAACTGTTATGTTAACGACTGCGTCGGAGGCTGGTATGGCTTTGCTATGGAGCTCCTCTGTTTGTTTACTGATATACTCTCAGGGACCCATCTTCTTCCAAATAGTGTGGCCATGTCCTGTGGGTCTCTATTTGCTGGGTATGCATATTCTCAAAGATGGAAGTTACGAATTTTGTGATCTCACCTGTAATGTAATAGATATATCATGTCAGCTACGGGACGTTACAAACTTCTCGATTCGATATTCGGAATCGGACCATTCTTAGCCACGGTAAGGAACAGTCAATCATTGTATTTTGATTCCATTCAACTTACCGAGTCTAGATGCTCATGTCTCGACTGGATGAGAATTCTGGGGTTTTTGCGCAGTGGTTCAGTATTGTACGTTAATATTTATTTATTTTTGGGGAAGTTGCTGTTCTTTGGTGTTCATTTTGAGTTTCTTTACTAGATCCCTCTAGGTTTTGGAAATGCAGTCGTGTTACAAACGACGTTGATCGCTCTTCTGGTCAATGTTGAACGTGAGTCTATGATCATGAATCATATTCGCGTGATTTACATGGGTGACATTAAGACTCGGCTATGGCTGTTGCCACGGGATTTGGTCAGCTCTGGAGGGGTATAGGTAATAAGTTTTTGCGATCTTTGAATAATCCCGGGTTGTTAACTGTCTGGGGTTTTTAGGACAGGTGTGGGGTGTAGCATTTGCATCGGCGATATTTCAGTCTTTGCTCGATTATGAACTGCAACAAAGGATCACCGGACCTGGTTCGCACGACGTACGTTCAGTTTACTAATCTCAGCTTTTAATAACATTTTGAGGATGGTTAGATTATACGACGACTTCGACACTCCTCCAAGCTTGTCATTTCTCTTCCGCCCGAATTCCAACCCCATGCCCGGGAAGCGTATGGAATTGCCCTAAGAAAGGTATTCAAATATGCTGCTGTCTCGACGCTGATGGCCTTTGTTGTTCGATTGGCCGTAAGTATTGTTTCCCGTTCAAGACAGACTTGTTTGAATCTAAATGGACCCCGTCTTTAGATCCCGGAACGATCGTTAGATGATCAGGCAACGTCGGAAAACAAGGTAGAGCCGCAAAATGAGAACAGGCAGGATCAAGATGTCGAGGCGCGAGGAAATGGGACTCATGAAATCGTCGAGTCGCCTGTAGACGCGAATGAAGCTGAATTTGACTCTCAACGAGGCGGACCTTCAAGCCTGAGGGATGAAATACCACGTCCCATACCATCGCGGGGTCGTTCCACGTGGTCTCACTCACATTCAGGCTCCCGTCCGTTACCGGAGTCATTTGTGGACCAGGGTCCGGCCGCAGGAGGAGCGGGAACAGCGGGATTAGATCCACAAGCTTATTCCTTTTCTTCGAGGCATTCGTCGTTCTCGAAACGATCCCGTACACTTTCGCGTCGTCTTTCGTTTTATGAGTCTATAGATGGTGGAATGGATCTTGAGGATGATGAGATTTCGGGGTCGGCTAGGAGATGATTGAATGATTGACGAGGATGAGAATGGTGATCGACGAGCGCCGAGGTCTGAGGGTGATAATGGATTTTTTTTTACACAGCTCGGGGACCGGGGCGATTGCCAGTTTTCCTTACGGTTACGGCCGTTGGATCATCATTGTGGGGTGTTGGTGATCTCGCACACAGAAAACTCCGGGTTCTCTTTTCACCATCCTTGAGGTGACACAAACTTCCTTTTGTGTGTGTGTGTGTTTTTCAGTTATTAGCTATCGTGATTTCCAAAGAAATGGCATTGAAGAGGGAATTTCATTTTTTTATATATATACATAGCATAGCAATGCATATAGCAAGCAACAATTACGAACTTTATTCATGTTACATAGCTGAGCAGCTCGTTCGAGACCTATATACCAAAGAGTCAAAAGAGATTAAATCCGCATCTATTTTCAAATGTGTTTTATGTACATATGTTCAGGGACGGCGGACGCTCACGTAATGTCACATTTGTCGTATGTCACGCTGCTTCTCCTGCCTCGTGCCAACTTCATGTTCTGAAGATCATAACTAATTTGTTTTTACATTGGAAACCTCATTGTTTCCTCCTTTTGGGGTCCCCACTCATTTGCATCAAGCACGTGAACAAGTCTTGCTTTGTGAATTGCTGAAGATGAAACAAAGTTTACCCGCTGCTTCCTGAAACGTCTTGTACAAAAACGTTATTTTAAGAGCATGTTCGGATTAAATGGCATCCAACGGTATGTATATTGGCTTGCTGCTTTGTGCCAGCCCAATATATTAATTCTATAGGATACACCGCCATACACCCTAAATTTGGCCTTCACATGTAGGAATAACTACCGACTCTTATCGTTCTCTTTCCCGCTTAAACCACTTCGTTATGAGGACTTAGGCCACCCGCTGCATGATCCGGCACAAGAGATTGTATGCCGACTCGGAAACGCCACTTCTTATCTGAATAACGAGAATGAGTCTGACAATGTTTTTTTTTCTGGAAAAGAAGCATCGTCGGGGGCTAGAAAAACAGTCTTGTTTGCATTTCGGGCTGAAGGGTATCGTTTGGCACATTCTGGCAATTCAGTTATAACACCGAGAGCCTGGCACCTGCCGCTTCGTTGTTTCTTCACTTTTGCATTCAAATGCAAGCTGTTTTGTTTTACTTAGAAAAGTCACCGTGACGCCACAGCCTCGCAGCCTCGTTATAGGTTTTACTAATAGCTGCTAAACCCCACCCACAAGTTTCTCCCTGTACTTGCGACTTACGATGACATCGTAAGTGTATCATTTAATTCGAGCAGTCGGGTCGGACTAAATCTTTATTACAGGCTTGATTCGTATTTAATAACTATCTCTGGTACTATAACAGTTCCACATTGAAGATTACACCCATTTATAATCGTGTATTTTGCAGATATCAAACTGTCCAATCACCAGACTATTTTTCCAAAGGCGTTTTATACTTTTAGGATCGAGATCACCGATGGCAACAAAAAGCTCTTCAAGTCTGCTGAAGGTACATCTCGCAAAGGTAAAGTCTCCTGGAAAGAGCAGATCACTCTCAGGTAATGCTACGAAATTCCAGGCTTTTTGTAAAACCTTGACTGAACCGTCTATTTAAACAATAATAGTGATATTAGTCCCGAGTCCACCATCGCCTTCAAAGTTTTCAAAAAAATGATTGGCCGATTGAAGCCTATAGGGGAGTGTTCAAACACTGTGTCTTATTTTCTGGATATCCAAAGATCATTCGGTATATTTTCAACTCATGCTAGAGTTTATCGTGATTTTGATACAACATATAGATGTTTGCAAACTCGACTTGGGCAAAGCAAGCCAGCTAAGTTTCACTATCGAAGAATCTCGTTTACAGAAAGTCGTCGAAAACGCAATTGAAAGGATTGAGAATATCGATCTGAATGAAAGGGATACCTGGTCCACTTTCTTCAGCTATTTTCAGCTCGTGAAGAGTGTCATAGATCCTGTTTCCGAGGTTTGTGCTGCGATGATTGTTACTATCGTATAAACTGTCGTGAACGTTCTCAGTTTAATCCTTATTTTCAACAAGTTTGGAGCATTCTGTCCCTTGTGCCGGGAGTAAGAGCCTCTTCTTACTCTCTTACCCTACTACAACTTGAATGCGTAGCCTAACACCTTTTTAGATCATACAAACACACATCAGTCGGAATAGCAACATCAATAAACTAGTTCAACGCATGGTGGATGTCTATAAATTCATAATTGATGCGAACCGATTACCTATTCTTACAACCACTCAAAGCCAAAACATGAAACTTCTGATTCAACAAACTCTGGAATGTGCCTATTTCATCAAAGAATATGTCGAGAAAAATATCAGTGCGTTTTTTTATGTCAATATATTAATTTAGGCCGTATAATGACTGCTAGGTTTCGTTAGTGGAGAAAATCTGGGAAGGGCCAATCGTCGATAACAAAATTCAAGAATTCAGAGAAAAGTTCAACCAGATTTTCGATGCCATACGAAATTCTTCCATCCTCGAAACGAATATCTTCACACTTCGTGTTTCCCAATCCGTTGGAGAAATCAGTTAGTTTTCCTATCAAATCCCATCCCGTATTTTGTTTCTGATTTTAATCAGAGGATTCGAGTCTTCTCGGAGAAATGCCATATGCGTCGAACGCTGGATTTGCTGCTGGGAAAAGATGCTTACCCGGAACTCGTCAAAAGCTGATCAGCGAGATATTGGAATGGGTTAATAACTACGTGGATACGCCCCAACGCTACTTCGTTCTGAATGGACAGGCAGGAATGGGTAAATCATCGGTTGCCCATACTATCGCCGAAATTTTTCGAACACAAAATCGACTTGGTTCATTATTCTGCTTCAGTCGAAACGATAAAGGAAGACTCGATTTCTTGTTCAGCACTATCTCCCGCGATTTGGCAGACAGCGATGTGTCATGGCAGAAAAGTCTGATACAAGTTATCAGAGAGACTGCCATTAGGAAATCTCTTGATCCTACAACGCAATTTAATGAGTTGATTATCAAGCCTTCGAAAGATGCAAGAACAATTGGGCCGGTGGTTATTATCATAGATGCTTTGGACGAAAGTGGAGACCGAACCGAACGCAAAGTCCTTCTTGACTTACTTTTCGAACGAGGTGCGGAACTTCCGGGAAATTATCGCTTCATAATAACGTCTCGTCCGGAACCTGACATCGAGGAGCGGTACCAACTTCCTACTGTTTTTTGTAAACATATGGCACACGTCAATCCCGATGATACCCTAAATGATATTCGACAGTTTATATCTCATAAACTCTCTCCTATGGCGAAAATTTTGGACGAAGAACTGAAATCGGATTGGCGTTTATCGTTGGCAGAGAAAGCACAGGGTCTTTTTCAATGGGCCAACCTTGCGTGTCTTTATATAAATCCGGCAGTCAAGATCGGACTTGCCCAACGATTGCGGACTGTGGGTTCCAAATCGACATCTTCAATACAAGAACTTTACCACCAAATCCTTGATACCTTGCCAGAGTTTCAGATTGAGGGCTTTTTCGTTATGTTCCAGACTGTTGTCGGGGCACTAGTCGTTTCGCGAAAGCCACTTACAATTTTGGCCTTGCAAGTTCTTTTCGGACCCGATATTGAGGCCGCCACAGTCAGTGATGTACTACTACCATTCCATTCCTTGTTCATTGGTGCTGATGAACCCGCGACCCAAATCCGACCACTGCATACCTCACTTTTCGACTTTTTCATGGATGCCGAACAAAGGCCCGGAACTCCAAATCGGTTTTACATCGATACGTCAGACCAAAGTCTTTTTACTCGTGCATGTCTGCGGCTAATGAACAGAACGCTCCGGTTCAACATGTGCGAACTGGCAACCTCACACCTACGCAATCGAGATGTACCAAGCTATGATCTTCGAGTGGCGAAATTCGTTCCGTTGCATTTGTCATATGCATGCTGTTTCTGGGCAGATCACCTCAAATACTCGAGCTTTAACCCAGATCTTCTGAAAGAGATTCGTCACTTGATGCATGCCAATCTATTATATTTCTTTGAAGCTCTTAGTCTCTTGGGGAAGGTTGACCATGGTCGTGAGGGGATGCAGATCTTAAAGGATCAGGTTAAAGTACGTGTTTTTTTCATATTATTGATTAACATTCGCTGAGTGAGATTCATAGGACGAGGACAGTGAATTGGCTGATCAGGCAGCCGATGCGTCGCTCTTTGTATCTGAGTTCGGAGATATGATGACGGAGAGTACTCCGCACCTCTATCTTTCCGCCCTCCCATGCACCCCGAATCAATCGTTTATATCCAAACAATTTACTTCTCAGTACCCCCAGCTTCTCAACTTCGATATCGGAACCCAAGATGGGGACTGGGACAACTTTGGTAGAGGCGGCGACAATACGAACAAGATAGAGTTGCGTGAAATTTGGTTGAAGAGCCAGCACCTTCTTTTGTTAGTTTCCATCCTTGGTGGGGTGGGTAACTACTTTCAGATCTTGGATATTACCAAAAAGCATAGGCTGAGAGTTAGGATTGGCGAATCGCATGCTGGTGTCCGCGCGGTTTCCCCTGAAGATAATCACTGGTCTTTAGCTTACGTCGGTTCCGGTGGTCTTTGTCTCTGGGGCATCGATTCTAAAGAAGAGTTTGTCTTGGATAAATCAGGCCATAATATCACTAAGCTTACATTTTCTACCACTGGAAATCGTCTTATGGGCAGCGATTCAAGAGGAAACATCAAGATATGGGATGTTCGTACTCGCCGATTGGTCTTTGTCGATAAACTATCGGTTTCAGTTGAATGGGTGAACGCTGTTGCCTTTTCCTCGGTAGATTCTGCCTTTATTGTCGCATATACGACATCGAACAACAAGATCGTCATCCAAATCCAGGATTGTGAATCAAGAGCCGTATTGAAGGGTCCCTTTGAATCTTTTACGCCCATTCGGTCCATCGTTTCCACTGCTAACGATACACGCATTGTGTGCAGGTCAGCATTACGTCTCGAGATCTTGAATACATCAACGGGAAAAAGCCAGTGTTTTGACACAGTGGAGTTCAACCTATCTCCGAATCGAAAGTATGCGGCTTGGGTACCCATGGGAGATAAAAATAAAGTCAAATTTTGGGACTTGGATAGGGACACGGCGCTGGACGGACCTTTGCTTAACTATCGCGTCAACAGATTGGACTTTTCTGCTGACTCAACACGGGTGAGTGTATTATATGGCGCGGATAAGAGAGAAGGACGGATTAGTATCTGGGATATTGAAGCCGAACATTCAGTCATGCGGCCATTTCCGTGCACTATGGATTGTTGGCCTTCATTCCCACACATTGCTCTACATGGGGATAGCCTTTTCTTGGCCTCTGATGGAGATTTGGGGAAAATGTGGGATTTACGCGTGCTTGAAATTACATCATCTCTATATGACAACCACTTGAATAATTCGCATTCTGATATGTTACCTGCTCATAATCTGGAGGTTCAGAGGTGTGTCGGTTGTGTAATGGAATCAAGTATTCCACTTGACAATTATTGATTCAGATTAATCGAGGAATACAGATCATCAAGCTCTGAGATTACGGAGACGTTAGACTACGCACTGGTTGCATGGAAAAACGCGATATTTTCACGTTTCACGAAGATAAAGGAAGATGGCTGGGTATTAGGTCCGCGAGAGGAGCTTTTATTCTGGGTCCCAAGAAGGGCGCGAAAGCGTTTGTGGCTTCCGTGTATGACTTATATGAACGAAAAAGAGTTTATTAAACTCAATTTTAACAAATTCGTGCATGGGACGAAATGGACGGAATGCAAGGGCCTCATGGCATAGAGGACACTTAACGTATACCGTGTTGTGTGCATACAGTCTACTAGTTCATATATTATACAAACTTGTGGCATCAATGAGTTAAAAAAACGGCAGAATCGGAGCTGTACGCAAATGTACAGCTCGTAGAAAAAAGAAAATGGGAAGAAATTAGCATTAAAACGGGCTCTTCGGACCAGCTAGTAGATTTACGGCCATACATGAAACTTCGACACAGCAGGATAGATACGCTTGGGATTTCTGCCGAGAAAAGCTATCCTGCTCCTACTCTGACCGAAGGGCTTCCAATAAAGATACCCAGGTTCTATTCATCCATCAGACGGTGTCTACATCCATTTTATTCGATGACGTCTGATCGACAGAGGAGACTTTCTCGATATTATTTTCCACTACAGCGTTCGTCGCGGTCGGTCTGGTTTCCTTCGACGTATCTTCCGGAGTATCTGCCATGGTCACTTCTGCATCACCAGATGGTTCATCTGCGGCTTCTTTGACGGTATCCATCTGATCTTGCTGCACAGCTTCCTTTCCATTTGTTTCCTCTTTTTCATTTTCCTTCTCCTTCTCCTTTTCCGCCTCTTCCTTTTTCTCGAGTTCAATGGCCTCGACTAGTCCATCCACACCCGCTACTGTGAACTTGCCAAACAAATGCAAACAGTCTAAACGGGACCGACGTAATGCGAGCCAAGCCAAACGATCCTTTTGCTGTGAAAGAAAGGTAAATCAGCTGTCTGCTGAGCGCGTTTGGTTTCGTCGCTTACCTCTCCTAGCTCAATCAACTGGACGTCTACGGGAGCCTCGGGAACAGCAGGCGTCGACGGTTTAGTCTGATCAACAGCAGGAGGCTGTGTGTTCGAAGGGACAGCTAAAGAAGGTCCAGGTTGTGTCTGCGACGTGGAAGGTTGAGCCGTGCCTTGTGGACGGAGATTAGACCTCGGAGCCGGACTAGTTATAGGTCGTGGAGGAAGCGAAGGATGTAGAGGCGACGGTGCTTGAATTGCTGGGGATGCTACTGGAGCAGGTATCGAAGGCGTTATTTCTTGTGTTGACGTTTGTACATTGGTAGCTGAAGGCTGTGGGGAAGGTTGTGGGAAGGGTTGTGCAGGCGGAGGTCGAAGCTTCGCCAGCTGTTTTTTTCTCAATTCTACCCTCATTTCAACTTGTTTAATTCGTTTTGCAAAGTCTTTTGGATCCCCTGGTCTATGTTTTTATCTCAGCCCATTGCATCAATACAAAAAAAGGGCTTCAGGGTACTTACCCGCTAACGTTTTCACAGTCTTGCAATCCATGAAATCCAGTCTCCCAAAGTTCCGTGATAGCCTCTGTACCCCAGTTATACCGCCAAGAAGGTTGAGGCTCTATAATCTTTTCCCGTTTTTCTTTTGTTTGTTCCTCCAAGGAAGGCTGTAGGGGTTCTTTATCAAAGGAAGGGCAGAGATCATTTTTCCACCATATCTGTAAAAGATTAATACACAGTCAGAGGACACCAAGCAAGACAACCAACCCAATTGTTTTCTCGCTCAAGTATGACAGCGATAGTTTCTGCAACATTCTTCCCATTGGGCGTAGTAGCGCGCATCTCCTCCATTACTCTGGTCCACGATTCCTGACACCATTTTTCATCCGCGGCGTCTAGCGTAAAATCCATCTGCAACGATCGATTTTTGGCGGTAGCCAATTTAGGCTTTTCAGTAACTGTGAACTGCAAAAGATGTTGTAGAAGTATCAAGAGTTGAAAGAGGAACTGGCGACGGAAGTTGGTATCGGCAATCTGAGGAACGGGTTGAATAGACACTCGTGGCGGAATGTTTGGTACGCACTTCTAGATCCAGTAATTCAGGAGACGTCAAAAACTTTGCGAAGTAATCTCCGCCCCAGCCACTGGAATTTGTGCCACCACCATTCCCGTTACCATTCCCTTCTGGTTCGTCACGCTTGCGTTTCAAACCGCCACCGACAGCTTTGCTACCCATCATGGCGCGTTCTTTTTTCGTTGCTTCTGATATAACAGGAAGAACGGTATCAACACCTTTTCGAAACGACTCAAAAGGCAAGGCACGTGCGAACAATGGAGGGCGAGAGAATGGGATCTGAAGTGACCAGAAGGTTTGGTAGAATTCTAGATACAGCATAATTAACAACACAAGGATGTCATGGTCGAAGTATAGAAACCGAACCTTCTTTTTTAGCTTCTTCTGAAGAGGCTCGCTTCTCGCCGTTCTCCATTTCCACATCATTATCCTGATCCCTTTTCTTTTCACTACCGTTCAAATGATTTTTGCTACCGGGACCATCCCACAAAGTCCCATAGTCACCCCGTAGATTAACACCACTCCTTTCACCAAGAGGGAAAACTCCACTCAAAAAGTTCAGTATCCTGCCGCAAAACATTGTGTTTTTACCGGTCTTGGACAAGCGCCTTAAGAGATCGTTGAGCATCCGGAGTAGAATAAGTGGTTTGGATTTGGTAGATGACATATCCTAGAGTATGCAACGTTAGAATAAACATGACGACAGCAGCCTTGATGAACGAGACGTACTGCCGTTAATCTTTCTCTGCGTTCTTCCATCCATGAAAAGATGTGCCAACAAGAAGAAACTGTCTGGGTTTCGAGAAGATCACCCAGAACACTAAATGGAAATGATGGATCACAGGCATCTGTAGATGGCAAGGGAGTTAAAAAGAGACAAGTTTAAATAACTCTTGACGAAAACGAACCATGCTCTGTGAACGCAAGAACCATGTCTAATCCTGAGCGTAGTTCATCGTAATAGGTTGTATCAGGATCTTTCAATGCATCGCCTTCCGTAGCCTATAATATTGCACAGTTGAGTCTTTTGGCAGTCACAGTATGTAATACAGGATGCTTACTGCTAAACGAAACACTTCGCCTTTCAATAGTAGTTCCCATTGAGCTCGTCGCGTATCCGGGGATCTGGTATCCTTTGTTTCTTGAAGAGCATATTTAACCAGAGGTCCTAGATCGTTTGGGCTGACTGTGCGTGCTTCAATGAGGGTAGAAAGATGCGAGCTGAGGATTGCGAGGTCATTGCTCATCGCAAGAGGTCTTAGTAATATCGCTTAGGTAATCGCGGATTTGTAACACAACCCTCTCGACGAGTACGGACTATATTCTAATGGACCGAGATGGAGCAAAACCGCCGATGCTTACGATCGATGTGGTAAGTAAATTCGTTTTGAAACTTTGGTAGCTCGAAATTCGCAGTGTCTTCACAGGCAGTTGAACGTCAATCAGCTAAAGAAGTTTTGCGAGCGTTACTTCACGCCATATTGTTTCACCGTCTTCTTGGAGTTGCCAAGCCTCGGACTATAGAGATACTTGACGTTACTTTGGTATGTGATATTCTTCATAGATAACAGCATATCTTTTAAGAATTTGACTTAAGTGAACCATACAGCCTGCTGTAGACGACCCAGAAACTATACAGCTCGTGGATGATAAAGTTGTCGCCTTTTGGCGTGCTGTTGAAGCTGGGAGACACCAGAAAGGCCAGGTGGAGACTCTGCTGAATGTTTTAATTATAATTGTTCTCATATTCCACTAGATCTCTCTCGTGCTTTTGGAAAAACGGCAGAAGAAGTGGATATTCGGTACTGTGGTATGTTTGTGGTCCTCGACTTGCATTTTGGTTGTCACTATTCTCCTTTCTTATAGGAAGAAGTACCATGGGAAGAATGGTACGGTGTATCAATCTCTTTATGCTAACTAACTCAGTCACAATTCACAGGCATATCAACGTCGACCTACGTCAGCCTCATACGGACAAAGGTATATGGCAACAGTCTTGCTTAGTCCGTTACAGTCCCTAAAGTCAATATAGATAGACAAACCCTCAAAGCAAATTTATCCACGACGTTGACCGATGCTTTGAAAAGGATACTGACACACACGTCATCGGAGTACGGCCGAGCAGCCATACCTTTGATCACCAATGCCTTTAACGGACTGTCGCCATTCCCATTCACGATACAGGTCCGTGTGGGAGGAAATGAAGTATCGTAAACGTATTTATCTCATCTTCCATTGTATTTTTCATATGTTCGGCATACTTTACTCACGTCACAACTATCATGTTTTCCACGTCATACATCTGTTTAGAAAAATCCGCCAATCCATCCCATAGGCAGTAAGGCCTCACTCCGTGATATTACATAACCCGTCACTATAATTCTGAATAATGAGGACGTGGCAGAACCCATGTACGAGTCAAGGCCCTTAACCTCCCGGCAAGAAAACTCAGCCCCAATATTAAGCATAGGTGGATCTTTTGGAAATTCCGTTGAAACATCCCCTCTTTCCTTTTTACGGTTAGTATCTAGCCAAAGAAGTCGACTTTTGATTGAATAGTGGTTCCGCAAGCTTCATTCATACCTGTCATTGATGTCTAGTTCGGATCAGACAGCTAACCATCACACGTGAACTGTGGCGTCCTCATTTAACGCGAACTCGCGGACCGTCCTTTAGCTCATATGACGACATCGTCTGACTCCGGTAGGTCAGAGAGTGCATGACCCTCAGTGTGCACTGCTGATTCCGACTCTAAAGCCACATAGTCTTTTGAGCGGCTGAGCTACTTCTGAAAGTCCTTAGTTGAACGTTATAGCTTCTAGCATGGAAGGCAGCCTTCTGCGTATAAAACAGGTTGAGCTGTCCAGTACAATCGATGTGGAGTAGCTCTGACTCCAGCATAACCCTTCCGCTCATTCATCGCGAACCCGCTTTTTGCGCCGGAGATGGTGCTATCACTTCTGCTTCATTTTTCCATATTTTGCTCTACTATTGTCTCGGCTCAGAGTCAGGTCCCTACTCTGGGATTACAGGATGGTTTTTTGACTTTTGACTCACCATCTTTCACAATCCAACTTGTCAAGGATTCTCAAACATTAGCATCTTTGAAACCTAAAGGAACCGCCGCTCAGACGAATAACGGCAGTTTTGATTTTTCCCCTTTAGATCGTTTGGAGTACCGACAATATAATGGTAACTATCAATTAGGAGACGTTACATTTCGTGTTCGGGAAGCCGGAACTCAAAACGAATGGATCAATGGAGACTCTAGTGTATTTCGAGCAACGGTTGCCCCTATAATCACTTCGGGACCAGGATTCGCCGCGGCCGATTTATCTGCCACCTTGCCTAATAATTCACTCATAAATGTAGTCCGCAAGTGGTCTTTGAATGGAAATTCCCTAGCTATGGAGTTTGAAGTGTCAAATACCCAAAGCTTTCCCGTTGAGATCGGATCGATGGGATTTCCTATAGCCTTCAATACCATCTTCACTGGACGAACTGCTGCCGATACCAACGCAAACTGTTCACTTATCGACCCTTATATCGGAAACGACGCTGGTTTTGTTCAAGTGGCCCCTCTCCTCGGAACTCAACCTCCCTTGGTTATTACACCCTCGGGGAACACTCCCTTCGAGGCTTGGAGGTGGCTTCCCGAGGACACTGCCAATTATCCTTATTATCAGTCTCAGACGTTTGAAGGATACTACGAATGGCAGACCCATACGCTCGCCTGGGCTGAGAATGAATGGAAGAATGTCACTTCGTGGAATGTCCCCACGTCCGAAGTCTTGGGCGTAAATCAAACCCGCGTTTTCGGTCTCCAGTTCCATCTGGGGACTACAATTCAAGATATTGACGATACATTATACGAACTTGGGCGTCCTATTACGACGGGGATCCCGGGTTATATCGTTCCATCCGACCAGACCGCCAAGCTATTTGTAAAGCACTCCTCGAAGATACATACATTATCAGTGGATCCCTCGCATATACTTGATGTCGAACCAAACTCGGAAGGAAAAAACGGTTACGTCGGTTATACCCTAACAGTTCCCTCTTCCGAAAATCTTCCAGCCCGTGCACGAATAACGATTACCTACGAGGATTCGACCTCCCAGACAGTACACTATTTTCTCACCCAGCCGTCCACTAAAACCATCAGTAATCTAGGAAACTTCCTCCTCAATAGCCAATGGTTCGAAAACAGTACAGACCCGTTTCATCGTTCCCCTTCAGTCTTGTCTTATGATCGTCAGGTAAATGCCCACGTCATTAATGACGATCGTGCGTGGTACGTGCTTATTATTTTTCTTTGGAAATTGACGTGTCATTTTTTTTCAAGGATTCCAGGCCTTTCAGATGAAGCTGGTGCTGGAAGTTGGCTTGCTGCGGCCATGAAACAATATGCACAGCCCAATGCTGCCGAAGTGACGAAGTATGAAAGATATATCAATGAAACGCTATGGGGAAGTGTTCAGTTAAACAATGGTATGTTCCCCCAATTTATCGAGATATTTTATCACCCGTTTTTACTAGGTTCAACAATGTTTGCCGTTCGTAAATCAGGTATGTTACATGTATCTGACTATTGTTGTCTTTTCTTGAACCATTGTTATTGTTATTTTCCGTAGTTTATTATTATCAACCGGATCTGGTTCCTGGATATTATTATCCAACTAACGAATATGACTTTGATGGATCATGGAATCAAGCTGCAAGCTACCTCATAAACAGAGCATACGACTACGTCCACGTTACCGCCGCGTATTGGTCATTATACCGCGTTGGACGTAATTATCCACATTTGACTTCGCGGGTAGGTAATTTTGTTTCTAAGTAGGAAGTCCATAGCTGACACAGGCTTCAGCCGTGGCAATGGTATTTGAATCAAGCATTACAAACAGTCCTGTGTGTCTTCACGAATCGCACTGCCTTGCATTGATATCTTGACCTTCTATAATAGTTTTGCTGCGAATCCCGTAAATGAAGTTGGCTACATAACGGACGGGTTGATGGGGGAAACGGTGTGGCGTATGCTGTTATCTGATTTACAGCGCGAGTACGTGATTTAATACCCAGTACTCTCCTCCAAGAAATTATATATTTAATAATACTGCAGAGGCCTTTGGGATGATGCTAACGCATTCGAAACGGCCATGGCACAACGCGAAGAACTCTGGAGTACTGAGCGTTACCCGTGCGGAGCTTTTCCTACCTACCCTTTATTTCGAAATGGTTGAATTATAAATTTACATTAGGTTTGGCTCTGAAATGGCTTGGGATTCGACGGGACAGGAAGGTGTTTACATGTGGGCCAAATACTTCAACGACACTGCCACTAGAGTCAATGCTCTGAATTCTATAATTGCCTACCAACCCACTGTGCCGCACTGGGGTTGGAATGGTAATGCACGCAGATGTAAGTTCCTTTGTGTTTTGGAAGCTCTGAACCGTAGTTGATGGGTTGTAGATTGGGATAACCTGTAGTAAGTAATAAATTAAAATCACAACACGGCTTCCTTTCATTGTTTGTAGTGGTGGCAAACTTCGACGCATTGAACGTCAGATCCATCATTATGGTAAAAACTATTTTCACCCTTCGTAATACAGTCTTCACACTTCTCCTCAGGAAGCGGTCTCAACGCTCTCCCATTGATTTCGGAATTTCAATCCAACCCTACAAATTGGTATCTTCTTCGGACAGGGTCAGTATTGGCAAAGTTTTTTGGACTACTCAAACTCATGATGATGGTCTTCTAATTCTTTTTGACTGACATGACAGTTACGGCGGTCTGAGCGGTCCATTGGCAAACATAGATTATGGAGGGTTCGCTGCTGCATCATTCCATTCTTGGGTAAGTGTATAGTAGATAGAATTTATGATGATCTACACAGCTGACTCGATTCTTTGTATCAGCCGGACACACTCATCTTTGATGGTTACTCCGGGGACTACGGACCAAATTTTGTAGGACATGCCCTCAATGTAGGAACATACATCATAAATCATCCCGATTTTGGTTGGCAAGCTTTCGGAGGCACCATTTCACCCTCATCGAGTTCTGACGAAGTAACCGTCAAAACAATGGATACGCTTCGGCGTCGGATTTTCATAGCTTCCTTTGGAACATTGTTAACGCTTGATGCTGGTGCATTCTCTGAGGTTTCAATTGATGTTTCTCGGAGAAGCTTTACTGTAGAGGTTTTACCCGTTGCTAACGGGGCTGTCGACGGAGCGAGCGCACCAGTTGGCAGATTGTTGGTGGAAAGTACGGCGGAAATAAAAGGTGTCGGGTCTTTCAAGCCTTCACCAGGCTTGGATTTGGATGCAGGTGCATATGTTGTGCCATTTGTTGAAGGGAAGGCCACCGTTACCTTCCACAATTCGTAAAGCTGCAGCATCGGATTCGGCTCCCCGACTCTTCTTTTTTTAGTCAACGTTAAGGATTTATGGTTGAAAAAATGTAATATATGTCCATGTACACAGACAGAGAAAATACAAAGAAAATTATCGTGTGCTCCGGAAGCAAATTACAGACGTGAGAGTACCTTAGTGCTTGTTCCCATGACCAACTTTACATAAATGTCCGGATATAAAAACGCTCATTATCAATACCCACGACTGAGATAACGATGTCCGCACCAGCACTCCCCAAACTCATAAACCCAAAGACATTTGGTAACGTGAAAACTGGATCTTTCTGGACTGAATATCCTTCTGGCCTACTTGATCTAACTCGTAAACATCCACCATCCGAGGCCCAGAAAACCAGTCTAGCACCTCAAAAGGCCGAGAATGAGCTCGAGTTTGACGTCGAAGGAAATCGCCGAATCAGGATAGATCCAAAGCAGTCGGCCATTATCATAGTCGACATGCAAAAGTATGCGACAATTTGCAATCCTCTTATCCCTAATTTATTTGACCCTTCTTTAAGCTATTTTCTCCATCCTGAGATACTTGAGCATCCAACGGGCTTGGAATGTGTTCAGCCTATAACCAACCTAGTGACCTTCTTTCGAAAAGCTGGAGTACGGATTATATGGCTGTACGTGACTCACTCTATTATCCAAAACCCTCATGATGATGGTCGAATCAGAAATTGGGGTTTGACCCGTACTGAGCTCGAAAATCTCCCTCCCGTCTTTCTGCGATCTTTCAACCTATTATTCAAAGGCGGAGGTTTTGGCTGCGACATTGGCGGAGAATGGGGTCCTACTTTGATGCGAGGAACTCCCAACGCTGATTTGTATGGCCCATTGAAGGAAGAATATTTGAAGGGCAAAGAAGCGGGTACCGACATTTGGATTCATAAAAACAGGTGAAGATCTTGACTTTATTAGCATTTTCGATTAAGAATTTATATCAATCGCAGGGTAGGAGGTTTGTGGGGCCCGGGAACGCCTTTAGGGTTGTATCTGCAAGAAGAAGGAATTAATACTCTATTCTTCGCTGGGGTGAACACTGATCAGGTAAGTTGAATTAAAGGGTCCATCGTTGAAGCGTTGCCGAGTTTGATTATCTAGTGTGTGCTCGGCACCTTAGTGGACGCTTATTTCCATGGGTTTGACAATATTGTGATCAAAGACGCGACGGCTACAACTTCACCTAATCACTGTGTCGATAGCGTTTTGTTCAATGCGGAAATGGTAACTGTTTTTTACATAATGAGTTGTGATTCAATTTTTATCAAAAATTTAGATTTACGGTTTTGTCACCACTAGTCAGAAGATTTTGGGTAATGATTAGACGTCGATCGTCATTGAGGGAGCACTGTTGCGGCCCACAGCGACGAATTTCGCAATTGTCCGGATTGTAATTATGTAAACGACACGTAAAAGGTTGTTTTGGTTGGTAATTTCCCGGTTGTTCGATGCAATTTTGAGAGGAAGGAGATTGATATTGCATCATCTAATCATGAAGTAAAGAGGAGCATCTTCAAGTTCGCTACAGTGGTTATCGACGTTAGCTAGTGTAGTTTTGAAAATTCAAGACAACGTACTACATAAAATGATTTAATTGTGCACGTGGGAGTTGGGCGATAGTAGCGAATAATATCCGAGTAACATAGTTTCTTTGATCAGGATACAAAGTAGTACACGCCCAGCGGTCTTTTCGAAGTCAACCTGGTTCAGGCTTGTCGCATTATGTCGACAATGGTGGCAGGTTTATGTTTTTGCACATGCGCGGATCTCGAGCTAAGTCGGCAAAACAGGCTGAGTTCTTAGTAATACTACTGAGGTACAAATCTGTGACATCTTTTGTCGCGTTCCTTCCCAGCAATCTGGTACCTACTAGCCTCAGGCTGTCTTCATTTCAACCTACCAAACGTTTAGAACTCGACCTGAATATTTGCACGAATCTGCTTGTATCATTTTCTATTTCTGGACAACAAGTACGCGATTTTATCTAGTCTCCTACACGAGCGACGAATCGGGAGTCAGTCGGACAAGCTGTAAGTTGTAACCTGACTCAAAGAAATGGTACCTCAATCTTCTTATCTTTTAGAAAGAAGCCTACAAGTATATATGGACTATCATTTAATATTCGGCTGATTGCATCGAAAATCTCGAGTTCTTCTACTGGTGCGCCCACCCCGGTTAGCTTATGCCAAAGGTCAGGCCCATTAGAGGTGACATGCATGGATATATCCCTTCATATGCGCAGTCTTTGATATCGAAAATTTTCTCATGAAAACGAAGGAACGTGGCTGAGCGGGGAAATACTGTCCCTGTGGCACTCGTGCTGCAACTATCCAAAAACTGATTTTTTTATATGATTTAAAAGAAGACGAGTACATATCTCTTCCAAGAAAATGATACCTTTCAAGCTAAATTGATGACAGACTTGCAATTCGCACAACTTCAAATGCCCAATCCTGGAATCTGAGCTTTCCGAGGTAAGATAAATGGCGGAAAGGCTTCAGTTCGAAAATTTCACGGATGGACCCGGCATCCAGTTGCCGCAACTGGTCCCGACAGTAACCGATCCTGTCGATCATTTAGTGCATGCTACTCTAGCGAACGTGCAATCAGGTTCACGTACGTGCATGTTCAATTGGAGTCACGAGAGTATAAAATCTGCGAAATATTGAGCTTGAGCCTTTGGCGTCGGTCGTACCCATTGGCAAACTATGTCGGTTGTCAAAAAACTCGCTTTCCTAATTCTTCTCGCGGTTCATGCCGTGCGTGCGTCGGGCATTCCTGATGTAAAAGGTCCTCCCAACTCTCCTGATCATGGACATCCTCCCCCCAAACCGACTCCATCCCACACGACGGCTTCTCACAAGACTTCAAGTTCTCATACTACGTCTTCTGCTGTGTTTGTAGGGTCCACTCCCCCAGCTTCGCTCAGTGTTCCTGCTGCCGTAACAGCTGGCCAGTTCATGTCCACGGACTTCTTGAAGAAGTACTATCCTGGCTTTGGTCCAACTCAAACCTCAGTAGAACCCCAACCAGTGATCACCGATCCCGTCGTAAGCCGAGGCTTCCTCTATATATTAGATATCGTCTCTAATTTTCTCTGAAGACGAAGGAAGTATTCCCTCTTGACTTGACTAACCCTGAGACGATCCCCACTGCGAACGAGGAAGATCCAGTCGTGCTTCCTCCTTCACTTCTAACCAAATCTCCAACCGTCCTTTCTCCGAAGGCGAATTTGTCTACTCCAGGCTCCGTCCAACTTCGTCAAACCGCATTCAAAGACATCACGGCGATACTGCACAACACCACAGGAACATTTTCTTCCTCCTGTAGCCAGTGCATTTCTAGTCTTACAATTTTGAGACAACTTGCCTTGACGGCTCCTTGGGAAGTCTCCCCTATTCTTGTCCAGCTTTGCGAAGCAACTGGAGCTTCATGTATGTTACGGCCTCTGTCCCTTTATTTTCTTGGAACAAAACTAAAAGAACACTAGCATTCGGCGGTTGCGATGCTGAATTCTCGGCAAACTCTGATGGCGCAGTTATTACCCAAGTTATCGCTTTCGCAGATGTCACCGGCCTTGATGGTCAAGTATGTGTATTCCCTAGAAATCAACGCCCATACCTTGAAGCGAGAACCATTCTAAATCTGATTTTAGTACATTTGCTCCATGGGTATCGTTCCCTTACACAAATCCTGCCCGTCACCTCCCCCTCCTGATAACACGGAACTTTTGAAAACTTGGTTCAAAAAGCCGAAACCTGCAAATGCCGTCGCGCCCAAGCCCAGCGGGAAGAAGCCCATCAGGGTTGTTCATCTGAGCGACATGTTCGTCTTAAACTCCGTGTTCTGCTGCCGTGGAGTCTAATCCTGCTTTTTTCTTTCAGACACATTGATCCTCGTAAGCGTTCATTGAATTCAGTTGGTCTTGATGTTTTCAAAGGTTCGGAAACATAGGTTACAGCGTTGGATCTGAAGCCAGCTGCGACCAATTTTTATGCTGCCGCCCTACGTCTAACACGTCAGAAATATTTACCTTGATGTAGGGGGCACGAAAACTAATAAAAAAAAACTTATTTATTACAGCACTGCTGTCCCTGTCGGTCAAATTTCACTTCCGGCACCACGATTCGGTGCCCATGAATGTGACTCTCCATGGTTGTTGATCAACGCAGTTTTTCACGCCATTGGCACCCTCACTGGCACCAATCCGACAGAACCGAAAGGTCAACCGAAGCTATTTCCCATCTTGTGAAACAGAATTTACTCATTATTGTTTGTTTTTTTTTTTTCAGGTCCAATACCTGAGACGTTTACGATTTTCACTGGTGATCTTACTTCACACGATAACGATAACCAACTGGACAGGTCATATTTAAAATATGTGGAGGCTTCCTTATATCAAATGATGGGGGAATATTTGAGAGGTCCTGTTTATGCTGCCATGGTAAGTAGCATATCCATGCTTCAATGTCTTGATTGCTTCCCCTTTTTTTACCGTTTCACTTTTGTAGGGAAACCACGACACCTATCCTCAAGCGTTTGATATTCCTCACTCCGTGGGACCTGAATCGGATTCACAACAATTCCAATGGGACTATGGACATCTGGCTGAGTACGTACCAAGGTCTTGAATATTTTGAATGAGTTAGCTGAAAGCTATCTAGCCTTTGGAAAATTGAAGGATGGATTGACGAGAAAACGGCGGACATTGCGAAAAAAATGTACTGTCTCATTTAATGAATAACATGGATAACGCTCATCAGTTTGCTAATTTGCATAGGTATTCTGCTTACTCGGTAATTACGCCGTTCGGTTTGAAAGTCATCACGTAAGTCTTCTCTCCTTGAAGGATGTTGATTGAATTTAATGTCTTTTGGAAGTTTGAACACCGACTTTTGGTACACTGGCAAGTAAGCGCGCTGTTTATACCGTATCAAATTCATACATATACTAAAAACTCCTATAGTAATTTCAAGTAAGTTTTCCAAGTTCCATTAAGTGACTTTTCATGAGCAACATATTATTTTAGCGTCATCAACGTAAATGCACGGCTTCCCAAGTTTAAACGATATGTGCTGATCATTTTTATGGCGTAGGCAACCAATCCAGACAATAGTGGCATGTTGCGCTTCTTGACAGATGAGTTGCAAGAAGCTGAGGACGCCGGGCAGCGTGTATGGATTGTCGGCCACGTCTTGCCAGGTAATGATAACTTTCTTAGCTTAGCCTTTGCTTTAATGGCATTACGCAGGATGGAGCGGCACCAGCTCTTTCCCTTTATCCTCGGACTTGTTCTACCAAATCGTCGATAGATATTCTCCCCATGTCATTAGTAATGTTTTCATGGGTCACATCCATGACGAGGTTAGATACATATACTATACGTGAGCTCTATTTTTATCTCATTTGTTTGAAAATAACGCATGTATCTTACCTGCCAATAGAAATAATGGAACGGTTATGAATGCCGATACTGCTGTTGCTGCTACATGGGTTGGCGGTTCAGTGACTCCTTTGGCAGGATTGAACTCTGGTAAGTGAGCACTATTCTGGATGCAATATGACTGTCATACGATCATGTGCAGGATTCAGCATGTATGAAGTCGACCCGGAAACGTTTGAGTTAGTGATTCAATTTTAATGGTCAAGCCATCGACTCCTGATTTCTTTTTTTCTCCGATTAGCATCATGGAAGCTTACGTCTGGTATTCCAACGTCAGTGAATACTCTGAGTTGGATCGCCGAGGGGAGGGTGCCACGTATGTGCACGTATTTTTCTCCGTTTTAAGGACTTTTTGATCCGTGATGCCAGGTTCCAGTTTGAATACAGTACTCGTGATGTATATGGTGCTGGACTCGATTGGCCGGAGACCGCCCCTCTCAGTGAGCACAATACCTACCTAGAGGAAATTTTGCAATAACGTTTTTACTGCATTTTAGACGCAAGCTGGTGGCATAAAGTGACTCAAAGTATGCCATGCGTATCCTTTAAAGCGCTACTTTTATAATCTGACATTTCACTCTATCAGATATGGAACAGAACCCTGCGATTTTAGACCAGTTCGTGCTGAACCAAGGTCGTCACTCAGCCCTCACTCAGAATGTATGTAGAAGATATCTTCGCTTCAAATGTGTTAAACCAATGCTTTGTTTTCCTACTCCAGTGCACCTCTACTGAATGCCGAGAAGCGAAAGTTTGTTACATGCGTAGTGGGTCTCCTCAGCTTGCGGCTCGTTGCCCGACAGGCTTTGGTAGTGTTCAGGAATAAATTAACATAATTTCAATTATTCATTGGGCTAGAATGTTACTACACAAATTCAGAAGGATTGTAGTTAACTCGTAGAAAATAACATAAGTGTTCTACAATTTGTACCACACGAGCGCCAAAGACAGCCTTTATGTAAAGGGGTAAAGAAATATTACAATGTTACACAACCCTAAGCGTCTGAAGCTGCATATATGTAGCCTTCCACTGACAGTGACGAATTGGCTCCATGAAAATTCATCGAGCTCGAAGTCAAACCATTTTCACGAATCTGTAATCTTGACTGGATCCATGACGCATAAAATTATTCGTCGAAAATGAATACAGCTGATATTTACTATTCTGCCGAGCTAGTGGCCAGTAGTTGGACTCGTTCTCGTCAAATGACGGAATCATCAATCCCAAATCTAGCCCAAGCGAACTTTTCGGCCCGTCCCCGTGCACCGAGTAAGTGATGCTGCTATTGGTTCGCTGACTGAGTTTGGGGTCGTTTACGTAATCACCTCCTCATGAATGTTTAGCCTAGTTACTCGTACTCCACCTCCACCCTCCTTTGTCTTCAATCCAAACATGCCTCGCTCTTTTTTCTTTTCTCTCCTCAATACTAGACATGACAGAGTCCCAAAGTTCATCAGATCAATTCCCCCGTTGTTGGTGATCGGTATTGCTCTTCTCACCTCCGTTGGGACCTTAGTTGCACTATTTTTTCAATTCACGTACCACGACATTCCTTCGCTCTTTGGCTCTAAAATATCTTTGTTGAAGAATTTTAACGATAGCTCAAATGGAGAACAGAATTTGTTACCTCCGCTGAAGTTGGAAGATATTCGTTCTTACGAACGTGACCTTCCCCAACACAATCTATCACTACCTTTTCCAGAAGGTAAAAACGGCAGATTTGTCAGGTTCTCGAATGAAATGTGGGCATTGGGGTTGAATAATCAGCTTCATAACCGGTACATATTGATTGTCTTTCAACTTCGTGGCACCGCGTCAATGCTAATAATGCTAATGGATTGTACTTGCAGCCTTCTTCTATCACATCTCGCGTTTCTGTCAAATCGTGCATACGTTTTCAACGATATTACTTTTGATCATGATTGGGGTAACGGCCAATGGAATTCTCTCAATACGTTCATTTCAGGTCCTACGGCTGGTGGTCAATTTCCTCAGGTGCTGGCCACAGCTCGTACGCCACGAGCAGTCCACGTGTCCTTCTATCAGACAGTGTGCCCTGAAAATGATGAAAATGGACATTACGCGAAGCTTCAAGGAGACGAAGTCAAGGTCGAGTTGAATATTACAGACGGCGAAGAAGGTGTGGATATCATGGAGAAATGGGCTAAAAAGCTACGCGAAATGCCAGAACGATGTGTCGAAGTAGCTGGAGGATCTCCGCATATTTTTGATTTCCCGTACATAACTTTTTTTACTCTCGTAACGATGCGTTGCAGCTGACTCCCCATTTTCAAACAGATTATTCAGTTCAAAGCTTATTTTATCATTATACCCTTCAATCGCAACTTCTCCTGTGATCACGCAATTTCGCTGGTCTGATGTAGTACTCCGTGCTGTACAGAGAATCATCCCTTCAATTGTCCATCCTAATCAGGATTCTCGGTCTATTGTTAAACAGTATTCAGACAGTCAGGCCCGCCCCTCTTCCAACCCGCTTCTTTCCACCTTAGCTATACACCTTCGCCGGGGCGACTTTTCTGAGCACTGCTATAACCTCGCCGGTATGGGCTATCCATACAACAGCTGGAACCTGCTACCCGGCCTGCCTGACAGATACGACGAGCCTCAATATCAAAAAATTACCATGGACGAAAATCCAGCAGAACTAACGCGCTTTTTGGAACATTGCTGGCCAACTCCAGATCAAATCGTGAAGCGTGTCAAGGAAGTCACGAGAGAATATCATGCAACACTTTCGGAGAACGACTTTGAACCATTGAGCGTGTACATTCTCACCAACGAGCGCAATATAACATGGCTGGCTGAACTAAGAGATACGATATCAGCAATTCGACTGCAAGACGTTCTGCCTTCTACTACTCGTGATGAACATGTCTTCAAGCGCGTTTCCACAAGTAGAGATGTCTTGCTTTCTGGGGAAGCCGAATTGCTGGCCAAGCAGGCCATCGATATGGCGATCGCGGAGCGTGCAGGGTTGTTTTTAGGAAACGGGGTACGATACTCAACAATAAGCCTATCTTACTCATTTTCACAAGCTAACTTATTATCTTTTTGTACAAAAAGTTCTCGACGTTAACGGCAAATATCAATCTATTACGTCTGGCTAGAGAATTCGAACCCAAAACTTGTAGACTTTTGTGAACAAAAAATTCCTTTGAGGTAACTTATTCGGACTATCAACCTCATCATACGTTATGTACATACATATATCATCCAATGCTCATACCCGTTACCCCTTGCAACACCCTCTGATCTGCATATTTTCAATTAGGCAATTATGTATTAGTGCCGAAGTCTTATCGATTAATAGTTTACATGGGTGCATGAAATGCTTGCCGTTGTCACCCCAAAACAATGAATGCGATTCCCAACTTCCACCGAGCCTGTCCCCAGAAAAAAATTGAAGCATTTTGCGCAGTCTGAATCACGCAGGTTCGCCGTGGACATTCACGAGGCTTGGGGCCTTAGGTCCAACAGGTACCTTGGCTGATATGCTGTTCGTGACCAAATGGAGTGCCGCGGTCTAATAATTAATTTGAGCTAGAGTTTTTTCCCCCCATGCTTTGCACGATTCCCTCGAGATTATCAAGTCAAGTACTTTAGATATGCGCATGCGTAACTCAAAATTAGGAGCGAGCGAATCTTTCCGATTATGTACATATCGTGCAAGTTAACTTTCAACTTACATTGACACATTGGTCAACGGCGTACCATGACCGAGTAAACTGAACAATAACGAAGTTTGTGTCCACAACTGTCTGGTCAATAAGAACAACAAGATCAGAGCTAATAGCTACCCTGGCTTCCGCTTAAAAATATCTCACAAGGAGACTGTACTCGGTAAGAAGAAACAAAAAAATTATTGCTTTGGGTACCACTTTTTCTTGTTTCGCCCTTAGTCAGGCCTCAGCAAATGCGTATTTAATCCCCAACGATACTACGCTTTTGGCTCATCTTCACTCACTACTCTGAAGCAGTATCCATATCCTTACTCTCTGAATCGCCAACATCTATCCTCATTCTGCTTGTGTATTTGAGCTCCTTATCTTCAGAAAACATGCTCAGCTTTCAACTTCCAGCCTTGACAAATAAAATTACCTCCCGTAAGTAGTTACAATTCTTGCCTCAAAAACGACACTATAAATCCAACATATTATAGAATTTTCAACGGCGGTGTTCACGCCTCTTTGGAAGATGCTACCGAATTTTCCCTTCGTTTGGGGGACCGCGACATCAGGACATGATTCATCGGACCCTCCCCTATCACCAGTCTGTTCTCTGTCCTCGGTGTTTCGGTGGTCATCGGTTTCGGTTATCAATAATTTGAAAACTGTGTTCGACCGACTTTCCATGTCCGAAGAGCACATTGAATTTTCTAATGTGCTTCCACCGATGATCGAGAGACCAGATCGACCAGGCGAGGTGACCCCTCCATCCCTCTCTGAACTAGGACTTCTGTCCTACGGCCGTCCCACATACGAATGCGAATACCCACCCAGATCTCCTTCCCTATCACGTAAGTACTTTGATAGCTTTTCCACCCGTTTTCAAAGCTCAATGATAATCGCTTCGTTTTCAGACTCGGACTCAGACTCGGACTATGAACGAAGCCTAAGTGAATCAATGGAAGGGCTGTCACTGGATGACTTATGACTATCCGTCATTTGAGTCATCTCGACACTACTTCGTTGATCACAGTGGCTTCGTCTCATAAACATCCACGAGCCCTTGTTCACCGGCATATTAGCAGTCCTTTCACCCGCCTGTTTCACATCTCTTTAGACACTTCCCTCTCCGTTTTCCCCTTATCTATACCCATATTTCTTTCCCAGCTTTATACCGACATACCCCCCACGCTTAATCCTGTATACCTATCCATCATGTAAATAGATATCGTGAGAGTTTTTACATTCTCGTGTACTCCTTTCTCAGTCAATTAGAACATAACAACCAGAAACAACAATCGATGTGAAAAGACATGTAAGAGGAAGGAAGAAACGATAATTGTTGAATCGTCCCACACACGGGCTTTTATGCCCGGCGGACGAAATCGAATCGATGAAACATTTGTCAATCGGCTTACCCAATTGTGTGTTACTCGTTGTCCTTTTGTTTGTTCAACCCTTTGTAAAAAAACAAAAAAGGCGTTTATCATTATTAAACAACAAAATACTAGTACACATACTATGTCAAAAAAAAAAAAACGTCGTAAACAACGACTGGTAACCCAGTAGAAGAAAAAAAAAACTTCTCAAACGTTTTAACTACTTAATTTCAACAAAAGGAATACATCTTGGTAGAGTCGTCTAAAAATTATCTAATTGAGTTCAGAAGGTTTGATGGGAAACGCCGAGGCTTGGAATTCGAGCTGTTTAGCAATGATCTTTGCATCCAACTCAGTACTCCATTGCAAGGAGGCTTCGGTGGAAAACGCGACTTGAGGGCAGTTTCCGTTGTCGAAGAGATGGGGGTTGATAGGAGGATTGGGGTTGTAATAGACATGTCCGCGGGGGTTGATGCACTTGGCTTTGAGATTTGGAGCTTCCCAAGGTGTCTGGAACTCGGGGAATGTGTTCAACGGACCGGTCGCTCTCACCGATGTGTTGGTAAGCGGTATATTCGTGACAAGGGTGTTTTTGTGGCCGGCCTTTTCAGCGACGATTCCGAGGGCGTTGTTCATCGTGCTGGTAAGGGGAGGATTAATAATTTGGAATGGGACGAAAAGAAAGCGATTCACCTGTTGGTATCCTGTCTTCCGAGGCAGTTGAGACCCCAGTTGAGTTGCGTAGTCGAGAGGATAGTGTAGTGGTTGAGATACGTGTTATCTTGGGTGCCTTGAAGATGTTTAGGGATAGCATTACCAGTAGCGACAGCGTATATCCGGTTGTTTTCAGGACCATTTTCGTTCTCATCGAAGATGACAAGCACCAAAGTTTCTGGTCCATTGAAGTTCTCGTTTTCCAATAGCGGGAAAAGAAAGTAATCCAACCATTGTGAGCCGAATGGAATACCGGTGTCGTGGGCGTCGTCGACGATGTTAGGCGTGATGAACATCATTGAAGGCAGGCTGTCATGTTGGATATCGTTAGCGAAGTCATTAAAATTTCGCATCAATCCAGCACGACGAGGATTCTGGTTCGTAGAGTTGTAGTCCGCCAACTCGCTGTGCTTGCGTTGATAAAATGCGTCGGTACCATTTCCAGTCAGATAATTAAAAGAAGAGAAACTATGTACGATAAAATAAATAAAAAAGTAAGCGAAAAAATATTTTTCAGAAGCAGAAACACACGGACGTCTTTCCATTGTAACCATTGCAAGGCATGTTTTCTTGGTAGCTCGCCCAGCTGATACGTTTCTCCTCCAAAAGGTCAACGATTGTTGAAACACTATAACAAGACTGTTAAAGTAACCCGTGTCGCATGCGTAACATGTGCGCTCACTTGGGAGGTATATAGACCAAATCATCGGTCTCCAAACCGAAAATATCACCACCAGCCATAGGGACATAGTTTGGTTCCGAAGGGTGGTAAAGTGCGTGGTAGTTAGTGTACGTTATTCCTTTCGCAGAAAGTTTTTGGAAAGCATCCTGCGATAAAAATTAATCAAGATGCTAGAGATACTCACAGAAGGCAGGGCACGTACAGTCGCTGCAGCGGCATCATAGTCGGTATTTTCTAGGACGATCTAAACACACAAAGAATTGCATACCCGAACTTCTGAAAACAAAAACACCTTACCACAGCCATTCTGTTGAAAACGAGACCAGATGTCAGTTTTGACTGAGGAAGAGTGAAGTTCGATTTGCCGACATAGTTGGGAGACGGCTCAGTAGGGCTCGAGGAAGGGGGAACGAATGTCAGACTCTGCATGTCAATGTATAACGTTAATGACAAGCCACTCCGCTTGATATAAACTCATAACACGACAAACCTGAGCAGCGAAGGCTACACGAAGCGTCGCAAGCAAAATAACGATGGAACGAAAAGAGATCATCATGACGAAGAGTCGAAGAATCAGTTATTCTGCGATACTTGGCTTTCTGGTGTATCACTCGTTCCGTTAAATTTTCACATGCCCAATTTATAGAGTTTGAAAACACATACTAGACCCGACCACTGATTTATCAGAAACACACGTGCGGAACTGTTACCTGTCAAGTTAAGAATGAGCAAGTGGTAAAAATTCTTGCACGTTCGTTTAATAAATTATGACCATATGGAAATCGTCGAAGATCAGGGTCAGCTCTCTGGTTGCGGAGTTCAGTCCTACATATGCTAATTTGAACTTGACCCAGCAGTGATTCTTCAAGATAAACAGGATCCTTGGGAATTGAAAAAAAGAACCAATACCATGCATTCTGGCTTCTATGAACCACAAATATGTGAAGAATTATCGATGCCTGAAAGTACATACTTACCAATAATCACGCTTTTGGTTGAGACCGAGACCGGGCCGGTTAAGCAAAGGTTCCTGATTTTCGGAACTTTTAATTGTGCGTAGGCTTGGAGCTACATACACGGCGTCAATATGCGGCCTTCTACTACGGCCTATTACGGCCTATATTAGTAACTCAATTCATCGTGGTGCGCTCGTAGACGAAGGTGGGGCCCCATGCAACTCCAACCTCGATTCTTAAACAGAAAGAGGTGATTTGATATACCTGAGTTCGCGTAAGGTGAATCGAGCCACACGCAAATATCACCGGAGTAAAAAAAGAGTTTCGAACCTTTTCACTATTTAGGTGACCCTCAACAGTTGATAATCCTTGTAGTACAAATGATTGCGAACGTGCGTTTGTAGCGAAAATCAATCCCAAAGTCTTTGAAGACTAGGTAGGCTACGTTTGGGGAATATTAAGCCCTCAGCGGACCCTCGGCATTCAGGCACAATCGAAGAAGTTTGCAGGGTCGGTTCTGCGGAGCTAAGTACATATTGAAAGATTGAAAGAAGCGAACCAGCATGCCACCATTAGTCGAGTAATAATCTCAAACTATGGCAGTCTATCCAAGTCAAGAAAACGATAAAAAGCTAATGTCGCACAACCGAATGAGAGATTGTTAACTTGAATGAAGAAGTAAATTTCACATTGTAATATCGACTGCATAAAAATTTTCCCTGAATCAATTCTCGGTTCCTGGTGTGGCTAATCGATCGGAAATCCAAATGACATGTCAATATTTCATGTCTATTTAAAACGTATTTAGCCGGAATTTCGTCTCGGAACGTTCGTTCTCGTCAAGGATGATCCCGATTCAGAGGATAGAGGAACGGCGATATGTATATGATCGATGTGACCACCAATGTGTTGAAAAGGGTATAAACCATTGATCAAAAGGCACCAGGACGGGAAGATTGTTGGAGGTACGACCAGGTACCAGCAGGTACGACACGATCACACTAGACGATCCATAGTCAGTAGATTAGAGTATATTACATACACATCCCGCGTTGCGTCTAATAGCCTGAGGCGCCGGTCAAAAGACTGACGTCTTTTGACTGTAGCACCTCAGTGCTCTTTCAACAAAGATGTCTGAGAAGGCTCATAGTGACTGGAAAAGGGTGTTAGTATAACGACAGCGATGATTGTCAATTGACCCATCAATGCATCACATACATATAGTGTGACGAACTAAAAGGTTGCTTTGACGAAGGATGCTCGTCTCGCTGGCAACGTATATCATGAAAATATCCATGATGTCCTGCAGATGTTACATAGGCATCTGCCTCCAACATGAAGTCGTCTAGCTAGTATATCTTTAACGGGGAATGACCAATAGCCCGAGATGATAGATCATTGTACTACTTGATGGCTAAGCTCCTGGAACAATTACTAGTACATTAGGAAAAAGGGTGCCCCGCTGTAGCGCGTATAACCGCACGTGAATGATAAAAGGGGACATGAAAACATGGCTACATGGCCTGCTGCCTACAATCCAAAACTTGGAAGATTAAATGGACTTCGTTGCTGGAGTCGACATCGATGCCACTGCCAGTTGGTTGGTTTGTACAATGTTTAATGTGGTGTCGCCAAATGGCAAAAATGTCACGTCGGTTTCAACTCACGTGCTCCGAGGCGTGCGAAAAGGTCATTACGTCAGATTTCTGCCTCATGTTCTTTCGTGTCGGAGCCCAATCGATAAGAGAAGAACAAGAACAACAACCAAAAACATGTTTACTTCCAGCCGCGACGAAGTAATACCCTATCCATAGCGAATATCCAGAAAGAATATCCTTTGTACAATTTTGACGACACACTCTTACTAAACACGAAAGACAGGTTCATATATAGGAACAAATAATCTATATTATAAACGATGGCTCGCCGTGGAGGATCACATACGCCAGTTGAACAGGCAACTCCTTTTATTCCTCCGACGCACATAGCAGAAGATAGCAGTTCATCAACTGGCCCTTCTCCTGATAGAATGTACGAAGTGTTAGGTCAAGGTCAAGGTCGAGGAGGAGGAGGAGGTGGGAGAAGAAGAGATCCTGGTGGTCCTGGGCCGCCTGGACATGGACCGCCTGGACATGGATACCCTCCACAAGGATTCCCCCCCACCGGATTTCCTCCTCATGGATACCCTCCACCACCACCTCCACCAGGGAACCCTTATTTTCCTTCACCTTCCGCAGGATATACACCGTACCCCGGCTTCTTTCCTTATGGCCCTTATCCACCTCCTCCCGGTCCGGGGGGCTACCCTCCTCCCGAAGCAGGCGGCAGAGGAAGAGAAGGAAGAGGAAGAGGAAGAGACGGCGGACGAGGGGAGCGTGGCGACCCTCGTGGACAACCCCACCCACCACCACCACCACCCCAAGGCGGCCCATTTTCATATCCATCTCCATATGGCACGTTCTCGCCTTATGGTCCAGGTTACCCTCCTCCTTTTCCACATGCACATCCACCGCCACCGTTTGGCGTATCTCCGTACCCTGGGATGCCCCCAATTCCGGGTGGACCCCCCATGCCCGGAATGTATCCTGGTTCTGAATTCGAGGCGCCACAGCGGTCCATCGTTCGACCGCCAAGTGTGTCCGAAATGGAGCTTGACAAGTGGACACCGGGCCCTTCCTGTAAGTGAACTATAATGAATAATTATCGCGCTTCTCCTCAATTTGGTTATATCGTCAGATGGTCCAGTCCTTACGCCATTCCAATTATCGCTCCTCGGAATCTCCCTTGAAATAAACCCACTCTTGAGACCCTTCACAGAATCATCCCCGCCAAACCAATCACACCTCGAATACAATGTCCTCTTTCCTCCCAATTTCGCTCATCGCTCTGACGACGAACACAGAATATCCTGGGCAAGGGGCCGTAATGAACCCGCAACTCTACCACGCGTGTCCGAGCTGCGTCTCATATCCAAAAAGTACCCTTGGGTAATCGACATCGCAGCCTCAAAAGCCGACGAAGGTATAACCTGCATCGAAGTCATACAAGCCATTCATAAAGACGCAACTATGAACGTGCGAGCTAAAACGTTCAAGACTCTTCCTAGTCGCTCGCAAATTCTTGTGAGCAAACAGTACAACCATAACAGAAGCACTTCACGCAACGCTCCAGGTGGCGCATTCGACTCCGGCTTAAAAAGGGGCGATTTTATGTTAGAATTCGTCATGTTCAATGGACTGGTCAACGATCAGCAGTTAATTGCTGAGCGGTTTAAAGTATCCGGTCCTGGTTGGAATGGGCTTCAGGGACGAGATACGACTAAGAGGCAGACTTATCCTGCTACGCTGGTTTTTAATTTGGATAATGTTCTCATGTCAGATTCTGCTAGTATGTTTGAATCTGCTCCTGATACGCCGACCGAGGGGGAGGTTGAGACGGCTTCTGAAGCGGGTCCATCACAGCAGTAGTGCAAAGACAATAATAAATCTCACTTAAGAGTTTTGTATCGTTTTTTCTTTAGTTGTATAAATACACATTGTACATTCAATTAGAACTTGGGTAGACCGCTCAAAGCCTAGACTTCACTTATTCTTCCTCCTGACACCCCATCCGTGAACAAAAATCTCCCTCACTTCTTCCAATCTCAACCCTGCCGTCTCAGGGTACCACCCAAGACAAAATATCCACCCCAGTAAGCACAAACCAGCATAAAAACCAAACGCTCCGGACGGAGTTATACGATTCATGAGCGATAGATACGTTGAGTTAATCAGCAAGTTGCACGACCAATTTGTAGCTGTCGCGAGTGAAGTGCCGATACCCCGAACTTGAGAGGTTAGATGAGGTATTTTTCATAATGGAGACCGAGACGTACCTTCTAAGCTGAATAGTTCTCCTTGCTGCCAGGGGACGTTTCCTAATCCGGTCGCGTATGACGCTACGAATAGGATCATACTTAATAAGACAAGCGCAGACCATGTGTCAGAGTACTTTGTCCCTTCAACCAGCTGATTATGTGTCTTAAGTGTCAAAACTTTTAGAGGGGAAGTAATTAATTAAATAACTAACGTCGTCTAAATCATTTACACATATAATGGTACTCACAGTGAAACGAAACAGCTCCTAAACCCAGCCCTACAATCATTCCAGGCGAGGTTATAATCATAATTCTTCTCCTCCCAACGATGTCGATGTATTTAACGGCTACGAGAGTGAAAAGGAAATTTGTCGCTGCGACGATTGTTCCAACTGCTGTTGGATTATTAAATCCAATTGATTGGAATAGACTTGCGCTGTAGTACATCAACGTGTTGAAACCGCAGAGTTGTTGGAATGCTTGGAGAACGCATGCCACGACTGTGAGGATCCGTTTGTAATAAGCCCAGAGCAGAAAAGGCTTTTGGTTTGGAAAACGTACTTAGAGCCCGCCTACTTACGCCCTCGAAGAATAACATCCTTAGTCGCTGGGAAAAGGTATACGAATTCATTATTGTAATGCTCTGTTGCACGTCCTCGCACAGCGCATGAAGTTGAGAATTAACTTCCTCCTCCTGAGCCGCACTTTTCTCGTCTCTGGACTCATTATTATCCGTTTCATAATGCATCTTAATTCCACAAACCAAAGCCAACACTTTCCTGGCTTTATCAACCCTTCCCCAACGCACCAAAAGCCTCGGACTCTCCGGCATAAAAACCAACAAAACAGCCTGCACAAAAGCAGGAACAGCACCCAACCCAACCATCCACCTCCACCCGCCTCTCGTGCGCTCGAAAGCCGCACCGATACCATACGCAACGACCTGTCCACCCGTGATGAGGACTACGTTGAGTGTTACCATTCTCCCGCGCCATTTCCAGTTGCGAGGGCTGAGTTCTTGGATGTATACTGGTGCGACGCAGGATGCACCGCCCACGCCCAGACCGACGAGGAGACGGCCTGCGATCATTGTTCGGACGTTGTGGGAGAGAGATTGGACTAGTGCCCCTGCGATAAAGAGGATGTCGGCGATGAGAAGGGAGGGTCGGCGTCCTGTGTAGTCGGACGATGCGCCGGCTGCGAGACTTCCTAATAAAGCTCCGAGTGTCGTCGCTGATGTTATTAATTCCTATCAAATGGATGATGCCTGGTGTTCTTTTTTTTTTGGATAAAGAAGACAGAGTACCTCTTGTAGATCACTTAATTTTTGGGGACCCAAGTCGCTGCCGATTGTAACGAGTGCACCGCTTATGACGCCTGTGTCATATCCGAATAGCAAACCGGATATACTGGTGAGTAGGACGAGAAGGTAGATCGTCAACGTTGGACGGAGAGAAAAAGACGAGGTTGAAGAAGAAGAGATATTGAAATCTTTGGCCCCATCGTCGCTCGTTTTGGGATCAACAGCAGAGTCGACTCGGACAATTTCATTATCGATTGACTCTGACTTTTCTCGATGGTCTTTGGACATTCCTAAACGCTCAACAGGTTATTACAGTCCCAAAAGAATGAAACCGATCTTTGCCTAGAATTAACGTTGAAAAACATTGACAAGACAGCTAATGCCGCGTTTACCTTAGTAAGGAGATGGAGAAACAAGAGGGTGGAAAAAAGAAGATTTACCAGTCTTGGCCCCACTTTATATATTTCTGCAATTGTCGGATATCATCCTGAAAATGGTGATCAAATCAATACCGTGACTGGTACGACATAATCATAATTTCGACTATTCAATGGCGAGACTCGTGACTTTAACATTCTTGTGAATTTTGTCCTCTTTTTCTTTGCCCCATGTGGTTGGAGCTTCGATTGGCGTCATGGACTCAAGCTTCGGACCGCCCACTAAGTAGTAAGAAGTTCTTGCTCACGTAATTAGTCTTACCTCATCATTCGGGAGGAAGGGGTCACGTGGCGCACGAAGTGTATTTTTCTCCCTATCGTACCATTTGAACTACATACCTCGTTCGGTATATGGTTAAAGTCACTTCATGTAAGTACCTGTGATCCGAAATTATCTCTGTCTTTCATTTTCAAAATTTTTGAAGGAGTGCGCAGATTTTCAAAGACTCAGGTCTCTCTATCAAATCATTATATTATTCAACGTGAAAGGCAAAGTTATAGTTAGTATTTACCATTTCGTTTTCCCACCGCTTACTGGACAATGCAATGTTCAGTTGTTGTGACTGGCCAGTGGCTAGTGACGGATCAGGTATTGGGACAATGATTGCCAGTGCGCTCGTTCAGAATAGAGCGAACTTCAGCGAAGGTGTAAATCTAGAACAGAATCTCAACTTAAAGAGGTATGCATATGCATTCTAAAAAGATAACATCACTGCTCCGACAAATTTAATCTCATGCTCGAAAGGTTGCCGAATGCCGATGCTCCAAACCCGGGACATGTTATTATATCTTTGCAGGTTACTACTAGTAGTGGTACTTCAAACCAGGACTCTTTCCCGTTCTTTTTCCCCGTAATTCAAAAGTCTAAAACAGGATACGAGCAACTGGCCAGCTTCGCTATCAAAGAGAGGGGACAGAAGATTCATATCTTGGTCAATTACGGCGTGGGGTGCGGCTTTTGAAGAGTACGATTAATTCTGTTTCCTTACATGGAGTTGGCTCAGCTGATTAGATTATATTCCAGGAAATGGAAGGATGGGACTACCTGATGGCTGTGAATGTAAAGTTGCCAATATTTTATTGTACGGTGGTTAATCTATCATCCTGATTCCTGGCAAGCTATATAAGAATTATGTAAACTTACCCCCGTAATGTTTGTGTTATTTCCTGACCTTTTCCTTCACGATAATAAGTACAGTTTAACGGATCTACTACCAGCCAAAATTCCAATAATAAGATCCCGCGCGTGTTATTAACATTCGTCCATTGCAGCGTTTGCACCTCGCGCTGAAGGGAACATGACGACCCCCGATGGTTATAGAACACGGAGCTGTAAGAGCTTTCCCTACTAGATATGATTTCTTTGATCAGCATTTGCAACCTAGATGCCGCAAGTAAAGCAGCAGGCAGGCAAGCGTCTCTCGTGACTTCTGGCGGGTACGCATCGCTTTGGACGTTATCTACAGGAGGTCCGCGGCCAAAATTGTAGCGCCAAGTTATACATACATACTGTTTGAATGGTGATGTGATGGTATGCGGTATTATTCATTATTGTATCCAATATTAGTCTGGGGTCTCGTTTTTGATTTGTAAATGAAGCTAACGACAAGTGACGTTTTTCGGTATGTGCCTCCTGCGCGCGATGTTGAAAACGATGTATTTGGGCTGATGTTTAATTCCAGTAAGTGCCGTTCGTGCCGCCTGTGGCGGGTCCATTGAGTTCAAGCTTTGCAGCGAATGGCAACGCGTTGGGCTTCCGGCGGGTCAGAAGTTTCTGAGTTAGGGTGTCAATTCCAGAATCCCCTTTCTTGGAGAAAATACTATAAACAGGAAGATACTACTTGAGTCTCAAGTTGTGTTCAATCCACTCCCTCAGAGTCTAGCCAGACATGCAGTGCAGGAGTCATCCGGGTAAGATATTGATATTGGCAAGTCCAGCCTTTTTTATATTGCCTGTAGTAGTCGATCAAGGATAGCCGGGATACCAAGTTTCGACTAAGCATGCCGGGTTTGGTGTAGTTGACATTCAGTGAGCAATCACAATGTTGATATGTATAAATATTCACAATAACTATTAAGTGATATAAGAATAGAACTAGTTGTGAATACCAATTATGGCATATTGTCAGTCACACTGGCGATATAACCCGTTCTCTATTCCTTTACGTCTCAAAGGAACACAAATCACCCAGAGGTCACGCTGACTAAACTTAGAGCAACAGGCACCAGCTGTTTTAGCGCATCCTTTATAAGAAAAGAAAAGAAACATAAATGTGAGTGTCTAGTATACCCAGATATAATCAAAAACATACCGAAGCAAATACATCCCCAACGGCTCCCAGCAAAAGCTGTAAATCATCATCATTAAGTATTACTATACCAAGCTAAACCATCTCACATCAGTGTTGGTCAGCATATTTGATACCATTCCCGCGACGGTGTTTGTATCGAAATCATTGAAATTGGTTGATATAAAATTTTGCTGTTGAATTAAACTGTTGACAGTTTCGTTGATGGTGACGAAGAGCGGTATGACACTGCCATTCACAAGTCTTTGACTATCATCGTCACTGACGGTACCATTGAACGACTTTGTTGATGTTA
This sequence comes from Dictyophora rubrovolvata, assembly GCA_029959195.1. Taxonomy (NCBI): domain Eukaryota; kingdom Fungi; phylum Basidiomycota; class Agaricomycetes; order Phallales; family Phallaceae; genus Dictyophora; species Dictyophora rubrovolvata. Next base: position 404,378 of record CP114117.1, read on the forward strand.
GTCTCAGTTTCTTTTTCCTATTAAAACCCAAGCTCACTTACCGCAACGAAGAACGGGATCTGTGTTTCAATTACATGAAAACATTTCTTTTGGGTGAGAATAGGAATTGTTTCTTACCCCATCCATTCTGGCTAGGGCAAATGAGAAATCAGTTATGAGTTCCTGAAACACGATAAGTTTTCTAGACAGCACATAACAACCTAACTTTGTTAATAACTTACAGGTGCTCCCGATTGACCAGTGGTTGAGGAAATTGTTTGAAGATCACGGTTGACAGTTTGCTTAATGTCCGGATGGAGAGTGAAAAAGAATCAAGTTAATGCGTAGGAAACAGAATAAAGGTGTAAGCGGGACTTACGACAGCCAAATTCGTTTGATTAAACGCATCACTTAGCTTCACAAACACGAGGCTGTCTCGCCGAATGAGGGGAGTTGCCAAAACAGCGGTGACGAAAGTCATTGCGAGGAGTACCAAAGGAGCTCTGATGTAGTGCATGTTCGAAGAAATTTAAACGAGGATAATGTGTAATGTACTTAGAGGCGTCCTTCCAAAATGCTCTGACTTTTATATGCAAAAAACCCTGAAAATTTAGTGTGATCAAAGATGCAGTGTGGAGCGTGACGCGGAATGATCAATATTGCAGTGTTCGGGCCCTTTTTTCCATTCAATGTACAGGCATTCAACCCTGAGGGGACTCGGGAGTATCTCGAGCGCTGTATCCATCCATGTCTACAAAACAACAATCATGTTTTTTTCACGACGTTGTGGAGTGAGACAGGGAGACAGGGATTACATGAATTAGGATTCCAGTCATACATATGGTCAATCATGTTGAACGTTCAACATTGACCGGTGATGGGCAGGGTTCACAGTGGCTTGTGCACTTGTGCACTGGTCTGATGAGCTCATCAGACCATGGCCCGACCATGGCGGGTTTACAGTCGATCGTTCCCATTCGGCAAACCAGAGGTCATGGTCTGATGAGACCGTGTCAGGGTTGGCCCATTTCCAGCGTTCCGAGGAATTAAGATAACTAGGGGCGAGATGGGCAGCTGGAGTTGTGGTCATGGGGGGAGGGGTCCGTGGGAGTGGGTGCGGGGTACTTGTGTGAGTGTTTTCGGGCAAGAAGGTGTCGTCGTTGGTATCCATTCCTATTGGTCTGGAGTTGGAGACGGTTGGTGTGGGTGATATGGGGGGGGGATGTTTCTTCATGGGGAATTTCTGGAGAAGCCATGTCACCGTTGGGTTCACTTCTCGTTTTTTTATTAGCGGGTTTCGGTTTGGATGGGGTTCTTTGATCTACGCTTCTTTTTAATGGGAGGGTGGTTTTCTGCGTCAGTGGGGCGATTTCTGGCAGAGTGAATATTTGGTTAATTTGGGAGTTCATGTTGTGGGTTCAGTATGTAACCGTATAGTTTACATAATGTATTATTGGGAACCCGAGGGATCCTCTAGGGAATTTGCGGGGGGTTGAATTTGCATTGGGTTCGTACTGAGCAGAGGGTGTGTTTTCTGTTTCTTAATGGTATTTTCTGGTTGTCTAGTAATACTTATGGGTGAGGAGGAGCGTGGTGTCTCGTGCACAGGGGTTGGCCGTACACCATGGGGACACAGTTGGCATTCTCCATATCATATCTGTACCATACAATTGCTGCCCAGAACTCCACTGGAACGGTTACAGACCGTATTCACCGTAATACGGGTCATACGGCATACAGATTCAAGAAACTTATGTATATTAATGAATTATATATTGGAATCCTGTAAGGGATCTGGGATCCTTACCGCGCATCATCACAATGTGTGACGCCTGCCACCCTGTTCAACCAAAAGCGGTGTTTTCTTCTTTATTCTCTTAATTAGGTTTATTCCCTTTTATTCTACGTTTAGAGATTATAATTCTTTTATTCTCTTAATTAGTAATTATAATAAGCTCAAGTTAGCATAAATAGCCGAGTGTAGTTTAGTTTTAGGACAGGCTTCGTAACACGGAGACTTTTGAACACTCATTTTCTAAGGCGTGAAACTTAAGTCTTTGATCCTCATAGCTTCGTGAAGTGCACAACTTCACAAATCCCAGGCTCGATGCAGTAGTGGACACAGAAAAGGTGAGTAGTATTAAGCGGTAGCTTAGGTAAGATACATGGAGTAACTCATATTCTAACATTATAATATCTACTAGTCTTCTATAATATCCTTGACTGCACCCCAAGCTAGTTTGTGTCACGGTATGCTAGCGACACTTTCCGTTTTCCCATTTTCCTGTTTTTCCATATTCACACACTCTCTATGATTATTCTATCCTTTCTCACTTTCTCATATTTCTGACTATTTCTTGTTTTCAACTCATTCTCCCGAATTCGGTCTTTGACTGAACTCTCATTCTCACACGTTTTCATTTGTTATCACTGCAGATCCCATGGGGATCGACTGAGCACCTGTACTCGTTGTCAGGGTATGCTAGCATCGTCCCCTTCTTTTCTTTCGTATATCTTCGGTTCTGGTTTATTTTATTCATTTCCATATTTATTGTATCTCATTTCATTTCTTGCTTTCCCCTCTCTTTCCATATTCCCTTTTTTCCCTTTAACAGGCGCTGAGCGCCCGTTCCCATCAGAGCCATGGCCTAGGCCCTGGCTAAAAGTCTGGGACCAGTGTGTATCCATGCCCAGTCCATGAACCGAAGGCCATGTATGGCCTTTGCCATTTTTCATAGTATATAATTAGTAGCCCTAGAGGAGGGATCTCTAAGTTTGTTCTCTTAGGATCCCCTCCCTCTAGGTGAGTTAGTATTTTTCCCAAAATATAATTGCTTAGGATCCCCTCCCTCTAGTCTGAGTGAGTAGCTCTGACACTCGTAGATATATAGTTGTTTTCCCTAGAGGAGGATCCCTAAGCTTTTTTTCTTAGGTTTTCCCTCCTCTAGGTGAGTAGCTAGTCGTTTCCCATGAATAGAACTTAGGTTTTCCCTCCTCTAGATGTGTGCCCTGAGTTGCCCCAACAGTAGAAAAAGCTTCTTACCTTGGACTGGTTGTTCTATCAATGTTTTTCTCGGAAACTCGCCTTCGACATTGTCTTGCCTTTTCCCAACATCTTCATCTATAAAACAACTCCTCTGTCTTTCGCATTATGTCTTCTCTAATCATGGATCTAGATCAAGCTGTTCAAGAACAAGGACAGCAACTGACTGCAATTGAAGAAGGTCTTTGTTAAGTTCCCGATGCTACCAATGTTTACCAAACTTCGGTCAATGTCAGACGACTCGCAGGACCAATGTCTCCGACAACGGTATACTGAGTGTCAGGGCTACTCTCTCAGACTAGAGGGAGGGGATCCTAAGCAAGATATATTCTAGGAATAATACTAACTCACCTAGAGGGAGGGGATCCTAAGAGAACAAACTTAGGGATCCCTCCTCTAGGACTACTAACTATATACTATGAAAAATGGCGAAAGCCACACGCAGTCTTCGGTTCATGGACTGGGCGCGGATATGCGCTGGTCCTGGACTTTTAGCCAGGGTCTAGGCCATGGCTCTGATGGGAACGGGCGCTCAGCGCCTGTTGGAGGAAAAATGGGAATATGGAAGGAGAGGGAAATGCAAGAGATGGGATAGAATACAAGAAATATGGAAATAAATAAAATAGACCAGAACCAAAAATAAATGTAGAAAAATAAGGGGATGACGCTAGCGTATCCTGACACTGAGTGGGCTTCAACTTGTGTGTTGCACCACCTACTTGTATGTGCTCAGCAATTTGCTTCGCAACATCCACTAACAGTGGTTTGGGATCGGAATAGGATTGGAATAGATTCAGAGATTCGGAGGAGACAAGAATAGTTCAAACGAGTATAGCCACGAGTCAGATGACTAGTTTGATTTCAGAACTGAGGAACTAGATACATGATTCAGGGTTATTTATACTATGGGAATGTACTAGTTTGTGAGCACTGCTAAAAGTGGTTTAACAATAAAATACAATTCGGATTACAATAAAACAATAAGACTAAAACGGGAATGAGCAGATTTGGAATACAATAAGTTATTGTATTCTAATTCAGATAATTCGGGTTTAACGGATTACTTCAGAGAAAACATAATCATAACAGATGTGACATAAGTTTCATAATCTTCGGAGTCATAATTTGGAGTAATATCAGTCAGCGAGTTTATCGGCAGATCTGGATCTTGACAGTCTTGCAGTGCAAAGTGCAACTCTTAATCAGTTCATTTCTCACTTCTCTCATCTTCTCAAAACCCAGGCTTCTGCTGCCACTCCTCCTAATCTGTCTCCTTCTATTCCCGAGGCCCCGGCCTCAAACCCGACAAGTGATATGAAATCCTCTTGCAACACTCGTCCCTCCATTCCTATAGCCTTTGATGGAGATCACAAAAACAGTCATTCTTTCTGGAACTCAGTCACTCTCTATATAAGTGTTTGTGGCAGAGACTTTGCCAACCTTGACACCAAGATCTTATGGGTGCTGTCATACATGAATATAGGTTGTGCTGGTGTATTTGTGAAAAACCTTCATGCCCAGTACAGCAAAGGAGTTCTCCCTTTCCAAACCTGGGATGAATTTCAACTTTGTTTTTGGTCTAAGTTCTTCCCCGTCACCGAAGCAGAAGATACCCTAAATCTCCTCCAATCAGGTTATTATGCTCAAGGAGGTCGCACTGTGGACAATTATACCGATGTGTTCCATATTATCATAGAACAAGCTAGTTTCACTGCTAAGGATGGTCTTGCCATTATGACATATTATCGATCTGGCCTCAACCATGATATCCATGCACAAGTGGGGACCATGATAAACAGATCTGACTATGCTGATGCTGAGGGCTGGATCAAAGCCTTGCATCTCTTCGACCAAGCTCACCGCACACATAATGCATTCAATGCTGCAAAATGTTCTGCACAACCCCCAATCACTCCATTAATGTCCATACCTATGACACAAGTTAGGCCTAACATTCCCCCACCTTTTCAGAGAACAGCTGTCAGGGTATGCTAGCGTCATCCCTTTCTTTTCTTCCATTTATCTTCAATTCCTGTCTATTCTATTTATTTCCACATTTCTCGTACTTTATCCCATCCCTTGTTTTCCTCTTTCCTTCCATAGTCCTGTTCTTCTCTTCAACGGGCACTGAGCATCCATTCCCATCAGAGCCATGGCCTAGGCCCTGGCTAAAAGTCCGGGACCAGCGCGTATCCGCGCCCAGTCTATGAACTGAGGGTCGTGTGCAACCTTTGCTGTTTTTCATAGTATATAATTAGTAGCCCTAGAGGAAGGATCCCTAAGTTTGTTCTCTTAGGATCCCCTCCTTCTAGGTGAGTTAGTATCTTTCCCAAAATATATTTACTTAGAATCCCCTCCCTCTAGTCTGAGTGAGTAGCCCTGACAACAGCGATGACCCCTATGTCAGGGTACACTAGTGTCATCCCCTTATTTTCCTACATTTATCTTCGGTTCTGGTCTATTTTATTTATTTCCATATTTCTTGTATTCTATCTCATCTCTTGTGTTTCCCTCTCCTTCCATATTCCCATTTTCCCTTCAACAGGTGCTGAGCACCCGTTCTCATCAGAGCCATGGCCTAGGCCCCGGCTAAAAGTCCGGGATCAGTGCGTATCTACGCCCAGTCCATGAACCAAAGACCACGTGTGGCCTTTGCCATTTTTCATAGTATATAGTTAGTAGCCCTAGAGGAGGGATCCCTAGGTTTGTTCTCTTAGGATCCCCTCCCTCTAGTCTGAGAGAGTAGCCCTGACAGACACCCTATGTATGCACCACCTCCTTTTCCACTACCTTGATTCCCCATTTCTGCAAACCAACCTGCCCCTGCAAGACCCTCATTTTTGACTCCTGCAGCTCCCGTCATTCAACCTCGAAATGACGTGATGGATGTTGTTGAGTTACAGTCACAGTGTATATAGTTACATATGCGCACCGCGCCTATTTCCTCACTCGTGTTGAGTACACGTAGTGAGGTACGTTCCTTTTATAGTTTAGCTTTTCTTTCTATTATTAATTACTGTACCTAGCAATATTCTTTAGGTACACTAATATTCTATCACTCATGTTGAGTACACGTAGTGAGCAATATTCTTTAGGTTATGGGCCCCACGTTCCAGTTATTTTAACTGTGTAGCCCGCTAGTTAAAAAACGAAGAAAAAGCTCATACTAGACCAAACCTGACCAAACTGTGTGAAGAGTGATGCCATCTGATCCCCCACCCTCTCAGTCATCCTCGACTCAGCCATCTGACCCAAAAAGTGCAAAGCCATTCGAGCCTCCGAACTGGATCAATAAATATCAGCCCAAGGTGCCTCTACAAGGAGACGAAAATTGGCTGACATGGAGCATGCTGATGAAACAGCTGCTCACGCGTGCTCGTGTCTGGAAAGTTGTCCTTGGCGAAGAAACAGCACCATCAATGCACTCACCAGACTACGAAAATTGGGAACTCAAAGACGGCTATGTAAGAATAGCCATCACCCACAATGTTGACGAGAAGCTCATCCTAATGCTTGAAGACATGACTGCGCACGAGATGTGGACCCACCTACGAACGCAGTACCAGCAAGTCGGAACGGGTTCCATCATGATGTGGTTTCGAAAGCTCAATCGAATTGCAGACGTGTCTACAGATATTACCAAGCATGTAGAAGAGTTCAAAACAACATTGAGATACCTTGTCAATGCCGGTGTCAAATATCCCGAGCACATCCAAGCCACGATCCTTTTATCAACTCTTCCAGATAGTGGTGCCGGCCCCGAGTCCTGGATGGGATTTATGTCCACCATGCGAGTGGATGAATCCACAAAGCTGTCTACAGTAATAGCAGCAATCCTCGAAGAAGCTCGAATCCGCAAAGCGAAGGACCCATCCAAGGCGAATGAGAATGCCATGGCTGCTCGAGAACGTCTAGCCAAAAGCAGCAGCAAGAAGTTCTGCCAAAACTGCAATAAGGAAGGCCACGATACTTCGAGCTGCTGGGCGAAAGGCGGTGCTAAGGAAGGTCAGGGTCCGAAGCGAAAGCGCAAGAAAAAGAAGAAGGAAGATGCAAAAGCTGCAGAAGAGTCCAGCAGCGATAGTGATGAGAATACGAACCTGATCCAAGAGTCTTGCTTTGTATCCACAACTTCTGTCAATAAATTCCCTGTTACTGCTTCGCATTGCACGTGTGAACTGCCGAAGAATCAATTCGAGAAAGTGTTTAATACCCTTCAAACTCGCACGATCATCGATTCGGGATCAACCACCCATATCGACAATGACCATCGTAATTTTGATAAGATATCTCCCTCCTCCTCAAGCCGCATCAATGGCATTGGAGGAAATGGTGTCGAAATTGTTGGCCAAGGAAAATCAAATCGACGAATCAAACTGCCAAATGGCAAACCTGCAAAGCTTAAACTGAAGAACACCTGCTATGTCCCCAGCATGTCGTTAGGATTAGTATCCGTATCGCGAATGGATGAAGCTGGTTGCTACACCTTGTTTGGGCAAGATAAGGCTGTATCATTCAAAGCAAACGACAGTGGGAAGCTTATGCAGAATATCCTGAAGAAGGAAGATGTTCAGTTCACTGCGAGCAAAAGATCCGATAGATTATATCACCTTGATGAAGCTGTAGACTCTGAAATTGCGAACGTTGCTGAAATACCAAAACTCGAGCAACTGCATCGGAGACTTGGTCACTTGAACTACAACCATGTCAAGAAGATCGCTAACAAGGAGATGCTTACCAGTATCAAGCTCAGCAAGAACAATTTAATGAGCACGCCACCTGTTTGTCCCTGCTGTGCAGTTGGCAAGATCACGCGCGCAACACACCCTCGATCGACAAAATGTGCCGACGAGTATCTTGGTCATGTTTTCTCGGACTTGTGGGGGCCAGCCCCTGTTCAAACCTCGAAGGGAAGCCGATACATGGTTACCTTCACCGATGACCATACATGTTATGTGTGGGTCTACTTCCTGAGACGTAAGAACAAGGTCTTCAAGGCTTTTATTGACTGGAAGCAGAAGGCTGAGAATCTGTCCGGGAAGACCCTAAAAATTTTTCATTCAGATAACGGGACTGAATTCATAAGCAAAACGTGGACCAACTACTTTTCGAAGCATGGCATTGCATTTGAATCTTCAGCCCCATATACACCTGAGCAAAACGGCACTGCAGAACGACTGAACGGAACCATAATTGAAAGGGTCAGAACAGTCCTGTATGACGCTAAGTTGCCGCTTTCACTTTGGGCAGAAGCAGCCGCCTATGTTGCTTACACGAAGAACCGAAACTACACTCAATCCTTAAGCCAATTCAAGACCCCGGTCGAGATGGTCTCTGGTCTGAAACCCGGAATTTCACGTTTGCATCGATTTGGTTGTGTAGCATATGTGTTAGATGAAAACCCTCATCGAACCAAGCTCCAGCCAAAAGGAAAGGCCGGAATATTTGTTGGATATTCGACAACGCAGAAGGCTTGGAGAATCTATGATCCTGAAACTCGCAAGATCATAACGTCGACAAATGTTATCTTTGATGACAACACCTGTTGGAAAGAACGGTTGGCTGCTGAGGGGGAGTATAGGTATGAAGATTTAAAAATCGACTTACAAGACAACACCAGCAGCGAACCACTTGAACAGGAAGACCTGTCTGACGATGATCTACCTCATAGATCAACTCCTACCCCTGACGCTCGTGTCATTCCCAATGTCCACAACATTCCCACTGATCTTGACGTCCATGATGTTCCTGACATCGATGTCCCTGTACCCAATCCTGTACCTCAGGATATTCCGAATCTGCATAGAGCACAACGTCAACGTCATGCCGATGTAGATAGAGGGAATATCTTACCAGAAGGATCACAGTGTCGTGCAAAGCAACATGCCAAGGATGTTATTCACACGGCCACCCGGAACTTGGGCAGAACCTCTGCAAAACAATATGAGGCCATGCCCGAGGCTCCTCCCAATCCTCCTATAGATCCTCCTGCTGCCGACGAGCAAGATGTCCCAGATCTCGCTAATGACGTAGAAGAGCCCGACGGAAACGAACCCAATGGCCCTGGTCTCGACCATGCAAACCTTGCATTGCAAGTCATCCCACGAATGTATTCTGAAGCAATGAAGTCTGCAAATCAGTCAGAATGGCTCAGCGCAATGGAAGACGAAATCAGTTCAGTCCAATCTCTTGGTACTTACAAGTTGGTACCACCTCCTGAAGGTCATGAGGTTATTGGATCGAAATGGGTCTTCAACATCAAGAACGACAATGAAGGGCGTTTACTCAAATATAAGGCCTGCATCGTCGCACTTGGATACCATCAGAAGCCCGGTGTTGACTTCAGCGACACCTTCGCCCCTGTTGCCAAGATCGAGTCCATTCACCTACTCTGTGCAATGGCTGCATCCCTCGACTTCGAGATCCATGTTGTCGATGTCAACTCTGCATTCCTGAACAGCGAACTCCCGAAAGACCAGACCGTGTTCATAAAGCAACCTGAAGGCTTTGTGGTTAGCGGAAAGGAAGAGTGGGCATGGGAACTGCGAAAGGCACTCTACGGACTTAAACAAGCCGGTCGTCTGTGGTATTTCAAGCTTCATTCCATCCTGACGACAATGGGCTTCACGTCCTGCAAGTCCAACCCCTGCATATTCTTCCGATATTCATCCAACACGAAAACGATGATCTCTGCACATGTCGACGATCTCGCACTCTACTGCTCCACAGTGGCAGAGACAAAGCGTGTCAAGGAACAGCTCTGCGAGCATGTCAAGATCAAGGACCTTGGTGAAATTTCAAAGTTCCTAGGCATGGAGGTCAGACGCAACCGAAAACAACGAACAATAACATTCACCCACCGTACATACATCAGAAAGATCCTGCGCAAATACAGAATGGAAAACTGCCACCCGGTATCAACGCCGTTGGAGACAGGACTGCACCTCAGCTTCACAGATTGTCCATCCGCGAACGATGCTACATCTGACGATCACAAGATGCCATACCAGAACGCAGTAGGCACACTGAACTATTGCGCAGTCATGACTCGTCCCGACATTTCATTTGCGGTACAGCGAGTCTCCCAGTTCTGCAAAAATCCTGGAGAGAAGCACTGGAAAGCCGTCAAACAGATTTTCAGGTACTTGAAGGGGATGACGGACTATGGACTCACATTAGGCGGCACAGACCTCAAGCTCCGTGTCGACGCATATTCCGACACCAACTTCGCTAACTCTCCGACGGATGGTTGATCCATATCCGGATACGCATTTACTGTCAACAACGCCGGTTGTTTTGCGTGGTCATCGAAGAAACAAACGGCGACAGCACTGTCAACAGGTGAGGCAGAGTACTACTCTGCAGTACATGCCGGACGCACCATTTACTGGCTGAAGCACCTGCTCTCGGAACTTGGTTTCGACTCCCGGAAGCCTATAAAACTCTACATCGACAACACTTCGTCAATAAAAATTATTGAGAATGAAGGAGAAGTGTCTGCTCGCACCAAACACATCCGGCTCGCCTACCACTGGATCCGGGACGCTGTTCGCGAAGGGTATCTGTCTCCGGAACATGTCAGCACTCATGACAACCTATCCGACATCTTTACGAAGGCTTTACCTGCAGTGAAACACAAGGAGATGGCGAGGAGACTGGGAATCAGTCCTATAGACGGCGATGGCGTGACTGAGGGGGAGTGTTGAGTTACAGTCACAGTGTATATAGTTACATACGCGCACCGCGCCTATTTCCTCACTCGTGTTGAGTACACGTAGTGAGGTACGTTCCTTTTATAGTTTAGCTTTTCTTTCTATTATTAATTACTGTACCTAGCAATATTCTTTAGGTACGCTAATATTCTATCACTCATGTTGAGTACACGTAGTGAGCAATATTCTTTAGATGTTGATGCAGCTCGTCACCGAGTTCAGAATAAGACATCTCGTTATTTCTGTTGTGGGCAAATTGGACACATGGCTCACGAATGTCCTCATGCCTTCGACATTCATTACATGCAAACTGACGAAAATGATGAGATTCTCGAGCAATGTTTTGCCCAACAAGACACCCTCAAGATTCAAATGTGCACGGAAAATGTCGAGGTGGAAAACGAGGCTACTGCGGTCCCTAACACGGAGGATTTTCAGAACGGCAACAAGTAAGGGATGCTCCCTTGTTGCCGACACATAATAGATTCGATGTATTGTACATAGTGTCAGGGCTACTCACTCAGACTAGAGGGAGGGGATCCTAAGAGAACAAACTTAGGGATCCCTCCTCTAGGGCTACTAACTATATACTATGAAAAATGGTGAAGGCCACACGCGGCCTTCGGTTCATGGACTGGGCGCAGATATGTGCTGGTCCCGGACTTTTAGCCAGGGCCTAGGCCATGGCTCTGATGAGAACGGGCGCTCAGTGCCTGTTGAAGGGAAAATGGGAATATGGAAGGAGAGGGAAACGCAAGAGATGGGATAGAATACGAGAAATATGGAAATAAATAAAATAGACCAGAACCGAAGATAAATGTAGGAAAATAAGGGGACGGCACTAGTGTACCCTGACAGAGCGCCTGTTCCCATCAGAGCCATGGCCTAGGCCCTAGCTAAAGCCTGGGACCAGCATGTATCCACACCCAGTCCATGAACCAAAGGCCGCATATGACCTTGCCATTTTTCATAGTATATAGTTAGTAGCCCTAGAGGAAGGATCCCTAAGTTTGTTCTCTTAGGATCCCCTCCCTCTAGTCTGAGTGAGTAGCCCTGACACCTCCCTCTAGGTGAGTTAGTATTTTTCCCAAAATACATTTTACTTAAGATCCCCTCCCTCTAGTCTGAGAGAGTAGCCCTGACAATAAGGAGATGTCACTAGTGTACCCTGACAAAAGGAATCTCAGGACTTATATAGGTTGTGAGTACATTCTATAGGAGGCTATACTAATTAGGAACAATGACATCATTATGTCATCGGAGTGCAAACAAGACTTGGTGAGAGAGAATAAAACAAAAAAGAAATAAATGATGCTTTACTTAATTTCTAATATTTTTTTGGTGGGGATCCATTAATACATACATAACAGCAATGGAATGCAACTAAGGAGTTCAATGTGAAGCCTTGAACATTAGATATATACAGAAAGAAATGAGAAAAGGAATAGCTCACCTAAAGAGTTCAAGGCAAAGCCTTGAACCTTTAGGCAAGTGCGTGACTAAGCTAAAACTATCTACACAGGCACTCGCACTTAGTGGTGCTGTCTGCTGTTTCCAACATCAACTTGCTACTGAATATATTCCATATATTATTATTTTGACAGAAGGGAGAATATTTTTCAAAATGGGATTCTGAATATGTATTTCAGATTTGGCCAGAATGGGACAATACGGCCACATAGCAAACGATGGGAGCATAGCGAGTTCTCACCAGGGACGAGGAACGGAGTAGACTGTAGTACGGTGGACAGAAGTGCCCAGCTCCATTTCCAGGGCTGGAGTGGTGCCAGCCAGTGCAGGCAGATGGCGCAGTATCTGGATACTGCCCACTGCTATCCTAGCCAGCATCAGAAATACTATATATAGATCTTCAATAGACCTAATAGTATGGCATGGATGGCTCAGTCGGATGTCTGCATGTGCCGCTTCGGGAATTCAGTGGATAAACTTGGGTCACCTGTGGGTTCGACGCACACACGCCCTTCTTTTTTTAATGCCAAATCTCTATTACCAAATTTTTTTTACGCATTTTAGCTACATGAAAAAATACCGGACCCAGTGCCTACTATAGGGAATGTAGCCGGCCCCCCCCCAGCTCTGCTCAGGCTATCCCGGATGCTACTGTAGCAGAATGTGCCCATCAGAGACCAGCTGGCCCCCCCCTATGTGCAGCTACAGATACCTGACAAGCCACACCACAGGGCCGGGATTCTCCTGCTACCAGACAGCCTGGGATGGGTGGGGTTGGGGGTGGCCTGGTGGTGGTGGTGGTGGTGGTCGCGCAGCTGTGGCTTTTCAAACTCAGCTACCCCCACACCTTGCGCAGAATGCCTAAGCCCACACAAAAGCAGCAGACACATGACAGGAAGATTAGACAGTGTAAGTAGTGCTCTATGCTGCTACAGGTCTATAGCTAATGGCTATTATTAGTTCTACGCCTACTTTGGGGGCAATCAGCCATTTTTAGTGAGATACTGCAGGGTGAGATTAGTGTGCAAACATTAGAAAAGGCGAGGGAGCTAGGTAACCAGTACAAGCATGATGTACCTGAAATAAACCAAGTAGGCCCTGTATTTTTTAGACCTTTCCCTGGCCTACCCATTATCCCAGCTATCCGATCTCTTAGAGCTTCTTCCAATGCTCCCAGATACCAAATTTAAAAATGCCTATAGCCTCTACAAGGCAATTCGAAATCGTGCACGGCGAAAGCTATATGACACTCAACGACACTTCGTAAGCCCTATATATTTTCATCTAGGCTATTTAGATTATCTTCATATTTCAGAGGAAGGGGCTAGGGCTTGGGCAGGCTCCTTTAGATATTGCGATGATGATTTTACAAACTGGGGCTGAGGCCTATGAGCGAGAGCACATGGTACAATCTCCACTGAAGCGGGGTTTTTTTTTGCGTGAACCAGGTTTAGAATATCTAGTCGTTGAGCCTAGGACTAAGAGTCCTCCGAAATATGCAACTGTCAGAAATAGCCTAGAATGGCTGCGAATTCCAGCAGACGAGAGTGCGATTATCTGTAATAGCAAAGGTGGGTAATACAACTATATATATTTATTATCTAAAGTTCTCTGGTTTCAACAGGTGCAGTCCAAATGGTTATTTTGCGAAATTTATGCCAGAATGCCGATGTTCTTGGGTTTATCAACTCGACTATTCATGAAGCAGTACAAGACCATAATAATGTTTGGGTAAGTGCATTCTTGCATGTTTGGAACTTTGTAAATTTTATTACATACTGTAGCCTCAGCATTCTGGTGACTTAATCCAGGCAGGCTATAATGCAGGCTCTTGTGACCCCCCCAGATTTTTTGGACTTATCAACAACCTTCGGAAAAAAGTTAAGGATTTATCTGACGAGACTCATCAGAGCAAGGACTTGCGAATCATCGGTTCTTTTTCTCTTTTTTGACACCTTATTTGTGCCCATGCTCCAGCTGAGATTGTCAAACATATTACATGCAAACTAGAGGAATCGAGAATGCCTGAAATGGCTGGTAGAGATAGCAAAGGTATTTACTATAATTTATCTATCTTTGCATGCTATTAAATTAAAAATAGATACTTCGGGATATAAAATCACTATAGCTGGCCAGGATTATATTTTTCCATATGTGAATCGGGGTCCTTCAGAAGGCTATCTCGCTCAAGGATATATATTGTACGCTTGTTTCTACTAAGTCCTCTGCTTATTTACCTGGTTTAGATCAACCCATACTGATAAATGCTAGGCCGACTATGCATTTGCTTGGCAAACTGGACATACTCAACCGACAAGTAATACACCAACTGGAGGTAATTTCGTAGATGTTACCTTGCAAGTCATTGTTGACTCAAGTCCCGATACTCTTCTAATTTTTGATCCTAGATGTCTTCATGCTACAACAATCTCTATACCAGAAATTGAGCGATATGGTTTAGTTATATCATTTTCTACACATATCAAAGCAGCCTTTGATCTCGCAGTTGAAAAAGATAATACTAATCAGTCACCTGTATTTTAATATATCTAATGTAGCCAGCTAAATCAAGTGTCTTTGTCATCAGTAAAAATAGCAACAAGCCGTAGCTGCTCGGCCTCATTCTCACTCTCCTCCTCCTCATCAGTTGCATATATTATAACTGAGATATCGCCATCACCATCTTCACTATCACTAGTATCGCCATCTTTTCCCTCACTGACAATATTTTCATCCTCATACTGATCATTGTATTGAATAGCCTGTGGTCGAATGGTATCGCCATTATAAAAAGCTACTAATTGTGAAGCTGGGACAGGAGTAGATATTAAAGCAACTTCGGGACCTGCATATTCTGAAGGAAGAATTTCAAAAGACATTTGAAATTACAAGTGGTCGAATAGAGTGGACATATCGAGGAAAATATTCCAAAAGTTATGGATTGATACAGATCCATAATTTTGCATGCAAAAAATATCATGTACATGGGAGGCAAATTCAGGTGGAACTAGAATGAGAACTGGATCATCAGGTGGAGCCTAAAGTTGAGTGACATGGCCAAGTAGATCATCAGATATAGTAATCTAGAAAATTACCCTAATAATAGAATTATACTTAAATTATAACGAAACTTACTTTAAAGTCCATAGAATTATTATAACTTTGTGGTTCATGAAATATAAGGTCAGGAATGCCATTTGGCAGAATTTTGTGGGGATCTTTACGACGAGCCGACTGGTTGCATTGAATCCGATATATATTGAGTTCAGCTTGGAGCCATGGAATAGCGAGCCATCGCCAAAGTAATCTATAAATATAAACTAAATTATCAAATTAAATTAATTATTAGATGCTTACTGATGTAAATCATCGAGTGGATTATATAAATCCTGATTAAGACCATAATCCAAGACATCTTCAAATCTAGGACTCCAGTGATGACGAAGCTGACTCTATTGTATCTCAGGTTTGATATTACTTTTTTTATACTTAAAATGATGTTGCATTGTCCCTTGTAAAGTCGGATCAAGAATTTGTCGTATAGTTGTTTGAGAATTTGCTACCCCATAATTTTCTGTCCCGGGATCGCTCTGAGTAAGAAGAGGGATAGCTATATTGGTTCTAGTATTAGTTATTGATATTTATTAGTATTTAAATTACCTTGCAGCTCTCGTGCAGCCTCCAAGTAATAGCTACAAATTAAACGAGGATCCTTATTTGTCCACTATATTTTTAACCAGAGTAGTCAACCACTAAATACTTCTGTTCCTAAATGTAGCCATAATCCGAATCGTAACCACTTGTCATACTGATCAATGGCCCAAATATGATTCACTCCAGCAGCAATGAATGCTCGTCGTCTGAATCTTCTTTGTTTTCGCTGCTGTACTAAATCAGGTACATGAACATGGAACCATTGACGAATTTGTTCTCTAAGATTAATTATCAGAATGGTGATAATGAGTGAATAGCTACTATACAAACCGAGGTACTTGAATATCATATTCCAGACGAAGGTGATCTTTGAGGGCTCGCACTCCAATATACTTATATTGTATAAGGATCGCGTGGATCATCTCAGTAAGTTGGGTATCTTGGAGGGTTTTTCTGATTCGTGTAGCTGAATAAAGCCCCCATTCAGCTCGTCGGCGATGATAGGTATTATAGCTATAATAATTAGATAAATTCCAAGTTATAATTCAAAAAAACAGTAATACCTAATTGTATAGCCAGTATCTTTAATTTTATCCTTGATATATTCGATACCTTTCCTGTCACTCAAACTGAGCTTCCAAGCATAAGTAAGATGTTTTCGTAAAAGTTCATCAGGTACTAATAATCAAGTTCAAAATTTAGTATATTATAGTCAGATGCTCTTACCAGTATTATGCTGATTTTTTTGACGAGGCATAGAAAATGATAGGGTTCTGATAACAGAGAGAAAAATTCAGGTATTGTAACCCAAGGTTCTCAACTACCATCTCAGCCCAAACATCTACTATCTTCTGATATATAATATGTCTTTATCAGCTGAATTTACCCAACAAAGCGATTTCATATGCTATGGTCATGAAGGCTGCAAAAAATTCACCCCCAGATTTCAGCTTCAAGAAGTAACTAGTGAAGCGAATCCTAATATCAGCCATTTCGTCTGCATTGACTGCTTCAAATACTATGAGAGGAAAACTGCTGCAGGTAAGAATACATTCTTGGCTATTCATATATTCTAACAAATGTTATAGTCAGAAATGCCCAGCTCGTAGGAGACTTTATAATAGAACAAACCAGTGAGATTCGTCAGGGTACGAATCTCGCTCAAAGAAATCATAATAGTTTTGCTCCATATAATATTTTTTTATTTTTATTTTCTGATAATATCTTTTAAGATGAAGCTGCTCCTCCAGTTCGTACAGTTGGAGCTGCATTTCCTAACTTGCCTATTCAAGGGTATTCGGCCATTCAAGGACAGTCTATTATACAAGGATCTTCTGCTATTCAAGGACCTTCTATTGCTATACAAGGGGCAGTTAGACCTCTCCAATACTCTGGCCATATTCCTTCACAGCCTATTGACTATAATGCTATCCATAATCAGCTTTCACAGCAATTTATTGGCCACGAGGCTCGTTCACTATCGATTTATCGTGAAGCTCCAAGACATAGTTTCATTCTTTGGATTCAATTAACTTATTGGAACGATAGTAAAAGTCCTGGAAAAATAGCTCCTATCTCAGTAAGTATTACTATATATCTCATACGATTCATACTTATGATTTTCAGTCAGTCATAGAAACCTGTGATGAAGTCGATATTCACATTGGCTTTTTTGAACTGAAACGACTTGTAATCACAATTATTACACCATGTTTAAGGACATGGCTTAAAGGGTTTATCTTAGATCCTGAAACTCTTGAACTCCGCGACAAGGATTATGTTGCGATCAAACAATTTCCTCGTGATGCTCTAGTCCAGTATTTCATAGCCAAGTCTTCTAATAAAGGAGCTATCAAGTACAAACCTAAAGGTCGTTTCATCTTATATATATTTATATCTCGTGGAACTTTCCTTACCATTGAAGATCATTGGGAACAGGTCGATGAGTACTAGGAAATAGTCTCTTCATTGACAGCCACTCATCAAGTCTCGGAATCTCTTGGAGCTTTAAAAAACTATGCTCGTAAACAAAAGGCAAAGGGAAAGGGAAAAGGAAAGGAAGTTACTAGAAGAGATGAAAATGATAGTGATAATTCCTCTGAATCTATGGACTTTCCTGAGATTTCTGATTTGATAAAAGTACGAATTATATTTTATTTTTGAGAAATAAAACTAATCATGCAAATAGATAAAAGGAAAAGAGAAAGCTGTATCTCACAGTAATCTATCAATGGCAGTGACTTCTAAAATGAAACAGCTCTCACCATTCAAAGTAGGAACAAAACGAAAGGTAAGTTATCAATGAAGAACTATAATTACTAAAACTTATATCTATATCTAATAAAGACGATTGAAGTGAATGACCTTGACGAAACTCAACAGACACCCCAACAGCCGACAGCTAGAATCGCTCAACTACTCTCACCTGATTTATTGCTCTTAGATGTAGCATTAAAGAAGCAAGCTGGGCCAACTGGAGCAGCTATAAAGGCCTCATGTAAGTTATAGATCAATAAGCTATGATAAATAAAATGAAATTCTTCTAGTACCAGTTGGAACTCTTTATCTTGCAGACATTTATGTTATTCCAAAACGATCGCTACAGGAACTTCTGACCAATCCAGAGCTTACTACTATCAATCTCAATGAAGGGGGTATTGTTGGAACATTGGATGTTAACTTTAAAAAAACTATTGGAAAGATGCCAGGATCATTCAAAACAGCACATTTGGGATTCCTTCGACCTAGCTACCCGAGTATCAAAGATGAGTTTCCTTGGCAAATGAAACTTGCCATCAAACGATTCTTTTATAAGAATTCAAATGTTCTGAATGATACCGATCAGGCTTCAGGTACTAACAAAGGCAAACGAGCAAGAACTCAGCGATATGTAATAGGAGCCGAACTTCATGAATTAACCCAAGAAATCCGATATCTTATTTGGAGCGATACATTAATGGACTTCGTTTACGAATTTATAAAGCAACAGATTAAGACACGAGACATACCCCCTTTTACAATTTCATCGTTTCACTTCATTCATTTTGCCCTGGTATTTGCAAGATCTCCAGAAAGCCATGCCACTCTTGCTGAAGAATATATTGATGGAAAGTACATGAAGTATATGGATAATCGTCTTCCAATCCCTTTCGATGATATAACTGATCCTGATGAGCTGCATCGTGCAAATTTCTTGGCATTCGCTCAGCATGTGTAATGGAAGAAAATTGGCTAAAAAGTTTTCATAACTGATTTCCAAGGTATGCAAGTTGAAAAATATATCAAATATTGATATACTGAAATATTTACAGGAAACGAAAACTTATTAACTGACCCTCAAGTCTTAACTCATCCGTGAGTCTAACCACTCGATATAACTTCCCATCTACCTATTAGCTATTACTTTGATTTTAGAGATTTGGGTGGAAATCTTTTTGGCCAGGGAAATATTTCAAATAGCTTTCTGGATTTTCCTAAAAAACATGTCTGCAATTACTTTTGTGAGTTTTTCGAACTTGGCGAACCTGAGAACTGCAAGGTTCTGAATTCTGGTCCTTTAGAAGGTATAGATGGTGAAGAGGAAATAGAGCTGCTAGAAGGTGAGAATGTTTAAATAAACTATATTGTTATTTAGAAACTTATTATTTCGTCTTATTTTTTAAAATACTTGTCTACTTCATGTGTGTGTGTGTGTGTGTGTGGGGGTGTGGATCTATTAAATCTCTGGGGGCTGAGCCTTATTGTCCACTTCATAATTAATCCTGATACTAGAATTTTTTGGAGTTGCTACTTTTTAACTTCTTTGGCCAGTGGGTCCAAATCACTACCTTTATATTTATATGTTTCTTAAGAAATTCCTTTGGTTCTATTTGATTCTATTGATAATACAAGCCAGACAGATAACATAAATCCCGAAATGAGTATGATTCTAAGAATATCACAAAATATCCTACAATGCTGAACTTATTTTAGAATGCTGACCTGATGGCACTGGTCGGCAAGGCTAACCGAAAGTGCCGAAATGAAGCTGGGCACATTTGTCCACCATTCTGTAGCGAATAGCGGCCGGCGGACATTTTTGACGCCCGGCATGGAAGGGTGAAAAGCTGTGCTGCACACGGACTTTCCGCCGGTTAATGCATTGATATTCATGATAAATACATAAATAACTCCTTGCCTCCTTTCTTGTGCGTTTTCTTTTTCTTCTCCCACATTGCCTTTTTTCCAAAATTCGTTTCCTTGCGTTCCGTGGGTTACCTCAGTCTGATTTTGGCGTGCGACGGCTTGAAAAGGACGGCTGAATAGTAAGCCACAGTATACGACCAGTTGTGTTAATTCTGCTAATCTACCTTTACCATTGTTTTCTTCGCATTTGTTGCCATTCAATCAATGTCCCAAAGCAAAGTCTATTTAATTTCTGCAGAACTCGTATTACCCCGCCTAACGACCCACTTCACCCTGCTAACCCCCCGGCATTCACACGATAATCTATATCCATGACGAACATCAGTGTCACAGAAACAACACCTCTCTTGATAGAGGCAAGACAAGAACCCAACGCCGACGAAGTTCTCGTCATTACAGTCGACGGTAGCGATGATGCGAACGTGCAGGCAGTCGTAGAGCCTCATGGTCAATCGGATGCTGGTTTATTAACAATACCCGTATCGCCAATTTCCTCCCCATCAAAAGACCCCGGAAACGACTTTCGTACCCTTGGTCCAATGGAGATATCACCGTCCAATAGAAGGTTTATCCTTGCTGGAATATGGATGGGTACTTGTCTTGCCGTAAGCACAACAAGGCCCTATTGAGCTTGGCGGTTTCTTTTAATGGCTCTCTTCCAAATACTGTAGTCCTTAAATAGTGCGTTATCAGCTTTCTCTTCTGAATACGACCGAGTTCAGAAGCTCATTATCAATATCTATCCCATCATAAGGCACTCTCGTCGCTACCCGTACGTTACTATTTTTATACCAACTTCTGTGGAATAACATTCAGGCACTAATTCTTCTTTTCACAAGTCGTCTCCTCCATCTCATCAGAATATCAAGCAGCAAACCAGGCAAGTTGGCTAGGTACAGGGTGCGTCTGTTGTCTAAAACCAAACTTTCAAAAAAGCCGAAAGCCAATCACAAAATTCACATTCGGGTAAAACCCACCCATGCAGGTACCTTCTCGCAACATGCACTTTCACACCACTCTACGGGAGATTGTGTGATATGCTGGGTCGTCGTCGTGCGCATCAGACAGCTGTACTGTTTGCCGGAATAGGGACATTATGTTGTGGACTATCCCGGAATTTACCAATGCTCATCGCTGCCAGATTCGTAAGCTTTAATGATCACCCACGTATCTTTATATAACGTTTTTTACTCCCTTTCTCCTCGGAAAGCTGAGCGGCGCAGGAGGTGGTGGATGTTATGTTACGGCTTCCGTTATTACGAGTGATATGTATAGTCTTAGGCATAGGAGTTTGACGCAAGGAATCGCGAGTGTATTCAATGCAGTACGTCTTTTTCATGGGGACATGGTTTCATACCGTAATTCACTTTACTTTAGGCCGGTCAAAGTATTGGTGGTCCGATTGGAGGTTATATCAGCGATCGAATTGGTTGGCGCTGGGCCTTTCTCCTTCAAATGCCAATCTATGTCGTATCGTTCATTATGACAGAATATAATCTCAATTATGTAACCCCGGTATGTGCATTCCGCAATAACGCCTTCCTTCATAGTTCTCAAACTGTTTTTTCTTTTTTAGGGTAAAAGTAAAAACGCCAAAGAAACAATCAAAAAGATCGATTATGGCGGTAGTTTATCACTTTTCCTCTCGGTAAACGTTCTCTATCTTGCATATACCGTTTCAACTTACATTCCTTCAGATCGGCTCTTTCTTGGCTTTCCTCAGTTTCAAATACAACGAAGAACTTCCTTTTGACTCTCCTCGAGTGATAGTGTCCTTAGTCATGTCCATACTAATGCCCATCATCTTCGTCCTCGTTGAATTGTTCGTCGCTGAAAAACCTATCATGGCACCGTCGCTTTTGAAACAGCGCATACCAACTTTAGTCGGGCTCAGTAATTTTTTGGTGCGTTATTTCAGTTTTTATATGTCAATTTCTGGTCATCTAAATAACATTGTGAATTTGATAGATATCGGTGTCTAATATTTGTTCCTTATACTTTTTCCCGATGTTTTTCGAGACTGTCATGTTGACTTCTGCTTCTACGGCTGGATCGCATTTGCTCCCGAAGAGCATTGGAATGACGAGTGGATCGCTAATAGCTGGGTAAGTTAGTGGGTTATTGTCTCCTTTTGCTAGTGCTGATCAATTTTTTTACTAGGATGATTATGTCAAAAACGGGAAAGTACGGTCTGCTATGTAATCTAGGTGGATTGGGCAATATCATCAGTACCGTAAGTAGCGAAATCAATGACCATTTAATCGGACAGGCTCAATATGTCTTTCCCACGTTTAGTTTCTTATAGCAAGCATGGATGAAAACTCGAGCTGGGTGGTACAATGGTTCAGCATTGTTAGTTTCTTTTCATAATCACAACACACAACACCAACTAAATAGCATCAATCTGTGTAGGCGCCCCTCGGTCTAGGTTCTTCCATCGTAAACCAAGCGACCCTTATTTCTTTATTGGGACATGTTCATCGTTCGTCTTCTTTACGCGGCTTCTCGGGCTTTACTCACAAACCCTGAAAAACAGAAAGCCAAATCGCCGTTGCAACAGGCTTTGGACAACTCTGGAAGTGTATAGGACAAGTTACTGGTGTAGCTATTCCATCCGCTGTATTCCAGTACCTCCTCACCCGTGAACTGAGCGCACGGATAACTGGTCCTGGTTCGGATGATGTATGTACATATGCGTTTATAGTCATATCATATTTTCCTTCATAATCCTTGCAATTAATGGCTTTGATTTTTTAGATTATAAATCGCATTCGACATTCATCCAGACTCGTCCAAACCCTGCCACTCGACCTTCAAAGAGCCGCTCGTGATTCGTATGGTGTTGCCCTGCGAAGGGTGTTTTCGTATCTTGCGCTTTCTACCGTTTTGGCGTTTATTATTCGATTAGGGGTAATGCTTTTTCATGTGGGGGTTATATTATATTGAGTTACTTATTTTATTGGATTTTTAGATTCCTGCAAAGTCGTTAGATGATGCTACGTCGCTTCGTCATAAGAAGGAGCATGCGCATCGTGATTCAGCTGAAGAGGTGCAAGTGCAAGGTCGGGGTGAGGATAGTTTGGACACTGACTCTACCCAAACTCAAACTCGGACCAATAATCCCGTAATGAATGGAAATGGGTCTGTTGTTTAGATCTAGAAATCATCCCCTTTCTTGGCACTCCGTTGTCACCACTGATTTTCAGAATTAGGCGTTAGAAACCCATCCTTCTTTATTTTTGTAGATAGCGTAGATATATAAATATGACACGGAGGGTTTCTCAAGAACAATCGTTAGTTAGTTCACTCGGCACGCGGTCGTCGCTCCCCGGTGCAATGTGACACGCGATGTCACAGGTACCTCGCACATATTTTCGCCCTCCTTTCTATGCCACCAAAGCGCAAAGCTATTGACAATAATGCCGGAGGAGAACCCGTTAGTGGACGGTCGAAACGTACCAAAATTGCGATTGCTGAGGCCAGCAGCGGTGAACAACTTGAAGTTCCAGTTGAAAAACGTCTCGCGAGACTAAAAACATCCTGCCCCAAGGCTATCTCGGAAAGAGTTGAACGAGTAATGACACAGCGTTTTTTTATGGTTGAGCGAGAACGGGAAGATGGTGAATTGAGAGAGGAGTTCAAGGTTTTGGGATCTACGTGGGTAAACTACGATTTTTGCCACCCCTGATGTGTTTGTTTAACTGTGCTATTTCAGAGGAAACGTGGGTAATATAATCAATCAAAATGTCTCTCTTGATCAATTGGTATCATTAGGTATATACTGTGATAATTGATAGGCTTCCCTCTTGTGACTGTAAGTGGTTGAGCGTCTCTGTCTTCGTCTCGAAGGCCGAATTTGTATTCCACAGGTCCCGATGCGACGAAAGGAAACCACTGCAAACATATCCTTTTTGTTTTCTTGAAAGGTACATGTCCAACACATCTTTTCTGGAATGCGTCCTTAGAACCCACGCAGTCTTGGCTGTTCCTCTCAGTTCTCATCTCTATTACCAGAAGTGAAGCGCATTCTTCAGCCGAATGTCCATTCCCGAAACTCATCAATCATTTAGAGCCTTGATTACCTCCGAATTAGAAGAAGTTTTCGCTAATGCTCCTGTAGCTCCCAATTCCTTGATGAACAGCCGCATCAAGGCGGCGTACGCAAAAGCCACAGGAAAACAGATTGAGACAGACGAGCTCGAGACTAAGGCTTCTGAGCTTGATGGCAAAAAACGTATACCACAAGAAGGAGACGACTGTCCTATATGTTACGAGGATATGCACAGAATTGACACCAAAAAACTTGTCTTCTGCGAGACCTGCGGGAATGCGTTGCATAAGGAGTGTTTCCAGAACTGTAAGTTCGACTGGTCTCTAGTTGATTGCATCAGGGGAACTATATCTTATCTAGGGGCTCGTAGTAAGACGCCGGTTACTTGTGTGTATTGTCGTGCAGAATGGAGAAATGCATGTGCCAGTGAGGTTGCTGGCAGTTCTCAAGGCAGAATCGGTGTGGATGGTTATCTCAATCTTGGTTCTGTTGCGGGTCTCAGTCCTGTTCGTGACACTAGAAGTTGTAAGTACCATTTAGATTTGACCTTCTAATTATGACTGATTTTTTCCCCTCAGATTACCAAGGTCCTAGGCAAGGATCTCAGGCTCGACGATTTCATTATTAATTGTATTACATGTTTTTGAGTTTACGAAAACATAAATATAGGAAATTCACGCTAATGAATCTAGTTCCCAGTGATGAACCAACAGGACGCGGAGCGGAACCCTGACTTGTATCAAAGGTCCTAATACAATGTTCAAAGCTAGAGTACATACGTCTGACGTAAGTGAGGCTAACCACCTTAACCTTTTTCAAGCACTTGCAAGTCTCCAGTGTTGCTCGCTTACAAGGTTCACAAAGTATTTTTACTTGTTAAATTCATATTTCGTTTGTAAGTAAATTCGTTACATTCCTAATAACCCTTCTATCAAATAATCGGGCAATTAACCATTTCTTTCCCTAATAGCCTTATCTACTTTAAGACGAACTCGTGCTTTGCACACAATATGCTTCCCCAGCGAAAATATTCGTGCATTGAGCATTGACCTCAGGATTCAATGCCAGGAATGATGCAAGCGTAATATCAAACATTGTTTCGATCGTTGCGCAAGTTTGGCCAGACTGAATAGTAAAGTATTCGGTGCAATCCGTTGTGATAGTGCCCGGAGAGACGTTACTTGGAGGAGGTACCGGGACCGGATTGCTGCTTTGAACGCAATAGGCTTCGCCGAGAAGAAGGTTATCACAGTTGTTGTCAATTTCGGGGTTCAAAAACCGCAACGCAGTAAAGGTAATGCTGAATTGCGTCTCGATGCTTGGGCAGGTGTCGCCAGACACGATTGTGTGGAACGTGGTACATCCGTTCGTAATAGTACCAGTGGCGACATTGCTAGGCGCGGTGGCGATGGTGGAATTGATGGAGGCGACGCAATAGGCTTCATTAGTGATTAAATTCGAACAGCCCGAGTTGATTTGGGGATTCAACGCATGCAAAAGTGGAATGCTGATGTCAGCCTGAGATGCAATATCGGGGCATGATTGTTCTGCCAAGACGGTGAAGTACCGAATACATCCAGAAGTGATGGTGCCTGGAGAAACATTACTCGGAATATTCGTCAAATTGCTCGTTTGGACGCAGTACGCCGAACCATCAATGAGATTGTCACAAGCAGAGTCGATCTCGGGGTTCATGGTTTTGAAAAGTATATCACTAATATTGAAATGGGCCTCGATGGATGGACATGAATCACTTGTCCCGACGGTGAAGAAATTGGTGCATCCTTGAACAATCGTTCCGGGTGCAACTGGGGCAGTACTGGCCGACATAACGCAATAAGCCTCTCCCGCTACGAGATTAGTGCACCCGGAGTTGACTTCCGGATTCAATGAGTGGAAGAGTGCATCGGTGATGTCGAAGGCTTCTTCAATTGAAAGACACGTCTCGCCCGACACGACGGTGTGGAACTCGCTACATCCTGTGGTGATGGTGCCGGTCGCGACATTGCTGGGGACTGTACCAGTCTGACGCAGGAGAAGAGGAGAAGCAATGACGAACTTGCTCAGTGCGAGAGCGAGGAGCGAGTAAGAGTTAAGACGTGCCATGACTATCAATTGAGAGGTGGGCGTATGCACACTGAAGAGCACAGACGAGACAACTGGAGCCTTTATATATCATAACCCAGACAGTATGGGAAAAATCCATCGTATAAACATGACAATCGCATCATGAACACTGGAAAAAAAATTGACTCGGTCATCCCCCACATTGTCCAATGTGAAATTTTACTGGGTAATGAACCATCTCGCAAGCACGGGCGACCGCGAGCAAGTCGAAATAACGCCGGTTCGTCTAAATTTCCTCTGACATGCGCTTTTTCTTGTCCAGTGACGCATGGTGAATTACTGTCTCCCGATGGACTGAGGTATGACGGCAACAAACCGAGGCATGACTGCGACAAGCTAATGATCAAGTGAGTCAAATAGCATGTCCATTTCATATTTGTTCCTGATTCTCATTTCGACTAGGACTACCCTTGAATTCTGAATGGCTCAAGAAAAGCATCAACAATTTTACCAGACAATCTGACTCTTGCAGTAACATCATCAGCTTGTTTTCAAATCTGTATCTGCAGTCGAGTTTCGGCGCTGATGGGCGTTAAACTAGTAAACCAATCAATACCAATCGTCTAAAATCTAAAATCGTCTAAACACTCAGTGATATGTTCTTCAAATGAGGCAACTTCGCGAGTGCGATGCCGTGTGTTGCTCCTTTTTACGCTCTTTTTTTGATTCAATTGACAATCGACTTCTAGCCTCAACGCGCGTCGAGACGTTCCTGGACAAACGTTGGTGCTAAATACTCCCACCGCTCATCGGAAGATTGAACAACCTCGCTTAAAATAGCAGCGTTGGTGGACCTGAGAAAGAAACTCAAGAAATGCATCGACACATGCTTCCGGTTATCCAATCTCACCGGTAATGCGCAAAAGAAAGATCACGCGTGCGGATTAAATATATGTGCATAATGGATCAAAAAATCAAAAACAAGTATTGCTGTCTTGACAAAGCAAAAAAAGAGTGCCATCTAGTCGCAAACAGAAGTGGAGAGCGGAAAGCGATTTGCATACGCTTTTTATAAAGGAACCGCGGAGCAGTATTAGGACCGGACGTTCAGGATATCCATTAATGTGAGAAAGGTAAGAGGGGTATATATGTAGAATAGAGAAACAGTCCTCCTATGGTTGTTGTTAACTACTTACAGATTCCCGAGCGCTTCAAATACATGTCGTCACTAAAGGGACCAGGCAGTGCAGGTGTATATAAATACTCTGACGCGGCTTGTAGTGCTCGAGAACACCTTCAACAGCCGGTCTTCTTACGTCGAACTTTTTTCATCCCTCATAAACGCTGCTTGCAACATATAATAATTCTTCGAAGCTCGGTTTCATATCATTGGCCTAAATGTAATTTCGGAATCCTGAGGAATAATATCTCCGTTCCCCTTTAATTACGTTTCTCAGCATCGATTATATATCACAGTGAGATTTCTAGCTCGGAGATATAATTGTCACTTCGCCATTTCGATGGCTTTCAATTGATTGTGTAGTGCTTATTGCGTTTTGCCTAGTTTGTGGTAAATTAAGAAATTTAGTACAGGTACCTTAGAATCATTACCTGAACCGCGAGGATGGGGGATTCATCGATGAGTTTTATGAAACCAGCGGTGATTTGTTTGTTAACAGTAGTCTCCGTACGTCTGTCATCGATGTCATCAATAATAAATATACAAGCGTACACATACCATTCCGACAGTTACTGGAGTTTGTTGATTCCTCCGGTTAGTATCACGACAATCACTTGATATTGTTGACACGCATAGGTATGTTTTGATCTCCTATCGCTCCTGCCAAAGTTATACAATACAGTGTATACTGATTGAATCATGTCCTCCTGTCGTTAGTTATTAGCCTAAGTAATAGTATTGCCTACGTCGAGGCTGCAGACCCCAAAATAACGGCACCGGAAAACTGACCAATTGAATTTCAAGTATACATGATCGTCCGAATCATTGATAAACGCAAGATCAATGTCTATTATAGGGACGGTGTTAGCCGAAAGTACGGGCGGACATGACAGGATGTTACGCGCGCGTTGGTGGCGTGGCGTTACGCGTTACCCACACCGTACACGTGTTTACTCAGCCACTGCATCGTGCCCTCCTATCCAAGCGACCAATATGTATAATGTACACTTTTTCAATTGAACCAGGAGAAAAAATGAGGGGGGTTGGGAAAACGTGTGGGGTGTTTTGGACGGAGTCAACATGAGGAGGTTCTAATTCTATTGTTCTAAAGGAGCGGTTACACTTAAGCGGCGGCGTCGTTCTGAATATTAGCTTTACACGCAAACGGTTTAGTTTGGGAGGTGAGTTATACCACTCTCCTAGCTTCACTGTTTGAACATAGGAGTATGCTCGTAGCCTCGTCGCTGTGTAAGATGAATACCGGATATCGCCTATAATATGTTCCCCTGAAGTTTGATTAAACTCTCTTTACGTCGAAACTCTTCTTAATTGAATCATATCTGGGCTCTCCTCACTCCGCGTCCCATTGTCCAATAGAAAAAAAAGCACTTCATTAAGTTTGATAAGATGCCATTTTTTTTCAGACTCCTCGAGTATTATGACGGGGAGAGAAGGTCCCGATCTTCCAACTGAATTGAATAAATCGGCTAACCGTCCCACTACACATACATGAATGCCACATGTCTCATTGTGGGGGGAATGGAATGAAGGAACAATGCGTACTGTGTGTACAAAAGGGCAACCGAGCGTGATACGAAGATAAAAGAACTCTCGTCTCGAGTCGTAACTAGGAAAACCCCCATCTCAGTATTTCGGCTTCGGAAATGTCAATCAGCAAAACACTCGTTCTCAGCGAAACTACGCCTCTACTCTTGCACCCCAATCGCAGTCATGTAGTCGCTGCAACTTTGCATGATAAGCAATGCGCCGCGTTATCTTATTCAGTCGGTTCCCCCCCTGTAGAATCTAGCCTAGACCCTGTTGGACCATTAGAGATTTCAACTTCGACGCGAAGACTTATTATAACTGGAGCATGGTTAGGAACTTTTCTTGCAGTAAGTAACACCCTTTTCTCATCAGTGTCTGCAATTATGTTTAATATGCTCTCCGCGCCAAAGTCATTAAACTGTAAGCAAAATGTTGAAACAAAAACATCTTTGTGTTGACCTCTCCTATTTGCTTTTCAAATAGCTGCGCTCATTCCAACCTGTCAGTCTAGTTCTATTTTTTACCGAGAGCTACATCTAAAGAATGATTGCTATCCCTAGTGCTTACTTCTATTTCCTCCGAATTTGAAGGATCTAAACAGGCCACCTGGATAGGAACATCGTAGGCCACACCCTAAACTAACCTACCTATTCCCTATTCATCCATCTGAATATTCTCCCAGCTTTTTCTTGGCAACTTGCGCTTTTACCCCTCTTTACGGACGACTAAGCGACATCCTTGGTCGCCGCAGGACAGGTCAATTGGCTCTCACTCTAGCCGCTTTGGGCGCGATTTCATCAGCGACGTCCAAAAGCATGTTAATGCTTATTGGCGCTCGATTCGTACGTGCCTGCGAAAACAAATCATACTTCGTTCGATGTATGTCACTGACTTTATACATATCTTAGATAAGTGGAGTAGGAAGCGGTGGATCTTTGATTACCACCGTGATCATCACTAGTGATATGTACATTCTCCGTCATAGGAGTTGGGTTCAAGGATTTACTGGTGTGTTCTTTGCGGTATGTGCGGTATGTGCTTGTTGGAGCAAGTGGGTTTGAACAACTTTTTTTTTGTAGGCTGGACAAGGT
Source organism: Dictyophora rubrovolvata (assembly GCA_029959195.1). Classification (NCBI taxonomy): domain Eukaryota; kingdom Fungi; phylum Basidiomycota; class Agaricomycetes; order Phallales; family Phallaceae; genus Dictyophora; species Dictyophora rubrovolvata. The sequence goes on from CP114117.1 coordinate 434,355, forward strand.
ATAGGTGGACCTCTTGGAGGGTATATTAGCGATCAGTACGTTGAAATAGTGTCTCATGAAATCAATCTTATGAAACCTCTTTTTGCAAGATTGGGCTGGCGTTGGGCTTTTGTGATCCAGCTACCAATCTACGCCTTCTCATTTTTAATATTCACCCATAAATTGCATTACACCATGCCGGTAAGATGATGCTATCATTTCGAAGTCGTTTAGACCCACCTTCCCCTCTTTATCTCTTCAGGGAAAAAGCAAAAGCACAAGCACAAGCGCTAAAGATATTTTGAAAAAAATTGATTACGGAGGAACAATATCTTTGATGCTCACGGTACGTGTCGCCACCGGCCACCAATCGCACACAATTAATAATTTCTCTTTAAGATTGCGTTTTCCCTTGCATTCCTTAATCTCAGATACGGCCAACAGTTATCATTCACAGAACCGCGAGTGTATATCACAGCAGCTGTATCTGTCTCCATGGCGATTGTATTCATGGTCTTTGAGATTTGTATTGCACCACAGCCTATCTTGGCACCTTCGTTTTTGAGGCAGAAAGTACCAGTTTTGGCTGGCTTGAGCAATATGCTGGTGAGTCTTTTCCTTTTTTATTAGCTATCAACCGGAGCGAAGTCCTAATATTACTTAGATAGCTATCAATGACCTTGCGTCGCTGTATTTCTTCCCGATCTTTTTCGAAAGAGTCATGATAACTTCTAGTTCAACGGCTGGTTCGTCTTCTCCCCAATTCCTTCTTATTTTTCGATCGATGTTCATGAATTATTACACAGGAGCTCATATAGTTCCCAAAAGTGTTGCCATGACTCTGGGCTTCGTGTTCGGCGGGTAAGAAATAATTTTTGAGTATGATGATATACGACTGACCTCGTGGTTACCAGTGCCATCATTACTAAATCAGGAAGCTACAAGACTTTGGGAGTTATTGCAGCAAGCAGCTCTTTCATCGGAACTGTGCGTGGCCCTGGTGTCATTGTAAAATTAACAATACTTCTAACCCACTTTTCTTCTGCTTTAGTTGTGTCTTGCCAACCTGAACGAAAACTCTAGTACATTCGTGCAATGGTTCGGCATTGTATGCTCCTGCTTTTCCCATTTCTCAAGTCGGTACTCACTTTTCTCCTTTCAAGGTTCCTATCGGTCTGGGCAATGCCGTCATGATACAAACAACAATGATAGCCCTTCTTGCACACGTAAAACGTAAGTACTCGACTCAGGTGGAGCAATTCTGCCTATTAATCGCAGTACAGCCGCGCAAGTAGCCACCGCGACAGGTTTTTCACAACTATTCATGTGCATCGGACAAATTGCCGGCGTCGCCGTTTCCTCCGCTATCTTCCAACAACTTGTCGGTCAAGAGTTGGCTGCAAGAATTACAGGACCTGAAGCACAAGATGTACGCGTCATAATTCTGTTATATATATCCTTTTTCACGCGCTTATTTTTTCTCGATAAGATTATTGAAAGTATAGAGCAATCCGCGCGGAACATTGAAAAACTGCCATTCGAGATTCAGAAGCATGCTCGTGATTCTTATGGGATTGCGCTTAGTCAAGTGTTTTGGTATTTGGCGTTATCCACTTTTGTAGGGGTTTTGATCCAAATTGCGGTATGTTTTGCTACGCTCAATTGTTTTGCAGTAGACCCATTTTTTTTATTTACATGGTAGATTCCCGATCGATCATTAACAGACTGTTACGAGAACCGGTCAACTCAGAAGACAGTCGTTTCTGACTCGAAAGAGCGGCAGCTACACAGAAAGACCAGCTTTAACAGTTACGGGCGCGATCTTGAGAGGCAGGCTGAGAAGTCCGCGCAAATGTGAAGGTCGAACGTGGAAACAAATTTCTTGGTATTTCGATTTTAGATTTGTATTGTTATTCCTCAGCGACGGTAGCCTTTGTATCATTAAATCAGTGTCAAAGATGTAAAAAGACTCTGTAGAGACGAAGAAGGAAGAAGGAAAGACAAGCAGTTCGGTTGAATTAATCTATAATCTTTTGCTATTTTTTTCCTTCTTTTTTGAGCAATGGATAGACGAAGTTCGAAAGTGTTCTACTAGACAGAACCTAACTGCAGACACGGTACTGCAGGTGGATAGCCTCCGTTTAAGAAAATCGCAAATTCGTAACTTGTGTCGGTGGACTTGCGGCACTTGCCGAATCTGTCTCGGACTGCCATACTTGTCGTGATCCGTTATGTAAAGGTTTTGCTGTCCTTGATGAACGGGTGTTCCTCAAATTGGTTTTCGATCTTGAAGGTGAACTATATTTCGGAAGTGGTGCTACCTAACAAAGTGCTTGGTTAACCATAGACACTGGTTTGCAGCCTGCTTGCACAGCTCAAAGCGGCATTGTACGTTTTATGTTTTATTTCAAACCGGTCCTTTTTTCTTACTTCTCAATTTGATTTTACAAATAAATAGGTTTCCCGCTTGTATCAAAAGAATTGGGGGGACTTCGAGCTGATGAGGGGCCCCACTTTTCGTCGCTCTTCGGTGCGACGGTGACCGTTTCGGGGCTCCTGCCGCCGCCGAGACAAGATTAGGTAAGAGAGTTGATACGGGCGCCTAGAAAGTTTTCCCGTCCCCCTATTTCAAGCTGACCCCGTCACAATCTAATATTCCTATTTTTCTAATGCTTATTTATCCCTCTCCCATTTAGACATTATAAAGAACGGTCGTCTCATGTCTCGGTTTTTCTCTATCATCCTTTTTTGGTCTGCGTGTTTCGTCCTTTTGGCATGGTCCCTCGGTATTCCGGATCACTTAGAACAAGGACATGAAGGCCTAGAAGAATCCAACATTAAATTTAGAGGCCCCAAAGGCACCGTCTATGTCATTCGACACGGCGAGAAACCGGAGGACGGTAGGAGAGGTCTGTCTCGATTAGGCCGTAAGCGAGCAGAGTGTGTTTTAAACGTGTGTTTTACTTGGTTTTTCCGCTGTTTCATTTCATTTACTCTCAATTCATCATCCAGTTATTTGGACCACAGTCCGGAATGGACATAAATTATATAATAGCAGCACCTACCGTAGGGCGTGTTCGAAGTTCGAGATCTATAGAAACTGTTAAGCCCCTCGCAGACGCGCTGAATATAGAGATTGATTCAGACTGGTATGTCGTTCGTTTGTTTATTCAAGACAAGAAAAGTTTTTAATGTATACTGTTAGTGGTGGGGGTAATGCAAAATGCGTTGCAAAACGAGTCAAAGAAGTGCAAAAGACTGCTCTCGATGAACCCGTAAATGTTTTAATCGTAGGGGTAAATATCCCGATTTATGCTCTTAAAGATATATCTTTCCTAACCAAATGCTGCAGAGACACACCAAGATCCGGAAGATAGTGAAAGCACTTGGCGTTGAGGATCCTCCTAAGTACCCAGATGCGTAAGTCCACCCCCCCCTCCCCAAGTAGCATCTATTAATCGCATATAACATTGTTCGTGAAGTTATGGCTTGACGTGGCAAGTCAAAGATGGTAAACTCCAAATATCGCAACAAGATTGTCCTGCAATAGATGGTCTGCAGACTTCACTTGATCCGATCTACGGGGATGCGAGGACAGACGAAGACGAGGATGACGGGTCAATTGATGACCTAGACATGGATGACCCAGAGCTCACTGGTTGTAATCTGGACGATGGTGGATGCATCCACGAACATAAACCTGCGCGGATACTTGGATCTGAACAATTCTATCTTGATGATTTACATTGACGTCAATATTACTTTTAGGCGTCATCTCTTACTCCTGTAATACTTTTTCATATTTCATTTACTCTACTTTTTGTTAGCTCGGACATCTATTTATAACGTATTCGAAGTTGTCAGTACAGGATCTAGTGAATATTCAGTATTCAGTAGACAGAACCACTAACGGTCGGTGAGATAAATGAGGCATCAAAGAAATCAAAAATGGATTACAATCGAGAAAAAGAAAGTTGCTGAGGCCCGTAAATATACTGTTGGAAAACGAGCGCCGGCACCGCCCATTATCGCATCTACTAAGCGCGTCACCAAGAGATTATTTAACTTACATATACCCATTTAAAACTTGTACTATGCCGATCCCTATTGTGAAAAGGATCATATTTACATAAATATTATTCTCTCAGAAAGGAGCTCAGAGCAGATGAATAACAATTATTACGTCCCCGAAATCCCCGAATAATTTTAGCAAACCAAGACACCGTTGCTGACACCGATACAACTATCTGCAATAAGTACCCAAAATTAATAAATGAATCCGTATTTGCAGTCCAGACTGATTTGATACACACTGAGATCGATGGTACTGCTAGTTAGAGATCCACCTTTGCATACATTACTGACAATTGAAGAGCCAGTCTGACAGCCGAAGGTTATAGTACCACAGGTGGAGCTGAACTTGTCACCTGGGCAAACGAGTTTACCGTCGTTATCCCCAAACAGTTGTTGAGGTCGATAGCTGAGTCAGTTGTTGAACCATTCGAAGCTTCACATGAAGCGATGAGAATGTTACTCATGCTCCCGCCTACGTTAAGAATAGAGCAACTGCTGAGAAAGCCACTTGCACGACGTACAAGATCAGATGTGACTAGGGCGGTTTGGTGGCAGAGGAGGACGAGGAAGAAAGACGGTGTCCTCAAGGAGTACATTGTGCAAAGGCTGTGGGCTGAATGTTTAGGATAGAGGAATAAAGACGCAAACTTTGTAGAAAATGGGATTTTAAACCAAATCGACAGACTTCTTTGTTCGTATGCTCCTAATCACCCCGAGTGACCCCCTGTCCTAAGCCTTAAATTTTTGGGTACTCCGACTTCGAATTGTCTATGGCATGTTAGGGCTAGTTACAGCCATTTACTTTCTTTCAGATCCCATGATAATCTCCTCAGCATTTTGTTCCTTAGGATTCATAAGCCAAGGTTGGACATTGTTCAGTATTCAAATGTCAGAAATCTGTCTTCAAAATGGGGACAATTAGCTTGAATCATTCCCACCATATACGGGATAACACGGTAGAGAAGAGGCACAGTTTGTGCACATGCCAATGGTGACTCCTTCCAGTCTTTTGGAGCTCTTCTTCTGTCCAGCTACTCTTTCGATGTTCCTGGTGCCGTTTTTTTCTAGACGCATCGGTGCTCGCACTCCCAAAGCAAGCACATTGCCGTTGTGCGGTCAGAAGCTGCCGGAAGTGGTGGGAAAAGAGTTATCAGGATGAGTGAGAGAAGGCAGTCGGAAGACTGAGAAAAGGGACCGCATGCTGGCTAGTCTCTCGAGACTCGTGAATACGTCGCACGTTCTGTCAACGAGCGTGTGTTATCTCTAACCATGATGGGCGGGTTTAGAGAGAAAAGTTGGAATAAAATCGGTCAGATAAGGACCAGCATCCTATGGAGACATATCATGTCGTATCAGCGTCGAGATATTTCAGTGAAGCTTGGATGGCTGTTCTTTCGATTTCTTCATTTGTGAAACTGTCAATTAATCTGGCATCTCAAGCAGTCTAAAGAATCTTAATGATCAATACACGAGGGCACACAAATCGACAATGCGAACAACTATTTAAAGGTTAATAAGGCGTATGGCTGTCAGCATGGCCTGAGTATCTCATCTGTGGACAATTGTCGCGGCGAGAAATTTCTCTTGATTCAATATCTATGTATGACATGTCATCAAATCTTCGATAGCTAAAGACAATTTGAATTACCCACTGTCAGCCTCTGATTCTCTCAGCTCAGAATAAACGTCAGGGAATCGTCGTCTCGTTCAAACCACCCTTAATTAAAGCATACTTCACTGTTCAGTTTTATTTCCATATATCATTTGATCGATGAAATTTGAGCTCGAGTATTGGAGTGCTTGAGGGTCTACGAGGGGGGAACGACAAAGTTTCGCGGCGCGGTCTGATCTCGGGCTGGACATCAGGCGTTCAAATGAAAAATGAAAAACTGAACCGTGGGTTGAGCATGCAAGTTGTATAATGACACCGGGCTGTAAAGGAAGGGACGGGTGTTCTGCGATCAAAGGCGGTGTACAAACAGGCGGTGATCTTGAAAAGGGTTGTGAATAGAAATCTAGCAGCACTCGATCTTAAGATTATCAATGACATTTTTGGATAACTTGGACATACTTATCATACGTGCAACCGTTAAATTGAGCCATTTTCAAAAAAATAGCGTCAGCTTAGAGCTACTATCCTTCCATTTTTTCGGCGCTTGCCTGACTGATGCAGCGAAACCTGTCCCTTGGTGCAAGACATGGAACAAGTTGGTACCCGTCTGTCTGAGAAAAAATTGCTCCCTCTGGCTCGAATTGTGCAGTCCGAGAGTATTCTTAAACTGAAAGAGGGCGTTCGAGGAGCAGAGGTAGAAAATCTAAATAATGGGAGTCGACCGCTACTACTTTAGTTGGATCAGCAAGAGTCTAGATCCTGACTGCAGCTTGAAGAAGTCAGTGTTGACAGCTAACATCACGAACTGATCAAGAAATGACCTCAGCCCCGCTCGGTGGACCTTTTACAATTCGTGAGCCACAGGGTTGCTGTACTTTAGGTTTGGCACCATAAAGCTCCGAGTAAGTAGCTTGGGTCGGAGTGTGAAGGGGTCGGCCGAACCTAGTATTTCACGGAGTCAAACTTCAAACTCAGCCTTCTCTTGTTCAGGAATTCTATCTGGCCATAGTAGGTCACTGCAAAAGGTTGGCATGATTCATCGATCATCTGTAGCCACGCAGTCCGTAATGTTCTGGCTCTGCTTCAACAGTTATCTCAAAAGCATGTGTCCATGGCAAAGTGACAATGTGATAGTCAAGTAATACTAATAATGCTGACTTTTGCCATATCCGGAGAAAAATTTCTATCACACTGCTCTTGACTCGTTTGCTTTTTTCTTGTTATTCCTTCTGCAGGGTCCCTTCAGGCCTGTACAATAAATGGAAAAGAACCGGAACCGGAACCGGAACATTCCATACCGCAATATTGAATATTCCGCACTATTTGCATTTCAGCATCTTTAATCATTCCACACCGCACTTGGTCAGGTTCACAACCGAATTTGTTTTTGCATATAAAAAAAGTCAAAGCACGCCCCTAAATACATCAAGTATATATCATACTCGTTTAAATTTCTTCGAACATGCACTATCTCAGAGCACCAAAGGTGCTCCTCGCAACGACTTTCGTCACCGCTGTTTTGGCAATTCCCATGGTGAACATTCGGCGAGACAGCACCTTTCACATTGAAGAATTAACGGATTTGTTTGATACAGTGGGCAAGGTTATCGTAAGTCTCGCTTACACCCCTATTCTGCTTCCTACACATGTAAATACTAAATTCTTTTCCTCTCTTTCGCTCTCCGTCCTGACAAGCAAACTGTCAAGAGTGATCTTGCAAATCTTTCTATAACCAATAATTTAACGGTAGCAGAAGTAAGATATTAATAAGGTTAGGTTGTTATGTGCTGTCCAAAAATTTCAGACATACCTAGACGACTTCTCAAAGGCCGCACACGATCTGACGACGGTAAGAAGCACCCCTTATTCTCATCCAAAAAAAATGTCTTTTATGTAATTGAAACACATAGCTATGTCTCCTCACGGCGGTAAGAGAACTTGGGTTTTAAAAGGGAAAAGAAACTGAGATTAACGTTAACAACGTCATTGGACCCTGTCAGCGAGGCTGAGAGTCAAACGCTCATGAATACCACTTTCCTATCGTTCTTCGACAGCCTTACCAACATCCTCAGCACGCCAGATTCAGATGTTATCAATAATTTAGATACATTCGATTTCAACAACTTCGTAGAATCACTCACGGTTATTGCATCTGCCATTACTGTGAGATAAGTTTCGCTTGCTGATAGTAATCCTTAATGACAATTATTTACAGTGTTTACAAGTTGTCGTCTCAGGCATAGTGAATCCGGTATGTTTTTGATTATATCCGAGGAACGCTAGACACTCACATTAATGCTTCTTTTTCTCTAAATAATGTGGCACCACAGCTAGCCAATGTTTATATAAGTATGGACTCTACCTTGGCTGTTTCTCTTATTGGTTTTGGGATTCCTCCCTATTCAAGTTGAGACGTAAAGGAATAGAGAACGGATTGTATCGTCAGTGAAATTGACAATATACCATAATTGTATACTCGACTAGTTTATTATGTCACTTGTTATTTATTATGAACATTGTGATTATTCACTGAGTGACACCTTGCACGCCAAATCCGCATTCCGGCTATCCTGGATCGACTACAAGTGTTACAATTTGGATTCAGGTGATCGACTACGAGCGTTAGAAGACAGTCGAGTCTTGTTGGGTAATGGAAATCAAGTCAAACAGAAAACAATAGTCACAAACGTTTGAAATGCTATGCCTATTGCCCAAGGTGACGATTCTACTTAAGTTCGGACTGTGGCATAATCATTGTCAATCAGACGAGCGCTGAGCGCACGTGTACGGCGAACAGCGATGGAAACTGAAAAAGTCTTCGTAGCCCGTCATTCTCAACATGATTCGGATTCGAAAGTTCATGGTATTTTTCGCTACTATATACCGAGATGCTTTGGGAGTTTATATTGAAGGGCCGGTCAACTATGACCATGTATGACTGGAATGATCATGTAATCGCTGTCTTTTCGCTGCGTCTGCGTTAGCATTGCGGGCCAAAAACAGTATCGTTGTTTTCTTGATTTCGTAGACATGGATGGATACAGCACTCAAGATACTCCGAGTCCCTTCAGACTTGTGGCATGTCTGTACAATGAATGGAAAAAAACCTGGACTCCATTCCACGCCGCAATATTGAACATTCCGCATTGTATTCCGCATCGCAATATTAAACATTGTGTATTATATTCCACACCGCAGCAGGCCACGTTCACGCCGGAATTTTCAGGGTTTTTTTGCGTATAGAAATCGGAACATTTTTGACACATTATCCTCGTTCGTTCGGACATGCACTATCTCAGAACTCCTTGTACTCCTCGCAATGACTGGTGTAAGTGCTGTTGTGGCAACTCCCATGAAGAGACAGTATGTATGAAGTCATAGATTTTGATTCAGGCAGAGACGTCAAATATGTTGCAAGGAAAACTGACCAGATCCTTTGGAACCAGAAAAGGGATTTATTGGGTGGGGGTAAAAATATCTATGTGGTCTATAATTGATATCGACACAAAATTACGTTTGGTAGAATTAATATATCTTGTGACGCAGATTAGTCGATAATAAAATGTCAAACCATACACTAGTGATACGTACATACCTCATCAAATGGCCTTGTATCGTTGAAACAGCTCTCCCAGACTTCGTTTACCACCTGTTCGGCCGTTTCTCGGTCGGGACAATTGGAATTTTCAGCTACAGATAATGCGGCTCGACGCCGGACACAAGCCTGTATAAGTCAGATTGAGGTTATTTTCTCAGAGTTGCAATAGTGAAAAGCTCACTTGATGTTGCTTTGAGAAACCAAACACCATCCTATTCACTTCTCGAACCCAACGACAGTCTCCACTCAGACTCGCCGCTCTGATCTGCCACACGTCGCAGAAACGCTTAGTTTCTTCAAAAATAAACAAATGAAAAAAGAAGGATACCTCGCTGCAAGCGTGATGTCGCAAATTCCCCCAATCGACTTTGAACTTGCAATGATCATACATGTGCAACAACTCATGAACAATCGTATTCTCCATATGCTTTTTATTCGAGAAGCCCCGGGTACATATCAGAATTCCTCCTAAATCAGGCGAGAAACCTCCAGCTGTAGCAGTTCCACAAGAAACGCATCGAATGTGTTCGGGTTCGACAGGACAGCCTGATAAACGGAGGTGTTTTAGCATAAAAACTATGGAGGGACCTAAAAAACCGTGAATAAATCATCCTATCTCAAAGGAAAAAAATTTCATACTGCTCGTCATCAATGAATCCTTGACTTGGTTGCATTTTTTGACCAGCAACGGCTGAAGTCTTTCCTGCCGCTCCTTCTCTCGAATGAGCTTTTCATCCTCAGATAGTCCAAGACCCGTAATCCATGACAGATTTTTACGCCATTTCTCAAATAGTCTGTCGTCTCCTGTTGACGACGATGAGGGTGTTGAGGACGCCGATGACATGCGCTAAATATTCTTGAGACTCCGACATCTCGGCTATGCGTGCCGCTTCTTCGTCAACAGATGAAAATTTGGTGGCAGCCTTTTTTAAAAAAAAAAAGTTTATATTGTTGCGCAAAAAAAACATCGACTAATCATTCAATTTAACAATCAACCCGCAATAATTTGACGCCTTTGCCTCGGGCTGGTGGAACTACAAACGTGAAGTTCCAGCAATCAAAGTCCCACCGTCCACTGTAATATAATCTCCAGTGACATGAGCAGATGCAGGACTAACCAAGAACAGTGCTGAACTCAGGTGAGCATAATGATCCTATAGTTTCCTCTATTCGAAACTTACCAACTCCCGCCATATCTCTTGCATCTCCTAATCGACCTAATAACAAGTCAAGTTAAGTAGAGTAACACATGTATGGTAACACACCCATTGGTTGATTTTTAGCCGCCGTGTCGCCTTGTTGCTTCAAACCCCAAGCGGTCATTTTGGAAGGAAAGACGCTAGAATCCAAGTATTCATATCCATGGCTCAACTTTTATATAGCTGTTGAGCTTACCCGGGACATATCGCATTGACACTGTAAGACCATCAGTAAAGAGGTGTGAGTGGATTGGGTATCCCAGACTCAACGTGATAAATCGATGTGCGAGGGTCGTGGCCAAGTTTTTGGTAAGATGATTTACTAAATCAACATTCAGTTCACCCAGAACAACAATTACAAGAAACCTGCTTACCTGCCGCTTTGCTAGTATTGTCTATTAACGTAGCAGTTAGAACTCGTCATATAGCGCCGCACGGCACTTACAGCTCCATAATCCACTATCTTTAGCGGCTATACTGCTCCCTGTAGCTCTCCCCTCGAATGCAGCTATTGAAGAAATATTGATTACCCTTCCCGGATCACGATTTGTTGAATCCTTTGCCAAAAGATCCGTCAATCTGAGTTTTTTTTAGTAATCAGTAGCCCCCAGCAGACGACGATAAAAAAATATACCCTTGGGTCACTGTTTACGCTTGGCTCCAGTCTAAGATCGTATAAAAAGCTCAAAACTCACTGTAGAAAACGCTCTTGACATTCAAGGACAAAATTTTATCCCAGCCTTGTTTCTCAGGAAAACTGTTTTGTGAATCATGAGACGGTTTAAACAACTAGACTAGTGGCCGATACACACTTGTCATACGGTGCTCCCCATGAAGCACCCGAATTATTCACCAGGATGTGAACCTTCTGCTCCTTCTTTTTGATTTCTTCGGCTACCTTATCGCATCCAGCTTTTGACTGGGTGAAAAAATTCAGCACGACGCAAATAGTAGCGTTATCTGTCGCCAAGCTTACACTAAGGTCGCCGACAATGTAGTGACAACTTCCGGGACCCTTCTTGTTTAGGATATCACAAGCCTAAAGGACGTAATGTGTGAATAAAACATTAACTCTCTAAACAAACGAGAGCTGATTTGCTCAATGCGCACGTTCTTGAGCTGAGCTTCCTTTCGTGATACGATATAAACTTTGGCACCATTCTGCACAAACGCCGAAGCAATCATAGTGCCAATCCCAGATCCACCCCCTGTAACAACAGCTGCACAAACCAGAAGAGTTGAACGATATATCAGAAGTTGACGTATTAGGTGCATGAAGTTCTACTTACCTATTTTCCCCTTGACGCTGAATAAAGATGGAATCGTAACGTCTGTTCAGTATCTCGTTAGACGACATTCGAGATTCATTGAATAAAGCAGCTCAAAATACCTGGGATATCCATGGTGTACTGGGGAAAGATGCTAAGCAGAAATCATGATGCATTTCCACCCGGTTCGGCGTGTCACGAAGCCGAGATTTCACTCCCGAATGATGAGGTAAGGTCAATTACGTGAGAATGGGCACGTCAGCCGGGCCCAAGTTTATTACTTTCGTCTACACAAGCCCGCCTCTTTGCTGCTATGCATCTTCCCCCATAATCTTGATTAAATCTCGTCTTTTTAAGGCTCTTCATTTGTATCCATCAATAAAAGATGAAAATCGCCTTTCTTCATCCAGACTTAGGCATCGGTGGGTCGCATTTCAACGACGGTTGTTGAGAAATCCTTGTCATCTTTCTAATATGTTTCTTCCGTCAAAAGGCGGGGCCGAACGGTTAATAGTCGATGCTGCTTCGGGCCTCCAGAAGCGAGGACACACGGTCCATATATATACGTCTTACCATGATCCCAATCACTGCTTCGAGGAAACAAGAGACGGTGCGTTTGTTCTTCTAAGCTACTAGTACGTTAAATCGACACCTTATGTGATTTAATTAACTTATATCAGGCACTTTAAAAGTCTATTACATCATTCCCCCTCTTCCACGCTCAATACGTGGCAAAGGCCACATTGTGTTCGCGCACCTACGTCAACTACATCTTACCTTCCACCTTCTATACTCTAAATCGCGGACCAGGAAAGCACGTTTAGCGGGAGATTACGATATCTTCTTCATCGATCAGCTGTCAACCGCCATTCCTTTCTTAAGAAACATAGCCGGTAAACGTGTAGTTTTTTATGGTCACTTTCCGGACAAGCTTCTTTCGGAAGGGCCGTTTATGGAGAACGCCCCAAGAAACAAAACTTTCTCCTTTAAAGCTTTATATCGTCTCCCGATGGATCTTTTAGAAGACTATACTACTCGTAAGTCGGATGAGCTTTGGGCCGTCGTGCTACAGGTGGTAACTGAACAGACACTCACAGGAGAGACTGACATACTCTTGGTCAACTCCAAGTTCACCGCTCGTGTTTTTAGAAAGTACATGCCAAACCTGCATAAAACGTCGCGTGTTGTCTATCCTGGAATTAACATTGAGGCATACGACGAGCCTTTACCGGCGCCTCTAACATCAGCAAAACCCGACTCTTTTCGAGAATGCCGCTCGTTGATTGGAGATGTGTTTTCGTACGTAGTCTTCAGCTCATCCCTTTTCGCAACCTGATGTCATAACTAGGTTCCGTCCCACACTGGTATCGCTCAATCGTTTTGAAAAGAAGAAGAATGCGGTCTTGGCGATTCAAGCCTTTGCCTCTGTGATAAAGCACCTTCAAAGTTCGACTAAATTGGCCCATCTTCAACAACTACGGCTGGTTCTTGCGGGTTCGTATCGCATCTATTCAAGTATCGTTTAACGTTAATGATCTCATAGGCGGTTTTGACCCAAGGCTGAAGGACAACATACAAACACTGAAAATTCTCGTGGACGCATGCGAACAAAGTAACTTGGGCTATCAAATCACACCAGCTTCCGTTCTCGAATCCATCAAAGACACAGAACCGACATTCCAAAACGCTTCAAATACATCACACGAAGATCCCGACATCGTTTTCTTACTCAACTTTTCCAGCCTCCAACGAAACTACCTGTTAAAATCACCGAACACCCGTGCATTGTTATATACACCTATGAATGAACATTTCGGTATTATACCGGTGGAGGCCATGCTATCTCGACTACCGGTTTTAGCATGCGATAGTGGCGGTCCTGTCGAAAGCGTGTTAGACCCAAGGGTTGCGGATGGTATTGACGAAAACGAAAGAACGGGATGGCTCAGACCCCCAGATGCAGATGCATGGGCCAACGCCCTTTTGGATATTTTGAACATGCCCGAAGAAGAAAGAAGTTCACTGGGAGAACGCGCGCGTAGGCGAGCCATCGAGATGTTTGCATTGTCTACTATGGCCGAGAACATTGAAAAAGCTTTACAAGAGGCGATAAACCTCGGGCCTGTTAATTCGCAGTCGCAGGATATTTTTACCTGTTTGCGTTATTTATTCATATTGGTCGTTATTGTAGCTATTTATATTGTAATAAGGCGTTAGATTTCGTGCCGATTGCAATTAATTCAAGGCGTAATGTTCGACCAGATCATGATGAAGTCCTTGGGAAGTCAAAATAAATAATAGTGGAGTTCATGACTCGCGACTTCACTGAGAACTTTCGGCGGTGTTGTCAGTGCGTTCAACGACTCTTCCAATATCATCCGTGACGTCAGGTCTATTCGTTTCTGCTGTCGGAATCCTGGGTTCGTCCAGAGACTTGTCCGGGATCTTTGAAGAGATAAGTCCACCGTCAGATTGGAAAGACGAAACGTACACCAAGCCGAACGAGGAAACCTGCTATTGCTGAAGCAGCTATAAACCAAAATGCCCGTCTCAACGCAATACCGTACGATTCTTTTGCTAATTGTTGAATTTCAGACGGTAATGAAACAACTATTTCTGAAGAGTGTCGGATACGGTTGATAATCTAAAATTGAGAGAAAAAAATTGCTAAGGCCTGGACCCACTGGTCCTTACGTTGATGCAAAATGCATACCTCGCTTGAGTCTGGTCCAGTTATGCGCCGTGTTAGTTCACGATTCAGAACGTATTGGAAAATAGCTGATGGAATAGCGACACCAGCGACTTGTCCTATCGAAAAGGGTGAATCGAGTTTGATTTTGGTCCATATTAACAATCACCTATGCATCTCCAAAGCTGTGCGAAACCTGTAGCGACAGCCATAATGGAAGCTATCATATGCATCAGTGAGACAGCATGAATACAACGTTTTTTAAAAACTTGCGATCGATATGAGCCAAAAGCGCAATGAGAGTGGTCTGTAAAATAGCGGCGTGTCCGAATCCCAAAGGAACCTAAACATTGATTGCATGACAGCAGATGTTTTAAAAAGAACTATTGACTCACGATACTTAGCCATTGATTCACGGGGCCTGAATTTTGGTCAAGAAGGGACATCAACACCTATCCGTAACAACATCAGCTACGTCAGATAACAATCACTGTATGCAGCCTCCTTACAGCACCGATGATAGGTCCTAATCCAGAAACCATGTCCAAAAGCTTGTAACAACTCGTCATCGACATGATCGCCCTAAAAGATAAATGCTGAACGACATCATGTACCGTAGACACTTTCGTGAAACGTACCCTGCGAACAAAGATCCAGTCGCCATTGCCACACTATTCGGGAGCAGATGTGTTCCTTTGGTTTCGCATAACAATGAATCTCACTCCAGGGATTCGATTTGAAAATTACTCACCGGCGGTAGCTGCTGAGGTCAACATGACGGTCTCGAAATACATGGGAAAGAAGTACAAAGAAGCGAATGTGGCAACGGATACCTAGACATAATCACATTCATAACCCTAGCTGAACCGAGGTAATCGGACTCAACTAGCAAATTGCTCATACCGACGAGAACAGGAACTCTCATTTTGAGCAAGGCTGGCGCGAGAATTGGCTCCTGCGCGACTCGGAGTTCGACAATGATGAAGATGATAAACGTAAGTACTGCGCAAACAAGGGACACGATAACCTTGGGAGTGTTGAAAGGCAGGTCATCATTGTACTTGAAACTCAAGAGCGAAAGAAAAGACCCTATCTGGCATACATTGAGAATCAAAAATCCATGCATGTAAAACTTCAATGGGTGTTACCGATAACAGCAATAGAATGCTACCACCGTAGTCGATTCTTCTGAACGTTTCTTTCACGCTCTTGCTTCGTCCCTGTGCCCTTCATCAATGACAAACTCGGGATAATTATACGCGACTTACAGGGGTGAAATAATTCAGGTTATATCCGGTTAGAAGATACGAGATAATATAAAGCGGTATCTGCATGAGGAATGCCCATCGCCAACCGAACCTGAGCAGAGTCAAATTCGAGTCATCTTTTGTTATGTATCTGATGTGCTCACCTATCACTGATGTACCCTCCCAGTGGTCCACCTAAACCTTGCCCAGCCTGATAAAATTAAAATATGTCACCAGTGGCACAAGAAAGGCAAAGTGCTAATCGCTTACCCCGTTGAATATATTTGCAATTCCTTGCGTCATACTTCGATCTCGTAGTTTATACATATCGCTCGTGATCACATATACAATAATAAAGCTACCACCACCACCTATCCCCCCTAGCTAAGGTGAAGTAAATATTAATAATCACCTCAGAAAGTGACACCCGTCAGCTTACGAAACGTGAAGCGATCAACATAGGCATATTTGAAGACAGCCCACAGCACAAGGTTCCTATACCGGCAAATACGATGGCAGTCTGAGCAGCCGCTCGGCGTCCCAGCGTGTCACATAGTCTTCCGTACAGAGGGGCGAACGTGCATGCTGCCAAAAGGAAGCTTTCGTATAAATCGATAAGTTGCCATGAGAGACTACTGAATAAGAAAGTCAACGTACGTAGTGCCAATCCAACTCGCTTGATTTGCGGCTTGATACTCTGAAGAAATAGAAGAAACCACTGTTTTGAAAACGGAGGGCTTGATGAAAGTATGTATAGAGGGCGATACTACGTACAGGTAGCAACAAGAGTCACTGGAAAGCTTATCAGCTATGCCAACAATCAAACTTCTCCTTTAAACTTACTGTTCAAAGACTATAGTGAGATGTAAGCTAATTAAAAATGATTTTCAATGCGATGAAGAAGATTTTGAGATACCGAAAGGAACGTTCCAAGCCATATCCCTGCCAAAATATATCTCCTCGTTGAAGGAGCTATATCCAGAGGACCAAGTTTTGCGTCTTCTGGTCCACTCACAGGTTCGCAGGATCGATTGTTAGTGCTTTTTGGACAAAAAGGAGTCCTCTCGTTGATAGTGCTCGGTGTTGACATGATGGTTGGTTGTAAATGGCTAAAGTGAAACCTTTGTAGACAGACGCTCCCGATCGTCAGCCCGAGAATTTGAAGTAAGACCAATCCTTCAAGTTGATTTATTGATTAAGGGAGATTCCCTGATCCGCCCAGGGAATCTGTGCAACAATGTACCTGAATGTCGAAGGGACGTACAGGATAATCTCGATGTTTTTATGCTTAGCTGCATTTTCTTCTCCATTTGTACTTGCAAAATTCCGGTGTCTTGAGCTTTGAGGTCCATGAATGAACAATTTGACCCAAAACAGTATCCAAGTTATTGGCTTGTTCCGTCGCAGTTTTGAATGTTCATTGAATGACCGCTGAATGACAATACAAATATTTTCCCTATGATGCCATATCGTGCCAATAGGATTTTCAGCGTCACGGAGGTCGTCAATCTGCGTTCTGCATGTCAAAGCTGTCATAAAAGTTTCGAGATAAGAGACCAGAGGAGGCGGCAGTGTAATGGTATTACACCGGTGCCGTTTTCGTCGGACTGGCTATTTTCGGCTTCGGAATGACACAAGCTGCACGTGTGTCTCCATTTTCTCTTCCCAAGTCCCGAGCTGAAGTCCCCGCGAGCGGTGCTGGGTACCTTACCACGTGTGGGATCCGTATGTTGTGAGTATATAGTTCATGCGCAATTGAGATTTTTGTATAGCTCCGTCAGGATGAATTACGATGATTGACCTTTCAAAGATGATAGCAGTTTAAGTTACCGGGTGTAACGGAACGATGGAAGTTCTCCTGCTTTTTTTTTTGCTAATCCTCCTAAGATGAGAATCAAGTTACAGAGAGGCGCACCTAAAAACAGCTGACAATATGTACACTGCGGTGGCGGGTAATGATCGACGTGAGTGCTTCCCTCTCATGTCAACACCGGAACCTGATCTGATACACAGATGCCAATTAAACATGCGAGAATACTTTAAACAGTGTTAGCAAAGTGCCGGGTGTCGTACGCGTGTGGCTTGTATGTCCAATCAAAATAGTAACTGACCAATATCAACTGAGGCGTTCCATCCGAAACATGTGATTCATCATATTTTTTCAAGATCCTATATCAACCCAAGTTGAAGTCGCGCCGATAAATAAATTATACTCCTTCCGTAGCAGCCAGACTTCAACTTTGCCAAAACTACGAACACTTGCATACTTCCATGTCTTTGATTCTCAACATTGCCGTTACTTCTATTAGCCTATCCATGTCGTTTTTTTATGCTACACCGCATTGCGCGTTCCAAAAGGTTATTATACAATTACATCTTCTGCCCTATGACTCACCGCGTCTCGAATACCGGCTTACAGGCCTACAACTACCACCAGGCCCTCCAAGGCATCCTATTTGGGGCAACCTGAAAGATTTTCCGGCGGGAAATACTCTGGAATACAAAGTGTATGAAAAATGATCGTTGGAATTCATTCCTCATTCGCTTAATTTTTGTTCAGGCGACCAGTCAATTCTCGTCATTAATTCAGCCGATATTGAACGAGAATTATTCACAAAAAAGGGTGCAATATACTCCGATAGAGTCAAAACGGCGATGATGCACGATTTGTAGGATAAATATTTTCCAAAATCGCCAAACCGTTGATGACCCCTCTATATAGGACAATTTTTTGTGGAGCAACTGTTCTAACGATGGACTATGGCGAACGATGGAACCGACATCGCACACTACTCCACGACACATTGTCGTCTAAGAGCCTCGTCTCATACCATCCCATTTTAGAAGCGAGTGCTAGGTTCTAGACTTTCATTTTTTCCGTTTATCAGGCTCTTTTGACTCAATTCACACTGGTCACTGAACAGATCCTTCGCACAAAGTCTTATCGCTGAGCCGGTGAATGACTTGAAGGCCACCTGAAACGTAATTGGAGGGTTTATTATGCAGGTCGGATCTATGAAATAGTGATCGTACAACAGCTGACAAGTTTGTAAGTTTGTATACGATATTGACGTCTTATTTAAAGACGACCCGTACGTAAACCTCGCAGAGCATGTCGCCGAAGTCCTCAGTCAAATATTGGCTCCTGGAGTATACAAGGTCGACAATATTCCAATAAGTAATACTAGTCTATCATAGACCTCGATCAAATCAATATATGTGTGGTCCGTGAACAGTGAAATATCTTCCCTCATGGTTCCCTGGTTTAAAATTTCCGAAGGTGGTGGAGCAAGTAAACAAAGAATTTCAGAAAATGCTAGATCTTCCATATAAATACTCGACAATAGCTTTCGTAAATGATTTCATTTTTATCCGCTTTTTCTCTAACGAAAGATAATAGGAACAAGGAAATTACAGACCTTCGTTTGTATCAAAGTGCATAGAAGATCTCGCCAATAATCCTAATTCTTCGGAGGACGCTGAAGAATTGGTTCGTCAAGTAGCAGTGATCATTTATTTAGCCGGGATTGACACGGTAAATGACCGAAAATGTATCATTGGTTGGAGTTTAATCAATTGAACGGTTTGTAGATAGAGGCCCAGATCCGTCTATTTATATTAGCAATGGCTCTTCATCCAGATGTTCAGAAAAAAGCACAAGAAGGGCTGGGTGAAATAGTCGGAAGGGATAATCTAATACCCTCGTTCAGCGATCTTTCTAATCTTCCTTATCTCAATCGCTTTGCAGTGAATTGTTACGTTGTCATCCTGCTGCTCCGACCCACATACCACACAGGTTGAAGCAGGATGACGTGATAAATGGGTATTTCATACCTAAAGGAACCTATTGCTTTGGAAACTCCTGGTAAAGTCTACGCTTATTGACTATTTAGTGTAATCTTTCTTATTTTTCCCCACAATCTTATCAGGCTTCTCCTCCGTTCCAAGAAAGAGTACGGGAATGATACCCACATATTCAGGCCCGAAAAATTTTTGGACGGGAGTGCAAAGTCGAGAACAGATCCTGCATTTGGATATGGAAGACGGTATGAAAGTATAGCGATAACAGCGTTACGATTCTTTAAGATTCCATTTTTATTTTGTCAGGGTGTGTCCTGGCAAAGCATTGGCGGAATCTTTCCTCGCCATTACAGCGGCAACCATTCTACATGTCATGAATACTTCTACCCTCGAGAATGAACCGTTGACTGATATCGTTGAAAATGACGATTTTGCCCCCGGGGTCATTGGGTAAGTAGTAAATGGTTTTGTGTGAAATATGTTACTTTCCTTTTTTTCAGACGTCCGCGGGATTTCAGGTGTCGAGTCCACGCGCGACCGGATGCTCAGAATGTTTTGAGTCAGTTTTTGTCTCATTGAGACACATTGTATTACCCCTGTAGATGGGGACCTTCAATAAAAACATTTCATGATATAGGGCACCCGTCTCGTAGAAGCGACACGCGCATGCGCATTTATCGTGCACATGAGCCCGTACTGTGCTGTTTACAAATTACAACGTCATGAGCAGAGGTTGAGCAGAAGCAGAGAAACCTACACGCGTCGGTAACCGTGACCGTCACGCGCGTTATGCGTCTCCTGCCGATTTTTTCCCAAGCCTTCCACGTTCAATATTCAATTTCCGTGTAATGCTTGGCAAGTAAGTTTCATCGTAAACATACAAGTTTTGATGTGATTGATTACTTATTCCTCTTCCAGTCCGGAGTCATTAGAATGTCCTGTGAATATCGAGATGGACTCAGATGAAATCCGAGAAACCATTGAACTTTTCAGACTGGGCAGCGGGACATTTGCCACTATTTATTGTAGCTCAGCAGTATGTATGCTAAATGAGAATGTCAGATATGTTTGACTTTCTAAGGAAACAAACAGACACCTCAAGTCTATAAAAAAGTGTCGCAGAGTGGAAGGCTGTCCAATACTCCACGATGAGTTTCGTCATTTGAGGCGTATACATGATGCTCTTTCTGCCTCGGGAAACGAAATACTCTCACCTACGCCATACGAGTTTTGCGGTCCTGAATCAGACTTCTGGTCCGATCCAACTCTCAGACTACCTGCTGTCGACCGTCTCAAGACCTGTGCGTTCTCGATGAGTCGGGTGTATCCAATTCCAATAGCTCTGAAGCAAAAGATTATCGCCTTATTTTGTCCTGAGCGTCTTCAACGGTCTAAGGCCGACAAGTTTTTCCTTCGTCAAGGACATCACGTCGCCCGACTTTTACTGGGACGCGCGGAAACCGACATAGGACGATCCGCACCGCGTCTTTTTTTCGATACCTACAACTTCCCATTAACTCGAGCTCGGGCAGAAAAATTGGGTATCGATACATTACGTCTCGCCAAAGAGATGGGCCGTCCACTAGCGCAGTTTCACATGGTAGCCAAATGTGACGCTCGCGACATCGAGATTGTCCTGGGTGCAAACATCACCAACACTCTGAACAGACATCGAGAGCCTCGAGTGTGGGTTATAGATTTCAACCAAGTCCGCGATTTTGATCTTTCTGAAAGCGGTATTTCCGGTTTGGTTAATGCGTTCTTTGAAAATGACGCGTACTTTCCTCGTGCCCGGGTTTCTGAGTCCGACGCATCGCAGCCTTCGCTCTATCCGCCCTTCGCAGATGCATATTTGACCGAATGCGGAAAAATTGGGAATGTTGCAAGTGAACTCGGCCAGCTGTTTTTGAAAGCTTTGGAAGCAGAGCAAATTCGTCGAGATACTCGGGTAATCAGCACCTAATAATATAAGGTGAAGTGTGATTAAGGCCCAATGATTCAAAATCGAACATATTCCTTTTTCACGTCTGGAGTCTCCCACAAACTTTTGTCACTTCACTTTCAGTTTGTGAATCTGTGGAATCCAGATCAACCAATTGAATGGTATGTTGTGTATCTATCATACGTGTTTTTCCACATCGTTCATTTGATTGTTCATTGGCTTAGATCGATTATGAAAAGCGAGGGATAGAGCCGGAGCTAGTAAGTTTCCAGCAGGACAAACCCAATCTATAACCTTAAAACTAGATCTATCATTGATCCCATGTCACGGAAGATCTTGTCGTATCGTATGACGTCACCTTAATCACTAGAACGTTCTTCCGTGTCATAAGGTCCAATGATGTATGCGGGTCCAGGGTAGTCATTCTCACAGCGAGCCTTCTTTATGGCAACTATTTGAGTGATTGATCCGCTCATCCCAAGAGCTGACCTAGTCGACGCCTTCAGAACTGCCTGCGCCGTCATCACGATTCATTCCCGTTGAAAAAATCAACAACCCATGTTCGCGGATACGCCAACCGGTGGCTCTGTTACATTGAAAAATTGGTTCATTTCAACTTCCTACGAGCTGAATATTGAACATAAACGAACTGTCGGAGGCTTAGCCGCAAGCTACGATTTGGACGCTTTACGATAGTAATGTTTTTTGATTAGACAGGTTACAAGAGGGCTTCCGGTCCCCTCGTACTAGTTCAAATTGACGTAGATTCATATACGACAACTACCTTTCCTGAGGAGAGCCGGATCCCAGACAATAAATGGCAATTAAATACTGTGACCAGTGTCACTATAAAAAGAACAAAGAAACCATGTATGGCACGTCTATTTATATCAGCATATGACTGATATGATTCAAAAGCATTTGTGGGTTTAATTCTAATTTGCGAAAATTTCTAGTACGGATGTACTTCCAGCAACAATAGGATTTCATTAAATTGCGATCTCGGAAATGAGTTTTAATTTCACAATTGTCACGGCACTGACCAGTTACAGTAAGAAACTGCTGTTTGACAGGATCCAAGCTTCCTCAGGCCTCCTGCTTCGAAAGAAATTCATACGACAATTTATGGGACAGTTCCACGCGGTAGGCTTGACTCAATCGAATTGCCTCAGACCGCCTTTGGCATCGGAGTTGATCGAGCATTGCCACCCTCCGAAATTAACTCGCCATCCCTCAAGGGATAAAAACCGACATAACCCTTGTCAACGTCTGAAACTTCTTGTTTTTTGCCCGCCACTTGTCGTGAACGTCAATGTCAATACAGACACAAAGTCTCATCTTGAACTCATTTTGTCCCGATATCTGGGGGATAGTTTTAGACGAGCTATATTCGAGTTCCGCCAATGGCGGGGATGAGAGTTGGTCAGGATGGTCCGAACCCACGCCTTCAACTACCTTAATACCTCTTTCTCTAACATGCAAAGCTCTACGTCAGAGTATACTTCCTTGGCTATTTTACGATATTCGTTGTTCCTTGTCCAAATTCATCCCTAGCCACCTATGGAAATATGTCCGGTATTGTGTCATCTTTATATCTTCGTATCGTTTAAGACTGACGGACTCTTTTTCTTTTTCTTTTACTGTAGAATACTGCGATTAAATGACCGATGGCAGACTAGCGGTAAATATTCCGAGTGGCGAAGCGAGTTCCATGAGGCAATATCGCGTTTCCCATACCTCCGCACTGTTCATCTGAAGCTTGTGGGAGTTTCGCCAGCCTTATTGCATTCTCTTTCAACATCGCTTACACTGACCACGATAATATTGGACACCTACCCATATCTAACCGAGGCACGCTGCCCTTTACCCCCCTTCCCGGCTCTTCGACATTTCGTGTACGCCAAACCATTTCGGAGCTACCCATCTGTTTCTTCTGACTGCGGAATATTCTTATCGCATTTCATACAATCATCGTTGTGCTCTTTCGTACATCTAGATGTCCCGATCTTTGTTCTGCCTGCCGATATTTTGAACAAAAAGGCGACCTCTCTGGAAGCTTTAAAATTAAGGGGCAAATTCTCACAGAGTCAGCCGATTTGGCATGCCATCCAAGCGTGTCCTTCCCTTCGTGAATTGGAAATAGATGTCGTTCCAGACTCATCTAGTCATCCATATGCATTTACGGTTTTTCCTCTACACGGGACAACGCTTACAGACGGTCAGATTTCAGACAGTCTGCGAAATCTTCGTCGACTTACTATCACCCATCCTGACCCATCTGACCGTATTTTTTCCAACCTGCCTTGTGGGCTCGAATATCTATCTATACCCGGTGTCAAATTTCAGAACAAAGGCTCTGACATCCTTCCAGATAAAAACATGCTGATACACATGTTATCGCAATGCTCCACTCGCCACCTGAGAGAACTCCAGTTTTCTGTATTGGAAGATCTATCTGCAGAACTCCTTTTCGTAATCCAGGATCGGTTCCGGGAACTGAAAATCTTGGAGATCCGGCAGCGGTACTGTCTACCACAAGTCAGGAAGATGACAAGTGGCGGAGACCTGAACTCGGTATGTAGCCAAAAATAAATCATTTATCAGCCACTGAGAATCATGTCTTTCTTCAAGAATCTGAGCGATATAGTCGAAGCCATTGATGGCTTTCGAAAGCTCGTGGAACTGCGGCTTAACCTTTATATCGAGTGGAGCCTATTTGAGATGAACCTTATGGTCCAAACGTTAGAGCGGAGGTCTCGATCACTTGTCAACGTTTGGTTTCGTAAACCACGCCCTGCAAGGAATATATATGGACGGTGGCACGAGCATGTCATTGATCGTTCTCGGCACTTGAAAAAGGAAAAGGAAATTCTCGAGAACTCGGAGAAGACTGTACCCGTCGGGATTATTCATGAACCTGACTTCGAAAAGCAGCAAATTGGCATTTCATAAATGAAGCGTGTATTTTCAGACAGTTTTTGATGATTCAATTAGGATAGGCCTAAACTTAAAAATTTATGTGAAAACCTGAAAGCCTATTAGTATGATAGTGTGAGAAAAATGTTTCGTACCTTCATTTGAATTTATCCTAACATTATTTCATTTACTGAATATTTGATACCATAAAGATTTCGGATTGCGAAAGAAAAGTGCTTCCTAGGTGCATCCGAGTCTCTGAGAGCGCCAGTGGTGTGTTAGCGCCCGTTGAATAAGCGTCGCTTTCTTTCTCTCTCATGCCAAATGATCTACAAATGATGGTCCGTAAAAATAAACCGAAACCGATTCTCGCTATATCTTAGTGTTGGGAATACAAGATCCCACTTAAACATGTCTCGAAATAACACTAATTTCTATTAGAAGTTGGCCGCTGATCGGGCCGTTAAAGTTACATATTCCCTGCTGGTGAGATCTTCGACGACTTGGCCTATATAACTATGGTGTGGGATTTCGCATCTGCAGCCTGCTTGCATCCTCATAACACTCAACTATGCCTGCCAAATTCAAAGATTTCGACCGAGAGGTAGATATCACAGTGGAGAGTAGTCCTAGTCAGGTTGACTTGAGTCTGACGAGCTCCGAGTTGGCTTCCGAAGTTGATGTTGGATATGGTTATTTTGTGAAAGGCGAAGAAAAGCAGGCGAAGAGAGGAGACGATGACTCAGAGGGAAAGTCTCTTAATAGAAGGATACTCAAGAAAATTGACATGCGCATCCTGCCTATCATGTATGTTTTAAGTTTCTTTTTTCCGTATTTGACGTTTCTTTGACAATATGTTATTGTAGATCCATCGTTTATTGTTTGCAGTCGATGGATAGTGCGTGGACTTTAGACCTATATTTTGAATCAGGACTGACGTGATTCTTTAGAACAAGGCATAAGGTAATTTATATCTAACGACGGTTATAAAATTCTTGTTCTCATCATCTTCAGTTATTCAAACGTGTTCGGCTTTCAACAAGACCTACACCTCGTCGGACAACAATTGTGAGAAATTTGAAATTTGAATCTCTATCCCCAATAATGGCGTCCGACCCCTTCAGCTCTTGGATCTCGAGTATATTTTATTTCGGGTATATGAATTCAATTTCATGTTGTCAAAACAAATTTACTAATTCCTGATTTAAGCTACATGGTATCACAATATCCTTTAGCATGGCTCATGCAACGAATGCCGCTAGGAAAGTTCTTAGGTAATTATAGACATATTCCGATAAAAAAAGGCGTTGTTACAAGACTTGAGGACATAGGCGTCGTTATTTTCTTATGGGCTGTTACAATGATGGCTACCGCTGGATGCACCAACTTCACCGGCGCCATGATCAATCGGTTCGTGCTTGGGTGTGTCGAGGCCGTCGTAACGTAAGCCGAGCCTTTAATATGTTTCGTGTCTCTCAATTAAAGTATAGACCTTCTTTCGTCTTGATTACCGGAATGTGGCAAGTATTTTTGAGCCGCCTGTGTTTTTAGTTTTTTTTAGCAATCTTCCTGACAAATTTGGATGTAGGTACACCTCGGCTGAGCAACCATTTAAGCAGTTGATATGGTTTTCTTTTCAAGCTTGGGTAAGTCAAAACGCACTCAATACAACAGAACCTTTTTTAGATTGATATTTGGCTTGTCAGGGTAGTTCAATGGGTGGTCTCATGGCATATGGAGTGGGTCATATTCAAGGAGGCCTTCAACAATGGAAATATATCGTAAGTGGAGGAGTGGCTTCACTGAGCATTCGTGAGATTTCATGCGTGGCTAGTTCATAGTTCTTGGAGGATTGACTGCTTTATTCTCTTTTGTCGTCTTCTTTTTCTTGCCCGATTCGCCTGTGTCGGCTGGCTTCCTAACAGAGGAGCAAAAGATAGCGGCAGTCCGACGAGTTGCCTCTAACAAAACGGGAATAGGTTAGACCTGTCTTTTTTTATGCATGAAATCGTACTATATACTAACTCGACAAAAGAAAACAAACACTTCAAACGTTATCAAGTTTATCAAGCGTTTAAAGATCCTAAAATATACCTTTTGTTCATTCATACTTTAGGATCACAAATTGCAGGTGGACTTCTTACCAGCTTCAGATCCCAGGTAATTAGTTTTATTGTTTCGTTCCTTTAAGCTGAGAAAGTTATCCTTAGATAATCAAAAATATGGGCTTCAGCACGCTTCAGTCAACCATTCTGGGCATACCTTCAGACGTTATTCAGGGATCTTGTCTCGTATTATCCGGATACGTTGCATCTATGATACCCAACTCTCGAATTATCGTTATGACGATCAGCAATATTGTTTGTGTCATTGCTGCGGCTCTTATGGTGTATTTACCGATAGAAGATAATTGGGGAAGATTGGTATCATATTGGTTCACAACCCTTCAAAGGTGAGTAAATTGTCTTGTTTAGTATTATTGTATGTGAAGATATGCTACTAGTATTGGTTTCTCGTTGGGAATATCTATGGTCAGTGTTAATATGGGTGGATGTGAGTCGTATGTTCGCATTGGTGGTTTTTATGTAACCGAGCCGTCCATCGTAGACACCAAGAGGGCTTTCACTGTAAGGTTCTGAACATCGGTTTAAATCAATATTAACAACACTGTAATTTAGGGTGCAACCATGTTTATTGCTTATTGCATCGGAAATATTATAGGACCTTTCTTTGTTTTCCCTTCACAAGCTCCTCGCTAGTGAGTCTTAGACGATTTGCATCTATTCTCGTCTGTCGGATTGAACACCGTTGCCAGTCTATCAGCTCTTGAAGCAATGCTATACGGATGTAAGTGAAATTAAAAATACAATATGTATAACTTATCTCACGCCTCTCAACCAGACACTATTAAGACTGTTGCCGGGATTGTTTTAGGTCTATATATGCTATGGGAAAACCGGCGGAGAGACAGACTGCAAGCCTCACAAGGACCTCCATTTGACGAACATGAGGGGCAACGGCTCAGCTTGCTAGATAAGACAGAATTCGTGCGCCCCTTCATTGTTATTTACCGATCTTGTCTCGCGCTTACTATCATATTAGGATAATCCTCATTTCAGATATTCATTGGTTGGTGTCATTTTTCCAATGTGCCTTATGTCAATGGATCATTGACAAATGTCTAGTGATAATTTTGGAATAAATCTAACCGAGATGTCATGTCAATTCTTTATTACAATTACGAAAATTCAAGATATATTTTTATCATCTCTCACGATGTTTAGTAAATCTAGGTCATGTGCCAAAAAAAGCAACAGAAGAGTATCACACACTGCAGCTTCGACTTCAACTGGGACCTTACGGCGAATCCCATCACGCACATGGTTTCCTCCGCCAATTCTTTTTCCCGATCACGCAACCAATACCAACCATAACACCATCGCATCACATCTTCATGACGTGATCTTATCTTACCTGAAGCGGGACGTACCTCCGAGATTAGAGTTTAGATAAGCCCTCTCCCCTCTGAAAATTTAGCACCAAGGATACTAAATTTCGACGTCAGGATATCGCTTGTATTCTTGACTGTAAGCCTCCTACATAAGCCCTACACAAAACTGATCTTCGCAGTCAACCCAGAATCATGACTTCCATTTTCAAATCTGATTCTCCTTCAAACGATCATTTCCTAGATAATGAGAAACTTGATGCTCTGAAGGATCATGGTCAAATTTCTGTGATTTCCGAAGTGGTCAATGAGGATCATGATGTGGGATATGACTTCTTCATTAAAGCCGAAAAAAAAGTTTTCGATTCAGATGAAGAAGCTATTCTGTTTAGAAGAGTTTTGAGGAAGACTGATATGCGTGTTTTGCCTATTCTGTATGGCGGAATGTTTTTTTTGTGGTATTCGTTTATTGATTATTGGTTTTTAGCTGCATCGTATATTGTCTCCAATCGATGGATAGTACGTACTTTTGTCGTGCATTTCATAACATTTAATTGACGACCTTGTTAGAATCCGCTATCAGGTTTGTATTAGTCTGAATGTTACAACGCCAACCTTACACTATATTCGTCTAGTTATTCCAATTTATTCGGCTTCCAACCAAGTCTTCATCTGGTCGGACAGCAATTGTGAGTTAACAAGCTCGATAGTACCTGCCGTATTCAAGCGTGACATTGCGTACGATCAGTTCATGGGTTGCAAGTATCTTCTACTTCGGGTGAGACATCCTAGGCCATCTAGCAAACGTTCATATTGAGAATTTTGTTTGACAGTTACATGCTCTCCCAGTATCCCTTAGCTTGGCTCATGCAACGAATGCCCATGGGTAAATTTTTGGGTACGTACTCTGAAACGTCGGACTTTTTTTGGCACAACCTCGCTCTTTTATCTAGGAACAATTATCTTTCTCTGGGCTATCACGCTGATGACTACGGCCGCTTGCAAGGACTTCGCAGGCGCCATGGTCAATCGCTTCGTATTAGGATGTCTCGAAGCCGCTATAACGTACAGTGACAATTGATCACCCAGCAATGATCCGGATGTTTACTGTATTTTTAGCCCCGCATTTATATTGATGACAGGAATGTGGTACGTCATAGTACTGTAACTTCTATCCCTGTGAAATCTTCTGATTTTGAGGACTGCAGGTACACAGCAGCCGAACAGCCGTTTCGTCAACTCATATGGTTCTCGTTCCAGTCGTGGGTCAGTCATATTTTTCAAGTCATCTACATCAGGATATCCATCGCGAAATATCATATGCTTAGGCAGGTGCGATTGGCTCGCTCGTAGGCTATGGAGTCGGTCATATCAACGGACGTCTTCCCAGATGGACGTACATCGTAAGCTTCTTGGTTCAATTCATCTTGACATATTCAATCACCATTCAACAGTACTTGGTGCTGGGCGGCATAACAGTTTTCTTTTCCTTCGTTGTTTTCGTTTTCCTTCCCGATTCACCCGTGCGCACCTCGTTTTTCACTGAAGAAGAAAAGATCATCGCTGTGAAGCGTGTTGCTGCCAATAAGACTGGCATAGGCACGTCTTCTCTTTCCGCTCACTCATTAACATGAACTCTTGTTTGACGTTACAGAAAACAAACATTTCAAATGGTCTCAAGTCGAAATCGCCTTCAGGGATCCGAAGACATATATCCTTTTTGTACTTAGTCTGTCGGCGCAGATTCCGAACAATATCATCGGTAGTTTTAGCACCCAAGTAAGTTGTTGACAGTGATTGTTGCACGAAATCTCCCACATTATACTTTTCTATTCTAGATTATCCAAAGCATGGGATTCGACGTTCTCCAAACAACTATTCTTGGTCTTCCATCAAGTTTCATCCAGGGAATTGCTCTTGTTTTGGCTGGATACATAGCATCGCGATTTAAAAACTCACGAGTGATTATCATGACCGTGAGTGCATCGAGTTATACAAGCTTCAAATTTAAATTCATTCTTTGAAACAGATTGGGAATGTCAGCTGCATCATAGCTGCAGCATGTATGGCTTATCTGCCTTTGAACAACAAGTGGGGTCGGTTAGTGGCATTTTGGTTTACGGGAATGCAAAGGTTCGCGCCTAAATAATCATTGCTTTCGGTGAATGTTAAGTTACACTTGCGTTCCATCAGCGTCGGATTTGCCCTTGGCTTGTCTATGGTCAGCGTCAACATGGGTGGATGTAAGTTTGATAACAGCTTAACAACAAACGGAATATTAACTCACTTGGACCTTTAGATACTAAGAAAGCTTTTACGGTATGTATTTCTTGCCTCAAAAACTCAAATGTAAACGCTTTGCTTCAGGGCGCTTCAATGTTTGTAGCGTATTGCATTGGTAATATCATAGGCCCCTTTTTTGTCTATTCATGGCAAGCCCCACGATAGTATGCCATCACTGATTACATGCTCTAAAGTATAGCACTAACTTAACTACAGCATTTCCGCGATAGAAGCCATGCTTTCAGGATGTATGTCCTACTCAGTCCCTTGTCAGAAGAGACTCAGTGACGATATTCATGTGATTAGATGTAATCAAGACCGCAGCAGGTTTGACATTAGGCGCATACATGATATGGGAAAACCGACGACGCGACATGATTCAACGTTCCGTTGGACCCGCATTCGACGAGCATGAAGGACAGAGATTGAGTTTGTTGGACAAGACCGAATTTGTGAGTGTCGTAGAGAAATTCACCAAAAACTTTGAATAATCTCTGTATTTTACGCAGGAAAATCCGCATTTTAGATATTCATTGGTATGTCAGCTGGTCCTTCATTCTATGGGAAAAAGCTGACCATATAAAATACATACAGTAATATAGGACTCTGATTACCTCCATTCATCCCCGTTCATATTTGATTTGCATTATTGTATCACTTGTGAACTTCTGCATGCCCATACTTGGATTTATCAGGCCCTCGAGGAAAAATCGAAAGTGCGGCAATGAGACAGCAACATAAACCAACCATATTACAATTCTATTTAACTGAGTTGAGGACGAGGGCATTAAATAAATGACGACGTGCCAAGTTTACGTACTGTCAATTTTACACTCAACGCAACGTTTCACTGAGTCCAAAGATGATGGGTAGAAAATATTCGAAGGTTATTGATTGATGGGATCTGAAAACTCCAAAAATGTCTTAGCGAGGAGAACAAGTTAAGACGTCTCGTCAACATGTATATCGCCGCTAGGCAATATGTCTTAGTAGAACACTCATCCGTGGACAATTGCTTTCTTCATAAAATAATACACGGCTACAGCTGGTGGGAGTCTATACTATCCGTTATTTTTACCGAATTTCATCCTGCCGTGTCTTCTTGAGGATATAAAGGAAATAGTGAAATGCCTCTCCCAACGTCCGTATCTGGAGCGAAGTATCTTCCTTGAGAAGATATCGTTTTCGGAAATGAGGCTGACCAAAAGTCAGATACAGGAATGTACCGCCTGGTTTGAGGATGCGAATAACTTCGTCGACTTCTTTGTTACAATTTTCAATGACATGTGTAGGGGGGTCCTAAAAGAAATTTGAAGCTACAGATTAATTACACTCGCTGATAGCTTATGAAAAAATTACCCAGACATCGCCTTTCGACGTCATCATCGCATCCATTGTGCCTATTACGTAGGTGAAGTTCAAAAGTTTCATTCGCCATATCCCGCCAAAGACAATGGCCCACCTTTATCAATGGCAATATCAAAGGAATTGTTCTCGAATTTCAAGGCCCTAATATCCATTTCGAGCCCTGTATAGGGTTAGTTTGATTAAGAATCGTCAGAGGCACGACGAGGAGAAACCTACAGGTCATTCTGGGTCGTGTTTCTTCGTGCTTTTCCCGCATCTTCTCGATGAGAACAGACGAGAACTAAACCCGTGTTCAGGTTTAACGTGTGACGGTCAGAAAAAACCAAAGGCACACGTCAATGTTCACAACATTCTTATATCCAGCATCATACATCTGCGACGATCAGTTAAAAAAATTTCTTCAATCTGAAGTTACAGGAGATAAGAATGAACTCAACCAACCTCTTCGGACAGTGTCGAGTTTCCGCACCCTAACATGAGGATTCGATCATCAGGCTTAATAAATTCCTGAACTAAATCTTCAATTTGAGAATATGACTTGAACCAGTCGAACGATGAGTCTGTGTTTTCTCCCATTTCACTGCGAACAGATTGGTATATCGCACTGTGGACGTAAAGAATGCATTATGAAGCACTTGCTATAACGCTTGTCCCTGAGATAACGACGTTAAGTAATTGGATCATTCTAACCAGAATAAGGGCATTACCAATATTCTCTTGTCTCATATTCTTCATTAGTTTTGGGGAGGACAGTGGGCGGCATGACTACCTAAAGTTATGGGTAACTTTTGAGTGATTTCAGTACTATACAGAAAAAAACATAAAACACACAAAAGTAGATTTAAACCGGAGATTCAACACAAATGAGGATAAGCCTGAAAAGGCAACTGAGTGACTGCGTGACTCGGAATTTGCCGTCGGCGACGCTTGTCCAACGTCGTTGCCGTCAGTACTATAGCGACCATGCTACCACCGATGAGCTGCCAGTATTAATCGAAGTCATTGCGCCCAATTTTCAGTCTCAAGATTAATACTATCCGCTTATAACACCACCTCATTAGGGTTTTGTTCCTTGAAGAAATTCCAAGTGTCATGCCGAACTATGCATATTTAGAATCTAGTCCTCGCACAACTATTGGCGTTTTGATTAACGGGCATATCACAAATTATTTGTTTGCGAATATCGGGTCAACGTCGACCATATAAAGTGACGGTTGAACGTTGAGCGTTGATTGGTATGTTATTGTTCATGATCCCAGTTCACGTTTCCGGGTTTTTCGCTGAGAACTTTTTTTTTACAACAGTAATATATTCTTGAGTTACGCGTGCCATCAAGTTATAACGCGTCCCTTGATGTCTCTGCTTTCCACTAGGCACAAAGTTTTGCCACACTTGAATTTGTAAAAAAAAAACTTGACTCAAAAGGAAGTCTTATTAGCGCTTGCGCTACGCCGCCATTTCATGCCTCAATTGCAACTGCTCACGGGTCTGGAAGGGTTGTCACCCCTCTCACGTGTAATATTCCTCGGCATTTATTCAGCGTGCTCCACCTATATATATATATAATGAAACATTAATCTTCGACCCCTTCCCAGTCTGATCGTGGCGTCTCTCATCGTTCTCGTCAAAGCTGTGCCCTGAGTCGTATTGGCTAAATGGCTCAGAATGAATCTAAAAACCGTTCATTGGACAAAGAAGCCCGGGACATTTATAGTCCTTCGAATGGCAATGAAACCTATTCAACCTATTCAGACGTGAACGGCGATCATGGCGACGCTGATGTTGGGTACAATTTGTTTCTTCAAGCAGAACGAGAGCAGATTGCAGACATGGATGAAAAGGAGTGGACAACTCGTTCCAGATTTGTGGCGAGGAAAATAGATTTTCATGTCCTTCCTATTATGTGAGTCGGATTTTGTTGAGTCGTAATTTGTAGTAAACTGGCACTAATTTCATTTGAAGCTGTATCGTGTATTGCCTCCAATATATGGATAGTAAGTAAAAATAATACTACCACGAGCGGCTTTTTCTAAATGAAATTTCATAGAACAAGGACTCAAGTAATTTGCCTTTCAGCCTGGTATTAAGTAGCTTACCGTAGTGGCAGCTACTCCAACCTTTTCGGTTTTCAACAAGATCTTCACCTAAAAGGCCAGCAATTGTAAGTCATTCGAGTTGATGTTTGAACCTCACATCAAATATTTAACACGTCTCTCCAGCTCATGGGTTTCAAGCATTTTCTATTTCGGGTAATGCAGTCAATATCAATATGCGAGCTGGCACTAATCGATCGAATTCGAATTTGATTGACAGCTATCTCATATCCCAGTATCCATTAGGCTGGCTGATCCAGCGGCTTCCTATCGGAAAGTTCCTAGGTACAGGGGTTTAATGGGGCATCCATGCCAGCTGTCAAAAGAAATGAAGCTGATCTTCCTTTTTGCCAAAAAAGGGGTAACAATCCTTTTGTGGTCAGTGACATTAATGACCACGGCAGCATGTACGAACTTCGCGGGGGCTATGGTTAATCGCTTTGTTCTTGGCTGTTTGGAAGCTGCCGTAACGTTAGTCTAGCGATTATCTGGGGTTTTTTTCGAATTAATCCTCTTTTTCGCTGATTTGGATAGCCCCTCATTCGTGTTAATAACAGGAATGTGGTAAGTAACTTCGGAAAATTAGATAGGAGACTAATCAGGAGATGTTCATTGTACTCGCCTAATTCGAAGGTACACAGCCGCGGAACAGCCATTTCGCCAACTGACGTGGTACTCTTTTCAAGCCTGGGTAAGTCAAGTTCTCGTTGCCCTTAGCCTATTTTTGAACATTTCGCTTGGGAACAAGGCAAATACAATTGGTGGTCTTATCGGCTATGGAGTTGGCCATATCAAAGCTGGACTACAGCAATGGACGTATATCGTAAGACCCTTACCTCACAAGTTTAAAATCTGAAACAGAATCATTGAATTCGATAGTATCTCATCCTGGGAGGCGTCACAGCCCTTTTCTCAATCGTCGTCTACTTCTTTCTTCCCGATTCACCGGTAACAGCACGCTTTTTCAGTGACACAGAAAAACTCGTTGCTGTAAAGCGCGTAGCTTCCAATAAAACCGGAATAGGTAAGCCTCCTTCCCGCAGGCCGACTTCGCGCACAGCCACTGGCACAGTTACCTGGGGCAACAGCATTCGGCTCTCAGACGGCCTTTCTTACAGGCTGCTAGCCAATGAGCTTCCAGTTTTTCTTTTGCAGGTTCTAGCGTTAAGCTGCTGATTTCCAATTCTGTCTAGAGAATAAGCGGTTTAAGCGATATCAAATTGTACATGCGCTTAAGGATCCGAAGACGTATATATTGTTTGTGCTCAGCTTCGCGGCGCAGATTCCGAACGGATTACTTACTAGCTTCCGGTCCCAGGTATTTAATATAGTTATGACAAACCCCGACGTGAAATCCCATATTTTGTAGATTATCCAAAACTTGGGGTTCACTGTACTGCAAACTACCGTTCTAGGTATTCCATCCGACGCTATACAAGGCGTTTCACTCTTATTGGCTGGTTATGTTGCTTCGCGCGTCAAAAACACACGGATTTTGATTATGACCGTGAGTATTGAATACGGATGACATCACGCGCAAACGGTGTCTTACTAAGTTGCGGTTTGAAGATAGGAAATGTGACTTGTATCATCGCTGCTGCATGTATGGCCTACCTTCCTTTGGAGAATCACTGGGGCCGGTTGGTCGCGTTTTGGTTTACTGCTTTGCAGAGGTTTTTTCTTTCTTTCCAAGCTGTATTAAACATGACTCATCAAAACATTCACTTTTTTTTCAGCATAGGTTTCTCACTTGGCTTAGCAATGGTTAGTGTCAATATTGGAGGATGTGAGTCATACAAGCACCTTGAGAAAGTTGGTATTGACGTATACGTAGATACCAAGAAAGTGTTTACTGTAAAGAGTTATTCTTATTTCTGTTTTTAAGTTTTGTTTGAGCTTTCTCTTTCAGGGCGCAACAATGTTCGTAGGATATTGCGTCGGCAACATCATTGGTCCTTTCTTCGTGTATCAAAATCAGGCACCACGATAGTATGTTGGTCCTCACCGTTCTCGTTTTTTCACTGTAAATTAAATTACTTACGTGAGCTAATAGCATATCAGCAATTGAGGCAATGCTTTCCGGATGTAAGTATGTTTGAACCGGTATTAGTGGTGTCCGCGCACTCTGTCCAACTCTGTCCAGCTCTGTTCCGTCTTTCAGGAGACAAGTTGGACAAGGGACAGGAGAGGCAGCATCTCAACCTCGATGACCGTAACTGATCATCTCCTGTTAGATGTAATAAAAACAGCCACAGGTCTACTCCTTGGCGCATACATGTTGTGGGATAACCGTAGACGCGATCACATTCAGCAAACATCTGGTCCAGCTTACGACGAGCGCGAGGGGCAAAGGCTGAGTCTCTTAGATAAAACTGAATTTGTAATGCAATTAATTTTTATTTCGACGGGAAGCTGTACTGACGCGGTATTACCGGCGTGCCCAGGAAAATCCACATTTTAGATATTCGTTGTGATTTTGACATGTATCGGTGAGCCTGGATTGTTGTTATTTGACCCTGCTTTGAATTTTCTTTTATATATACGTAGTCATTGTATACTACATAGCGAGAGTGCCCTTCCGGTGTAACTACTGAGAAAATGATCAATACCGGCACATTCAAACGATCGTTGCCCAATGCCTGCTGTTAAACCAGCTGCCCAGTTGCCAAGTTGCCGGTTGATTCAATTATGGGGATTGCTGTGTAAAATTTTGTGTGTCACATCTGATCCCAGAGCAAAAATGGTTCACTACTTCTTGAACCGTTGAACTGTTAAACTGTTAAACTTGCCCCGAATCGGGGATACCGCCTATTGAGTTTAGCACGTCCGGTGATCTGTCCACTGAGAATTTGAAAGGTACTGGCATTTCAATTTACCAACGAGGCATGCCACAGCCTTCAAATGGTTTGTTAGGAGTTGCCGAGTCGGTTGCGCTGTGGGCATGGGCATGGGAGCTATGTCAATACACAGCATGTACAGCTTACGCCAAACCAAGCGCCCGACGCCGTCGGCATGCCAAAAAACGAGTCTTACCTAATTGTTGCGGAGTTTGTAAACCCCAGTTATGGAACGCTTATAAAAAGATTTTGCGCCTGGGCTCGAAGGCTTTCTTTCACTAACAACCACCATCTCGACATTTCTCCTTCGTAGGAGTTTCGCTCATCAACTTGTCTCTTACTTTCTAATGTGTCAGGCAATACCAATGAATACACCACCAGAGTCATATCTACCCCAGTCTGGTTCCCAATCACTCAAAGCAGGAACAAACACGCTTGTGGTTGCCTCTTTGCCATCTTCATATTTTCACCCAACTATCCTACGTATAATTCAAGGACATTTCCTTCAATTCGGCGGGCTTTACAGTTTTGCACCCGTACCATCCTTCAAGCGTATTATTGTTGTCTTCTATGATGACGATGCTGCTGAAGAAGCTAAGTTATGTTTGAACGGAAAGGTATTGGGAGACGATGAGTAAGTTTCATACCAAACTGTACTGGTCCAGTTGTGTGCCTTTCTCTATTTACTTTTCGCTGACCTTCTTTTTCGTGCAGACGAGAAGTCCTCAGGGTTTATCGCGGTGCACCGACGCCCCTTCCCAATCCAGACGAAGATGACAGCCTTCGTTACCTGGCACCGCCCGTACCAGAAAAGAACTTTCTGATTTCACCTCCGGGCTCCCCCCCGGAAGGGTGGGAACAGGTCAAAGAAGACCCGCCGAACGAAGCACCATTAGCGGATGATTTACTCGCCGCGCTACGCCGTTTACAAGAAGAGCAAGAGCTACGCGGTGGAGGCGGTCACCGGAGGACAGAAGATGGTCGGGGAGAGATCCTTTGGCATGCGAATGAAACACGCGCGGGTGTGGGTGTTTGCGTTGAAACCTGCGACGATGAAGAAGACGACAATATTGAAGTGGTGGAAGAACCAAAGTGGTCGTATGATCTAGCCGTCCTTCCATCATACCACTCTATGAAAACCAGCTCGTCTGTGAAACCCAGTTTCCTTAATAAACAATCTCTTTCATCAAAGGTGCCATTTCCTCGGACAGCGTTGCCACCTCGCATGTGATTTGTAAGTGTCCGTTATATTCCCGACAGCTTTCTTTCATTGCTCCGTTCTATGATGAAATAAACTCAGACCTGTTCCGAAACCTTTATGGATTGAGGACAAACCTTAATTGCCTTTTTACCTGACATTTTTATTCCTTTTTTCGAACTTCAGGATCGCATTCTGATAACATCTTTTTTTTTTACAGATCCTGCCCTGTATCATTTTTGTTTTGTTTTTTATATTTCAAATATCGTCACTAGAGATTGTAAGATGTTTCGTATGGTGTACAACAGTGTTGTTGTTATTGCAAGAGTATAACTTAACTGGGACTTCTTTTCAACTCGGACATTTTGTTTCGCATGGGTATAATACGATCAATGTACATTATACATCGCATTTTTTCATTTGCATTTAATGTCAATAATATCTCCACAATATTTTCCCATTGTGAATGCTCAGTTGAGTCACTATAAAGTCTTGTCCCTGGCAACGTGGTTGCAGTTGTTAGGGAACTATGACATACCGTGCAACCAGGCTATGTCTGATCACTAGCCACTTTTTAACTTAATCACGACGTAAATGGGATATACAATATATATAACGCAATCAGACATGCCCAACAGTCAAACGAACATCATGATACAAAAATGATTGATTCAAGGTAGGTCACCCCATCTAGCCATCATGCATCATGCATTACCAGCTTCCAAGACCTCTCACATCATCGTTCACGGCTAGAACAGCTTCATTCGTAACTTCCTTTCCCCCCGAAATACTATTCCGAATAAGCCGACACATCATTTTGATGTACACTTCTTTTGCTCGGTGATCATTGTCTACAACAGCTGGTGGCTATGCGTAAGGGGGAATAAAATAATATATTAGCAAATAACCCCTTTCATTAGAACGATAACTAACCAATAACATTGTGTCCAACTGCTCTAGAACGGGTGGTAGCATCCTTCTCAAATGTTCAACCAAAGTTGATAATGCATCGTCTCCCAACACGGAGCGTTTCGCCGATGATGCTGACAATCTGTTGGCGGCTGATATCGGGTTCAACGGTCTAGCAACGTTTGTGATGAAAAAGTCGAGGTGACGCCATATCAACAACAAGAGTATCTCCAACGAATCTATGGAAAAAAAAGATGAGATATAGCAAGATACAACAGAAACTGAGCTCACATAATCTTCTTTTGGCAATATTAACTCGGCTCGTGAACGTTTTTTGCAGCTCATTCAAGGCTAAAAGTCGCCGTTGTGTGATGTTAAATTGTTCCTTATACTTCACACCGGAAAGCTGGGTAATCTGTTTCAATATAATATATATAAGCACAACCGACGAAGGTTAAAACAAATAGACAAGAATAAACCGGACCTCGTCTACTTCTTCCAACGCAAGCTGTTCTCTACTGGCTAGTTTGGCCGCAATGTCAGCGACCTCGTTTGACACTTTCGTCAATTCGGAAACAACTTGCGCCAAAGCCTCGATGGAGTCGCTTATCGTTGGAGCCGACGCTGGAAAAGCTGCTGTGGGTTCAGAGTATCCTATAATCACAATAAACCTTACCTGTGATCTGACGGGAAGTTTCTGCGGGCCGGTTATTTACTCCGATGGGTGTAAAGACAGGAATAAAGACATCATCGGCTGAAACATGAATTAGGATAAAATTCGAAACAAAAGAAACAAAAAGGAAAACTATACCCTGTTGGTTGCTGACTGACTCCAAATATGTCCACAAGCCTTCGTAGAACAGATCAACTGTATCCTCAAGTTTTAGATCAAAGACGCTAACAGTCCGACCATAACCTAATCAACGCATTCTAAATTAAGATTCCAAGTTACACGCTAAGTATGGCTTACCAAGGGCCTTGGTTGAAGCCTCAACTCTTTCGGTGTCGATCGCCGGTTGACATGCGTGCCATTGGGTAATGGATAGACATCTCGCCGCAAGTGCCAAGATAGCGGAATGGATTCCACCGAATCCCGAAGCAGGATTTTTCTGTGGAGAATAAAATTAGATTTACAGTAGAACATGTCAATAACTTGAGGACGAACCAAATCCGGAGGATGGACTAATGACGTTACGAATGAGCATACGGATATGAGCAGATGTAGCTCTCGAATCTGTTGCAAACCCGGATGTAGAGCATTCTCGCGAATAAGGATAATGAAAGTCTCTCTATGTGCCAAAAGGAATTGAAGAATCTAGAAGTATGTATTAAAGTGATCATCCATAATCCATCAATAGAACACCGTGGACAAAAACTGACCTGCTCTGGCACACGACTAGACTTGCCTAATGTGGCAACAAGGCTATTGATCAAAGACAATGCTGGCAAAACTAGCTGGTGATACCGATAAACTGCGGAAGGTAAGAAAGAATCGTAATCTTCGGAGGGTGTCAAGCAGTGGCGATAACATGGAGACACTGTGCGCACCTAAGAACGACTGGTCGCCTTCCGGTCTAGCTTCAATGAAGTCGCATTGGGATAGGACGTGCAGTATACGGCAATCCAACAGCTTCTCAGCACCCGACTGTGTCTGTGCTATTCGAATGAGAAGTGCCATCTTGATTTCGTATACATATAAAGCGTTTAGACTTTCTGATAACAAGCAGTACTATCAGCAGACTGTCTTAATACAGTATTTCTAACGAACCTGGATCGGGCCTGAGAACCCGCTGCAATTCTCCATCGCCGTCTTTGACACTTTGAACAAAATTTTGCAGAAAGCCTTTCCGAGATACTATATTTAAGACCCGGTGTTGTTTCTCCAGTCGTGAGATGCATATTAGAGAGTTCAGCAACGCGAATGAGACGGTCTTCCAAACTTCTGTACCATCGATGGCGTCGGCGCTGATGAATGATACAATTCCCTCCAGATCTTGGTTTAATATGGATAATACAGAGCTTTCCAAATCATTGCGTCGACCTCGGTGTCGAATTGGAGTAAAGGGTCCAAATGCGTCCATATCTGACCTGAATGAAGACGATTGTCCATCCGAATCAGCGTCTTCACCGCTGTCCTGAACCAGATGAAGATAGTTTATCAAAGAAGCGCATAGATTTCCTCTAATAAGTTCTACTTTGCCGCCTGTCCCAAGGCACAAAATAAGACTCCTCAGCAAGGTTTTCAAACGATCGGTGGGAAGCGTTGAAACATGAGCGTTATCGAATGTAGAATGGAAGATTAGCTGTTGTTCCCGATCGCTGCGAAGCTTCGTTACAAGTGTTAAGATCAATTCTGACAACGAAATCGCCGTTGGCTGCTGCACAGAAGGAATCGTTGGAAGAACCATTTGCAAAATATCGAACAAGATACTTTCTCGGCGATCCGACGATAAATAGAAAAAGCCTTTTGAAAGCGCCGTATCGAGTAAACGCTTCCACGAATCATAATTCATGTTTCGGACATGTTGCACACGACGACGGTTATTTTCAATGGCACAGCCTGTCAGAATGTGTTGCATTTCTTTCCGAACCTGCTCATTCATCTTGAGAATGTTCATGTTTCCTTGAGGCTGGATATGGCTTCTCGCCTGATGCATAAGCTCAAGCAACGCGTTGGTATCGAAGGTATCGCATCCAGTCTCATCGACGTGTAAACAAGAAGAGACTTCAAGTCCCGAGAAAAATTGGAATTGAAAGTCCTTTTCTACAGTTAAGTTGTCTTGCCATTCGATGTCCAGAGATTGGAACAGCTCAATAATAAGGATCAGAGACTGACCCGCGTTGAAAGGGTTGAGAAGACTGTCGTACAAGGAGCTACTATCTCCATGAGGAACGGAGTTGCCAAACAAGAGCGTAAGCAGTTTTGCCGATCGTTGAGTCTGACCCATCTCAGTAAGCATGTGAATCTCCAGAGCAGCTGATTCCATTATCCAAGCTCTGACACGAAGGAACGAGACGA
Organism: Dictyophora rubrovolvata; assembly: GCA_029959195.1. Lineage (NCBI taxonomy): Eukaryota > Fungi > Basidiomycota > Agaricomycetes > Phallales > Phallaceae > Dictyophora > Dictyophora rubrovolvata. The sequence continues at coordinate 475,835 of CP114117.1, forward strand.
GGTTATCAATCGTAGTCTTCGCTCGACTTCCATCTTGATAGGATACCTCTCCTGTTCCACCCTGCGGTTCCGAAGGTATAACCAAGGGAATAATGGATAAATGTCGCGAAAAAAAGTCTTCACGCGTACGTAGATAACGCATCATGACAACCGAAGTAGCTGCGTGTTGACATAATTGATAAACCAGACGATAACATTTCTCCGCTGAAGATGGATTTGACAACAAGAATGTCGGACTACCGCGAATTGTATTGTCTTCGCTTACTCTGGGTATGCCACTATTTAGCAACTCCAAGATGGCGTGTAAGCATGTTTGACGGCTATTGGCAGCTTGAGGATCTTGTAATGCCAGCTGGTTCGGATGGGTGGTGTCAATGCTGAATCCTAAGAGCCAATGTGCGACGTTCGGAGCAGGTTTTTTGGGTACCGTGTTCCGAAGCATTAGATCCAAGATTGCGATTTGAATAGCCTGTGTTAGATTCAATGAAACATCGGAAAGAGGCGCACCTGCGCCAGTCGATGATTGAACCAGTTCGTTGGCAGGGATGTACTTTTCAGGGATACTTCGCACGAGTAGGACCATTAACGAGTCTTGAATAATGAAAGACTCCTCGCTTCTTTCGAAAATCAAGGCGAGTCGGCTGGATTTACGATGATTACTTGGACCAGATTGTTCAGTAGCCATGAATACAGAAGAATCAGACAGTTGAGCGATAATTTTGATAGAGAGTAATCGGCTCTCTTCTAGTTCAGCATACGTCGCACAAAGAGCAATCTTGATAATCAATTCGGGTGTCCAGTCGAAGTACCGGTCCAAGGGTACAATAGAGCTGGATAGAAAGGTCGCATCGCTGGCCAAGCCCTCAAATTGAACAAGAGATGGTAAGAGTATCTCCGTGAAAACTCCTTGAAGCTCAAGAACGGACTGGATTATTCGAAGAACACGTAGCAGAACCCGTTCAAAGTATACATTCTTAATCGACTTTGACTCCAGAGCCTTGACGCCGAATTGAATATACTCCATAATCTCTCGGCGAAGTGGAGAATCCGTTAGTAGCTGTATCAAAATTTCGAACGCAGGATGGCTTTGGAGGGACCGGAATAGTTCGACATTCTTGCTAGGCGTATATTCCTCTGCCGACAGTAAAGCATCGAGGTTGTAGTTTGCCAAACAGCGCTCGATAAAACACAGTGACCCCTCAATCATCCTCCATTTATCTGATGGATCGTGGTATTCTCTCGACTTTGCACGCAGCAAAACCGAATCGATAACGAACCGGACATAGGGGCTTATACCACCAAATCGAGCAGGCTGCCCTAAACCATCAGGAATGGTATCTACGGGCTCATAATCAGCTAACGCTTGCTGCGGTAGTAAGTCTTTCGGTGTATGAATGAGGGCATTCAAAAGTCGCAGGAAGGGAATAGTCGCAGGATAACGCTGAGCAGGAGATTCAACGCCTTCTAATTCATTTTCCACCCCACGAATGGCAAGACCCCCACCGATGCGAAGATTAATGAGCTCGGCTCGTTCTAAAGTAGCCCATACCGCTCGGCAAATTTCCACGCCTTGGACTCCAGCACCTGGCTCGCAGAAAGCGGCCAGGGTGTCCAATATAACACCCTTTAATTCCAGCTGAATACCTTGCTGAAGAAGCGTGAACAGGGTCATCAATACACGGAATTCGGGCATAGTGTATAGGGCGATACGTGCGGCAGGTGCATACTTGACGATGACACGTAGGAGACGCAAGAATGAACAGAGCATGGTAGCCTCAGCGTCTGATAAAACGGGTGACTGCCATCGTCCAGAAGCAGAGGGTGCCAAGTGAGGATGATGTGGCGTAGAAGAATTGGGAAGGATTTCGGCCCACCATGACAGGGCATTGAACAACATTGACCAGCTAAACATATTGTTACTTCCTCCTGCGAACATTCCTCCGCGAGTTCGTTCGTTAGTTCCGTTTGCAATCAAGAAATTGTATGCAACCTCGGATGATGTACGCCCTTTGGCTATTCCACTTAGCATGTCATATCCCGCGGAAATTAGCCTCTGATCGCGAGACTCGGTCGCCCACCGCAGAAACGCAAAGAGCTTGCCATCGCCTGGCTCAGACGCCGTTGACCAGAACTTGAGTCCTCGATCCGGTGGGAGACATGCGTAAAGGATTCCAATGAATTCAAATAGTTGCGCGACATCGTTTCTCGGATTTTGCGTGATTTGTTCTTCTCGCACCGTTCGGTTTGCTCGGGATGAGGCTAGAATTATGTCTTCCTGCCTGTGCTTAATTCGGCGAATTATGCTTGACATTGACTTGATAAAGTCTGTTACAAGACTTTCGAACGCTTCCAAGAGTACAAGCTTGAATTCTTCTTCATGGATATTCAAATCATTGGTTTCTCCTTCCAGGTTAAGGCCCAATCGAAGATTAGTAAACGACTTGTCTGCATCATCAATGGCACCTCGAGGCTGGATTGTCAAAGTCAGGCCTGAGAGAAATTTAAACATATCGGACTGAACGGCATCCCAAACACATTTTTCAACTTCTTCATCGGAAAATCCTTGGGGTAGATTGGCTGCCTCGGCAAGATCTTCATCATGGTATCGAGTGAACCAAATCATTACGGACCATTGCAGCAGGATGACTCCACGCAAGGGTAATGATCTCCAGCGCGTTTTATCGTTGATGAGCTTGAGGAATTCGCCAACAAAGGCTCTGTCTTTATGCAGATTTGACGACTGCTTATTAGGAGCGGAAGAGCTGAAGGACTTGAGAGTTGAAGCCAAGAGGTAATAGGTAACATCGTCTTGTGGTTTCTCGGCTAAACGCTGCGTCATAATGAAGACTTCAGGCCCTTCCAAAAAGAAGGTTGAAGCAATGACGAATAAAAGCGTTCCCAGCCGCCGGCGTTCAGAGAGGAGGCAGTCCAGTCTCATTTGCAAGATGTTATGGCTCAGAGTGGCAGCATCTAAATTCAAAATTCAATTAAAACCGCATACAAAAATCGAAAAGTAGATAGATGGTCGTACTCGAATTACCGATGGTCGTTCTCGACGTCGCGTTAAGCAAAGCATTCAAAATTTTCTTGCTTGATTCGATAGAATGATCAATTTCAAACAATATTCTTTCCGGAAATCTCCCCTTCTTTTTGTCTCCCAATTCGACAATGCTTTCTACAATCTCCGTAGCAAAGTTCACCAACATCATCCGTAGTGAATTCGAGGGAACATGAGATTGAGCCGAAATATCGAAAATGTCCATCAAACATTCGATTATGAGAGCCCGCTCGGAATAGAATAATTCGACGGCGTTTTCTGTCAGTTGGACCAAGTCATAGTTTGGATGTCGACGTTCAGCTTTTGTAAATAGAGCTGCACAATAGTATTCGGAGCAGTCTAGTTGATCGGCAGTAAACAGTATTGGTTGAACCTTCGAATCTTGGATAACATGCTCTTTTCCATTGTGAGAATACTTTTCTGATAAAAGAGTACTCTGAATCACGAGATATAGTGAGACGCTTGGGTTACACACTGTTTTCGATGCTTTTAGCTTCTTGCTGATTTCTTGGACCAACGTCAAATAAGCGCAAAATCCGTGGCTTATATTGGTTTAATTGATAATACAATTCTTGCTCTTCGGGCTCGGTTGTTTGGACGAGTAAACCACTTTTAATATGGCTACAAAGCGCTGCAAGACCCTCGTCCATCACTAGTCAAAAAGCAATCAAAGTGCATTCTCTACGCGTATCAAGAATATATTTGAGAACTTACAAAAGAGCTGTGTGTAATTTACGCTTGCAGGTCGCGCGACAGGAGCATAAAACACGTCTAAAGAGATGCACGTTGAGAGGATAAAGTGCTATAGTGCGACGTGACGAGTGTCACCCTGTCACACTCTTTGTGAATACGATCTCTAAGGCTCTCATTAACATTATTATCCAAATCTTATTGATATTTAGTGTCATTCGATGCCTCTTTCCATGGCGTGTTTTGTGCATGTTTATCTCACATATTACTAACGATGTCTGCGATAGGAAATAGAAGTCTTGCTTTTAAAAGCCTCCTAGCATGTGCTCAACCTGTGTTATCTTCGACATCTATCTTGCATCTATGAATCCGCTAGCGCTCCTGTCACTAACCGTAGCCATCCTCTTCATTATTCGTTCAGCGTATAAAACGAAGCATAGACTCCCCCCCGGACCTCCTGGCCTGCCTTTCATTGGGAGTTTGCTTCAATTACTAGGAGTTGAACTGCGTTGTTTAACTTTGAAATCATGGTCTCAAAAATATGGTAGCTATGACGGGATACATCATACAACAGTCACCGGACAATCGTGCTCACACCCCTTAGGTCCCCTTTTCTATCTTAACTTGGGCGGAAAACCCGCCGTTGTGATTGGAAGTCACGAAGTGGCGGAAGACCTGCTTGAAATTCGGGGTAACATCTATTCAGATCAGCCGGCTAATATCGTAGTTGCCCAAATTATGACCCGGGGTTTAATTTACGCATTCGTTTCTCCTCATGGCAGCTCGTGGCGGCGAATGCGAAAGGCATCGCACGAGTAAGTCATTACATGTGGCATATCGAAATCCGTGTCACATCTGAGGTTTGCAGGGTGCTTAATCATGAAGTAGCTAAGAAATATCATGACTCCCAGAATCTTGAAGCCATTTTACTTGTCTCCTCCAAGGTCCTCATCTTTATGTCAGGCATGTCCATCGCGCCACAACGTCTTCACTCCTTTCCATTTTGTATGGTCTTTCGCCGAACCCCAATCCCTTTGACCCTGCTATTGTATTAGTTAATGAATTAGCACAAGCTATCGTAGATGCGGGCACACCAGGACAATATTTGGTGGAGTACTTCCCATTCATGAAATACCTTCCTTCTCGACTATCGAAGTGGAGACGATATGCTGAAGATGTATATGTAAAAGCAGACAGCTTCTTCCAAGCGTTATACCAGCAAGCTGAGAAACAAGTGGTAAGAGCTTTCGAAATGATTTGTCCTTTGTAGAAAGCTGGCAGTATTGCACCGAGTGTGACGGCGAATTTGATGGAAACTCAGGCGGTTCTAACTACGCAAGAGAAAGCATGGCTGGCCAAAACATTATTGTACGTTTGCATACATACGGCGCAATCAAGTGTTTCGATCTCATTGCTATTCAAATGCCGCGGGCTCAGAAACAGTAATAATTCTCTCACTATCGATTTCACTATCAGTCCTGAGAAAAGTTCAATAATTAGACAGCGGAACAGATGCTATGGTTCTTTTTGGGCATGGCACTATATCCGGACATACAAACGAAAGCACAAATGGAAATTGATGAAATCATTGGTCGAGATCGGTTACCTACTCTCAATGACTTTGAGAGATTGCCTTACATAAAAGCACTAGTGAGAGAACTTCTGCGTCGGCGAGGCATGGCACCTCCCGGTCGGTCTTGCTGTGTATTCCTTTTATACCACTATAATTGAATGATTTTCAGGTGTCCCTCATGCCCTGTCCGAAGATGATTTTTATGAAGGTTATTTTATTCCCAAAGGTACGGACTGCATAGTCAATGTTTGGTTAGTGATTTGTCCTCTTTCTATATTCATTCCACGCTCACTCACCCAAGGGCATTGAATCATGATCGTGATGTGTATGGGCCAGATGCAGACTTGTTCCTTCCCGAGAGGCATTTAGACGAGTCTGGCCAAATCAAACTAATCGCTAGTCGCGAGACAAAAAGGGAAGGCCACGTTACGTTTGGGTTTGGGAGACGGTGAGTCAAAATTTCCGTCTCATAGCAATGTTTAGCATAATTTGAAAGAAACTGCGTGGGAGACATGTGGCTCTTAATAATCTTTTTATCCAGATAGCAAGCATTCTTTGGTGTTTCACTATATTGCCTGGGACGGATGAAACAGGGAAGCCTGTACGTATAGACGAAAATTTGATGCTTGACAATGGCCTGACGATGTAAGTATTCTCCTTTTACCTTACACATCGTTTGCGTCAGACTCTGAATTCTGTTTTGTATGTAGTCAACCTCTGCCGACAAATAAATATAACATCGCGCCTCGATTTACCGAAGTGGAGGAAATAGTGAAAAATGCACTCGAGCTGAATGGATTTAATGTTGCATGATACATGTTAGAAATGAGTCGACTGTACATTAGTGCTGTGGTACTAAGCCGAGTGGTGCCCAGTGGCCGGCAATGTGAGAATTTTGGAACACCGCTCGTCACATCATCGTCCCCATCGTTGTCTACGACGTTGATCTTTCCGTTCTCTTTCCTTCCTCCATTCTATTTTCTCAGTTTAAATAATCAAATAATGGCTCAGCCATGGCAGCAAGGGCAGCCTGGCTTCCAATATCCTTTTCAGACCGGTATACCGCCCAATTTTCAGCAGCAACCTCAACCCGGTTTTGGGGGAGGAATTCAACCTCAACCAACCGGATTCCCCGGTCGCCCTCAGTCAGGTTTTGGACAACAACAACAGCCAACCAATTATCAGCTACAACCAACAGGTTTTCAACAACCTCAGCCGACGGGTTTTCAGCAACCACAGCCGACTGGATTCCCAGGTGCTGGTGGTGTCGGCGTAGGATTTCAAGGCACCGGTTTCGCAGCCGGCTCAGGTTTTCAGTCTCGAGCTGCCCCTCCAGTCCCTCCCATTCCTAGTCGTTTTCAGTCCCAGCCGCCGCCACCACCGCCACCTATTCCTCAAGGTGGATCGACCTTTCTCTCAGGCGCACCTCAATCACGACTGCTCGCACAACAGACTGGATTTGTCCCTCAGGGAGGTGCCGCTCCTCTTGTTCCACAAGTTACGGGATATGTAGATCCACGCTTGCAAGCCATCAATAGCGCATTCATGCCAGCCAGCGTCCCATATTCTGCCGCCGGCTTACCGCAGTTCGCGCAACCTTCCCAGGGGTTGAATTTGCAACACTCCATCCAACAAATCAATCAATCCAGAGGAACAACTGCTCCTAGGGTTTCGTGGGCCCTAAGCAAAGCTGAAAAGAAACAATATGATCAAATTTTCAGAGCCTGGGATACCAGCGGCTCAGGATTCATTAATGGTGAAACTGCCCTGCAAGTTTTCGGTGCAAGTGGTCTCGAAAAGAATGATTTGGCTCGTATATGGTGTGCATATTTATGCTTTTGAATTATTCTTGAATTGCGTATAACCATATTCAAGGTCTCTTGCCGATATCAACGATCAAGGCAGGCTTAGCCTACCAGAGTTTTACGTCGCAATGGGTTTAATTTATCGTCGTATGTGTTTTATCATAGACGCATTTTTATCAGATGTTCTAATCAATCACGCAGGCTTAAACGGAAGTGAAATTCCGGAGCAGCTGCCTCCTGAATTAGTACCCCCTTCTCAAAAGGATCTTGACAGCTCTGTTGATTTCGTAAAAGACCTTCTTTCCAAAGATACTCGACCTGCAGGTGGTCCGCTTGACTCCACGTCTCGACTTCCAACCCGTTCTTTCAATGGCAACGCTTCTGACGCCGCTAATTCCCGTAAGGACGGTACTATTTATAAATATAATGAAGAAGAATTCTCAGGTTATAAACCATCTAATCGTCACCTTGATCGACGGACTGTTCGGACTGGAAATGAAAGTCCCTCTTCCGACCTTTCGGAGATGCGCCGTCAGCTTGAAAACGCGTCGAAGTTATTGGACAAGGCTTCTGCCGAATCAGCTTCACGTACCGCCGAAGATGATGCATTAGATAAAGAAATGGAGGATCTTAAATACCGTGTCCGCCGTGTGCAGGATGATTTGGATTACGTTAGTAGAGGTCCAAAGTCATTCTCTAAAGATGAGGAGCGCCGGAAGTTGGAAAGAGATCTGTTGCATCTAATGCACACCAGACTTCCCGAGCTTGAAAAGAAGATTGAAGAACGCGACAGAAGAAAGGCACGCGAAAAAGAGGATTGGGCGAGAAACAGAGATCGTGCTAATGAAAAATATTCAAGATTTGAGGATGGTGGTTATTCCTCTCGCCGCGATAGGCAACACGATGAAGATTACAGTCGTGGATATCTTCGGGGTACTTTCAACTCCGATAGCCGTCGTCCTTCTAGTCGCAATAATGATAGGGATTACGACTATCGAGACAGAGACAGAGACAGAGATAGAGATTATGACAGAGGCTCCTCATACCGTGACAGGGATCGTGGTTATGATAGAGATCGTGAAAGAGAGAGGGATAGGAGCTTGGATCGTACTCGTGATCGCAGTCCTCCACCTCGTTCGCCACCTCCCGCCCCTCCAGCTGCGTCCTCGAATACAGCAAGACCTGCACCACCTGCCCCGTCCGCTTCTCCTCTTCCAACTAAGAATATGACTGCCGAAGAACGTCGTATCTATTACCAGGAGGAAGCCTCACGCCGTGTCGAAGCACGCAAACGTGCTCTTGGTGTTGCTACTCCGGGTCCTTCTCCTACGCCTGTCATTGACAGCTCAGTACAGGATCGCATTGCTACCGAACGTAAAGAGGCAGAAGAGAAAGCCAAAAAAGCCGAAATAGAGTTAGAAGAACGTGAACGCTTGCGACAGCAAAGGCTGCAAAATGCCAAAGAAGCTTTTGAAACCAAGCCAGCCTCTCCGGTTTCCTCTCCTCCTGCAGTTGCTCCCGCCCCTCCGGCTCCTGCACCAGCACCTGTACCCGCACCTAAAACCAAAGCACCAGCTCCACGACCTCCAGTACGCAAGCCGGCCCCTCGCCCTCCAGTCACTCCCAGAACGTCCTCAGGTATGGTTGTCGCGGCTCCTGTACCACCTGTTCCTGCCGTGCCAAGGCAACCTCCAGCTCCTGCCGTTCCACAATTTGATCCGGAGGAAGAAAAACTGCGAGCAAGAGAAGAGGCGATTAAGAAGGAGCGTGAAATCCGTGCGGCCCGTCTTCGTGAGTTAGAAGCCCAAGAAGAAGAAGAGCGACGTAAGGAGGATGAATACCAAGCACGTCGCATTGCTTTCTTGGAAGCTAAAGCCGCGGCTAGTCGTGCTCCAGTTGCATCTCCTGTCCCGCCTGCTCCTCCAGCGCCAGCCCCCGTTAGTCGCACTAGAGCTCCTCCACCTCCAGCTCCTGTACGAAATGGCAGTGCTATTGTTGTTTCACCTCCCTCTGCTCCTCCTGCCCCTGTCACTTCTGTATCTAGTCCACCTGCACCACCTGCACCACCTGCACCAGTAGAACCGCTTGCGCCCGTGGCCCCTCCAGCTACTTCTCCGGCGGTATCTCAAACGAATCCCTTTAACAGACTACTCAGCCAAAGCTCCAACGGAAGTGCTACGTCACTTACATCCGGTGGTACGAACCCATTCACCCGTGCACAGCAGCCTCCTGCCGCTACTATCTCGATTCCTCCCCCCAGCAAAGTTTATCCGACAGCAGGTGATGAAAGCGATGAAGATTGGGGCAGAGAGAAAGACGACGACGATAGTAGTGATGAAGAAGAGCAGCTCAATAGGAAGAAATTTAGTAGCCTTGCGGAATCGATCTTTGGGGGTCCCACTTCTCCATCCCCTCCTGCATCATCTCCAGCTCCGGTGAAAATTGCTTCTCCTGTGCTCGCCGTGCCTCCTGCGCCTATAGCACCTCCTGCACCTGTTAGTCCTGATGCTATGGATGCGCCGCCAGCACCACCACCACCGCCTGGTCCGCCAGCACCACCTCCCCCTCCCGCTGCTTCTATTCACGCACCTGTTAGTGCGGCGGGTGGAGATCGTGGAGCACTATTAAGCCAGATTGCCAGCGGTACTCCCAGGCTTCGCAAGACAGTCACCAACGACCGAAGTGCTGCACCCGGAGTCGGTGTTGTTTTGGGTGATGCAGCCCCTCCAGCTCATGTCGGTTCTGCAAGGCCTCCTTCGCCTCCAAACACTTCTTTTTCGGCTGCGGCGTCTTATACCCAAGAAGAGGTTCCTGTTACCAGTGAGTCCTTTGTGACCGGGCGCAATAACAGACAATCAGTTGACTGGTATGGTGACTTGGCAGCTAACTCGTCTTTCTTACAACCTCACATTTCCGCGCCTCAAATCCCGACGACAGTGCAGGAAGAGGATGAGTTCGTGCAGGAGCCATCACCTACTACTGTTCCCGTCATCCAGGTGGACACACCAGCGGACGAACCCGATCTTTTGGAGGATGTTGATTTACAAACTAGTAAGTGCTTACCCCCGACGTTGCTTTCATTTTGGTTCATATGGTCGATAGAATTTAGAGTTAGGTCTCTGTATGCATATCAAGGACAGCGTGAAGAAGATCTAGGTAAGTCATTGTTTTCTTATCATTTTCTGTCGGAAAGCTTATGGGACGCAGTATTTGAGGAAAACGTAATTATTGAGGCCCACCCTTCCAAGTCTGGTGGTGCCTGGTGGTATGGTACCATTGTTCGGAGCAGAAAGAAGGGCTTCTTCCCTAATGCCTATGTTCAAGAAGTTGAAAATGGTACATACCTATCTCTTTGATGAAAGTTTTTGTGCTGATGTATGCAAATTAGTAAAAGCCAAAACGCTCTATGCCTACCAGGGTGGTAATCCTGATGAATTACCATTTTCTGAGGGCGAGGAGCTTACCGTTATTGACCGCAGTGAAGGTGACTGGTGGAAGACTGAGAGGGATGGTATGGTATTTATAGTACCTTCGGCCTACTTGGAAGTTGTTGAGGGTTAGTGTCCTTTCTTAAGATCTTCGTCAACCCTGCCTTCGATCCTTTCTTTCTTCTCACTCTTATGTCCGGCACACTAGGCTAAAATATCTTTCTTTTGCTTTTCCTTCATGTATGTCCAATCCATTTCGCACTGAATATTTTGGAAATTGGTAATTCTACGCAACAATCCGTAAAAATGTGAACTCCAGCCAACGAAAATTCGGACTCCGTAAATCCTAAGCATGACGTTATTACTACTCTTTCTAGTCCAGTCTCTCCCATGACTGCCGACGCTTACGAGGACAGCTCGAGGAGAGAAAGGGAAGCCGACTCCTCGGAGACTACAGATTCCGAATCGGATTCTGACATCGGCGATGATCAGATTTCCCGCTCAGAAGAAGAGTTTCGCCGAGAACGTGAGGCGAGAAATCATGAGCGAATGCGCGTGTTAGAAGCGGCGGGAATTGTCATCAAAGACGATAATAAACAACGACCTCTTCCTCCAGTAAGACGAAGATCAGGTCGTAAGCGTCGTCCAGCACCAGCTAGACCTTCCCGTTCTAGTAATGCACGCGATTCAGTCACTTCTATCACGTCGACTCGTGATTTGCCTCCTTTGCCTCCTGTTCCCGATGAGGCCCAGTCGATGGATTCAGCTAAACCACAGTTGGATGATGCCTACGAACGTTATGAGGCTTTCAAACAACAGTTAGCTCAGAGATCCTCGATTGCATCCTATGATAGTATTTTTCCATCCTCTCCTGACACTATGACTTCAGGTTCTCCGAAACCGCAAGAAGGCAAAGGTCGACATTCTGCCTTACTCGGTTTCCTTGGACGGAAAACTCCTGCGAATGACGGCGAAAAACGTTCTACTAGCAGTTTAGTTATTTCTGCACCCATTCTAGCCGGGTCTTCAGCTTTAAGTCGTGACAACAGTCCCGCTTTTGGATCGGTAAGTTATTTGATAACACATACCTTCCGTGTTTTGTTATTGAGGATTTCTAGTCTTGGTCGAGTCTAGTGGATAAAGAAGCTCTAGAAGGTATTCCCGATTCTGAGAGACGTAGACAAGAGGTTGAACATTTTGATTTATCCTTCTGCATGACGAGTAATCGTATATTAGGCTATATTCGAACTTCTGATGACGGAGAATGCGTATGTACGGGATTTACAGCTTATCGTCGAAGTAGGCCCGCTTTTGCCCCATTGATCGTTCTCTCATCTCCCCATCAGACATTCTATGCGGGTTTGATGTCCATGTTGGATCCGAAAGCCATCACTGTGATCTTCGCCAATGTTGAGGACATCTTGCTAACCAACACGGTATGTAAATGGGTCACTTTGATTGATTTACCTTTGAGATCAAAACATAAAATCTAGACCTTTTTGAGTTCTTTGGAGGAACGACAGAAGCAATGTCGGTTGTATATCGATAACATTGGAGATATAGTCGAAACCAACATGTCCAAGATGGGTCTTTATATGGTAAAACACTTGTAACGCCTTTATCTTGTTAAATGCTTAGTGTTTTTATAGCAATACTGCGTCAATACTGGGAACGCGATCAAATTCTTGCAGTCGTTGCGGAACTCGAAGCCAGAAATTGCAGCACACTTGCAAGTAAGCTTTTCCAATTGCTGACCTTATACAACAATCTCCCATGCGTGTTTAGCATCTACGTGATGATCCTGCAGTACGGGGTCTGGATCTATCCAGCTATCTCCTCACACCCAGTAAGCATGTACTTATTGTCAAGGTGACTGTGTGCTGACAGTCAAGCACAGTGCAACGCATCACCCGCTATCCGCTTCTCATTCGGCAGGTACCACGATGCTGTTGTCTGCTCCTTTTTTTTGTCTCATCTTTGCTTTAGATTATTCAGTACACGCATGACCAGCGAGAGCTTAAGTGTTTGGAAATGAGCGTCACAGACATCGAGCGGATACTCGACGCCATTAACGAAGCCATACGAAGCAGCGAAAGCCATGATCGATTGAGGCAAATTTCACAAAACTTATGGATTGAGCAAGGGCATGTAGTTTCTACCGACAGATTCATTGTTAGCTAACGTTTCTACATAGTCGACTTGATTTGACCCAACCAACAAGATACCTGGGTCAACGTAAACTACTGAAGGAAGGAGCGCTTTTCAAAGCCAAAGGCGGGAAGAAGCTACACGGAATACTTTGTAATGATATATTGATTCTGGCCGAGGACTCTGCTCGATCACTATATCGAATGGTCTGTACTACCTGGTCAATCTGACGGGGCGAGGCTGACTTAAAGCACTGTAGCCTATTCCATTAGCCACTTTGCGTGTCGAAGAGATTCCTGGACGACGTCAGTAACGAATGGCTGGTCTCTGCAACATTTTTTGCTGATAGCTCTCTTAGATGATTTAGACTTCAAGCTGGTCTTGGCCTATCCTCGAGGCGGAGAGACAATTAATCTTCGCGCCACCTCAGCCAGAGATGCTCAAAACTGGATCAAATCCATTGAACAAACTCGTGAAAGATGCATTGATGCAGCGGAAAAACTGACACCCATATATTAATATCTATAGCTCGTTACTTTAATTATTTTGGATACTCTGCATCGTTGTTTACATGCCCTATGCCAGACCAGCAGAAGGATATTTGTAAACACAAGTACTAATAAAGATTTCAAACTCAGCTACTTATCCCTCTTCATGGCTTCCGACGATGATGCTCTACTTTCTCTGCAAAACGCAATACGCTCGAAATTCAAGATAACCTACTCTAACGAGTCCGGAGACGAAGCTCAAGCATTGTCACAAGCCACACACTTGAAACTTTCCCCATCACTGAGTCTGCCCAAGTCCACACCGACCCGGTTCCGAAAGTCGTCCTCGACTGCCACTGATCCAGCAACCTCTCCTAATGATTTTATCACTTTAGAATCATTATTACTTGCATGGCTCACACGGGATGCATCCGCCGCTGAATACATGAAGCAAGTTCGTGAAACCGGCCTCCTTGCATTTGTCTCGATAACTGAACGTAAAGACGTCATTGATTGGTTAGAAGGGAAGGTCTCGGAACATGAACGAATAGTTCCTCTAACAAGTACGTGTAAAACTGAATGTCTTTCAATGGTTGAAAGTTAAGGATAATTATATTTCAGCGGAATCGACTACGCCTCCAGGAACACCACCTCCTCAGCTGGTCCGGAACGGCACAATACCATCGGCAACTCACGTTTCACCTTCAAAAAGACGCTATGTTCCCGATAGCGCTGATTTGGATGCTGTAAAGAAGATTAAAAGAGAAGAAATTGAGCTTAGAGATCGGACGACTGTGCTTCGCGGTACAAAGTCGAATGTGAGTTTCTGTGGATTCGTTCAGAGTTTCTTCTGGTCTCAAATAGCCCTCAGAATTTCGCTAACGTGAAAGGTATCATTGGAGAACGATTGAAGAAACTAAGGGAGTCATCTAAGACTGGTTCAGCTGCGGTTGCCCAGCCGCCTAGGCCAGGTACGTCGTTTCAGCTCACGCACTAATCTGGCTGACCTCCTTTGAACCATTGGCCGCGTTAGATCCAAAATTGATGGCCAGAAAAGCGAGTGAGTGAAATGTCGCTCCACGGACTGAAATTTTGCCGTTAACCCAGACTTTCAGAAAACAACTTCCCCATTATCATTATCTCATCAAGTCCCACTTCGCTTATCACCATGCACAACGTCAAGCGATTTCTACAGGATTCTGTGTATGATTTGATTAGTATGATTTGTTTGATTTTGAAACGAGAATGTGGTCTAGGTTTGAACCGTCTGCCGAAGCTCGTGCCAGGGCAGTCGCTGAGGGAAACAGCCGAGCTGAAGATATGATACCAATTTACCGAAAACGAACTCACGTTGATCCGAGTGGAAAAGAAACAGAGACGCGATTACGTTATTTCATCGTTGATGGTGTCGATGCTCTTAAAAAGTTCGGAGATGACGCTTGGTATGTATCGTTTTTTTTGTGCCCAGATCGACCCTGCGGTTCCAAAATAGCTGAGTTGATCATCTTTTTCTCAGGGATCGTGTTATCTGCGTGATGACTACAGGCCAAGCCTGGCAGTTTCGACCCTACAAATGGTCTGAGCCGAAACAGCTCTTTCATCACGGTAAGGAGAAATTTAGTTGTGCTGAGATTTGCATTGTTTTGATTTCGATTAAGTTAAAGGGGTATCTGTCGCGTGGAGTAACGACCCTCCTAACCCAAAAATTAAAGACTGGAATGTTTCAGAGATACGTGTAGGTGTAATTTTGTTACCAGATAAGGGTTAGTCGAAACTCATGATACGATGTGTATATCTTCTTTTTTTTCCAAGATTGATCCCCATAGGCGACATGTTGACAAGTCTGTTGTGGCTCACTTTTGGAAAATGCTTGATACATGGACAATGACCAATAAGGCGTGGTTGATGCCTTGATTTTTGCTGTTTTGTCCTCTTTCTCATTGTTACTTATGTCCTTCCCAAAAATTCCATATGTGCTGTTGCTGGCTGTACAAAGATATTTATAATGTATTACCTTTTTTGTAGGATAATCATCTGTTCCATACGTTGCATCTCTCTTCCAATCTTGTCACAAAAAACAAAAGGGAATTACACATTTGTTTGTTGATAGTTTTAACACTCCCTTTTTGTAACGTCCAAATGTTGACATGCAAGGCGCGCCCTGTTCCTTCGCCCGCAGGCGAATGCCGTAAGTTGGTTGCACTAACTCCGCGGACTTTACAGTCACTCGCCCAGTCTTCCGAGCTCCGAGACATCAATTTTGAGTTGCCGGTTCAATCTCAAGTGCATCAAAAGTTACTAACATCATTATTTATTTTTTGATTGCAGAGAGGGGGGAGAAGGTCCTTTTCGAGTTTATTTGCCCCGAAGTTATGCTCCCGAGTCCCAGACAATGCAAGATACCAAGAAAAAAAAGCTCAAAAATAATAGGCAGTTTTCCCATCGATTCAAGTACGAAGCGTTTGATGTAGAGAAATGAATGTTTTTTCCTGCTTTTTTTTTTTCCACTTTTGAGGCGTTGGTCAGCAGTTGTTCCTTGCCTGATTGACATCATACGACCCAGAAAAAAATTTGCTTCCTAGTTAGCGCGGCCGGAAAAGAGTGCCGTAATGCCATTTTATCTGCCGCGCCTCGGTACTTTTCAAATTCTTTTTTTAGCTGTTTCTCCCCGCCACCCGCGTCCGCTCGTGTACATGATCAGTGTATGAGGGAGAAAAACCTTGTGAGGATGTTACACGATCGATGAAGAAGCACCATATGACGCGATTTTAGAAAGGAAGAAAAATTGTATGTCTCGGGAAAGTTAAATAATTTAGTTTGGGTTCTTTTTTTTTTCGATGGACTGGCACAATTTGCCTATGTACCTATATATGTAATGTAAACGCTCGCTGCACCTTTTTTTTTTGAAAAAAAGTGTTTATTTGATGACTGTGTATACCCTTTCACAATAACAAGTTTCGTGACTCGGCTTATCGTCGTTTCCGAAATTTACTATTACATGACTCCTGCGCGGAAAAATAGATACACAAAGAACATCGAAAACCGAATAATAGCAAGTATTACAAAGGAAAAAAAGACCGAATACATATGATAGTAGATAGATGATGTCTATGATAAATCCATAAGGTATATAGACAAAACAGAATACAAAAACAAACGCTCTTTCTTAAATACAAGTAGTATAGTAGCAGTATGGGGATGAATGAAGAAGGTGTCGCGTGTTGTCCGCATTCGCTTTTTTTTCTTTTTATGACATAGCTCTTGATTGTTCGACCTTGCTAGCTTGATAAGCTACATACGAAACAGAAAGTCAATCAATGCATGAAAAAACAATGGAATCAACCCATAACGAAACTTACCCGCAAGGGGAACCGTCGTCCCCAAACGATTCATAGCCAAAACGATAATATCAAGCTGACGATTGAGTGCCTGAATCTGCTGTTCCATTTGTATATTCTGCCTTAACACGATAAGCTCGCGTAACAAAGCCTCCGCGACAGACGTCCAGCACGTTCCCATAATAGGATCCAAAAAAGCGTAATCAGAGTCATCCAAATCATGCACCATAGCCGTGGCGAGCGCAGCGACCGTTGATGACTTTTGCTGGGACGACGGATCTTTAAACGCAAACGGGGAATGAAGTTGTATCGTCGCTGCATGTAACAGAGCATGAATCACGAGTAGTGATGTATCAACACGTGGACGACCCGAGTGTTCTTCAATACCGGATCGAGCAGGTGGAATGATCATTGACAGGCGAGAGATGGCGTTATCGAGGTTCTGGAAGTCAACCCAAAAAGGATCCGATTGAGGAGCGGATCCGAAGCTAGAGGAGATCCGCGCTGCTCGTTCGAATAGAGTAGTAGCTTTCGCACGGAGACTGTTTACGGACTCGCGACCCGAAAAAGGTATATTGTTTAGGTGCGAGCAGAGATAATGTACCGAGCCGCCATCATTATTCATTCGCCCCTAGGAGATAGAAGAAATTTTTTTTTTTCTTGAGTGAATTGGCTTTTACGGAGAAAATCAACTTACCACCTCATATTCTTCAATCGAATGAGGCCACGACGTCTCAATTCTAGTTCGGGGATGTGTGTCTTCAGGTAAAGCCGCGGGTAAACCAGTGGCAACAGCCCAGCACCGATCAATATTGAATACCTGCCAAAACGCCAATATACGCTCGCCCAATTCTAAGGGGTCCATGGGTGGCGGAAGGATAGATGTCCCCCCCGCGGCCGAAGGAGTAGGTGGTACCGATGCACCTGGACTTCTACCCGTTGCACCCCAGTCAGGAGGCGAAATTTGGTGAAGTCCTAGTCCTACGGCTAGTCGCGCGGCTGCTCCGGCGTGGTAATAACCTTCTAAAAGGCGTCCTTTGATAAAGAAGAGGATGGCTAATAAACATGATGCTTGTACGACTTGTAAGAGTCGGTCTGAAGCTTCTAGTGCAGCGGAAATGGCGCGTAAAGAACGCGTCACGAATTGAGATTCGTGTGGTGAAAGCATAGATGAAAGAGAGAAGTGACAGGCTAGAGCGTAGATTGCGTTCATAAGGGCGGGATGTGGCGGTTCTGGACTATTTACTGAGGCTTGGAATCGATTTATATCAACTTCAAAGCCACATTGATGACGATGCAAAAGGAAAACCTCTAAACTGTACAACTTTTTTGATAAATTTATAAACGGAGGAGGAAAACGACTTGAAAAACGCACAGAGAATGAGAGATCCGGGGCGGTGGATGTTCAAGCTCCCACCAACGACCGGACATTTTGAAAACATCTTCTGGGTTTAAGGTAAGCGAATCGACTTCCCATGATAAATTCTGAGGAATTACTTTGGTTATAATGTGAAGGAAGGAAAGGAACCTGTGGACCACATACCCAAGAGTCGGGGCTTCCAGGGGTTGGAGAACCGTTACCGGAGATACTAGTCAGGTCGAAGGAAGAAGGGCTGCTGCTGGTTCCTATTAAACCGTCTCCCTGCATGCCAGGGTAGAACGAATCGGCGGGAGAAGAATAGTGGCGGATAGGAAGGGGACGATGTTGAGGTACGGGGCCTTCGAGTTCCTTGAGACGTGTTTCGAGAGTCGAAATTTTCTCCTGGAGTATCTGTGTTCGACTTTTGGATTTGCCATCGTCATAATCGCAATCGGCGGCGCGATTGGCTTTGACGCATTGACCACATGCAGGCTTTCCAGCATCGCATTTCTATACGAGAACAAAACAACAAAGGGGTGTAAATGTCACACCTTCATCCACAAAGAGAAAAGGGGGAGGACAAATCCACGAACCATTTTTCGTTTTCTAAAAGACGCATCATACGCATATGCTTTCAATAAAGACGAAGACTCTTTTTTCACGGCATGCACGCACCTGCAACTTAGACAGGCTGAGCCTCTCTGAAGAGGATACATTGTCTTGTAATGGGCAGAATCCTTGTCACCTCTCCTGCGTTTTGAGACTGAGTTGGTCTGTGGCAGCTTCTGACGTTGGGAGGCCGGACTTGCGCTTGCGCTACCAGATGAGTTCGAGGCAGTTGAGGACGGCATGACCATACTATGCGTTCAGGAGGCGTCGACGGGGAGAAGAACAAGGAAAACAGAAAGCAAAAAGGGACGTCGTTTCTGAAACAGAGTAACGTGCCAAACAGGACGAAACTTTATATATACCAAAACATTCTGAAAAGGTTTATAAAAATAAAATATAAAATAACGAGCACTCTGAAAACAATTATTTTTTCTAATTTTTTTTCCGGGGCAGCAGGAGTAAATTCCCGCCAATCTTTCGGGGCGTGGTGCGGGAGACTAAAACAAGACACAACAGCTGTGATTGGCTCTGCTCCGAGGGATACCCGATCAACCCCGCGGGGGATACGACCGGAGCCCCAGGGATATAGCTAGGTTCGTTCCAAATTGAGACTCCGCGTTCTTTGAACGAATGAACCAACCAGAGGTATAGCTTGGGATATAGCAGCTACATACAGCAGACTGTTACTATCTACGTCGGTACACACATCTATATCACGTAATCAAAAGAGTCTAGTCCTCATTTACTCTGGAACAGTTTCCGGAGACTATCCCACACAACCGTTGGGGATTGTGCTGCATCAACGGTGCTGTATATCCCCTTTGATTTGTAATACTCAATCACCGGCCCAGTCTGCGTGTGGAACGTCACCAGCCGTCTCTTCAACGCCTCCACGTTGTCGTCTGATCGTTGAATCAAAGGCTCGCCAGTAACATCGTCCGTCATCGGCTTTTTGGGTGGACTGCGGAGAGGAGATAATGATGAGTCAGCGAAGAAGATCGTAAACTCCTCATCAACAAAAGAAAGAGAGGAGAGCGCCGTACTGGAATTCACGATGGTACGTTCTTCCGCTGCCTGGATGAATTAACCGTCCCGTTATGCGTGAAATAAGCAATTGATCTGCAATCTTCATCTCAACCACGTGATCTAGCTTTTGCTGGCGCTCCTCGAGCATGGAATCCAGTTTGGTCGCTTGAGGAACAGTCCGAGGGAATCCATCTAATATGAATCTAGGGTTGGTGAAATGTCAAAACAGAGAATGATGATGATGATGTTGATGATGGGCGTACCCATTCTTGCAATCTCTGTTATTTTCCAGCTGGTCTTTGATCATATCGACCATGATATCATCGCTCACAAGACCACCTGCATCCATGATCTTTTTCGCTTCTACACCCAGCGCCGTTTTTTTCACTACTTGCTCCCGTAGCATGTCGCCGGTAGCTAGATGACAAACGCAGAATTTCTCCTTGATTTTCGGCGCTTGAGTTCCCTTTCCTTGTTCATAAATTTAAATTTAAACTCTTCAAAAAAATAATGAACACAATCATAAGAATATTCACCAGCACCAGGAGGACCGATTAATATCATGCGCAATTGCTGCGGTAGTGAACTAGTCGAGATTGGCAGCGCATCCTTTGTTCTTCGTTCAAGTTCCGCGATCTTGTCATTAAGTTGCTTGACAAGTTCTTTGAGATAATTTAGCTCATCAGAGGGAGCCATTGGTCAAAAGCTTTTTTTTGCGCACAAAAGTCCACGCGCGGAATGTTGCGGGAGGAAGAAAAAGCAAGCCTACCAAGAAAATCAAAACACTTCTGCAAGAAAAACGGATAAGAGAACTGACGTTATACTAGAAAGTGATGAAGCGGATTGCAGGGGTCAAAAGACCTTTTGGAGAGTTCTACGAACGACGTAATGACACGACGAACTCGCTGGATCTTTTGCGCCATCGGAGTTCCGAATTTGGGCGCTTCTTTGTAATAGCACAACAGAATACAAACACACTTTGTTAACTAAAAAGACGAGTTCTTACTTGGATTTTTCTTTGACGCACACATAATTCTCGAAATGCGAAAAGGCGCTCCAGGATTTATCTTTTTTCGAAAAAAAAAAAGACCTCTCGGACACCCACAAGAGTCCATGCTGATGAAGCGCCGTCAAAGTCCGACGTTGTACGTGTTCACGTATAGGACTTCTGCAACCTCAAAAACGACCTCGACACAGGTCACACAAAGTTAACGTTCCTTAAATCTACAACGTCAAAAAAGAAAATGCGATACCTGGCATTACTCGCCTCGGTTCTATCATTTGCAGTTTCAGCATTTTCCAAGTCAAGCACGGGTTCATCCGTCCTTGTCGTGTTCGATCCTAAACTAGATAAGCAGGATTATTCCTTGTTTTTTTCAGGATTAGAAAGTACGTCAGATGCCTTTCAATTTTTAATTTGAAATGGTGTTGATAATTTTTGATCATCACAGCAAGAGGATACGAACTCACATTTCGCGCTCCCAAGGACGCCGAACCCAAAGTCTACGAATTCGACGAGCCTCAGTTCTCTCATGTGATCCTATTCACACCGCACGCGAAATGTGATTGTTCTACTTATATTTTGTAGTTATAGCTTTCCAACTAACGCGTGTATGTAAACAGCGTATGCCAGCGATCTCTCTCCCCAAGCACTCGTTCAAATGCTTGAATCCAAAATCAACCTCCTCTTCATTTCCTCACCAACCAAAACTTCCCTCGCAACTCTCGCTTTAGAATTCGGTCTCTCCTTCTCCCCGACTGGCGCAACCCTAACCTCCCACTTCCCCGAGCGTCCACCCCCACACACAATAGTCCCAATTCCATACCCCAAATCCTCCAACATCCTCCTCTCGTCTTCAAACACCTCATCGTCATCATCATCTTCACCCCCCGCACCAATCCTCTACACGGGCGCTTCCCACAGCATCTCTACCAACCCTCTCATAATTCCCATTCTCCAAGCGCCGCCCGAAAGTTTTGCAGCAGATCCAGCAGATTCAGAAAACGGCGATGCACCCGGTGCGGATGCCATTGTTGATGCGACTGACAAGGCAGGTGAGGGGCTTTGGGCCGGATCGCAGATCGGTCTCGTTTCAGGGTTTCAGACTCTCGACGGAGCCCGGGCCACGTGGATCGGAGGCCCGGAGTTGTTTTCGGATGAGTATGCGACAAGGGAAGTGGAAAAGTGGGTATTTCTGTTTGTTTCTATCATTGTTTTTGTGTTTTATTCTAGGGAGGGGAAAAGAGCTCCCTTGAAATTTACGTCGCATATAATGAATTTTTTGCTGATTCAGTTTATTTCTTCTCCTCGCTTAGGGGTGTGAAAAGTGGCAATTATGACTTTGCGCAGGACATTACTAAATGGACGTTTCAAGAATCTCTCGTTTTGAGAATTGATAATACAACTCATCATCGAGTGGGCGAAACGACTCCAGGAGAGGCATATACCATAAACGACAACGTGGTAAGTTCCACCTTTCCTCGCACCTAACGCACCCCAACGAATAAAAAAATTTGTTTGTAGGTCTACAGTATGAGCATTTCAGCTTGGAGCCCCGAAACGGGCGAATGGAGTCCTTACTCAGGTCTAACCGACATGCAACTCGAATTCACAATGCTGGACCCACATATCCGCACAGCAATTTTGCCAGTCAAAGGCAAAGAAGGACAGTACGCAGTCACATTCCGAGTTCCGGACCGACATGGTGTATTCAAGTTTGTTGTTGACTACAGACGTAAAGGGTGAGTCATTACATTACTTTTATTATCTAGTAGGAACACGGGTGCTTCGCTATTTCCGCCTATTTCAATATCCCTAAGCTTTCTCCCTTCCCTCTCTATCTTATTTTGTAGCCCCACAAACCAAGGCAGCAGGCTTGCAGGGATGCGAACATTATTTTCTTACTATTATTACTGATATTTATCATTATCCATTATCATCACACACCCCCTCTATTATTCATCAATTTTCTATCTCCAAAAGCTTTTTTGATAAACTAACTCATTCAATTCATTTTTTCTTTCTATTTTTACAGGTTAACCTACTTGCGAACTGAAACCGTCGTCCCTGTCGTTCCATTCCGGCATGACGGCTATCCGCGTTTCCTCAGTGCCGCATGGCCCTATTATGCGGGTGCGATCAGTACAAGTGTAGGGTTCTTGCTCTTCAGCGCTGTTTGGCTCGGAGGTGATTCCATCCCGCTGAAGAAGAGCAAGTCTCAGTAGGAAAGGCAAACGTGTGAAGTTAGATAAATTGGAATCGTCGATGTATCGCTGTTTTGGAAGAACTCCTATTTTTCTCTTTCTTTCTTTCTTTCTTTATTTGAAGTTATTTATGCAAATGTTATCACACCCTGCCTACATATGCTCAGGGACAACATTTTTGCCAAGTTGCGAGTCGATGCATGAATTTGCGATCCTCAGGTGGTATGAGACCTCCTGTTGTTCCTTTTTTTTCAAAAGCCACTTCATGATACTTTCCCTTTGCGTAACATGTTTCGACAAAGAAATTCTCCGTGAAAACTGTTCCACTGGCAGGGCCGAAATCATTTCGAGATCTCAAGAGAATTTTCGTGCCGTTAGACAATGGAGTTCCTATTTATTATTTATCTACTATATTCTTACTCATCATCATCGATAATGTATGTGAGATTCAGCTGCAGAACTGAGCTAACCTTTTTTATTATTCCAACTTTTCAAATACACACACATATATTAGTAGAGATACAAGATACGAGATATGATCGATCATTTCCTGCTAAGAAGTGCAAGATATACTTTGAAAACAATAAATATATATGACTTATAACTTGGAAAAATAAAATTAGCCGAGAGTTTCTCATGAAACCGAGGAAAAAAAAGAAGCATGCAAGTGTGCTATGGAGACTGGCTACTATCAGGCGGTACCATAACCCATAACATACATACATAAAGCCTGAGGACTCAGGAGTGAGAGTTGCGCGGCTGAAGGCAAGCTCCGTGCTCTATAAACGAGCCTGTTCAAGTCAAGTCGGAAAAAATACCCATGTTTTAATGGGATTCTCAGACCACAGCTGTGTGCGCGAGAAAGAGAAGGGAGAGATGGCCTGCTGTTTGCCTGCTGGCTGTACCGTCGTCGTCACCGTCACCGCGTCACCTCGTCACCTGTAAGGCTGTTAACCAAGATCGTGGGATTATGATTAAGGATTATTACATAAGAGTTTGTAAGTAAACCGGGGCGGACCGTTGAGCGAGGTTTCGCGGATCAAAAAGTTCGTTTTAGTGGCAAAGAATCCCTATGTACAAATATGTAAGGAGTGTTGTTGAGAAGTGCGAGTGTTATGTTATGTAAATTTCGATCTGCACAGGGTGCAAATGCCATATTTAATTGTCCGTAGCGTAATGAAAGTAAGCACGCAGGGGGGGTCCGGGATTCTCGCTTTGACGAGGAAATTAATATGTACATATGTACATAGCTTACGAACGACAAGCAGAAGACGGTGTCATTTCCTTATTTGAGGGAGCGCCGCTGATAGCTGTTTTGTTTATTTGAAATTCGAGTGATCTGGCTGGCTGCCCCTTCATTCTAAGAAGGATTTGTATACTCTGAGAACCAGAACCCAAGCCAAGACTGCGATTGTTGGCAACGAAGCTATTTGTGGATGGCGAACCAGTGGCAAATCTCACCAATTCCGATCTTGATCACGACTCTTGAAACTTCTTCCTCATTGTTTGAGAACTTCCTACATACTCGACTCGCACACACTGATCAGATTCAAGTGTCGGTAAAAATGATCTGCGTGCATGGGCTTGTTGTGAATACGTATACAGGCTGTTTTGTCCGCCGAGATCTAAGAAACCAAATACATGTAGATCAAATGATTTCATTATATTCGATCAGCCAACCTAGTATGTATGTAGTGCCATGATGCTCCCTACATGAACTTCATTCAGCCCTGCATCACGCCCCAGATTATGGAAGAGTTCAGATACTAGCTTAGGGTGAAAATGCTTTATTTTTCTTTTTGAACCCAAAGGGGACGCGATTTGTCTCTGTCACTCCGCAGAGGGTCTGTGAATACATAATTGTTCAGCTGGACTCGAAGGGGTCGAGATTTAAGGGACTCGGAAGTTGTGACTCGACCAATTCTCTTTCCCAGCGATCGCAGCCCCAAACAGAAAATAGGCCGTATGATGTCGATACATATATAGAAATAACAGGTTCAAGGACACAAGGTTCTCGCCGTGCGCACCTTGAAAGCGTTGCCAGTGATGCATGATGGAATGTATATATACATATCTGCGGTGGCTAAACAACAAAACGGATTGTTGTTCATCTGTTTGATTTGGGTTTCAGATTCCTATTCTATTTTACTTATGGGGCGATGCCAACCTGCAAAAAATACCGATACCGAGAAAAGGGGAAGGGATGAAGATGTAGCATGGGTCGCGGTCCTTCACTTCTAGTTCCTTAACTTATATGCTCCCTCCATCAAACCATAGGGTCGATAGATAGAGGGAAACAGCAAAATAGCGCACGCGTCTGAAATGAACATATTTGATGGATAGGGATCTAACAGCCACGCGAGTGCATCCTGAGATAACTCTGGAATACTATAAAGCAGGTCCGGATACCTAAGGCACCAACGAGAGAGACGGAAGCTCATTTTCTCGGGCCGATGCCTATCCTTGGTTATATCCCTAGTTATATCCCACCCCTCCGACTATCGGACTCTAGACCATATACTCTATGATACTATTGTTCTTTAAGCAGTAGCGCGAGTTTCCAACTCTCGGACTTGTGCAGCTTAGAGACAATTTATTTTTTTGAGTCTAGAAAAAAAAAACTACTAAATAATACGATGTCATTTTCTTGCGCACGCCGCACGCGCCAGTCCACTCGACCACCACCTCGAAACCTTTCACGCGAGTTACGAGTATGTGACGAGAAGAACAAGTGACCCTCATCGCATGAAGGGCTGCAATTGAAGGAGTTTTGATGACGAAAGGTTAAACAAGCGGGCCCGAGGCTGTGAGCTGTATGCAAAACACAGCTGCAGTGGGAAGTGAGGCAAGGGGCGAATTCTACCCTGACACCCTCTTCCCCCGATACATCGCACAGAATAAATTACCCTGCTGGTCCGCTATGTAGCTACATCGCAAAAAGCACCGCTGAACCAGATTCGGATGATGTAGTTATTGAATATTCTTCACTAACAGTGCAAAATAGAAAGTCAATGCATCCTTTTGTTTTTCTCCCCCTTGAAGGACGCCTGCAGGAATTTCACAATGCATAGAATACACAGCTAGCCGGCATGAACCTGATCAAAATCCGGAGTTGGGGAGACGGGATGAAACTTCCACGAGAATACCGATACCGGCGCTATCAATCCACTCCCTGCCAACTGTACATATGTACATCCGTCAGCCGACAAAACGTTTTCCCATTCCATCTGCGTGTCGAATCACGAAATATTGTCTACAGCACATCTTGGCACAAATTCTCAATTCTGAGTTCCGAATTCCCAGTGATCAGTGAGCTGCACTCCCGAATTCTTCAGCAAGAATATGTGACCCGATCCCTGACCATACCGCACCGCATCCCGTCAAATTCACGCCGAAATTCCCAGGGTTTTTTGGGTATAATAATCGGAACATTTCAGACTCACACTTCTCAACTACCATTCTTTTACAGCGCTTTTCAAAAGCTAAGGCGGGTCGGCTAAGAAATTTCCCACCTGAGAACGAGGATTTCTCAAGCACTATGTAAGATAATTGCCTACTTTTTATTGCAATGGAATTGTATAACTTTTATCTAGCACTTGCCCATATTTTTTGGGAGTTAATTGTGTTGAGTGTCTTAAAAAATCCAATATTTCAAAAACAGTCACCCGCCTTAGCTTTCAAAAAGCGCTGTAATTATTCCTTCAAACATCACGATTCAGACTCACATTTCTCAACTAATATTCTTTTAATTATTCCTTCAAACATCACGAATTCGCGATTCAGATGTATTCTTTCAAAATTCCTTTTCAAGCTGTCTTCCTCGCAACGACTTTCATCACCGCTGTTTTGACAGCTCCTGTGAATGTTCAACGGCGAGACAGTACTAATGTTACGTCCCTGACTGATGCGTTTGCTTCAACAATTACGGCTGTCGTAAGTCTCGCTTACACCTCTACTCTGCTTCATATACATAAATGAACTATAATTCTTTTCCTCTCTTTCACTCTTTGTCCGGATAAGAGTTTTCTCAACAGTGATATTCAAAATATATCTTCATCCAACGATGTCGGGGTAGGGGTGAGCTATCTAAGGTTGTTATGTTCTGCCTAAAATTTTTTCCAGGGACTCTTACTTGAATTCGCAGTTGCCGCAACCGGCGTGGAAATGGTAAGAAACACCCCCCTAATCTTACCCAAAAAAATGTTTTTATCTAACTGAAACACAGCTGTCTATCCTTATGGACGTAAGAGAACTTGGGTTTCAATAAGGAGAATAAACTGAGACTAATATTAACAAAGATGTATGGGAATCTCGAGGCGGATGAAAGCCAAACAGTCGTGAATGGCTCTGTTTTACCGCTCTTCGCCGGCCTTAATAAAACCGCCGACACGTTAACTCAACAGGCAAACATTATCACTAATTTACCTCCGGTCGATCTCAGCAGCCTTAAGGCATCTCTCGGGAATATGGTATCGGGCATTAGTGTAAGATAGTTCAGCCCGCTAATAGTAATCCTGATGATGATGATTTACAGACTTTGGAGTCAGCCGGCGCCAAAGGTTTCTTTACTCCGGTATGTTTTTAATTATATCTGAGGAACGCTAGACACTCACATTCATGCTCCTCCTCTAAAGGATGCGATGCAACAGCTGGGCCCTGTTTCTGACGAAGTAAACAGTGCCTTTAACGTTGTTATTGACATTTATCACTAGGAATGGAGAACGGTATTTACAACATACCGTGGTTGGTGTTCACACTCGACTAGTTTTTTCCTAACTCACTTGTTAATTACTGCGAATATTTATGCGTACTCTCACACTCCTCATTTGGCTAGACTTAGTATTAAGACTCGGGAGTGGATGTCAATGGAACATAACTTGAAGTACTTAGTAATATCTTGGTATTTTCTCCAAACCGAGACATATCTTCTCACCTTTACTGTCCCGCTGTTATTTACCAACTACTAGGGAAGGGTTAAATTAGCTTACAGTGGGGATCTTCATTCAACGGCTTGAAGCGCCGTCACCTTGAGAGTTCAACGTCAGCGCTCAGTTTGCACAAATAGTGGGATGTCGGTTACGGCGTCCCGCTGGCGTACGGCACCGCGGGGTTTTGCTCCCTCGGAAACGATTTACATACAATACATGTAAAACCGTCCACAATTAAGCCCCAGCCCGAATTAACCATGGCATGGCTATGAGGTATGTACATAGTACCGACTGTCCTTGACAATTACCCGAAGAGTTCTAGCGTGTTTATATGCTAACTTGATCTTTTTGAATACCGGAAACTCCTTACTGCACACATCAAATTAACTAATTGCAATGGATGTACCAACCGATAAATGAATACTCTAAATCTGCAATATGTAGATATACATATATGTAAGATATCAAAGCGGAACCTCTAAAATTTCTCCCAGTCTTCCTGATAGCAACTCTACGGTCGTCTCTAGACCACGTATGATTCCCGTATCTCCTTTCTTCTCCAAACTGGTATGGGCAAAATCAATTAGTTTGACCACGTACGGAACTCGGGTATCTTCATCTTCTTCGTATATCAAATCGGCAGGCATGTCTTCTTCGTCATTTTCCCCATCTACCGCCTCCCCCTCCTCCTCGGGCTCGGGTGAAATTAACATCCCTCTGGTTGGCCAATCTTGTAACGTTCGCTTAAGAGTGTCCCAATCTGCTTCGTAAACGATCAAAAGACTAACACCAGCCATATAACAGTCGATCTGTTTCAGAACGTCGATTATGTTCTTAGTCTCAATAATGATACCCTCCAGAACTTGCTTTAGCAAATCTCTTGGCAAACCTTGCCCCGATGGGAATTCGGACATGACTAGCGGAAAACACTTGGAAATTCCTGTGGATAGATCTTGCTTTTTAAGAGATTTTCCGTACTCTTTGCTGGTATGGATGACTTTGTTTTGTGTATAATCATAGATCTAAGGGTTTTCAGAATGAAAAAATGTTCGGCACTGATTTAAACTCGCTTACATTGAATCCGGTTATTCTAATACCTGTCTCGAGAGACGTCGTCGCTTTAGCAATTTTCTCCATCCGGAGTCTTTTTTCAGGACTTGCGTCCTCGCCCCATAGGATGGTGCCAAGTTTGATATCAATGACATTCGGTTTCGAAAAAGTACACGTAAGATTCTCCAAAACCAAGTGCTGTAAATCCTCGTTGTAAGGTTTTCTCTAGAAATAAAACCGGGAGGAAAAATGGCTCATCTTTCTCAGTTTCCGAGTCCGGCGACGGAGAGTGGCTATGATGGCGTCCTTCGACAATAGCACCCTGTTCATCAAGATGACCATGCAAAGAGAGAGTTCCGTAAAATTGAGGAACAATCGTTGCCAATTGGCTATAGATTCCATTGGCCAGCACAGTCTTGTAGAAGCTCGCCTCAAGTGGTAGGCAAGGTTTAATGATTACCGCGCCATCAGAAGAGGAGAGTATGCCACCATGACCACCAACCTGTGAATCGAACGCAATAGAGGGCGAAGGCAATGTTTCCATTGTCATCATATCGCTCAACACATTCTTCTTCGGCCTGGTTACTGTCACCACCGACGTCGTTCGTTCCGAGTTCTGGCAGTGCTTGATTACGTGAGCGCTTCACCCAGTCACGCATTGTGTCACATCTCCTCGTTCCTCAGCCTCGTCGGCGTCATACGATGTAATGATACTCCAATAATACTGATTGATGCATTCAACCCACTGCGACATCTTGGAACTCCAACGGTGAAAACTCATATGAACATCCGGCTATTATTCTAGCCGAGTACTGGCTCCAAGGCATCCGAATTGTGCTGTTCGCTTTTTGATCCTGCCAATCACGAGAACTTTGTCACCATGGCACAATCAGAAATCATTCGTAACACGCGCCTTTATGACAGTTGGTTGACAATTTCGAAACCTTTTTCAAGTTAGGCTTCGGGCGGGTGCTGTATATATATATTTGGTGATAGCTCGGCCTTTTATTGCAGTCTTTAATCTACGGCACCCCTTCCATCTGTTCTCTCTCCGTTTAATATCTGTCACTTGCGAATGGACCTCCTTGGTGATTTGGAATTCCTTCGTTCCGATAATACTCATCTCTTGAAGGAGGTGCAGTCTTTAAGACAGCAGTCTGAGCTGCTTCGACAGCGTAGTGAAGATCTAGAAAGAAGGCTTAAAGAGCATACCGCCGGGACTAGTAAGCTTGGCACACCTGAAGACAGGAATCTAAAACGTATAGTATGTCCTCTTGATCCTGTGAGATAAAAACAGTAGTATTCATTAAACCCGTCTCCTCAAGAGCTTTCGCAATTCCAAGGTAATGTCATTACGACATACATAAATAATCCTATTGAATCTTCGATAATCACCACCTCTCTAACCAGATCTCAAAAACCGACACGAACAATGACAGAGCACCGGTAATTCACCTCGACACTAACGACCCCCACGTTATTATTAGAAGCACCGAGTTTCAAAGCCCTCACATTTCCATAGCATGGGATGACTCGCCCATTGAACGAGTCGCTCCTGCTCATAGCCGACATCTCAGCAACTTTCACACCTCCCACACCGGCCCCCATTTGATAGGAGAAGCACCTGCCAATGTCAACGTAAATGTAAATCGTTATTTTATATATACATGTGTGTATATCACTAAAATAATCACCGGGATTGATCTGCTGCATCATTTCAGAAGCCTCTTTCCGAAAAAAATCAGTCACATGATGTACGTTTTTTCCTTATCTCGCCCAAGCTTTCATAGCTCCTTGGCTACAAGCTGGGGTCCTTGATGACCGTTGTTAATTGATTTATTTTTGTCTCTTTTCGTGCTGTAGCTTCCGATCACTAATAGTTTTCCTCCGTCTCCTGATCCTTCCGAGCCTCAACAGAAAACTATCCGAGTCCCATCTTTGCTGTCTGTGATGCCTCCAGTGTCAGGGGTCGCCCTTCCGAACGTTGCAACGGCTCTCCTCGAATTACGCCTCATTAAAAAGGAAGCATACGATTCTCCAGCCGCAGTCGCATCCTTTATGCAGAAATTGTAAGGGTTTTTTTTACTAAAAGTAATAACGACCATCTTCTAATCAACAGTTTTTCTTCTTCTAAAAATAGAACACATACAATCCATATACCGCGATCAACATACCGAGCTGCATTTATAGATGCATTCACATATATTATTCCTTTACTCGGCCCAATCGACTCACTTTCAACTGAATGGCTAGCCTTCCTTCACGACTTTCCATCTCGCATACCAGCTTCTCACAGAGACTCCTTCGTCTCCATCGTATGGCCTCAACAAATGGTAGGACCCGGATCAAGGCTACCCCATGGTACCACCGCGCGCTCTGAGAAAAAGGGGGTTGCGGTCAGCGATAACATGGTAAATACAAAGCTTTTTTTACGTGCCCGTAGTCGTAGCCAGGACTCGAAGCGTCGCTCGAGATCGATGGATGCTCCCTTTCGATTTCCTCAGCCTCCCGTTCTGCCTCCCATTTTCACTAATTGTGGGGATATCGCGCGGCTCAGGGAGGGTCTTGCGGGACCCTCTGGACCTTCTACACCGGCCGCAGAATACAAACCGGCCCCCGTAAGTACTTTTAAAAAAACATTAATTCATTTACGAGCGAGATTAATAGTGAAAATTTTTATAGAGCAACAAGGATAGCCCTAACACCACGAACGATAGAAAAGATCAACCCGTGGCAGATAATGTGAAACAGGAGCCGTTCAGAAAAAAAGATGAATCAACAACTTATTCGCCACCTTGCGAACGAGATGCTTGGGTGTTACTTTTAGCTCTTGCGTATGCTGCGTTTCCAGATTCCAAAGTAGCGAAAAGGATGTGTCGGCTACCTGTTGCGATTCGATTGCAGATGATTGCTTGGATGCCCCCTGGAGTGTGAGTGCTTTTACGAAATCATAGCTCTTATACATTTGATTTTTTTTTCTTCCTTTCTTTTTCAATAGGAGTGTATATGCCAATATGCAGTTTGCTTCGACGGTAGGTTTTTGAATTCAATAACTCTACGAGAAACGCCATATTTAGTTTTTCTCTCTTACTTCGAAAAGACCGTTGACGAAGCGCTTGGTCAATTATGGGATTGTAAGAAGGAAATTCTACGCTTGAGTACGTATTCATATTTTTTTTAATCAAAAAAAACCTAGATTTCTTGTTATGCTTTTAGGAAACGGTTGGGAATAAAGATAGACGAGCTTTTTGCATTTTTTATATCCTTGGATACTGCAGTGTACTATACAATAAAATATAGGGACTTGTATCGACCTATCACTCACCGCTGGCAAACCCCGGGCTGAGTATCGGAGCCTGAATGAATGAATAAGACTCTCGTGTTCTAACTACTAATTCAGCTCCGTGTCGTGCAAAGTATTAAGCATGCAGGAAAGGCAACGTTTAACAGCATTGAATATTCGTATGGCTCTTGAAAATGAACGCGGCTTTCGATTGGAAGATAAGGCGCTCTTGATTCAGGAGAAGAAAATGAGACTTGTTCAAGAGTTTGAGCTTACGCGTTTGAAGACGAATCAGACTAGATTATTATCACAAATTGAGGATCTGGAGGTACGAATTTCTCGAAAAATCACGCTGTTTCAAACGCGTAATGAAGAGCTCTAGAATCAAATCGTGACACTGGAGGCGAAAGGCGAGAAAGAAACGGAAGAGCATAGTAAAAGAAAGATTGAATACGAGACCCGCATCAAAGAATTGGAGTTTGAAGTGGAGCAGAAAACAAAAGAAGTTAAGGGAGGGCATAAGAAAGTTTCCAAGCTTGAGGTAAGAGATTTATAATGACTTTATCTCTCTTTCAACTGTTTCTTAGGCCGCTTTGTTGGAAGCTCAAGAACAGGTTGAGCAAACTAAGCAAGAATTGGAAGTAATTCGTTCGGAGGTCATGACCATCGAAAAGAAAGCTGCTGAATGGGAGCGTAGAGCAGAGCAGCTCAAGGTTGCGTTGGAGGTAGAAAAGGTCCGGGTTGCTGAACTTCAGAAGCCCGCGAAAAGAGATTCGACGCCACCCAATGTGAGCTTTAAGATTACTTCAAAGTTCAAAATACCTAAGTATTTCCATTTAGACGACTTCTTCGCTATCAGAGGAATCGGCGAGTGAAGAGACGAAACCTTCCAGAAGTAAAAAACCCAAAAAGACGGGTTCATCAAAGAACAAAATATTGGGTAAAAGGAAGGAGGAAAAGCCCTCTCGTGCTTTACGAAACGCTGAGCCGGTTCCTCAATCTTCTAAAGAACCCGAAAGCGATGTTCGTTTAAATAAGCCTATACATACCCGTAATGGCGCTGAATACACAAGACAGGTGGACCACAACGAACCCGAGGTTGACCCGGGTTCTAAATTGAAAAGGAAAGCGGAAGATCCTGCCCCCCCTACTTACGATAAACCGCCTGAAAAACGATCGAAAAAAGACGGACCTTCACTCCAGAAGAATGCTGAAACTGAGGCTGAGAATGAACAACCCGCAAAGAAGAAACGACGGAAAATCCCTTTCAGGAAGGTGTATGAGAATCCTCCAGGGTTTAGTTTTGCAGAGGTAATTGTATTAGTTGGGTGCTCAGTATATTTAATCCTGAAGTCTGTTTTTAGACCGAAGCTGGCGCGTTGGATATTCCTAGTGTATTATCACCCGTGAAGGAAGGGCAACAAGTACCCCCGAGATTTGGAACGTTAGGTAGCATGCTTCGATTTTGACCAAAATTAAGTACTCCTTAGTAAACAATATTGTATTATATTAATGTGATGTACGAAAGATGCTATCCGCGCTATGTAGGGAACGTCATGAAATTATTTAACCAACGTCGTAGAAGCAAAATCGTCGGGCTATGCAATGATAATACACACTCCCGCTCTGGAGTGAGCTCAAGTTTCCCCTGGACGATACTTACTGCAGTTTATAGACAGAGACGATTGAGAAAATCTTGAAAACAAGATCCGTGTACCAGACTAGTAGGACAAATGTCGTTGCTGACGTTGTCTGTCTGCGTGGCGGCTCTGTCAACAATGGGATATATAAACGATGCGAAAGGATTTTAAATTTCTGAATGCGTGCTTATGAACTAATATCGGTTATGAAGCCTTCTATATTGAGTCTTAGCTTGAAAGCAATTCTATACAAGTAATGGCACACCAGATGAAGAAATACACATAACTGGCTATGATCTAACAGGACATTATAATCATACTCTTTCCACTACCGTAGTATACTAGTATGGTACAAACAAAATACATGGAATTCCTCTAGCTATTTACCGCGCTCTCCCTTTCCCTTTATCCACTTTCCGTTCCCTGAGTAACCGCCCCGGCGTCGTCCGCTCGCTTGAAACACGTTCTTGAGCAAGCGTACCACGAGCAGGCGTAAACGGGGTCAGCGAAGTCAAATACTTCCTCGCATTCGTCCCAACAGCCGGAACGGACGTTTGAGTATTCAAACTTTCAACTCCCGTCATATGAGAATCCTCCTCACCATCATTATCGTTCTCAGACTCGCCTGCTTCATTTTCATTATTTTCATACTCCTCGTCGCTGCTTTGATCGTTTAGCGGAGGTGGACTAGTGTGCGGCATTTTTCGGGCAACCCTAGTCGCACTAGTATTAATCATAACGTCTTCTTGAGCATATTTTTTCATCGTCTGCTCCGTAAGAGCCTTGATGCCCTCGTTGAGTTGGATCATATCTGACATGCCCGATAAGTCCGAATCCGAATTGGCGTCATCGTCATGGTCGTCATGTCTATCACCATCGTCACCGTTATCGCTGTTCTCAGATCCAGATTTACCGTCGTCCCCATCGCCTGCAGTCTGTAAAGTCTCCCAAGCCGGTAGCTCATCACGCATCATCGTGGTAGTCACCCTTGTCAGACGAGGCTGTGAACCTTCAGGCAACTCCGGGATAGGAATCAGAGCCGGTCTGAGAACGGGTCGCGTCGGATCGCGTCTCCTTATCTGATATTGCTTGAGATCAATCGTCCGGGGCTCTTGAGATGTGAGCGTAGGCGACGGCGGCTGTGGAGGCGGTGGAGATGCTGTTGCCCGTGTTCTTCTCGTCCTGGTCGGTTGCGTGGGCTGTTGAGCAGAAGGCTCAACCGACGGTTGTCTGCTTCGCGATCTTGTCCTCGACGCTGGCGCTGCGTCATCGGTATCCATCAAACTTTGTTGATCCACGCTGACAGCAACAGAAGGCGCGCGCTGCGCCGTGCTTGCATTTGTATTCGCTGAGGCATTTCCGGACCTCTTTCTGCTTGATTTTCGGAGCGACTTTGGTTTTGAGAGATGGCTGACTTTGGATGAGAAGGGTTGCTCTGCCTCAGAGACTGTCGGTGATGCTGCCCTCGGTCCGTCTTCTACGCGCGCAGGTGTATTCTCCCGTTCTTCAGGAAGGAACAATGGAAGAGGTGAAGCTTTCCTGTTGACAATTAGTCTGCCATGTTTCTTAAAACTCTGGGAAAAGTGTCCCCTACCACGTGTTAGTTTGTACCATAGGACTTGAGACATCGTTAGAAGGTCCCGGTTGAGAATCTTCAACATATTGAATGACTGCGGCGCCGCCATTCTCTTCTTCATCCGCTTCCTCCTCCTCCTCTACCGCGTCTATTTCTGGGCTTGGAGCGACTCGACGACGTTTCGAAGGTGATGCACCACCAGCAGGCTTCTTTGCAACTCGTTTCCTCCCGCTTTGTAACCCTTTCTCGATATCGATTTCTTCATTTTCTTCTTCAGCGACGCACTGAATATCATCAAATCGAGGTCTATTCCTTGGTCCACGCTTTCCGTGATCTACCCTATATTGACCTTTGCCACCTCGCACGGGTGGATCCGGATCTGAGGACACGAACTTCTCGATTTTATCATCAAATATTTTGTTGTTTTTGACGTATCTTTCCCGCCACGATTGCCAGGAGTGTTTGACGGCCCATGGGTAAAGGTCGGCCTAGCAAAGCCGGGATATACGTATAAGGCATGGCTCACACGCGTGAAGCAAGAAGGCAACGACTAACCCTTTCGCAGAGATCTTTCCATACTTTTTGGCCTGAACGCCCTTTCATGTCTCTGTAAGGAATGCGCTTTGCCAGAAACTCGACGATGTGATTGTCATCGGCAGGAGTGTATTGGGTCCTACCGCCTGTATGACTATAAAGGAAAGCGACCTTCAGGAACGATACTACGAGAGAATTTTATTAATACGCAAATTAAAAACGTACGGTTTCAATAATGGTGGCCTAATGGGATGGTCGTAGCGTTTTTCTTTTATGCAGTAGTCAACCCAGGACGGTGCCTCTACCCATTTGTACCGCTCGTGGTCGTATTTCTTTGTTAAAGCAACAAACGCAGGACCTTCTTGACGGCATATGATGACTTCGGCGTTATCTTCGTCTGCTTTGGGGTTTCCACCATGATCCTGTTGTGGTGATTAATTTGAAGATAAAGTCAGAACAAAGTGTGCTTTTTTTCTTTTTTTTTTGTGATACTTGCCTTGACTTTCTTCGCTAAAGACTTTGAGACAGCCTTTCCCAGGCTAGAATGAAGATGGATCGGTATGGGTTGTTTCAAGGCTTCTCGCCAGAAGACGTTGTCTTGCTCATCATGCCTAGCGTCTTCGTCGCCCTCCTTGTCAGACATGGGTGGAATAAAGAAGAAAAAGTTCCGTCACACGTTCGGTCTAAACGTGGGACCGTTTTATTTAACGATCGACAATCAAACCCTACGTGGAATCTGAGAACCCTCAGTGCTCCCTTGTCGCCCACAATTTTAGGCTTAGGGTTTAAGTCGTAGGGTTTAGGGTCTGGCCTGTGTAGTCGGTCACATGGTCGGTCACATGGTCACACCCGGTCACGAGTGCCGCCGGCAGCTGAACGTAACAATCGAAGGCTTAGAATGCAGACTGCGCATAGCCACCGTTATAACTTATTTTTAGCGCGGTTTGGGAGTTGTTTTGGTTCCTCGAATATTTTGTAACGTGTCCTAATCCGAGCTAGTGATTACTGTCATCGAGTCCAATTCAAGTCCATCTCGTACTCGGACAAACTTTGCAGTGCTCTTGGACTTGGCCAAGACTTGGCTCTTGGTAATTACGTTTCGCCGGCATCCTCGCGCCGAATAACTTTTTAGTCCCAGTTTCGGCACTCCCGACTCCGGTAACTTATACCAACCTTTACTTTTCATCCCATCCTCTTCGCATTTTTGCAACTTTATTATTTTCTTTTTCTTCTTTGCTAATCCTCAATCTTTCAATTTACCACCCGTGGGATGTCAGAACAATGGACTGGCATCCAATACCAACCTGTAGCTAACGAAAGCGGTGAAGACTCGGAGGAAGCCGACAAACCAAATCAGAAACAGAGTCAGACTCTCAACAACTATGAGCGCAAACCCCTTGAAGAGCTCTCCGATAAGGATGAAGTTGTTTTACCGATTGATAGTGTGGTTGAAATTTCGAGACTGCTCGTTGTTGAGCCCCTTGACAAGGACGAATCGGACTTGACCTACGATCCTCAGGTTGGGCCTCCACCCTTACGTTACCCTATCCAGACCAAGAAGTGGTCTATTATATCCGCTTCCGCTCTCTTTATTCTCCTCAATACTATACTACCCACTGCTATATTCTATGTCTTACGACATGGTGTGTAAACCTCCGCGTTCTTATTACCAGCTGCTTTGATGTTCAACCCTTATTCCTTCCCCAGTCTTTCACTCACATATCGCTATAATCCTCGACGTCTCACAAATACCAATGATACCAACACTCTTCCAATTCCCGTACCGCCTCTGGCAGCTAAAGCGTCGAAACGGTGAAAGGTCTCCGCGCATTCACGGCATCCTCACATGGGATCTTTTCCAATGGCAATTCTGTAATTCATTTCGCACTCTTATTTCTCACATTATTTGATAAATTAACATCCTTACGTGGGTTTTTTTTTTCTAATTTCAGTGTTCGCAGCAGCGTTGATGACTGGCTTATCAGTGATCACGGGTCTCTTAGAATCGTACCACCTCTTTGCATTCTCATCTATTATCATAGCAAGCGAATCGTGTCTTCAAATTATATTCTTCAACATCTTGGCGCATTATAAAATATCCCAACCATGTCGAATATCGTCGATCCAAAGAGGTGAAGCCTTCCGTCCTGCCTTGTATTATATGTAAGCTTCCAACTTTTCTGGCTTGTGGTACTATGTTTGCGATGACAATCCTCCTCTTCTCTTTCCCCATCTTTGTTCTTTAGTATTGAAGACCTTACGGCTGTTGATGGCGGTGCTGGAGCTCGATTTCGAGATGAGCTAGCAGAAAGATGGAATGCCTCTGTGCCCTTCCAGAACCTAATATATAAGATAGGTTGGATTATAGGCTATTCGGGTCTCGCCATGGCGTTTATTGAATTGATATTTATGATGACGATGCCGATTGATGTTTTCTTTGGACTTTCTTGGGTTATATTTTGGTCCTGGGCGGGGTATATCACATATTATTGCATACGTTATACAAGGGCTTCATTACTTGCTGAAAGGGAATGGTGGGATAAGGAAATATTGGGTATAGTCACCTCGTAATTTGCATATTGGTAGTATTGTACGTATACATATATTATATTATAGCGACCACTCGAGCTCGCTGCACATGGGGATTGAGTTCGTAGCCTTGCTTTGCCAGAACTTTCCACCCATCCTTTCTGCACGAGATGCCACGAATGAAGATAGCATTATCATGACTATTCATTCATGAAGGAACTTTGAAAGGGGCCGTGTGTTGCGGAAGACATGAAGGTTTGAATTTCAGTTTCAACGAGGACAATATGTATCCCTATGAAGCAAATGGATGGCCGTTTCTTTCAAGTTCATTCGCCGTCCATGTCGCCAGACCCACTGGACCGACAACCTCTGCGACGACCGCAGCAGACCTGGATAATCCACAATTGTTCCCATTGCGCGTGTAAGGTCGTAAATTAAGGAACAAATTAGAATTTAAATATAAAAGTGCAGCTGAGGTCCCCAGGACTTTAATTCGCTTCGGGGGCAGAATTGCCGTTAAACAGCAGCTTTTTTTTTGAAAGGGAAAAGCGTGACACGATCTGTGAGATCAAACTTACGTAATTTGTAAATGCTGCTTCCGCCATAACGTCAGGTGTCCGTTTCCCGATTCACAATCGCGTCGGAGGAGAGTCAATAATATTATTATACACAGGGATTTAGCAAAGGAATTCAGCAAGAAGGATACCACACAACGTTACGCTCTTATAACCGCGTCATATCGCGCTTCTTTTTACCGCTTTACGAACCATGGCCAACCACTTTACACCTTACCCTACCGTCACTGCATTACGCTCTCAACTACTCACCAGCCCTCCTCCTTCTGTCCCGCCAATTGAAGATTTATTAAATTTGGAAGCCGAGCTTAAGGCACTTCGGACGAAGAGCCTCTCACGATGCAAGAAAGCCGAGGCTGATCACCGGGCTCTAGAGCTTCTATATCGCCAGTGTAAAGAGAAAGATAAAGACCGCGACAAGCCCAAGGTCAAGGACAGAATCAAGATCAAGAGGGAGACTACCGGTGCGCTTACGTTCAGCATTCTTTAGCTCTAAATGTGTCTCTTCTTATTGTCCTTATGTTCATAACATTCAGAGACACCTGATGTCAATTCTCATTCTGTTCCTGCTTCTACTCCTTCGTCTATTCATGGTGGAGGTTATGGTATCAAAATAATTCCTGGTACAAAGTCAAATTCTGGTGAATTGTCAATCCTTTAGTCCTGGTGCCAGAACGCTAATGCAGTCCATAATTTGAAGGTTCTGCTAATATCATGAAGGAGAAGTTAAAGAAGGAAAAAGAAAGAGCGGCCTTACTTGAAAAAGAGAGGAAAAAGTAAGCTGATAGATTGATTTCTTCTTTCTCCAAGTTAACTCATGTCTCCCCCCAAGGGATTTGAAGAAAAAGAAGCGACCGAGAGAAGATGAAGATACCGATGTTGAAGAATTATTAGGTATTCTTATTATTCCTCTTTTCCTCGTGGCGTTTTTGCTTATATTTCTTTTCAAAAGCCGAGAGACGTAAAAAGCCCAAAAGGTCACCCGAGCCGTCACCCTTGGCGCTTCAAAAGCACAAAAGTCCCGTCAAAGTTCGTTCAAGTATCGTGCTTTTTTAAAGATAGTGCATCTACTAACATTAATTGTGCAAACTAGCCAATGCAGACATCTTCCGTCCCCACCACTTCCTCAAGCTTCTTTGCCCTTCCCCGACATACCCCGCATATTCCACAGCGGCCAGTACCCTGTCCCATACCTATACCAGGCCCTTCGAGTCCGAAACAAGTTCAAGAAGATTTCAGCAAGCAAAAACCTCCGCAACAAATAGCGGTAGCGACATTCTGGACCTATGTTGAACCATGGCTCCGGCAAATCCGAGAAGAAGACGTAGGCTTATTAGAGTGGGACGGAGATGAGGAGACTCCGTTTATTGTACCTCCACTAGGACGACATTATACCGAATTGTGGGAAGATGAAGATAGTGGACGATATAATGCTCTGACAACACCACCGAAACCTACGCCCAAAACTGCGTCGCTTCCCAAATGGGATCCGTTAACAATGCAAGAATCGGATTTGGTAGCTGCAGATAAGGGGCATTCGCTAGGACCTGTGCATGAACGACTGCTAAGTGCAATGCTACCTGTTCCGGTGCTGGCTGATGGGAAACCAGCGGCGAGTGGAAATGTCAAGCCTAGTACCAATGGTGCTTCGCGTGTAATCGATCCGACGTCAGTAGATGAACGAATCGCGAAGATGAAGCCGTTTGACGGTGATAAGCAGCCTCCGAAGGTCAATATCCAAGATATGCAAGAGCGGCTTATTAAAGAGCTTCGATTGCTAGGATTATTAGGTGATGAGGAGGTTAGTACCTTTGATGCGTTTTATACCCTGAATCGAGCGAACCCAAAATTTAAAAATATATCTGCAGCCTGATTATTCCAAAACGGCCGATGATCCTTTGGCTGTAGAACTGAGGCAGTGTCAGAGACTGTTACGTGCCCAAATGACAGTTAATAAAGCGCGTCGTCAGCGGCTTTGCGAAATCGCCAAAGCTAGACTTGCGCGGAATGAATTCGAGGAGCACCTTGCTGCGCTGGAACGATCAATACTGACCAAGTATAATCAGCTGCAAAAACGGGATCTGCCTAAACAGGCAAAAAAGAAGAAAAAAAGTGGAGGCGCAGGCGGGGGTGCTCATGTTGTTCCTGACGGACCGTTTTTACCGCCGCCTCATATTCATCCTGCTGCGTGGGGTTTGGAGAAAGATGAAGATTGCCGTCTCGGTGTTGATGAAGAGTTGCACAATATGATTCTTATGCGACAAAAGTTCATTGATCTTGTTCAGCCTTGCCTTGATGCAAAAGAACGCGAACGGCCTGGAACGCTATTCGGTTCGCCGCAGGAGAGTATTTATAAAGGAATTCAGATGCCGAAGACGATTCATACAACGAATACGAATGGGAAAGGTCCATGAGGATTACGACTTTTACCCTTAGACTCTTGCTCTTGTGTTTGTTCTTTTGGTTTTTCTTCGGGTGGCTTGTGGCACGCTTTCTGATGTCCTTTTCTTTTTCTTTCTTTCTTATCATCATCATGTTAATCCCGTTGTACTAACACATAATATCCTCCTTGCTGCTGTACATTGTAATTGAAATATCAATATCTTAAATGGCGTTGAAGGGAAATATAACGCCTAATGCACACTTTTTGGACGCTTTCAATGAGAGCTGTGCCGTGGTTGATAACTCTGAACGTCCTTGACAGTTGGCCTCGACTCTCGAAGCTGAAGATTATGTTCTCAACACCACTGGTTCTGGGACATCCTTGTAGGCTAATACATCGCTTTCACGGTTTATTAGGTGTTCTATATTAGTATTATAATGATGTAATGACGTATATGTCATGAAATGGCACGAGTGAGAAGAACCACGACTTCCGGTCACTGCGCTTTGAGCTTTTTGGTTTTCTTCGGTGAAGACCCTTCGGCATCGCCATGTCCCGATTTTCTTTTCTTGCTACTTTTGCGCGGAGAATCTGTCTTTGATGGCGATTTCGGTGATGACGGAAGACTTTCTGCAACTGAATTTGAAGGAGGTTCGAGTTCCATCGCATCCTCTTCCGGACGCTGACTGGTCGCACCGTAAGGGAGAAATCGATGTTTCAGGACTTCTGCTGGGACTGCTTCTCGGGGGGTTGATACTAGAGTATCTTCGGTGCCTGTAATTGGCGTTGCTGCTGAGTGTATTACGAGAAGGCGGTGAACGATTGGTTTGGGAGCTATTTATATAGAAGAGAATTTTTCGGTCTATGAACGATTGACATCGAAATGTGAACGAACCAATATATAGAGCCCCTTTCTTTTTCGATCGTGGTAATAGACACTCAATGCCATGTAATTCTTGACCTCGTGTATCTCGTTCGTCGTTGGCGTCGTTGGCGCCGACAGACCATATTTCGAGTTTTGACCGTTTCTTTTCGAACGTCGTAACTTTTTGAGACGTTTCTCCCGGAACGGATGGTATTGAGATTTCAAGGCCATCCAAATATTTGGCCTTGAACTAATCAAAAGTAAATCAAAAAACTATTACGAGGTATGAGAGAGAGAGTCAACAGCAAAGCACATACGCCGTCGGGAATCCTAAATAAGCACAGCTCTTTATCTTCGTCGTTCTTCAAAGCATCCCAATCAAATTCATCATCGACACGAGACGCATCCAATTCAACCATCCCCCGTGGAGGCTTGTAAGCCCAGCTACGATCTTGCCCTTCATTTTTTATTTCTGCAGTGCTTGATTTCTTCTTGGATTTGTCCTTCACTTTTTCTTTGCTCTTTTTCTTGTCACTTTTCTTCTCCTTCTCTTTCACTTTCTCCCGATCTTGATTTTTTGTTTTTGACTTCTTCTTATCTTTGGGTTCTGGAGATGGTGAACGAGAGGATTGAGTTGAAGGCATTATGCGAAATGGAATTTGCTCCCGCGCGCAGTGTTCGAGTTTAGTTCGAATAGTTACAAAATATACATATTGAAATAGATTTTTTTCTAACCATAATGTTACAGTGGTTTGACTAATTCTTTTGAACCATTCATTTGAATCTGAGTGCCATACTCCAAAAACCAGCCTCCAATCGGACGGTACGTTCCCAGACCTTGCGCATTAGTTCCAAACGTGCAGGACTTGGCGGGTCATGCGCCATGAGATCTTCCATGGTATCTAAAAATGTTAAATTGCAGATGATATTCACGGATATAAGAAAAGTACCTACTTATACCGGTCTGGACAGCATGTTGATACTTCTCTCCGGAGTATTCCTGGAAAGGAGCATTAGTACGTGTAAGGAGTTTCGACTATTAAAAAATAAAAAAATAAAAGGAATAGCTCACGTCAATCCATCGCTTATATGGATTGCCTTCTAAGATAAAGCCGTTATTTTTCTTCTGGGCTTCCTTGACCAGCCACAACCCGACTTCACCATATCCTAGTAAACAAGCGGCAACAGCAACTAGTAAGATAGTTTCATCGCCCTATAAGGGTATGAAAATTTGAATATGAAGATGATTAACTTGTGTGAAACTCACTTGTATTCCTATATCAATGAGATAAGAGCCGTATGCTGTTGTCTCGGGTTCTTCGGGGGTAAGTTCTAATTCCTCTTTTGAGACGCCATATGATCTACAGTACTCCGTATGGGATACAGTTTCGTGGACGACGGCTAGCATGACAGTAGCTCGTGATGCGATAGTAGTTAGCGATGATGTCTTTGTGGCTAAGAGGCTAATGAGAATCAGCCTATGACAAATCTCTTCAGATGTAAGAAAAGACCTACGCCTGAGCTCGGGCATAATACTTCAAGTAATGATAATCCTGTCTGATAAGATAACCCTTGAGAAACTGAATATAAAAAAAG
This sequence comes from Dictyophora rubrovolvata, assembly GCA_029959195.1. Classification (NCBI taxonomy): domain Eukaryota; kingdom Fungi; phylum Basidiomycota; class Agaricomycetes; order Phallales; family Phallaceae; genus Dictyophora; species Dictyophora rubrovolvata. The sequence continues at coordinate 519,521 of CP114117.1, forward strand.
ATCCGTTCAAAACGTACTTGATGAAACTTATAAAACTGTTTTTAGCGAGGGTTCCAGCTCCCAAAGCTTTGACAAATGGGTGTTGTACGTAGTCTCGCCAGCTATCATACGAGTCAGAGATCATAGTTGAAATGAAGGGATACGGATTGGTTGGTGTTGGCCTAAATAAAAGAACACGGCATTAGAAACGGTAGTCTAAGCTTATATCCGATAGAAGCTGACCGGACTAAGAGACGTGGTAAAGTTGCATGTAGATGATTCAAGGGACCGTGGCCTTGACCTAAAGGATATGCCGTAATTATAGCCCGATATGTATATTCGGTAGCGTTTTTAACTGCGCCTGTGACTGTTCCGAGAATATATTAGCCACTGGTTATTTATCGAGGAGGGAGCTTCTGATTAATTACTAGGTCTTCCTTGAGCGACTTCACAGGCCAAGGCTGCTGCTAGTGTACATCCGGTACCGTGGGTGCTGGTTGTTTCTATACGAGGTCGAACAAATAGCGTGTACGCATCAGGGTCTGCGCATTCGTAAAGAACGTCAGCAACATAATTGGTTTTGGTATTGGACGCGTTATCCTGAATCTGTTGATCGTGTGCTTCTCCTAAGATCAGCATTTCTACAGGTGAGCCAATATAACCCGGGGTCCATTCACCGGAGACTTGCTCCTTGAGTGTAGAAAGGGTAGAAGATGAATCTTGTGTGGGCTTGGGAAGACGAGATAATTCTTCTAGGGTGGTTATGATGTGACCACCTTTGAGTAAAACGGCTTTGGGGCCCAGAGCTGCCAGACGCTTCGCAGCATGTAACATGTCGGAGACAGAGGATATACTATCATGGTCATTGAGAAGGAGTTCAGCCTCGGCTTTGTTGGGTGTTATTAGAGTTGCCATCGGAAACAAGTGTGTTCGGACAACGGAAAGAGCATCGCTTTCCAACAGAGTATGCCCAGATGTCGAAACGCAGACAGGATCGACAACAATAGGAGGATATTCACCCTTCGTAGAGTAATGTTTCTTCAGTGTATCGACTACCGTTTGACACACAGCGGCATTGTAAAGCATCCCGGTCTTGATGGCATTCACCTCGATATCATCGAGAACGGATTGAAGCTACAATGATTCCAATTTCAATGACTGAGTCGGACAAGTCAACGAGCAACATGCGAACTTGCTTTTCGACAAACTCAGGTGGTGGTGCGTATATGCCCTGTACCCCGATTGTATTCTGTGCAGTAAGGGCAGTGACGACGCTAGTTCCATAGCAGTGGAGAGACGTGAATGTTTTCAAATCAGCCTATAGGAATTTTTTTCTTTTAGATTTTTTCCCCAAGGGGATAATAATTTCTCACCTGTATTCCGGCACCTCCTGATGGGTCCGTTCCAGCGATAGTGAGAACGACAGGCGGCTTGATGATTGTCGTCCGTTCCATATCTTCGGAGTCGTCACCACATTTCAATCCCCGCGAATTACCTCTATACCACATGCTAACGACTATCTCAGGTCCTATATTCTTCTAGGTTTTTCTCCTTTTATTGTCATGCTGGGTGGAAAACGGAGCGAGAGAAATGCAGACGTCACTGCTGAAAGCCATGAATTAACTGCTCTCAATGATGACGATGCGGGAGACGACGATGTCCAAGATGGCCATTCAGCTTTGTTAGGACATATGCCCAAAGAGAAGATCTCCACTTTTCATCAGGAATCAGCCTTGCAGTTTGTTTGGAATCTCTTGATTGAGGTATGTTTATTGTTGTTTTGCGCAGAGCTTATCGCCTAATGTCAACAAGACAGTTCCAACGCTATTGTTTAGTACAACCGGGTTAACCTTTTCTGGAGAGGTTGTACTTCGTGTCGCTGTACGTATTGCTGTGCTGTTGTTGGTATTTTGGACTAATGACACCCTTTAGAACTGGCAGGCTATTAAACGCGTGGACGAGCTTTACATTCTGATACCCATGCTCAATAATCTCAAAGGAAATCTCGAAATGAATCTATCGTCTCGTTTGAGCACTGCTGTACGTTACTTATTATAGCACAGAGTCGTTCTTATCAGAACCCAAAGGCGAATATCGGCGATCTGGACGATGTCGTTACACGACGAGCCTTGGTCTTGGGAAACTTGTCCTTATTGCAAGTGCAAGCGTTGATTGTTTCGGCCATAGCGGCTATATTGTCCTTCATTCTAGGCATAGTCCTCTCTAGTGGCGAGACCAATTCTGTTACAAGGCGAAGAAGTTATGTTCGTGATGATATTGTATCTGTTCCCATACGACCAAAATCTGGTTTTAAAGAGTGAGATGTCACGTTCTAGATGTGGAGCGTCTCTTAATAGGATTCGCAGGTTTATGGTGCTATTAACTTCGTCTATGGCATCTGCCTCGATAAGCAGTGTAGTACTGGGCTCATTCATGTGCTCTCTCGTCTTGATGTGTAGAAGATACTCTCGAGATCCAGGTACGTCTTCCATCTCTAACAATAAAAACCCAGTCAAAACAAAACTTTTATATATAGATAATATAACGCCACCTATCGCATCCTGTCTCGGCGATCTCCTTACTCTGTGCATAATTGGACTAGTTTCTGCTGTCCTTGTCCGAGGTATAGATACAATCTGGCCCATCATACTTCTCACCGTCTTGATCGGTTGTTGCGGAGTATTCATTTATTTGTCGAGGTGTAACGAGCATGCGAAGCCGCTGCTATCCCAGGGTTGGATACCACTGTTGGGTGCAATGGTTATCTCATCCGGAACAGGAATGGTCTTGGATAAATACGTTAACGAATTCGAAGGATATGGGCTCTTGGCTATCGTAATTGGAGGTATGACGGCCCTCGTCTTTTTTTTTTCGGCTGTATGTAATAATATTATGGAAAGGTCTACCAGGATCGGTCGGATCAGTGTTGGTTTCGCGACTGTCGACGGCCCTTCATGCAGCGGCGTTACACAAGTCAGAAAATACTAATAATAATTCGCGAAATACCCTCCTAATGTCGACCCTCTTCGTCATTACTCTACCCGTTTTGTTTATCTTTCTTACATTCATTCAAGTTTCGGGATGGACACATCTTCCTTTGGTATTTCTCATCATCTTTGTACCTACATTTAGCATAACCGTACGTCTTTCATCCTCCCAACCCTTCTCATTGTTTCGTCCCCTGACAAATTTTGCGCAGGTGATAATATCCCTTCTCATTGCCAGATTTTTAACCCAATTCCTGTGGAACAGAAACCTCGATCCAGATACCTACGCAATGCCGATTCAATCGTCACTGGTTGACCTTGTCGGTCAACTCATGTTGGTTTCTTGCTTTACACTAGCTCGGCTATTTGGGGCCAGCACATGAGAAAGAGAATTTAGATTTACTTACGTTATTTCAAAACTTGCTTTTTAACTTATTGTCTTTCAAACGACAGTTTTTTGCTGCTTTATTTCATGAATTACCTCAATTTTCGGGTGACTCCGCAGACGTCTATATATGTCAGGTACCGCTGTCAAGCTCGATTACTAGTTAACTGTATGTACAAGCGTCAATATATACAAGGTAAAGTCCTTGGTAGTGGGGTGTGTGCGGGGGTGGGATGGGCAGGGAAGAAATAAAAGAAAAGACAATGAATGGGAATGGGAATCTAAGGAGTGTCTGGGTCTCTGCTGTGGTGAGCAGAGAAAGAGTTAGATGACTCACGGCGACTTACATACCTGCCCCGCTCAACGCCAGCACTCTGTTTATGGTATCGCCTCAAAAAAAAAAACACAGCAGGACAGTAAAAGTGAAAAGATGGATTGTCCGAGTAAGAGACCGCGGATGAATATGGTGGCTTCAGCCCACTGTTGTTGATAATGGCAAGTTCACCCTTCTTTCTAATTTAAAGGCTTGAGGCTGTGAATCATCGTCATTTAGAATTACTATTAACAAGCTTAACTATCTCAATCCCATATTCGTGAGCGATGTCGTGAGGTTGCTAAAACCGGTCAGGCTAAAATCAGCGGATTTAACCAGCTGACGGTGTCGTTAAAGCTGAGGAAGAGCACGACAGTGTCATCACGAGTCCGCGAAGTACTATCATGATCATGCACTCATTGAAAAGGTTCAAATGCCTTTGTTGACATTAATCTCAGTTTCATTTCCCTCTTAAAAGCCAAGTTATCCTACCTATGTATAATATAGTATGTGGGATACATAAATAAACGGAAATTAAATGAAACTTGACCTGCAGTTCGGTTCCGACAGCAAGTATAAAGGCGAGCTTGAAGCTAAAACTATCTACACAGCAGCTCACATTTGTTAACGCCGTCTAGCGCTTACAATAATACTGCTAACAGCGGTCGCAAAGTTTCCAAGTACACTTGTAAAAACAGGACCCAGCTGGCGTTCCGCATCCGAACCCTTTAGAGGAAAAGAGGCATGTATGTGAGTGTCTAACGTTCCTCAGATATAATCAAAACATACCGAAATCAATATTTTTGTGAGGGAGGCTCCTTGGAAACCCTGTAAATCATCGTCATTAAGGATTACTATTAGCAAGCTTTTAAAACTATTTCACGTTAAGGCTTGATTCCATAGCCGTGATTGATGCCACCACGCTGCTGAAGTCGACCAGATTCAAATCAGCGGTATTGTTTGAATTTAATTTGTTAACGGTGTTGTTAGAGTTGATAAACAACGGTATCGTGACATTCACGATTGATTGACTGTCATTATTGATACTCCCAGGCGAAAATGACTTTGTTGATATGATTCTCAGCTTCTTTTTTTCTATTAAAACACAAGTTCTCTTACCGGCATCATGAAATTCAGCTATGTGTTTTAATTACATAAAAACATTCTTTTGGATGAGGACGTCTCTTACCGTTCGCACACCCTGTGCGGCGGTTGAACGTTGAGAGATCGGCCAAGAATGTCTGAATTTTTTAGACAACACACAACAACCTAACTTTTTTAATAACTTACTTGTACTTCCGATTCATTACTGGTTGGGGAAAGACCCTCGATATCGTTGTTGGCGAGTTGCTTATCAGGACGGAGAGTGAAAGAGGGGAAAACAATTTAGTTCATGTGTAGGAGGGAGAATATATTCAGGTGTAAGCGAGACTTACGACAACCAAATTCGTCACATTAATCGTACTAGTTAGGACCGTAATGCTAGCATTAGTGTCCCGCCGAGTGTGAATATTCATGGGAGTTGCCAAAACAGTGGTGACGAAAGTCGTTGTGAGGAGTACAAAAGAAGCTCCGAGACAGTGCATGACTGAGCGAACGAGGATAATGTATCGAAACTGTTCCGATTTTTATATGCAAAAGCCCTGAGAACTCGGCGAACCCGGAATGGCCAAAGATGCGATGATGTTCAATATTGCGGTGTGAAATGTTCAGGTTTTTTTCCATTCATTGTACTCGGAGTACCTTGGGTGCTGTACCCATCCATGTCTACAAAATCAAGAAAAACAACAGTCATGTTTTTGTTGTGCAATGAGAAGACAAGGAAAGTTACATGATCCAGCATTCCAGTTACATGATACATATGATCATAGTTGACCGGTGATTGTTGTTTGATGACGGACACTGCACGAAGCATCTCGGTGTGCCTGTAGAAGAATATCGAACTGCCATAGTATTGCGACAGGAAAAAAACAGGAAGATAATTATATTCGAGTTGTGTTCCACCCACTCCTGAGTCTCGTCCTGTCTCGTCTAGATCTAGACAACGCAATATGTCTGATACCATGAATATAAGCTCTTTCAAGCTCCATTAATTGGTATACTTGTAGCTTCAGAATATTTTCTATCGTTAGCAATGTAAGATTGACTTGGCAATATAATTGGTTTCTCCGCGAGTGTAGACCTCATCTCAGCACGTCTCTTCGCCATGCATAATGCCCGGAGCGAGCGTGTACTATCGTGGTGGATTGACCGCACACCATAACCCGCCGGCAATTTAGGCCGTCGCGTCCAACGTCAACGGAATTTCCAGACCCATGTGTGGTAGGAGTAGTAGAACTACAGGCTGCGAGTGAGGTATGTGACACGAGAGAAGTCAATACGGGAAGCTCGGATAGGGGAGACAATATGATTGTGTTCGCAGACACCCTGAGGAGGGATGGCTTTGGTCATAATTCAATACAAGCTACGTTGGTAGTACACGTGAAGACTACCTCAATGTTGCAAACAGCAACTCAAGTGCATGTTGAGTTTTCAGACGCGACGGACAGTAGCGGACAGTCGACTTGACTGTAAAAGGTTGCAATTGCACAAGGAAGTAATTACATAAGTAACTGTATATAAGCCGGCAGCGCTCGCCGAAACTCACATTCCAACTGTACACAATATCAATATCAATCGTGTCAACGTAACGACCATTCCTCGACTTGAAGTAGAGCTATTCCAAGGCTGAAGCATTCGAGTTCGCATTCGCATTCAATAGAATGCACATTTCAATCCCCGCCAATCAACATGATTAGTCAGCATGACGATGTCGTCTCCGGACGCTATCAATCTCGGCCAGTCCGAACCTTCTAGTACCGGCGAGAGCTGTCCTCTACCTAGCGCATTTCGAAACCAGCTTTCGCCCAGCACTCTGAAACCTCTATCATCCGCCCAAGAACGGAGACTAACGACATACGTCGATGAGCAGCTTTTGGTAATTCAGCGAGAATACAAGAAACGGCAAGTACTAGCACAGTCTCAAACGCCTATTAAGACTCTCGCAACCATCGAGAGCATGGGCGGTGTCGCGTTGCTATATATATATATATACTTATACGGCATGCTATAGAGAGTATGAAACGTCGACTCTGAGAACCGTTGACGCGTATATTGAAGCCGTTCGACCGCTTCTGACCGTTGTGCTTCTCATCCCTCCCGCAGGGGCCTCATCGTTCTTGCGCTCTTCACTACTGTTGCGATTGACAGGTGAAATACTGGATTCTATCACCGGATATATTCCCGCTACTTTTGATCAAATTCTTAATTTTCTTGGTGACCTGGATCGAGGTTGGGTTGCCTTGCTGCGTTCTCAGCAATGGAATGCCGAAGAAAAAATCGGAGAGGGTGTTCCCAATGTTCCGACTTTGCAATTAGGGGGTCCTTTATTCCAACATAATTCGATAAGTCAAACAGATAGAACTAGACTTCGAAGTTTACTCTCCTCCGCCACGGATAACCTCGAAGAGTGGATCGAGACTGTTGTGTCAAGACGCACAAGTGGAGACCTCCAATCGGCTGGTGTTGAGCCGGCTAGGTCGGTCGAGTTATTAGAGTTAATGAAAGTTCAACAAAGCTTTGATGATTTATTTACGGGAACGTTGGCGGAACTGGGAGAGTTACATGGTAATTTGCCTGTGGATTTAACTGATTCCGAGAACGACGAATACGAGCTGGTATGAATGAACGTATTTGTAATATTGGCATATAAGAACAAGTCTCTTTGTATAACATATAGATGTCTGTAGTATTCTGATGATCAGTCGGATTGAACTTTGAACTTCCAACCCTGCCATCCTTCTCTTTCACCGTGACTTCCCCCCCTAGTGAGAACGGTATCTTCGATTTTCAACAAAGAACCTAAGATAGTGGCACAGTACCGGGGTGCAAATTCCATTGCGATGCATTTCAGTGGACCATACCCGAATGGCAGGAAACTTTGTTTCTGCTCTTCTGTAACATTTCGATGACGCAAAGCGTCGAATTCGTGGGCGTGCAAGGGATCCCATACTGAAGAAGTATGAAGATCTTCGATGTTAGCTGAAATAATCTCTCTTTCAGCGAAACACCGAAATCCTATGGATGCGAAAAGGCGTCGCGTCCATGAGAGTGGTAGAGCTCGCTTTATCCGTTTCGTAGGTGGATATAAGCGAAGAGTTTCGTGAATTATGTTCTCTACGCTAGCAGAGCTGTTATTTTTACCGGAGGCTTTAAATTGTACCATGGTCGGATTGTCGGAGAACGCGACAAACGTGCTGCTGTATTCCGGGTTGAGCTTGACGCGAGCGTATGCATGTGCCACAAGCCGCCACATGGTCTCATAGGCTGGTATAATGATCTCCAAAGGGCTCTCAGTGAACGGATTATCGGGATCCGGTTCAATCCACTCGCGAAGAAAATGATTGATACGGACAAGGTCCAAGTTCGGTGTTTTTTGAAAGCCGGGAGACTTTGAAACTATCCAAAGTTTATTGATCCCATTCGTTACATGACAAACCTCCGCGAAGTTAACTGTGGGAAACGACTCATTCGAAGTGGATTGAACTCGGAAAAAAGTGAACAGTACGGTCTTGAATACTATCACTTGGATGAATTCATCGAAATTATATTCGACCGGTTCGTTAGGCTGGTTATCATGCAGGAATTCTCCGCATATACGGAGTACGTAGTCGCCGACATCCTTCCATTCATCGATCGAGTTGATAGTTTTCATCCTGGCCGCCACATTTTTTCGAAAAAACTGATGGACTTCGGTAGAGGCGCTGGTAAATGTACTCGTATTTAGACCAAAGGCATGAACTAGACGGATATTCGCAACGGCTCTAGCCTCCAACATAGAGGTCTTGGTGGTTAGAGGTGGCGACAGGAGATGATGGATGTCCTTCAAATTGGATAAAACCTTGTGTCGTTTGTGTTTGCCGGGACAAGCCAGGCAGAGCTTGAGATACAAGACGGTAGAAATAGTTAAGATGCTGAGAAAGCTAATAAGGATTTGACACACCATTTTGGTTGTCGATTTTTTTTTCACCGAGTGAAGACACCTTTTTATAATGTATGCAATTTGGACAGCCATAACAGCTTTGACTCGTGTTTAGAGCATCCACAGTGAAAGTTTTTTGTCACAATTTACGTGAGTTCGTCATACTTAATTTTGCCTGTTGATGTAATAGAACAACTCGACGACTAGGAACGTTCCGCAGCTTGAACAAATAGGACTCGAATCGGGTTGTAATGCGACCCAAAGACAAAATATCGGAAAACTTTCATCTAGTAAACTTTTCGAAGTTTCTAGAATTAGATATATGACTAGAGAACAAACAAAAATTAATCACAATTAGCATATTTCTCAATGGGTTTACCGGCTGTTCGACAACACAAGGTGAATTAATAGCACTTGTGGCAAAATCGGCGGTCAGGTGCGATCCGCATCAAGTTCCTTTTGGGATGTATATTAATTCGATTCCGTCTTTGAGAATTTAGATTGGTTACTGGATAAACCTCCTTGGGTGCCAGCAAGCCAGAAGAGCTGACAGCCAGCGGTGAACTTTAACCAAGCAGCGCTCCTATAATGCTGGTGTTACTGCGTTCTTTTTGGCACCGTGTTAACATGGAAATTATAGATAGAGATAAAACAGGGTCATTGACTTGATTTGAACTCGAATTAACAATGGAGTTTCGGTCAACTCAGCTGAGATTTAGCCGAAGGATCTTGTTGCTTCTCTCTCCTGGCACCGGATGGCAATTTTGAATCGATCTCAACAGAGGGTAATTTTTTTTTCCCTTCCGGGATGAAGGATGTCGATGAGCGGACAGTGGCGATTTTATAGAACTTAGAAGTTTATCAAACGAGTCAAAACATTTGATGATAGCTTAGCCTTTGCTTCGCATCGACGTTCAACACCACGTATGTGTCGGGATAAATTCAAAATTCTTATCCCAATCGTCTAGAATTTTGACCTCTCTTGTTGAAGCTAAAGGACATCCGAGTCGTTGTACTTGCGGTTGTGGTCCAAAAGGAATTCCCCGAGCGTGACAAGTCGCTAGTCACGATTGTGACTTGACGTGTAGTCCTGGAAACCACAGCCATGATCGCTGCTGCGTCATCGCACCGCGGCGCGATTACGAAGGTTTGTTGTTTCCATATGCTTTACGTTACATTTGTGTATTGATAAGGCTCTAAACTTCATACTATGTCTCTGGCGCGATATTATCTTCTCTTGTCAAATAATATGTGACTCAGTTGACGAGCCTCATGTGTGGTGGCGTCCGGTAGATATACTTCGGTTTCTTTTTAGACATTCAATTGGCCAAGGTTCTGGATTGCCATCGCTCAATTTTGCGAAATAGCAGTACAATTGAAATGCGTTTACGAAAAGTTACGTGAGGGAAGAAACGGGTCCGGGAGAAGTTCAGGTTAAGACTCAGGCGGTGTTGTCTTCCTTCCTAGAAAATGTAATTCATGTAACATGTTCTTAAGTTTTGATTCAGATACTGATGAGCGCCCTTTTGACTCATTCGATATTCAATTTGACTGCGCACGTCATACATGGTATATAGCGCAGCGTGCTTCTATTGTAAAACTTAAACTGCGTACAGATCACTAGTGCGACCTTCTTTAATTGATTCGAACACTTCTACGTTGAACCCACACACGTGCATATTGAATTAATAAAGGCTGTCGATTAATTGAGGCTTAAAAGTTACTCAGGAGAAGTTGAATGTTCGGGTCAACATGATGTGGGCAGCCACCACACAGCCTGGGTACTGTAATACTCGAACTTTCAGAAATGATAATGGATTTTAGCAACAATAGGTGAATATAATGTATTTTAAGTCATTTCGAAGAAAAACCAGAGCTGTAACATGACTATCAATTCCACAGTAGATAAATGACGGCCCCATTCTACTACATATCGACTATTTCAAATAAGTATGAATTGGGGATTGGAGATCCGCGGACGTGCTCGCTGAAGGCACATTCTAGGGCTTCAATATCCAATAAATCCGTCAAATACGTCGTGGAACAAGGAATCCCGACAAAGACATAAGAAACGAATGTTTCACGAACTAAGTTCCAAAAATAGTTAGAGAGTAATTTTATCATATTTGATAACCCATTTACCCCATATCAATAACGGGATCCCTTGCCCCACGACCTACTGGCAGAGTTGATGGCATATAGTTTACAACCCGGTTTGTCCTTCTTCAGTGAGCAGGCTACAGTGCCTCAGCCCTAGAAAAAAAACCAGGTCAACCCTCGCAACAATTGTCTAAAGGTAAAACAGCAAACTTTGGTGCTATACACGTCACCCCGGGCCGAATATTATCGAGTCACAATAGATGAAGATGTGTTCGCGGAACTCTGTCAAAGTTTTTTCAACTATTTTTGTTTGAGGTTTTGACAGAGGTGATTACCGTGGGGTCTAGGATCCGTGGAATTGAATTTAAGAAATAAAGAAGGAATAAGAGTGGGTATGTCTCAGTAACAGAAAGGAATGTGTGCGGAAGCCACTTGCGCCTGGCCAACTTCCTTGGCTCAACTTTCTATCCTGTGGCTGCCTTATATATGCCCGTTCGGTTGAACATAGCCTCCATTTCAAATGAACCTCGAAAAAGAAGAAAGGGGGATTTGCGAAGAAGCGAAAATTCAATTAATGCCAAAGTGATCATCATCTGTACAGGATCACAGCCATTGTAAGTTAAGGTGCCCAATGTGTTGGCCTATGTTAGCCTACTCAGATACAGGCTGTCAACGATAAGTATCGTCTCCCGGGAAAAGCAACCGGCGCTATTACACGGTTTTTAATAAGGCTGTATATGTTGTAGCACTGGTGAAATCGGCGTCAAACGAAATACGGTGCACGGGAAATGCCTTTCCACCGTAATCGCAAGTGAGTCGTACCTGCATCTGTTTGGATCGGCTCATAGTAAACTATAGGTGATTGGTGCCGCAGGGAGCTCGGCTCGCACTTTCAATTTTTTTTTTAAAAAAAAGATGTGGTATTTCTCAGGAAATCCTGTTGCGAAATTATAAATAAAAAAATTGATTATAACACTGAGCGGTACGTCGGTTATTCCGGATATCTGTTCAACGTTCAACGGTCAAGTCGGTCAACGGAACGCGTAAAATTCGGGAGTTGAGTTACAATCGTGTAGTAATCTTGGCCATGTCAATTTCAATACTGTCCTTACCATTCAACTACCCAACCGATGCATCTCTATTTGTTTTTTTTTCTCTCAATTTTCGAGCGGCAGAGTTGAGGGATCTACCCCGTGAGCAGCCGGAGAATCATCAAAGCTAAAGCGAAATGATTAAAAGTTGACAAAGCGGATTGTTTTATTGACATGTACTAACACTGTAGTCCGACGCATGTCCCTTTTCTCCATCTGGTCGGAGAAAGGTGTGGCCCGATGCATCGTCGTGCGATTGTCTGTTGTCCCAATCAAAGAATCAGTCAAATGAACAACAATAATTTAAATAAATCCATCACCCCAAAACACCAAATCTCCTGGGGAGTCCCATTTTACGGACAACGTATATTTAGGTTGTGTGCAATGTTCCAACAATTCCTGAATCAATTTGAAGCCTTCTCCTCTAGGCTTTCCAACAATATGCTCGGCATGAGCTGCGATAAATAATGTCTTGAAAAAAAATCGACTGTCAATTTTTGACTTTCCATGGAAACCTCACGCCTTGTGAATCATACCTCTCGTCCATCTGGTCCCACCTGGACCAACTTATGATAGGCCGGAGGCTTCTGAGAGATTTCATATTCAGTGGCGGCTGAGAATTCCTCGGGGGCAGCCACTTTGCGAGAATGCCAAAGGCTGGAGTTGGTTTGAAGGTTAACGGAGTATCAAAAAATTGTCTGGTAATGAGCTTTTTTCTCACTTATGACAGGCAACTAGATCTGTCAGCTTGTCCTTTTTCGACTGAGGTAAATCACTATAAGCTGTCCTGACATCGGCATACATGGTATCACCGCCTTTGTTTGGGATAACATGAGCCAATAGCAACGAATATTTGGAACGGTGTTGATTGAAAGACGAATCCTGGGAGTCCGTGTTATTACGCAACTGCTCATTTGCATAAAGTTTGTAGAAGCTGAACTCACAGTATGCCAGAGCGCATTTCCTTTACTAGATCAGGATTCAGAATACCATCGGTTATCAGTCTCACGTAAACGTCGAAGTTGCAAACATACTTATACCACCACCGTCGTGTATTCTTTTTGATGATATTTCCATCTCTATCCATGTTCCCTGCATCAAATAATTCCGGTTCGGAGAAACGTGGTGGTTGGTTAGGTCCTCCCAGCTTCGGACACATCTCGAGCTCGCCAAGCTGATAGGAAAAAGCCACGTGGGATTGATCGTTGAGTCCCGTATTTCTGTATACTGTCACTCCAAACTTGTCTTGTGCAGCTATGATGTCTTTGATGACATGGTCAGGTAAGGGCTGCACTGTGAAATCAACGCCTTGGATTTCGGCTCCGAAGCTTGGGTGCAAAGGAATGCATGTAAGCGAACCAATATTTACTGGTTTCAAAGCCATATCATCGGATTTAGGATTTGAAAAAAAGAAAATTCCAATTTAGGTACCGAGGGAAAAAGCGAATGAGAATCTTGTGAAGGTATTGAAACGAAACGAATATGAAGTTGAGTGGGAGTGTCAAAAGGATCGTTTAAGTGAAACGTTGTGAGATTCGTTCATTTATTTAAGCAGAAGAGAGGTCAGTTGATCAGTTGAAGAATCGAAGCAGAGCTTAAACAATTACGCGAGAAATCTGTATAAGAGGCAGACTTTACGCTAACGGGTTAAATTTTCCCTTGAACTCGGCATGGCTTATAGAACAAGGAGAAAAGCTATTGCGCGTGCTTCCTTATTTCTCATGAATTGCGGAGTGATGCTTCCAGTGGATTTTCAATCAATTTTCTTTTTCAAAGGAAACTTGGGAGTGAATATTGAGTGCAATTGGGTGCTTCAGTCCGACACGGAGGGAAAAAACAGACGAGACTGATACACAAGTGAGACGAAAGTACGAACTTTGCCGGGTACTGCGTACGTAGCTAGCATTGTTTCAACCAAAAACACACAATATTTAGGCGATGTCGCCTTCTCAACAAACTGCTCCCATACAAGACTATTCGTTGGGTTACTTCGCGAAGTTGTTCTGGCAGTCGCTCGGCACCGTTAGAGATGGTCTCATGGAAAGATCAACGCCACATTGCGTAGGGATACCTGGATAACCAGCTGTTGCCATCAAACGTTCGGAAGCAAGGTGTAGAATGTTTATGTTCTAATGGAAGATTTGAGCAACGAGTTCCAAAAAATGACAAGTGAGATTTCTGCCCGGCAAACAATCTCGATGCGGAGTTCTCCGTACGCAAAATCTTCACGAGCATAATGTTGTAGGAGAAAAATAGATACACAAGCTGAAAGGGCGGCTGAGGCTGGTTTGTGAACTGTCGCTGCTAGAAAAGGAAGTGATGGATGGCCTCGACGACGACATCAAGGAGATCAAAGGAGACCAACCGACTATAATGAAAAGAAAAAACACGCCTTCTGTTTTGAGATTACGCGCCTTATAAAAAAGGAAAGCACTCTTTTTTGTTTGACTGCACTTAATCCTGACGAAACCGGAATGATGTTAGTGTATCATGATTGAGACTCGTTTGGGCTTGACCATCAACTCTTCATGCATGGATATGAGATTCGATGGAAGGCCCAAATGATCTCTACAGTTGATTTACCACGTGCTGTAATCGAACGAACTCTTTTAGAATGCTTGTCGTCGTCACATTAAACGCCAGGTAAGAAGAGCTTCTTCCATTGAGATAGACTTAACCGGGTGCTCGTTGCTCTCGGGAACGCTAGGTTACAGTTCGGCATTCGAAAATCCCGTTAATTAAGGACAATTTCTTTTGCGAACGAAATTAAATGATATATGACTGGTATTTTTTGCTAATTCTTCTCTGTTCGCATTTATTGACCAAAATTGGACAGACAGCAGAGTCGCTGCAAGCGTCCTTCCAGCATTGACTCGGATCAGCATTGGCAGTCCGTACGGAAAGCTTCTGTGGACTCGTGAAGTCAACCATATGTACCGAAGAAGACCAGAAATGCCTGGCGTTCTTGAAATTGGCTTCAGAAATGAGTGGACTTCCGAGTTTCGAACTTAACAAGCCAGTATAGGCTTTGGTTTCTAACCAGCTCTTGGATATAATCTAACTTTTGGTTTCGTGTTACTCGTGTAATGTGTAGTGTGATGAAAAGAGACAAAGTGTCGAGTTGTCTATTTTGTCTAGGAGATCTTTACACAGAAGTTCCGATGATCTGTTTTACTCGCGCATACGCCCGACCTTCCGCTGGAGTATAACTAATTTTGGGTGTAGTTTTCTCTTGCACTTGACCTGTCGATAGACCGGACTTGAGAAAGCTTCTGAGCAGTTTACGATCTCCGATTCCTTCTAAAACAAACTCAATGCAGGCCTCAGTTTGTTCCTTCAGCTCTACCGCCAGCTGCTGCTGAGCGAACGACACCGGAATACGGAACGATAGCCAGATGTAAGATAGGAGAACTTTATGAAATGTTTCAAGGACCTGCAATGATTCTTTAGTACGGAGGCTACCGTCAATTCGAAGATTTTGTATAGGGTTTTCGGCTCGTCGAAGCCTGGCATCGTTGATTTTCCGAGATGAATCTAAGAGAGATGTGTCTTGTAAACAACGTTTCAGGTCTACAATTCCGCCCCCCGTAAAAGATTTCATGAATTTCGACATCACCAAAACTTCTTCGTCCACCCGCCAGGTCACAGGACAGTGAGCAAATAAAACCTTCTCTGCGAGTCTCAAGTCCGACCCAACGTGGTCGATGATTTCCATACCATTCTTTACTTGTTGTATCATAGGCTGGGCGTAATGGTCACCAAAGTTTCCACCCAGATAGAGCAAGTTGTAAAGATCCGTCAAGCCATAAGTTGGTGGCAGAATTTCCGCCATGCGGAGGAAAGTTTCAATTGTGAACGGCATAATAGCTTTGGTAAGCATAGGCGTTTGTTTCTGAAACGCCCGTTTCAGGATAGGCATGTTGCTTTCGGACATGCAGGTGACAATTCCTTGGTCTGTTTCGCTGGTTTCTCCGAAGCGACCAGCACGCCCGCCAATTTGTTTGATTTGCGACAAGGAAAGAAATATTGTCTTGGTATCAACGAACTTTTTCAGCTCCATAAAAATGACACGCTTAATTTTCCTAACAACACGTGGTCAGTCAGTGTACTGATCACACTGATCACACAGGAAAACACTTACAGATTCAATCCCATGCCAATAGCATCACTCGCGATAAGAACGTCGTATCCACTATCCTTGTCATTAAATAGAGCAGCTTGCTCGCTTCTTGTCTCGGGAGGTAAACGTCCATATACGACAGCACATCGTAGACCAGTTGCCTTTTCTATTATTGACTTAAGCTCGAAAATCTGTCTGCGAGAAAATGTTACAACGCAATCTCCGGGTTGAATTAACTTCCAGTTTTCGCGAAGGCTTTCGTCCGCCACAGCCAAAGGTGTGAGACGGTTGTAATGGTGTACCACGAGTTCATCATTTGTTTCAGCCACCAGTGCTTCAATAACGGGTATGGCACTTTCTTCTCCGCACAGATGAACTTCATCAGCACAAACACCTAAAACCGCCGCTGTCCAAGATCCTCCACGTTGTGGATCTGCGATCATCTGGATTTCATCAATGACCGCAACGTGATAATGTTTGGTAAGGTTAATCATTTCCACCGTACAACTCGTTAACGCGGCATCAT
The DNA here is from genome assembly GCA_029959195.1 of Dictyophora rubrovolvata. NCBI lineage: Eukaryota > Fungi > Basidiomycota > Agaricomycetes > Phallales > Phallaceae > Dictyophora > Dictyophora rubrovolvata. The sequence goes on from CP114117.1 coordinate 536,042, forward strand.
CAGACACGATTCTTTGTTCTTCTCCCGTAAGTAAGTTGCATTCTCGGGCATATTGTGCGGCAGTTGAGGGAGGGGCATCAAAGGGACGAACAGATCCTAAATTCAATCGGGACCATACTTCGTGTGCCAATAAGCGTAAAGGGCCCGCATAAACGCCACTTTGAGATTCAACAAGTGCGCGGAGTGCATTATAGGTTTTGCCGCTATTGGTGGGTCCAACATGCAGATGGATCTTTCGTCGTAGGTTTCTTGCAGAAGGATAATTTTCAGAAGGATATCTTAGATTGAGAGCTTGGTTGACTTGTTTTATGGAGGACAACGATTCGTTATTGATTTTGAGATTAGAATTAGGATCCACGACGAACGCGAGCAGTTCGGAGGTAAAAGCTCGATCAACTAAGAGCCTGGTATCGACATATTCTTCTTGGCTAAGATAAAAGATACCCCATGGATCTTTTGAAGATGATTGCGAACTGGGGTCCGAGAGTTGTTCATTTATGTAAGACTCGAACCGTGATAGAATGGTCCGGGTGTCATCTGCGTGAACACCGAGGTTTATTAATCGCTGCTTGATGCTTGGACTACCAGTCCAAGAGGGCAGCGTCCTATGCAGAAGGGTTCGTAATTCCTCCACTTTGGTTTGGCCCCGAAACGTCACGGCAGGTTCTGCTGAGCTCCCTTTCGGAGACTGGGCTGCGGAATGTGAGTTTGACCCAGCGAAGTAATGGGGGAGATCTCGTGTTGTCTCTACATTTTGTTTCGAACGCTTTTTATAATTGGATTTGCCTCGTGCCGCCGTTGCGCTGCTATGAAAATGTCGAAGTAGCACCGTACGCCATATTTGTTGAAAAGGAAGGGTATTCGACAACATGTTCATACTGGGTAGACAAACCAGGGTTTATGAGAGCATTTTTAGGCGATAAAGACTGGATATAAGAATTCCAGCTTCAAAACATTGAGATTAACATGACGTGTATACTCACATTTGTCCGCAATGTCGTGTAGTCCTAAAAAAACGAGTGTGTGACAGTGTGACCAGTAATATTCCATCCGCCTACCAACAAATGCCTGTCGTGGCTCGAGCACGACTCAATCTTCTGGAGTCGTTGAGATGCTCCATATTTGCGACTTCATATAATCCTACTTCCATGCGCACCGGTGCCAAATATCTTAAAGCACGTCTCCGGGGGCCCTCCATGCTCAATTACTACCCTAAAATTCTGAAGATCAGCGATTTCAACAAACTTTTCCCAGAGTTGAAATTAGAAGACGAAGATGAAGTTCAGAGACAGAAAGACCTAGCCGCATTAAGAGCAAGAGGCAAGGGTGCTCCAAAGAAGGCTAAAACAAAGAGTTAGTATACGGTAGTTTGTCTTTGACGTAACCCATATCTGAGTATGTCTACCTTTTTAGATGACAGCAGAAGATTGGCAAAAAAACGATAGTATATTGTGTGATATAATACCTGCATTACCTTATTGGTTGCTGCGCGTCGGTTGTAGTATAATGTGAGTCATCAAGCCTTGTTCTTTTTCCTTCGATCTAAACGGATAGATAAACAACCTACTAGGGAAGAAAGTGCCGCTAAAAATACCTCAAATATAGAGACTCTTGCAATGCGCGTGATTCTATTTACCTGCGTTGCTTTGTTTGTACAACGGTTGCTTAGGAAAAATCCGAACTATCTAAAGATAATAACACCGTGCTTCAACCGACTCGGCCACAACGATTCAATAGCGAATGCCGATGGCGATTGGGCGAAAAACATCATCTCGGACAACACGGAATTACAACTTGTACTATGGCAGCTTAAAGATCGTGGAGACTATCTATATCTACTGAATGAAACAACTGTTGACCGTGGAACGATGCAAAGCCAATTGACTATCCCCAGCTCCTAAATTTATCCTAGTCCTAATCGCTCCCATGGGAATTCAGACCGTAATAGCTATACCACATATTCGCTATCTATATCAACAGCGTGCCATTTGCCTAAATGACAGCGATGCATCATTTTCAATTTATCAGGGTCTCTAATGATTACGGAAATCAACATCTCTATTAGGCTTTTTGAGACTAAAAAACTTACGCGAGCCATTGGTTATTCGAATTCTCTTAGGTCTGTTTTTCTCCTGTTTATCAGCGTTCTTTATGAGTGGTTCTTCAGATATCCACTTTATCATCATGTTCTTTCGCAATATGGGCTTCTCTTCGACGACTAATCCCTCAAACGCGCGACATTTGTTTATCAAGGTCCGTTGGAGCCTATGAAATCTTATTTTTTGTCCAAATTGTGTCCGATGCGTCCGTTTATTGTTCCATTGGCCGCAATGCAACATTTACGAGATATGGGATAGATCTATGATAAGGCTTTTTTTCTGCTCGTGGTCACTGAACTAATTACGTTCGCAGCTTTCAAACTGTTCACCTTTCACATTTCACCGTCATCATAGCAACTTATTCACGCGCATCTGACGCATCCATGTAGCGGATACCTCAAAGAATTCGAATCTAGGCGAGCATTGTCTGGACTCTGCTTGGCCGCTAGGCTGATGAAGACTTGAAGAGCCAAGTCCCAGGATCAGTCAAGAAAGACCACATGGTTTGCAAGAAGAAGTTAAGGGGAGGCGAGCCATCAATTAGCTTACGGTTAGTAATACAACGCCAGGGATAGGTCTGTTGCCTGTGCCCGATTTTGTTTAATTTTATTTACAGCATTCTTTTCAAAATAATAACACGGGGTGCCTTTGATTCTAAATTTGAAGAGTCAGGAAACTGTTCACAAATGTAAATATCCGCAAATTTAGGCCCCAAGAGCACGACAAACATGTCCGGTGCGTCCCCAATAACATACTTTATAAATAAGATTCAAAGATAATTGACGCATCTAGGTTTTGTTCCTAACTAACTATACGCGCGTGGCATCGAACGCTTGACGGTGTACTATTCTACTAAACGGCCCAAGCGGGGTCTTTGAGCAGTCTACACCTATTATGGCGATTCAATATCAGGTTTCAATTTTCCAAAATATTAGTGGAAAATGTGAAAGCAAAAGTAATAGAAGATGTGGCGTCACCTACAAAATGACTTCCATCAAATATGGTGCGAAAATGGAGAACGAGGAGTAGCCGCAGTTTATGATATTCTCAAAATGGAGATGAAAAAATAATCATCAAAATGTTTGTCTTGACTTATTAAGGTCGATCTTTTGAAGCCACCGGCGTCGGTTAAATGGTAGCACGTAATCCAGTTTGACATGGGACGAGATATCCTACGGAATCACAAACAAGGGAGACGCGGCCGATTAGAAGATCTGTCCAGGAGGAATAGATTACGACCAGGGACCTTAGCTGGAGCTTACTGACTTGCCTGAAGAATTTATTCTGACATCATGGAAAATAATGACAAAACATAGAAGCCATTCGAAATTGCAACTGCGAGCCTCAAGCGTCAGGTCTCAGGAACCAACTTACCCACAACTCTCGACAAAGAAGTCGATATCATCATCTGTAGCCTCGGAGACTTCCCGCCAATCCTATTCGAGGAATTGGGAAGGCACTAAAATCGCCATATCCACCTCTATTTCACTGGATTGCCGATGTGATTGCCCTTTTTTTTTGCCGAGACTCACGACACCACACGCCGAAAGCTCAGACAAAGCTTCAAAACCCAATGGTCGACTAGTTTTGCGGCTATAAAAGTCGATAATTTTTCGATGATATCCAGAACAATACCCTTGTCTCTTCGATTGCCACAACATCTACCACATCTCCATTGTCTCTAAACATGCGCAGCTCAACATTCTACTCATTGCTCCTTGCCGCTTTGACGTTCGGCTCTGTCTTGATTCAGGCGACACCGATACCAGGTTGGTTCAAGGAATACTCTACTGCTGTTTTTGCGTTGCTGATAGAAGCTAGACTCGAGCTTGATTCTGGCCAGAAATCCAAGCAGTTCTGTTGTCTTGAGCCGCCAAAGCGACGGAAACCAAGACGGCAACAGCCAAGGCGATGACAACGACGGCTCATCAGCTGGATCCGGAGAACATGTAAATCCTCCAAATACGCAAGCGCTTCCTCTCTCAGTTGTTTCTTTTCAGACGGACGGATGCGGCCAACGGGCAGGCCGTTCATGCAACTGAGCTGCTTGTTCAAACATGTCCCCCGACCCCCCAAAAAAACCCGATTTAGACATTTGTGAACCCTACTTCTTACCCCATCAAGCGAGCATAGTCTGACGGTTTCATATAGGCTTTCTTTTTTTTTCCCCTTCGATACCATTTCATAATGTTTCATATATAGTCTGTATCAGCGAGCCAGCCTTAGTTTTTTTTTTTTTCATTGTAATGTTTAGCGCCCTTTAAATTATTAAAAATACGTTTCATCTTTTATCAAGTGCCACGCAAAAAGAGAAAAAAAACGTCCCAGACCCAAAAAGCAGGAGAAACAATGCATTCATGTATATACACGCGCCGCTACCCTGTAATATATCAGATACCACATATTAAAACGTTGACGTAAGTGACAATGGACGCAAGGTGACTTCCACTGTTGAATGATGTGATATGTATGGCTTGTTTTATTTTGAAAATCATACGACAATTATTGATACAAGATCAAGAAATCAACTCGGCACATCAATTAGAACCCCACTCTCCAAACAACATGCTGATGCTTTCACCGTTGTGAGTGCGGCGAATACTTTCGGCAATGAGGGTGCTTATATCTAAGATAACCATCTTGGATTTGAAAACTTTGGAAGGATGCAGATGAGGCGAGCTTGGCGTTGAATTCTGTGGCGAATTTGTAGTTGAAGTCGATAGTTCACCGTTAGAAAAGGTGCTATGTGAAAAGGCCTCAGAGACGTCAGATCCCAATCCATTCACGCCATTGGCAAAAGGTACGTCGCCATTCATGAGGTCTGAACAGAACAGATGCGGCCGTTGTGGGATTGAGTTAGTCACCTGGACAACGATGGGTAAAAACAGCACACAAAAGCCCAATGACAAGACACGTACGACTAGACGTTCGATTGGCAGCAAAGCCAAAGCGCCAAAATTAGCTTCAGCGAAAAGACCTGGATTGTTTTCATAAAACCTTAATTCAAATCTTGAATGTCAAATTTGGCTGATCAATCCTACCATGAGAAACTAAAACATGGATGGCAGCTGCTCCATTCTCTTTGAGAGACCGAGCAGCCAGCGTAACCGTATTTCCCGTGTCGATCATGTCATCAATTAAGATGGCAATCTAATGTCAATTAAGTAACGACGGTGAGAAAGATCAACCGGAATTGTTACTTTATCCTTTACATTTCCAACCAATAACTCCATTTGATCCGGAGCATCTGGAAGGGATTTTGAGCGTCGTTTTCGGTGGAACAGTGCGAAATCTACGCCAAGTTTATCAGCAAGCGCGGTTGCTCTGATGGCAGCAATGTTAGCGTTGGTTGATAGTTCATTGAGATAAACTTACCTTTTAGCACCCCCTGCGTCAGGGCTGACAATGATAGCTTTTTGCCAGCCGTCTATGTGCGTCTTGATATAACTCAACATGATCGGTTCAGAGAATAGATTGTCAACAGGAATATCAAAAAAGCCTTGTATTTGCCCAGCGTGAAGGTCCATTGTAATGACATGGTCACAGCCTGCCACAACGAGCATATTCGCGACGAGTTTTGCTGTGATCGGAGCCCTGCTTTGGTCTTTCTTGTCTTGACGAGCGTAAGGATAGCATGGGATGACGGCGGTAATTCGTCTAGCTGATGCAGTTTTACAAGCTGATATTATGATTAGGAGTTCCATAAGACTATCGTTGACGTCACCACATCCGGACTGGATGACGAAAACATCGGAGTCACGGACGGATTCTGTGATTTTGACATTGACCTCGCCATTTGAGAAATTTCGAACAACAGTTGGGGTCAAGGGCACGTTAAGTCTGTGAGAGAACCGAGTCGAGAAAAAAAAACACAAAGTCAAGAATCCTATTCAGTGCATGATAAGAAAGCTAACGGGTATGTTGTGCCCACCGCTCAGCTACGGCTTGCGCAAGAGTAGGATGACTATTTCCTAATGGCCCATGAGCATAACAGAATGTTAATTATGATATTTCGCTCACCTGCTAGCAATTTGATATTATTGCCATGCACCATTTTCTTTGAGCCGATGGCGACTTCAAAGAAAGTGAGCGCCTGTCACGATTTCGTAATGTACCCTAATCAAATTGTCACGCCTTTCACGATACTCCTCAAAAGTGGCCACTTTCAAACACTCCTTGTTCTAAACTAACCAAACTGTCCACAAATTCAAATAGCCATCATGCTTGAAACCCACGCTATGCTACTTGAAACCTGAAGAGTTGATGCATAACGGATGCGTGAGATGGGCAAAGCATACAGTTGGATACGATAAACGAACTTGGGAATCATTGGACAAAGACACAGAACCTGTCTTGGGAATGCAGATCCTGGAGACTACTAGCAGAGCTTGACTATGGCACGCCATGCACTATGGCTAGTGGCTGTCACTGTAGCCTGCCCGACGCAATGGGAGCTAGAAAGCAGCACATCAATCTCTTCAGATGTAGCTAGTAAACCTCGACAAAGGCGACTTGAGAGGGCGTCACTTTGATTATCCCCCATGTCAAGTACAAGATAACAAATAAAAAGCTTCGGGACGTCTCCGTGCCAGCGAACTAGCCTGCTACTGCTACCTGTTCGCAGCCAAATCTCTTTTTTCTGACACTTTCATAACCCTTCTGCAAGGACGCTTCTTTCTCAAATCAAACTTTCTCCTTTTTTCCCTCTCTCTGTGGTGACATTCCGCTACTTTGATTGTCGATTGTTAATTTCGTCTGGGCCCGGCAGTTTTGTTTCTTGTTTGGCTTGCGTCCATTTTAGTTCCATTTATTCCATCGATTCTTTTTTCTGTTCATGTTCTCGAGTTGTATATAATCTTGGAGCAGAATGGCGATGAAACAACACATGGGCGGGGTATGTCCTTCTGTATGCTGGTTGCTGGAACTTTTGTCTGAGCCTTAAGACATAGAACTGTTTTATCTCATCCTCTTTTCCGCCGGTTTCATTCGCCGATTGCTGTGTATCGAGATAACTTTGACGACTGTTCGAATGTCTCGGTAAATGTTATACATACAGATCCGCTCTAATCGACTTGCGGCACGACGACTATCTTGCACTCCAGCATATCTGACTCAAATTGAATCAGAGACGTTTTACATACTTTTCGGATATTGAAGGTAATCATGGAGTTTTTCTCACCGAACCTGCGAAACGTATTACTCAGTCCCGGTTTGGCGCCCTTCCGTTCCACTTAGAACATCGCTTTTTGTGGCGTTTCCCAGCTTTTAAGCAGAGTCGATCCTCTACCGGCCGCCGTGGTTGAACATCCCTCGACGTAATATCATGTTCTTACTCGATGCAAACCTCAGGCTCATAACAATCTTAAAACTAAACGCGAAAGACAGACAACAAACAACTGGTGATTACTATGCAACTATTATAACCCGTCAAAGAGACCTGTACTCGGATCTGTTCCCTCTTGTCAGCCGAGCGCTGCTTCGTATGCTCCAGATGCATGCCGGGATATCAGCTATACCGCACGGTCAAATCGGCCAACGATGTCTTCTGCCGTTTTGAGATCATCAAACCCGCTGTGTTCGCTTTGTGCCTTATAGACCGCCTCGTCTTATGGAGCACATAGCCTCAGCGTTCGTTCCTCTGTTGAGTCTGTGCCGCAGTATGTATATATATATACCCACGAGGGGTCAACAATTTCTGGCTTGACACCTTTGACATTCGTTTTTTCAACATACTGGGGGTGGACTTCTCTCTCTATCTATCGCTTCTTATAGTCTAATTACGATGCCACCTCCTGCCAAACCTCCACAGCCCTTGAAATTGACGTTCACAACAACCTCTCTTCGAAACGTGACAATAGCTACAGATAATGATGAATACTATTACGAGGTTGTCACTCGTTTTTGGGAATCAAGTACCACTAGAATCAATAGGCTGGACCCCGAAAGTGGGAAGATGATTCCCAAGGCGGAATTACTGAAAGACGAAGATAGTCGAGACGCTCCGTATACTGGATTGAAATTTATAGACCCCGACAAACCTGACGCGGCACCTATCTCTCCGGATTCTTTTCTGGGGTTGGGGGATGCTGCTTCTAAGAATGCGTATGCTTTTAGCCCCCTTTATTGTATGACAGACAACGTTAGACTAATTATTTTTCTTCAGTTTAGGAAAATTCACAAGCAAGGAAGGGACTCAGTTCCGATGGCAAGAATCAGATGGTACCATAGAGGTAATTTATTAAGTTCTCAAGTTTATTTCCAATTACAAGCTCATGGAAACACTATATTATGTAGCTGGTTTTAATTGATGATCCGGATAAAGAACCTGCCGTGGTACGCTGATTAATGCATTTGTTGTGAATCTATCAACTGTTTCTAAATCCATGCCTTATAGAAACACTGTAAACACCACCGGCACTTGGGGGTTCTTCGTATGTCAGCCAGACCCTATATAGAAGTAAATCAAGAACTTGGTCCATCAATGGATCAACTGATAGGTATGTATATTTAATTATTTAAGCGCGGGTCAATGATCTTTGAGAACTGATTTCGAATTTTTTTTCAGTGAGCTTTTTATTGGCAGAAGGGAAGAGACGCAACTGATTTTGGAGAGATTATATTGTATTATTCATCTAATATATAGAAAGCAAGGATTAAAGTTATATTACTCGCATCATTTTAATATATACATTCTTAATATTTTTCTTAGTGCGTCCGGAAGTACGTTACATATGCAGTAGTTGGTCGATGCTGAGGCCTGAGGCCTGGAGGGACGCGCCCGTCCTCATCTATCAAACATGCCAACATTCGGTACTAAACAATATATGGAAGCAGTGTTTAGATATGTGTGCGTGCAGCTAATATATCAAACTGTTCGATAATTGTTAAATCAAATTTTCACCTAATGTTCCTTGCTGCTCATTTGTGTGGGTTGCCGTGGGGAAAAACGAAAAACAAAGTTTTTATGCTTGTTCGAGGGAATCTGAGAATAGGAAAGCCCATCAAGAGCCAAAAATCTTCCGATGATCTGGTTGTAAATACGATCTCCAGTCTTCAACTGAAGGGGGCAATAAGTCAAACGAGCTATAAATTGTGGTTGACGTACCAGGAATCCAGGAAGCGCACGGGCACTTCCGTTCTCTACAGAGCTGCAAACCCAATTGAGATAGGAAAAAAGATCGGTATTTTCCTAATTGCTTAGCCGTCTAAAGCAAATTAGGAACAAGGTCACTGACAGTTAAGATCCATCACATACCATACTATGACAGATCGAGAAAAAATATGCTGGAGTTCGTGCGTGGGCACGCTGAGAAATTGCAGTGGCACTATTGACGAAAACTCTGTATCTTCTTCACACAAATTCAACGTTGTTAATTTTAAAATTAAATAAACTTGCGAATGAGCCAGCTATAACTTGCCAAGCTAAGAAAGAAGGCGATTCGTTGTACCATCAACCGACAGGATGATCTGCTATTCGAAGCTGAAAAGCCAATTTAAAAGTGTAATATTTATCACTGTGTAATTTAACCCAAATCGACGGATAGGGGTGAAAATTCGCGAAGCATACTCACGAGATCATTTATACCACTTTAAGAACATCTGCTCTTCGGGTAATAGTTAATGTCGTCGAACACTGGGCAATTCGTTGACGGGTTCCGTGTAGCTTGGGTATCGGGTGACAAAGGGGGAAAGAAGCACTACTGTTTTGATGTCTCGATTACCACCGAGGTTTCCGCGAGTCAGCGAGAACATCATAACCGGGAAGAAACCTTACTATCCACCGGAAATGAACAAACGAAGGACTTCTCAAATTTTGTTTTCACAAGCCAGACCAGAGTAACTGGGCATATAATGACGTTGATTTCGGCATTTTCCGAAGCACTAGATGGACAAGAATGAAAGATCATCTGAGCTCTGCTTCCTATAACAGTTAGGGAATAATTGACTTCGATTTAGGGCTTTTTTAAGATGATGTTGTGAGACGCACCAGCCCAAGATATTGATATAAATAACGGTTACTAAGCCATTTTATTATTGGCTGGATCCGAGTGTCCTCGCAAGATACGATATTACACCGAGCAGAGCCTGAGCGAGTTTGGAATCCGTTTAGACTGAAATCTAATTTACATGACAAATGTTCCTTCCTCGAGGAAAAAAATTATGGAGAAAATCGGAAAGAAATTCATAATTCTCGTTCAAACTTGAGCGACGTGGAACCCCAAATTGAACGTTGAAATTGTTGGTCTGCGATTTGCCAGAGACGTAGTGAAACGCTTTTTGTCATCATTTACGGGATCGAGCTTGCTTCCTGCTTTTTTGCACCTTGAGAGTATTATTTCCACGTGCTTTTAAAGAATTGTCAGATGACTCGAAATAAAAAAGAATTTTGGCCGTGCGACCTTCAAGTTGGTTGCGGCCAGGTTGAGAAGCACTGCCGCGCTCCGCCAATATCGCTTAGGTAATGCGATACTTCACTCTTCTACCACTTGCGTTCTTGCTCCCTTTGGCCGTGTTCTCATCCTCTGGCGATAGATCTCCTGAATTTATATCATGCGTAGACCAATGCGAGCAAGATAAATGCAAGACATCTGCGGATTCAATTACGTTATCGCTGGCTCTTCGGCTCACACGATGGACATGCGCAGACGACTGCAAATATAGCTGCATGCACAGCATCACAGACGAGGCTATCTTATCTCATGAAAAAATACACCAGTACTATGGGAAATGGCCTTTCTGGCGACTGGCAGGCGTGCAAGAGCCTGCTTCTGTGCTTTTCTCGATTCTCAATCTCATGGGACACGTTCAGGGTTTCAACAAGGCTTCTCGTCTCATTCCAAAATCCCATCCCATGCGACCGTATTATTTAGGCTGGGGAATTGTCAACATCAACGCATGGATATGGTCGGTTGTTTTCCATACCCGAGGTAAACGAATTGTCTCCTGGCTTTTCAAGTTATTCTGTGGTTCATATGGAGTTTTAATTCGTTTCGCTGTCTTTTTGCTAGATCTACCTATCACCGAAAAATTAGATTACTTTTCCGCCGGTTTGGCTATTGTTTACTCCTTATATTATACAGTTATTCGTTTGTTTCATCTATATCCAGCATCGACTTCACCTTCACGCTCTGTTAAGTCTACAAAATCTCAAAAACACTTCATCTGGACCATCTGGACGACATTTTGCGTTACGATTTACACTATACATATCCTCTACCTCAGTATCTCCCCACGTTTCGACTATTCGTACAACATGGCTGCTAATCTCGTCCTTGGAATTGTGCACAACCTATTATGGACCACCTATGCCGGACCATTTTGGACTCGTCCGTTTCCTTACAAACCGCGAGGTTACAAACCCGAATTTGCATACAAGGCAGGATTATTTGCCATTCTCACTTTTGCTGCTACAGCGCTAGAGCTTTTCGACTTCCCTCCTTGGAATCGGATAATTGATGCTCATGCTCTGTGGCATCTGTCCACATCGCCTATTGTTTTGCTCTGGTGGTCTTTTTTGATCAACGATGCCCTCGACGAAGGATGGCGATTTGAAAAGCTTTGACTATTTAATTAATAGTTCGTTGTTGTAGTAAATACATGCTGTACTTAATTTCGCAAAAGTCGGAAATTTGGAAAGTTGAAGCTGGACATGACCAAGGCTCGACTTCAAACTCCGCATTGTTTTAATGTTGAACTTTGAACTTTGGACTGGTTAATTATTTTTGCTATTCAGGCATCTAAATGAACTTCCTGGTTCATAAGAAATAATTTGAATTGTCTCATCGAATCCGTCGAAATTCTCCTCCTTTGGTCCGAGACGACTCCGAGTTGTCTCAGCCTACTACTTTCAATCAGGTTTGCTATTTTATTGCCTCACGTTACAAACTAAATTTTGATCGATTAGTTAATCACACAGGACTTTTTAACGCGTGTATTAATCCTCATAATCCAAGTCGATGGTTCGAGGACCTCGGAGCGTTACATTTTCTTCGAAACCGCATTTCTTGGACTCAGAAAGCTCCGGAATTGCGCAACCCATCTCCGAACATGTCAATGTACGTTCTTGTCTTGCTTTTCTCATTTCAAAAATTGAACAAATACTAATATTGGATTTTGAATACAAAAAAGCCACATTCTCGACCAGTGGTTTCATACTATTTTCCCAAAAATGGTGGGGAATACCATTATGGGGTACGTTAGGGTTTTCTCCTTGATCTTCACTAATAGCACCATTTTGACATATCTCGTATAGGAACTTCATCCAATGAAGCCTCACCGACTTACATTGACCAATGCACTAGTGCTTGGCTATGGTCTTCACAAACATATTGATTACTTTTATAGTCCTCGTGCCGCCACAGGGGAAGAGTTGGTTACCTATCACGATGCAGATTACATCGAATTCCTCTCTAGGCATGCGAATAGACTATTCTCCGTATTCACTCAACGCTTACATTTATAACCCTTTATGTGGGTTTTTTTTTTTTTCGTTTTCAGAGTCGCACCAGGAAACGAAGAAGAGCTAAGAGATCTCGTCGAACAATTCAATTGTGTGGAAGACTGTCCTATATTTGCAGAGATGTATGACTTTTGTCGACAGTATGCTGGAGCTTCGCTTGCTGGTGCGAGAAAACTTGCTCAAGGCGATACGGATATTGCTATAAATTGGTCTGGTGGGCTCCATCATGCCAAACGCGGGGAGGCAAGCGGGTTTTGTTATGTCAATGATATCGTTTTAGCCATATTAGAACTGCTGAGGTAATTGAGACGAAAGGATTTCTATTATTATACGGACAGCTCATTAAATTAACATCCCCTAGATATCATCCCCGGGTTCTTTACATCGATATAGACATTCACCACGGGGACGGCGTCGAGCTCGCATTTTGGCAATCAAATCGCGTGATGACCGTCTCATTTCACAAATACAACGGCGATTTTTTCCCAGGCACTGGCAGACTGAACGATAACGGGAACGGCATCGGTAAACATTTTTGTCTCAACATTCCCCTCGAAGACGGGATAGACGATCAGTCTTATCTTGATTTATTCAAAACTATTATCAACGAGACTGTTCAAAAGTTTAGGCCTACTTCTATTGTTTTACAGTGTGGCGCTGATTCGTTGGGGTGCGATCGGTTAGGCGCGTTTAACTTGTCTATCGCTGCACATGGAGAATGCGTTAATTTCGTCAAGAAATTTAATCTGCCGTTGCTCATTCTTGGTGGAGGCGGATACACAATCCACAACGTCAGTCGATGCTGGACATACGAAACATCAATTCTCGTCGGAGCCACCATTCCTGACGAATTACCAATGACACCTTACGACTCATTCTTTTCACCGGATTATAAACTGCACCCCAAAATTGTTACAAAAGTGGAGAATCAAAATACTGCTGCATCGTTGCAGAAAATATCGGCTAGCGTGCTGGATAAGCTACGTTATTTGCAGGGGGCTCCGAGTGTGCAGATGCAGGAGTTTCCGCCGAATTTGGCGACTTGGTTGGAGGAAGAAGAGCTGAATTGGGATGAGTTAGATGAAGAAGAGGTTGGGACTGGTGGGAGCGGTGAAAGACGGTCGGATCCTCATGATGCGCGGAATGAATATTTTGATTCTGAAGATGACATTGAGAATGATGAAGTGTTTACGACGGTTAAAAGGGTTGCTGCCACTACTTTAGCTCGGACTGCCAGACGGAGGGGAGGGGGAGCAGCAGGAGCAGGAGCAGGAGCAGGAGCAGGAGATGGCGGTGGTTCAAGGCGCAAAAGGACAGCTCAGGCTACGTCGAGTAGAAACTCTGCAGTGGCGCAAAAACAAGCTGCCACTGTTGATGTTGAGAAAGAGGAAGTGAAAGAAGAGACAGTGAGAGCTGAGACGGCGAAGAAGCGTGGTAGAGGTCGGCCGGGTCGGCCGAGGGGATCTCGTACTGGGCGAGGGAGAGGTCGAGGCGGAAGGGATGATAAGGGTGATGGGGATGATGATGCTGAAGTGGATGGTGTAACATAATTGACAATACTTAATTGAACCAAAGAGTATTAGAGTATTTAGACATGTTGTGTAGTATCGCCTAAATGTTTTTCGATGTCCATGAAGTACATATAAAAGTCCCAATCATATAATATGATCAGTAATTCATAATATCCTAAGGACCTGGGTCTGCCAAGTTGATATTATACAAATGAGATTGCAAGCATCTTGTACAAATATGAGAGAATTTGATTATGTATCGTCAATCCTATGATATATCTCGGAAATTAATCCGACTCGGACCCATCCTCATTGCCGTCACGAAGTCTATTTTCGACTTTCTCTTTCTTCTCTTGCAACGCTTTAACTCTTTCATCCTTGGTAGCGTCGTAAGCTACTGTAGCTTGGTTGAATCTGGTTTTGAAGTTTAAGAGAAAATTCGCTAGTTAAATTTTGGGACGTGGAGATATGCTTACGGATTTTCAGGACTTTTCTGGAATTGTTTGTATAACAGCTCCTAAATAAAAGAAAGAGTTGAGTGTGATATTTGTTATATGCAAACATAATCGTACTTTGTACTGTTGCAAACGAAGGCCAGGACGCTACAAAGGATCATTGAGATAGAGAACATGGATATAATTGAGAAGATTACTGACGTCTCGCCTAATATTGGGAAGCTCCCGCTCTTGATATGCTTCAAAAACTGCCTGAGTATACAAATGAGAAATACACGCTACGCATCTGTCCAGTGAAGCATTACCTTGAAACGTCGCTAGAGAGAGAGGCATGATCTCAGAAAGTCAATCTAAGGGCATTACACATGGCACATACCTCAGGATGACGCTCAATACCCGCGGCCTGCTGTCCAACACTGGCTTTGTCCGTCTTAGAATTAACAATAGTCAACAATTCAAGCGCGTCATCAATGCCTGTAGCTTGGAAACTCTCGATCTTTTCGTCCGGCCGTGCCTCCAACGGCGTTTCTTTGTCGGCGACACCGACGCTACTTAATCCTCCACCAGCAGCGATAGCACCAGGTCCAGCAGGCTTAACCGTTGCGGTCGTCGTAGTTTTCTTTGGACCAGCTTTAGGAGCGCTCTTAGCCTTTGAAGGAAGCGACTTTTCTTCTTCAGCTAATAATCGAGCATTCTCGGCTTTACGAGCTGCATCTGCTTTGCGTTTTTCTTCTTTTGCTTCCTTGGCTTTGTTGGTTTTAGCACTGTCTTCCCATGCTGCTGCTTCCTTTCGTTCCTGGTATCAAACAAACAAAGGAGTGGGTGAGGTGTAGATTCAGATCAAACAATGCAAATGATACAGCAAATACCTTTTCTGCAGTAACAGCTTCTTTCTTTTTAGCTTCGTTTTCGGCCTTTTTTGCTTTTCCAGCTTCTTTCTTCGAGTTTACACCTTTGGGCGGCATAGTGGGATTATTGAGTATATTCTGCGGCACACACGAAACGAGGCAAGGTGAAGATGATGAGATGGCTGCCACAACGTTCGGCAAATTCCGGCGCGGAGGAGAGTATTACATAAAGAGAACTGTGGACACCTGTGGGCGCGCCTCATGTGAAGATCACACACCCCTTGTCTACGCTAAATGCCACATTGCGCCGTTCTTCGACCCTCGTTGTTTCTTTTTCATTCCGTTTCTTGTATTTTGGATTGTTTTGTTTGAAAAGAATGGATGTTATTGGAGGAAAGTGGGTTGTTGGCGAGGATTGTATGTATTGATTTTGAGATATCGTACCGACTAAGCGAATGACTTTGGAGTTGTATTGTTTAGATGGTCCCGTGTTATCAAGAACGGACTTGTATCTTCTCCAGCAGGAGTTGGAGCTCCACCCCGTTTTGAGGTAATGAATATTGTTTTTTTTTACGTGTGATTTAATGGACTTCGCAAATAATATTGCTAGAGGAGAAGATCCTAATTTTCAGTTCAATGTTGTCACGGGCGAGGCGAAATTCGTGACCATGAATCAACAACACGAGGAACCATTCGATAGAGTCCGTTTTGCGTCTTCTTAGTAACCTTATCGAATGAATATCTGAAATACTTTTTCGATTTCGGCCAGAAAGATGAACCTGCGACGATACCCCGCTCTACCGAACTTATAATCATTACAAAAGCCTCACCGTGGTGTATTACGGTTTTCAATGAAAATGGTGTTACACTCGAGAATGTTTTGGGTTGTATATTCGAGGAGCAAGTCATATTCATTACCTTCATTTCTTCACGTCGTTAATAATAAATAGATATGCGAAACGACTAACTGATACTGAGTATGGCTAACGTTCGATGATGTTCAAGTCCTGTATCTTCGATCTAATTGTTGAAATTCCAGATTAACTAAAATCCCTCCGCATGTGCAAACTCAAATACGACGTACGGCAACTCTTTATAGATCTCCAGCGGCAGGAGGATGGCCTCAACAAGTAGATGGCCCACTGAAACGATCAGGTGTGTCTATTATTTGCTTATCTTCTTATTTGTTTCAACTTCTCATTCGGGCCCCCTTGTTACTAATCAGATTACTTGCGAAACGTTATGTACGAGTGTCTCAATTTTACTATTAGTTGCGGCAACTGACATAATACGTTTAGTTACTTTGATAGATTACAGAAGGAAGAAACCTATGCTAGAGCTCGTTTGGGATTTACTGCGCCAAACATGTTCGTTATGTGGTTGACAACTTAATTTTGTTTTTGATACCATTCAAATTAGTGATATTGAGAGATGGGGAATGTAATGTACAGGCTACGGAGTTATAAGAATAAGAATTAGGTGTGGTACGAAGATATTGAATATGAAGAAGAGGAGAGGATAAAACGAAATTAAAATAACTTGGAAGAACGACAGTTCTCTAGTGCCTAAACGCGACCATATGGCGTTTTTGTGCATCGTGCCTGGTGAATATTTGCCCACATTTGGGGCACGCAAGTTTTTCTCGAACGAGTTGCAGCTGCGCGAGGGAGGTAATCGCATTACCCTCACCTTCAGGTAACGACCCATTTGTCATAGCCACAAGCTCTGTATGTTCGTGAACCGACATCCAATGACGCCTTCTTTCTTGGCCACCAGGAGTGTATTTTGAACACTGGTTACCCTTCCATGGGTCAACGTATTGGCATCGACGCATGGTACCGTTGTCGCGCCTGGACCCTTGGGGACTGAGATTCGCAGTACTCGGCCCACTGGAGTATAGCGAGCGGTCATAAGCGCGTTCTTGACGCGTCGGTGGTGAATAATAATTCTCATCACCGTCATCATCGTCATCGTAATTATATTCGAGGTCATGCTCTGGTATATAGCTGCGATGATCAGCTCTGGTGGTGGAAGGACCCGTCGTCTGATGACGGCGTTCATGAGTCCTGATGGGAAATAAATTAATGAGTCTTTTTCCTAATAAACCGAAACTTAGACACGTACTTTGTACTGTTGTAGTCCGAATACGCGTAATTAGCATAAGGGTCAAGCCGTTGAGAGCCATTACTTTCGCGCGTCAGAGGTTGAACGGGACGGGAGTCGTAGTAAACGTCCCTAGGGTTCACATATAGATTAGGAGAAAATTGCTCTGGAGGAGCTCCGATATTCCGCCTTGCATTGGTAGTATCTAGAGTACCACTGTTAAGAGAATGGCAGTAAGCGAGATGATCTTGCCATGTTTCGGAGAAGACACAGTAGCTCACGTGGGAATGAATTGGCCAACGAAAGGTGAGAATTGACCAGTGGAGTACTTTCCAAACATTTCTTGTAAATTGGTGAGAATAAATGAAGTCAAATCCGAGAAGGAAGAAAGGTTTTCTGAGTGCTGCAAACGGCTGAGGAGGATCCAAAGTGTTCCAACTATCAAGACCTCGGGGGTTTATATATGTACATCTTAGACGTCTCGCCATTGTGGGCAATACCATGAATATCGCTGAGAGGAAGGGTCCAAGTTACTTGTCCAATGTGTTCGGTTGTCAGTCCAGCGAGTTCACAAAGGTTGACATACACATTTGGGCGCTAAAACGCGATCGAGCTGTGTTATGTAAGTAATGTGCAATAGATTCATTGTCGTCCCAGCTCGGACTGTTTGCTTCATGTTTTCTTCGACGCGGGCGATGCCCATCGATAGTCCAGATAACGATTACTTTACTTTCATTGTCAGTCCACGAAAGCGTTGGAACTGCGAAATCTTTGCTGGACGATCAGACACAATCCCGCCGGAGAATCCCACCCCCCAAAATTGCGTGTTCTGCCCTACGAAATAAATGTAGGTTCGTCCATCGTACACGGGAAAATCCGCGACGTCTCGCAGTTCAGTATTCGTGCTGGTTGCCCAAAGTCAGAGTGAAAGGAACTTCAAGTTGAAGTTGGTTCGACCACTGTATTTCCAGGCCCAACTCATACAGGTCGTGTTTCGGTGACAGTCCCTTTCATCAATTGCAGCAGACTGTGTCTCCGAATATGATTGTGATGTTGTCGGCGGTGACTATTTGACCACTTTCCCACTAAGGACGTCGGGGTTACTGTGGGTTGAACGTAATCACCCGAAGGGGTCCTTCCGTCCTGGACAAACAAGAAACTCCGTGAGCATAATAAAACTTTTGCTTCACACTGATGGCATGGCTCTATACTACGTTTTCTTGTAAGGACTACTGACGTATTGTCTCCGCAATACATTCACTGCTCAAGAGACCGTCCATCAATAATCTTGCGGCTTTGTTATTTGCATGTGATTACAGACTTTGTTATTGATGAATATAAATAAACAACGCATTTCTGATTTCGTGATTATCAAAAAACAGTATATTAATCCTATATGACTAAAATAAAGTGTCCGTGTTAATTACTAGACGATGGAAAGCGCAGGCCATATCTGAGTGTACACGCACAGACAACGCCCCCAAGTAGAAGTGATTGCAGTTGGTAATAACATCATTGAAAACCGTAACCGTCCGAGTCTGACGAATGATCGAGGACAGGAAACCATTTCGATCTCGTCCATAGGCAGCGAATCTGCGCATTGTGCGCAATATCAGGAACTTTGGCCAAGATCTGAGCATTGACATGACATATTTGACCCAAACTTGTAAGGAACTATGAAAAAAAGTTAGTCTACTTCTAACGCAACGAAACCTAGAATCTTACACACCTGCCGATACTCGTCCACGCAAAATGTCGCTGTAGGTATCTTAGAAGCTGACGCTGCCAGCCGGGAAAAGACCCCACTACTGTTTTTCAAAGCTTCGACGGCGTTTGCTTGCCAATCAATTCGAGACTGAACGATCAGCGTTAGAAAAAAAGTGCTCATGACAGACCCCGAAAATTAAATGCACACCTCGTTCAGCATACACCATCTCCGCCATTTACCCAGAATAGGCCGATCTTGATCTGGTCCTTGTGCACCTGAGTAGCCCTTAACAAATGCCCATTTAAATCGAATTCTAAACCTCGCTTGTTCCAGCTCAGCACCGAGCTGGACAGGGCGAGAGACCGTATGGAATAAGATCTTCAGAATAAACGTTCCCAATCAGTATCTCGCTACTTGTTAAGCTGAAAAAACAATGTACATCACGGAGCGCAAGGCTTATGCCCTGAAGACCATGCACATAATCTCTTTGACAGGTGACAAATCCAATGGCTTGTTCGATATCGGGCGTACTAGTTTCTTGTAATAAAGACGAATAAATGTCGTTCAAGACCGTGATTTGAACAGAAAGAACTTCTGCTAGGTACCAATACATCATTGCCCATTCGGATTGTGTGTAGAGTTCGAGTTCAAAACCTGATAGAATCACTTGGCTGATTATCATGAGACGCGTGTATCGGATGCACAAGGGTATACGAGAGTATGCCTTTGGTAAAATGAGAAAGATTAATGTTAAGGTGCATCTTACGGGAGATGAATGAGAACGCACTTCAAAGGGTTCATTTGACTTCAGATAAGAGGTAATCCACATAGCTTGCTCGTACGCAAGATGCCACTCCAAAAGGGATCCAGAAAATATTCGACGCTGCCTAGCACGGTTATGATAAAACGACGTGAAGAAGTCTACTAACAACTGCTCTTGTCAGCTTATGATCATGGTGACACGAAAGCAGGAAAATTTCTCGCTTACAGAAGCTATTGTCTTCTCAAAGTTGTCCACCCCCTCTGTTAATTCCTTTGTAAGGTCATCGCCCAAAAGCTGGTCTGTGTTAACGTCGATATTGTTGAATGAGCGTAAGAGGGTGTCTGTGAGTTGGTGTGTAGTATCCGGTAAAAGACCTGGTGGTATGGCTGCTGTTTCGTAGAAGAATCGGTCGACTACCCATGGTGGTTCATGGATTAGAAGGATCTTTGACCCATTGAAAAATGTCGACTATAAAAAAAAACGTCGTTAGATATGTACGTAGGCGTGTAAATACATGCGATTCCACATACGCTAGCCACGGAACGCAAAAAGGCTGTACGTCGTTGGGGTTTGTTCTCATAAACTCTCATCTCTGCAATTAACTAATATTGACATTGAAAACATGTTTATGAGAGAAAATCAGCAAATACTACTAACCTTTACACTCCAAAGTTTCCCAGCATTGATTACACTCCGGCTTTCATCCCATTGTTCAAGCCAAGTTTTCCACGCCGCCCATACTTCTTTCTGCGAAAGCCGGGGGATATTACGTATCGGAATGGATGATATAAGATGTCGAGTGATGTTAGGATCAATGGCGTTTATGATTTGAGGAGACGGGTTGGGTGTCGTGGCCGTTGATAGAATAGCTACAAGGTCTTGTCTAGCATTTTGGAGGATGATTGTGGATGGGGAGCATAGCATTTGGAGAATGTTCTACGTTCGTCCGCGTTGAGTTCAAAGCTATAGCTCGGTAGAATGAAATTTACCTTTCGTAGTAGGATGCGATCTGTGAGAGCAGATCGCCAGGCATTCGAAACTGCGTGATGATGATTAGGGTAATACTATGGCGAGAATAAAACCACATGCTTGAAGGTGTTTGGCGTAACCAGATTAAAGCATCGCCTAAGAGATTGATGACTTTTTCCGGCTGAATGTTTTCGCAGAGTGAGACGCTAAATTTATCGCTATTCCAGTCTTCACCCTGAAAAAAAAACGCAGCAAAAAAGTGAAGGGTAAGCTGAAGTTTGAGCTAAACGCTTTAGCTAATGTGTATAAAGAAGGTCTGACCTCCAAAACCCGATTTTGGGATAATTCACGCCAAACAAGATCGCAGCATTTCATTAACCCGAAAATACCTGCTCGAAGGACAAGATTGACTAATTCGGGTGGTCGATTTGGATCCGGCTTCGATGAAGTTGGAGAATAAGGATGAGGGTGAGTGGTGTCTGAAGTTTTGAATCTTGAGAGGCCGATATCTGCAAGGTAGTGGACGTAACGAATAGTAAGCACTGTTTGTGATAGCGCCAGCCCATTGTGCCAGCCGACCTGCGAAAGGGCGTTACGGCAGCTGAGTTGTAGATACAAATTAAAAGGGAAGGAGAGTATACTTCGGATGCAAAGGTACGGTCTAGGATCCAGCAGACTTCTTCGGGCAGTAAGAGCATGTTTGGGTCGAACGGAGGGGCTTCTGGTAAAAGACCGCTGTCCATACGATGATCCATAATCTGCGAAAAAAAAATTGTTCGAAAAGACGAAAAGAAAGGACTGGAGTGGTCTGTCTATACCTCCAAGGCCGCCATAGCGTCATTGAGATCGAAACCGCTGATAGTAATCAATTCTCCATCTTTAATCTCTGCTCAAACAGTTAACAGTTTCTCTTCTTCCTTTTGATACACCATAATTGCACTGAGCTTTACCTTTAGCACCGTCTTCAAAAATTGCCCTTATGTCTACAAAGTTTTCACCCCCGGGTATATCAATTCTTCCGTTTCCATTAGGCGGCATTTCAGACATGACGTTGAATTAATGAGTTTTATTTTTGAATGATGTCGGGTATATCAAAGGGCATTGCAGCGAACACAATGCACAATCTTTGAGTCTTTACGGAGGAGACGAGTTGCTGAGCGCCCAAAGTCGATCAAGCTTCTTCCGATGCTTAGTCATCGAATCGATCATAAGTTAATGAAGCTGTAGAGTCTGAGCGGCAGCCTCGACAAGGTCTAGTGAGTTGCCGCATTTCAAGTTTCGTTGCTCGCAATATTAATTTGAGGCGTCTTTTGTTTGTCTTGCGTTGTCCCGAAGATCACCGCCTTATTTTGACCGAGCTGTTTCGTACTAGAGCGTTTCTTCTCCTTTGTGCGAGGATGAAAAATGCTTCGCTGAGGTCTTATAAGAGTGCTCAAAATCCAACCGTCACGATATACGAAAAAATAGAAGACATCAAGGGAGAAATCTCTAGACTTTCACCTAGCGCACCCTCGAAGCCACCAACACGAACGCCTTCTCCAACACCTGTTAAGGTCAAGAATGTCAAGCTCGAAACACACGCCGAAGAGACACTCGAACTCAAAACTCCTCAAAAAAGTAAACCAAATACTCGAAAACGAAAGAAACTTGATGTGACTGCTGCAGGCAATGGCAATGACAGTCCTTCAAATTCGCCTAGGAAAAGCAAAGCCATACGTCTCACTCTTGAAACTCCACATCCCACACCTGAAAATTGGGAAGAGGTTTATGCTGCTATCAAAGAGATGCGAAAGCATGGTGGAGCTCCTGTAGATGAGATGGGGTGTCATATGGCAGGCGGACCTGTAGAAGATCCCAAGGTGTGTTTCGTGTTCCTTGGTTAAGTACAAAGGTTCTAAGTTATCGTTATCTTTAAAAGACAAAGCGATTCGTAATACTGATATCGCTCATGCTTTCTTCGCAAACGAAAGATCAAGTCACCCATGTTGCGGTTACGAACCTGCGCCAGTCGTTAGGAGAACTGACCGCTGAAAATCTTGCGGCTGCGGATGATTCTGTCATTTCTGAGGCGATTGGGAAAGTGGGGTTTTGGAGAAGGAAGACTCAGTATATGAAAATATCCTGCGACCTTTGAAAACATCACTCATGTTACATGTTTTGCTCTCTTTTGTCAGATATATCAAACAAGCCGCTCAGAGAATATTGGACGAATTTGGTGGCGAGATTCCTGACACACTTGAAGGACTTTGTTCTTTACCAGGTATTGGACCCAAGATGGCTTTTTTAGCACTTCAGGTATATTTATGTGTGCAATTCCTTTTGTTTTATTTTAATTGGGGTTTGTTTAGGTGGCTTGGAATAGGTCAGTCATTCTCGTTTTTTCAGGAGATGGAACGTTACTCAATTGGGTGAATTTGAATACACAGGAACGAAGGTATCGGCGTTGACGTCCATGTCCATCGAGTGACTAACCGTTTGAAATGGCATAATCCACCTACCAAGGAACCGGAACAGACGAGGTAGGGTGTTGTTCTGTGTGTATCACAGTCGTTAACAAGCAAGAAAAAAATTGGGGCAGGCTTAATTTACAATCATGGCTACCAAAAGAACTCCACGGGGACATTAATCCCTTACTGGTGGGCTTCGGCCAGGTATAAAGGTTTTCCGAATTTTTATTTCTGATCAGAAGTTGATTGTTGTCTTTTTATTTTGCAGACAATTTGTTTACCTGTCGGTCCACGCTGTGATGTATGCACTTTGAGCAATGGTCTTTGCCCGAGTGCTGTTGTCAAAACCAAATTAAGAACTCGGAAAGAGGCAAAGGCAAAGGCAGAAATTCAAATTGAATTTGAGGATGATGAACAGTGTTCTACTGAGGAAAACGTCACTGTTAAGACGGAGTGTGAGATTGTTGCAACCGATCCTGGAGGTTAAATCGTACATTAGGAATTGTCTCGAAAGGGATGGTGTTATGTTCCTCCTAATACATTTTGATCTCCTGTCTTCCTCCGTCACAGGCTGATTCATTACAAAGTTGCCATAAATTACCTGAATTTCCTTCCTTGCGGTTCACACCCTAATACATAATGTCACTTCATCTATATTATAAGTAAAAGTCTTGTCTAGTATTTGATACCATGATGTTCGTCTATGCAACCTTCCTCAAATCAATCGATGATAGAAACCTGTGCATGACCATATCCGTATGTATTATCATAAATATCTTCATCTGAATCGTAGTTAGAGAACTCTTCGTTCATATCATCGGGATCGTCCAGTTCGGGACAATGTTGGTGTGATACGCCCAGTTGGCCATTTTGAATTTGCCAAGTCAAGCCGTACCTGGAAGAACCGGGATTCATATGCCACATAAACATATGGAAGTTTAGGAATGACGTACTCGTCAGGGTACTTGGGAGGATCTTGGACACCAAGTGCTTTCGCTATCTTTCGGATCTTTGTATGTCTCTGTAGGTTCTCAACTAGTGAGAAAAGGATCATGAAAAAGAATTTTGTATCATGGTAATCACCCCGACGATTAGAATATTAAACAAAGTTGCTGGAGTTTGAGCAGCGGATTTCTGTAGTTTTTTAACCCGTTTAGCCACACATTTTGCATCACCAGCACCACTGTTGAAAAAGCATGAAAAAGACTTTTTAATGGTAAAAAATAACACATACCAGTGCGAATCAATTTTCAAGTCGAGTGCTTTTGCAAGGGGCTTGACGGTATCTATAGACCTGGAACTTTTAACACGGCCATGGCCTGGTGCTGCGACTATATAGCTTATATTCATTCCTGAATGAGGTCCAAATAACTGAAAGGCATGCGTCAGTCAAGTCA
The DNA here is from genome assembly GCA_029959195.1 of Dictyophora rubrovolvata. Taxonomy (NCBI): domain Eukaryota; kingdom Fungi; phylum Basidiomycota; class Agaricomycetes; order Phallales; family Phallaceae; genus Dictyophora; species Dictyophora rubrovolvata. The sequence goes on from CP114117.1 coordinate 560,801, forward strand.
AAGCAATTAAAAAAAACCGAACCCAACAAAGCGCACGTTTAGAATGCATTGTGCTCGTTTGCGGCCCAAACAAGATAGACCTTGCCTACCGTCTTCCGGTTTCTCGCCATGTCGAATGATGTAGACAATACTGTTGGAATTCTTGGTGTTGAGTTCGTTTGTATCTGGAAGTGTTTCGAACTCGGATCTACCATGATCACGTTCGTAATTTACGACGGTATGCAAAGACCATGTCAGAAGAATAGAAAACAAGGGCCACGAGAGAAAGACAAGGAAAAACCGAGACATAATTATTTCCAAGCAAGTGGACGTGTTAGGGTAGGTCTACTAGTACATATATGAAACAGCATTAAGCGGGGCACGGTATTAGCGATGACGAAAAGAGCAAGCCGCTATGAGCGCTAAAGTTAGTAACTCTAAAACGAACACCGAAGACTTGGCACATGTAACCCCCTCAGTACAAGCTCAATATGTACTCTGTTGCACAAGGTCAAGCATGTCCTTATGCACATACTGAGGTCGTGTCGACATGAGCGCTGCAATCTTCATACATTCTCGCCCTCGGACCCTCGAACAACATTTCAAATACGGAGACGGACTCCAGACACATCCTGCAAAACGGACACGGAAATCAATGTAATTATTGTGTAATTACGATGGTTCAGAACAAGCGCCAAGTATCCAATTTAGCAAGAGCAAAAATAAAATTTTCTATGCGACGTCGGTTTTCGGTCACCGGCCTTAGGAAATGATGATTTAGCCAAAAATAAATTTTTTTTCCACAGGACTATAGAAATAACACCACGGCCAATAAGCCTATGATTTGTGAATCATAATTTCTCACCGCAACCTACCAGTTCTCATGACAGGTAAACCCATTCATTTTTTGTTGCGGTATGAAGAGTAGTTTTTTTTTCATGCCATAACCTGCATCAGATTCGGATCTCTCCATCACATCACTATTCAACGTGAAAGGCAAAGTTGGTTAGTATTTGCCATTTCATTTTTCCACCGCTCACTTGACAATGCAATGTTCAGCTGTCGTCACTGGCGGCGGATCAGGTATTGGGACAATGATTACTAGCGCGCTCGTTCAGAATGGAGCGAAGGTGTACATTGCATCTAGAACAGAATCTCAACTCAAAGAGGTATGTATTTTAAAAAGAAAAACATCACTGCTCCGACATCCGCCGACAAATCCAATCCCATGCTCGAAAGGTTGCCGATGCTCTAAACAAACGAGGACCCGGAACATGTTATTATATCATTGCAGACCTGAGCGTTAGTACTTCAAACCAGGATTCTTTCCCGTTCTTTTTTCCCATAATTCAAAAGTCCAAAACAGGCTGCGAGCAACTGGCCAACGCTATCAAAGAGAGGGAACAGAAGATCCATATCTTGGTCAATAATGCTGGTATGGCATGGGGCGCGACTTTGGAAGAGTACGATTAATTCTGTTTCCTTACATGGCATGGTGTTGGTTCAATTGAATATATATTAGATTCCAGGAAATGGAAGGATGGGACTACCTCATGGCTGTGAATGTAAAATCAGTATTTTACTGTACGGTGGTTAATCTATCATCCCAAGCTACAAGAATTAACCTCACCCCGATTTTACAAGTAACACGAGCGTAATATTTGTGTTATTTTCTAATCTTTTCTCCTCACGACGATAACATGAGAAATATAGATTAACGGACTTACTGGCCAAAAATTCCAATAATCAAGATCCCGCGCGTGTTATTAACATTTCGTCCATTGCAGCGTTTGCACCTCGCGTTGAAGGAAACATGACGGCCCCCGACGGTTATGGAACATGGAGCTGTAAGAGCTTTTCCTAGTACTAGATACGATTTCTTTGATCAACATTTGCAACCCAGATGCCGCGAGTAAAGCAGCAGGCAGGCAACATCTCTCGTGATCTCGATGAACTGCTTCATCAATGATCATGTTTATAGTCAATCATCTAACCATGAGCTTGGCAACAACATTGACTAAAAAGTTCATCACGTGTGTTATAGTTGTTTCGTAGCAATGGGTCATTTGAGTTAAAAACATTGCAGAGTTAACGCGATATGCCCAGGGTAAGTCTAAAGAACACATTGTACTCAGTCCAAAAACAGAATTTCAGCTTGAGACCTTTTAATACAGAATATTTCAATCCAAAATGACCGCTTGGGCATTCCAGACAAGAGGCGAGGAATATATGATTACCGGTCAACCTACGGGTGAGCGCAGTAGTACCCTCTATACATATATGTCAATAGTAGTACTGAGAGATAAACAGGACGCCTTGGAACACCAAAAGACATAGCTGGAACAAGTAAGTCTCAAACACGAGCCTGCGCAGTCTACCTTGACGAAAGCGGATCTCCTTTTTAGTCCTATTTCTCGTGAGCCCCGCATCGGCTCATGTGACAGGGGTACATATCGCTTTGGACGGTGGTAAGTTGATATCTACAGGAGGTCCGGGGCCAAAATTGTAGTGCCAAAGTTATACATACCCATATACTATATGTTTATCTGGGTGAATGGGGATTATTCATTATTGCAATATGGAGCATATATAGTCTGGGCGTTGTTCTTAATTCATAAAAGACACTAACGATCACTGTAGTATGCGCTTCCTGCGTGCGATGTTAGATTTTAGGATGTATTTAGGCTGATTGGGGATATCTGGCGTCAGGTTTGAATCCAGTAACGGTGCGGTTTATGACGTCTGTGGCAAGTTCATTGGGTTCAAACTTGGGATACATGCTATTGCCTCGCTCTGGAGAGAATGGCAACACGTCGGGCTTCAGGTGGGGAAGCTTCTGAAGACTGTAAGATGTCAATTCCATAATCCCCTTTCTTTTTGAGTCCTCGTCGGAAGGAGAAAGAATAACACCAGGACGATAAAGGTGAGGAGATACTGTCTATCTCGAGAAAATACCATGAACAAGAAGTTATTACTTGAGTATAATTCAAAGTTGTGTTCAATCCACTTCCGAGTCTAGTCAGAAACGGAGTGTAAGAGTTGTCCGGGTAAGAGACGGCGGACGAATATGGTGGCTTCAGCCCACTGTTGTTGATATTCAAGTTGGCAAGTTCAGCCTTTTTTCTAATGCTTATACTTAGTCGATCCAGGATAGCCGGAAACCAAGTTTCGGGTGAGTAGACCGGACTTGGCATGCAAGTTGTCACTCACAATGTTGATATAAATACATAAATATTTATTATGAGTAATAAGTGAACTAGCAAGATCACTGATGAGTGTGAATACCAATTATAGTATACTGTTAATCCCACTGACGATATAGTCCGTTCTCTGTTTTGAGGGATCTTGAGAGGACCAAAAACTAATAAAGGTATTGGTTACATCTGCAAAAACAGTTCCTAGCTGTTTGTCCACATCCTTTGGAGGAAAAGAGGTGCATGAATGTGAGTGGAGTCTAGCGTTCCTCAGATATAATCAAAAAACATACCGGAGCAAATCCGCCACTGATGAATACGTCCATTTTCTGTTTATAAATCATCGTCATTAAGGATTACTATTAATAGCTTGTCGCAAAAATCCTTATAATGCATTATAAACCTAAAAAAGGTTGTCAGACGCCGAGGGGGTTTATAATTGGTTTATAATCATTTCAAGGCTCCAATAAACCGCCAGCTGTTACGTACGGTGGCCCGAAGCTATTCCGGATAGTTCCGAAGAAGTCCGGACCACGGGGTCAGACAGGAAACGGAGTACTGAAGTACGGGGTGAGGGACTTGGCTTCAACTTATATGTTGCGCCCACTTGCCCAGCTTACAATATCCCTCGATTTCGGAATACGAGGAAGTATGCAAGTACGTACAAGTCCGACGACATGTGATACGACGACAGAGTACAAGTCCACGTCGTTGAAGACGACATGAACGATAAGTACGAGTTGACTCGAACGTTAAGTCCGAGTCAACTACACAATATGGATTAAGAGTACGAGACAGATTAGAGATGAGAGAGTAACTGATTAAACTGATTATATTCAGACTGAGGATCCACAGCTGGGGAGCTGGGGTTTAAATACAGGAAGGAGCAGAACTACGGAAATGGGGATAACAACAAATAAGGAAAGGTGGAAACTGACTAGTGCGAGCCAAGATGATGATAATATAATCTAGGTACCTTGTTACTAAGTGCACGGGACAGAATTCCCCATAAGGAAATTCTGTGATACGGGGTACGGACAAGAACGTGGAGTGCGGAATCGGGGGAGTGGGATGGAATAGAGTACGGAGTTCGGATATGTCCAGATTTAGACTACGGGGCACACGGGGCATGACAGGATCCTAAGCAAAATATATTCTAGGAATAATACTAACTCACCTAGAGGGAGGGGATCCTAAGAGAATAAACTTAGGGATCCCTCCTCTAGGGCTACTAACTATATACTATGAAAAATGGCAAAGGCCACATGCAGCCTTTGGTTTGTGGACTGGGCGCAGATACGCACTGGTCCCGGACTTTTAGCTGGGGCCTAGGCCATGGCTCTGATGAGAATGGGCACTCAGCGCCCGTTGAAGGGAAAATGGGAATATGGAAGGAGAGGGAAACGCAAGAGATGGGATAGAATACAAGAAATATGGAAATAAATAAAATAGACCAGAACTGAAGATAAATGTAGGAAAATAAGGGGACGACGCTAGCATACTCTGACATGTGCCCTGAGTTGCCATAACAGGTATACTGAGCAGGCTTCAACTTATGTGTTGCGCCACTTACTTGTACGTGCTCAGTAATTTGCTTCACAACACTCCGCGAATAGCAGATATATCGGTCAGAGGTTCGGGATAGAGTTTGGAGTGAGTGTTATGTATGGTGGCCCGAGGTTATTCCAGATAGTTCCGGAGAAGTCCGGACTGCTGGGTATGACGGGGGACAGAGTACTGAAGTACAGGGTGAGGGACTTGGCTTCAACTTATATGTTGCGCCCACTCGCCCAGCTTACGATATCCCTCGATTTTGGAATATGAGGAAGTATGCAAGTATGTATGAGTCTGACGACGTGTGATATGATGACGGAGTACAAGTCCACATCGTCTTTGATGACATGAATGACAAGTATGAGTTGACTCAAACGTTAAGTCCAAGCCAACTATGCAAATTAAGAGTATGAGACAGACTAGAGATGAGAGAATAACTGATTATATTCAGACTGAGGAACCCCAGCTGTAAGCTGGGGGTTTAAATACAGGAGGGAGCGGAACTACGGGAATGGGGATAATGACAAATAAGGAAAGGTAGGGTAGACTAGTACGAGCTGGAGGCGATGCCAATATAATCTGGGTACCTTATTACTAAGTGATAAGGATACATATCTCCATAAGGAAAATGTTTGATACGGAATACGGATTAAATACGGGTCTCGGAGTTCAAGGGGTAAACAGGGTACAGAGTACGGAGTTTGGGGTAGTCCGGGTTTGGACTGCGGGGCACGTGGGGCGTGACAGTGAGTCTGGGTTTAGTGGTCAGATTTTAGAGATAAAAGAATCAAACAAGAATAGCCACAAGTCAGATGACTAGTTTGATTTCAGAACTGAGGAACTAGATACATGATTCAGGGTTATTTATACTATGGGAATGTACTAGTTTGTCAGCACTGATAAAAGCAGTTTACAATAACATGCATTTGGAATACAATGAAACAATAAAAACAAATATGGAAAGAGTGGATTTAGAATACAATCAGTTATTGTATTCTAATTTGGGTAATTCGGATTTAATGGATTATTTTGGAGCAAACATAAACATAACAGATGACATAAGTTTTCATAATCTTTGGAGTCGTAATTTGGAGTAATATCGGATCAGTGGGTTTATCGGCAGATCTGGATCTTGACACCGACTTGAAAATGAATGAAGTCCTGAGTTTATATGGGAACCTGATCTTGTGCACAGACCATCCTCTTTTTTGTGCGATTCAAGACATTCAGAGATTAGCCGATGAATGAGTTTTTAGCCGATCACAACTCAGGTGAAGTTGCAGGGCATTCGTTGGAGATGTTACGTGCCAGAATGCGTGTATGAAGTTTGGTGAGGTTAGTGCGAGAGGTAAACAGTAGGCTTCAACTTGCTCTTGAGTTGCGCCCTCACTGTGCACGTCTGTCATGATCTGATTCATGACATCACTAGCGATACGGACTTCTTATCACATTCCCTTATCGTATCATACTTAAACATTATCTTATGACGATCACTTCGCAGATGCTACGACCGGAAGTCTTATCAGACTTCATCGCCGTTTTCATGAAGTCCTAGATGCCATCGCCCTCCTGGGACTTACAGTAAGCCGCGGATAGACCTTTGGTCTATATTCTAGTCCCAAACCACACATGAGATCATCTATGATGGTCGTAGGTCCTTGTATGTGCTTTCCCTTTGTTCTTGTTGCCTCATGTTTGCCACATGGCAAACTGACCCTGCATACACTCATGATACTCACGAAATATTATGACATATATATGTTCTCAAGTTCGTTATCTATTTTGAACTGAGATTCAAACCTCTAGCGTACTTGTATATAAAGCCTTCTATACTTCGTAGCTAGACTTCTCTTCAGACTTAATATTGAACCTAGTTCAATATCTCAATATAGTCTTCATTTCCCAATAGTGCTTCCGTCATTTCCAAATGCTTTAAATCCAAACCGTCCATAGTGACAATGCCATTCCGGCATTGGATCCACTACTTCTTCCATCTCTTGTTCTTCTGCTTTCTAGTCAATGATCTATTCTTCCAGATCATTTTAGACTTCTTAGAGCTTTGGCTCAACAATATTCTCCAACGACTTGAAGATCCCAAATGATGTCAAGACAAGTAGAGCCAACGTCCAGAGGACTGTCATGGTACAACCCACTCAGGTTGAGACCACACTCTACGACATTACAGTGACATTTGTATTATTATTAAATACGATTATTAATATTTATACATTTGTCGCCGATACCCGAGAATCAGTACTTAACAGCATCCATTAACTTCAAGTTGCGTGGTTCAGATGACACATTATGATGTCGTTGCACGGGCAATGGGAGAATGCGTGGTATGACCACGTTGCACGATGAATACAAGGGTTTTGACGACATCGTTCCCAACATTGAGACAAAGGTTTAAGATTTTGAGATGAAATGTCGGCGGCGTCTGCGACACTGCCCGTGATGAAGCGAGAGGTTAAGAAGAAGAGAAGGTGTTTCAAAGAAGCTCGGTGTAACAAGTAACAAGGCGAAACTTCTATTGATATCAGAATGGAAAAGTAGATACATTAAATCGATCCTTTTATAGAAATGAAATGTGATGACAAATACGAAAAAGGATGACATGGACAAGTTTGGAAACAGCAACTTCGGGAAGTTGCCCAATAGGGAACGAGCAGAGTTTCGGGAAGTTAAGCGAGGTTACGTACGCACTAAGCGGGTGTAACAGGAGAAGGGACCTGAAAATAAAGGCACAGGGGAGAAAACTAAGCTCTATACATCGTGAGATTGAAAATAAATGCAAAATTAATTCCACATTGGGTAAATAAACCTGATTTGAATTATAAACCCCTTTTGATTTTTGTGACAGTCTAGTATTGAAGTTAAACTATCTCACACCAAACCCTGATGCTACATTTGAGAGCAATGCCTGCAAACTGCTGGAATCACTAGTACTGAGATTAAATATAACATTTGAATGTTGATTCAACTTGATGATGGTGTCATTAAGACTGAGGAGGAGTGGCATGATACCCTTATCAACAAGTGTCAGGGCTACTCACTCAGACTAGAGGGAGGGGATCCTAAGAGAACAAACTTAAAGATCCCCCTTCTAGGGCTACTAACTATATACTATGAAAAACAGTGAAGGTCGTACGTGACCCTTGGTTCATGGACTGGGCACAGACACATGCCAGTCCTGGACTTTAGCTGGGGCCTAGGCCACGGTGCTGATGGGAATGGGCACTCAGTGCCTGTTGTTGCATACCAAAACCTTTCTCATTTGGTGATTAGGCTGCTTATCCAAAGCGGACATTCAAATCCTCCCTTCCTAGAAAGTGACTATCAACTTACCCAAATTCCCTTATTCAAATAACAATAAAATGTTCAATCTTCGTCTCTCATCCACATTCACAATTAGAAATCCTACCTCTTCCCCAGAAGATGTTATCCCTCCGATATTTCGTTATATTCATGATAGTCCTCGTACTCATGATCTGGATATCAAGACTACATTATTCACTTATTATTCCCCGATGCCTATCCTCCAAATTGACCCTACGACTCTTCTCCCAGTCTACTCGCACAAGGTTCCTAGAAGTATCCATAAATGTCGAAGTTCAGATATCGTACATCCCTTCTTGGCATTCGGAAGAGAAGTCTACATCGAGAAGGAACTAAGATGGTTTACAGTAACTCATATTTATTCTATGCCAGAATCAGCCTTACAAGATTCATACCGTGTCTGGTTAACGACACAAGTTGGGTTAGAATACATGATAATGGTTCTGGACATTCATAGTCAATGGATCCTATCATCATGCAATCACTAACCGGTCTTAGGATTCTATCGACCTGCCAATCCCCTTCCCAAAGAACCAACAAACTCTTCGTCTAACCATAATTCACTTCCCCTATCTCTGACTTCTTCTGATTTAACAATACGCCCTCCTCGATATCAACAAACAATCCGCACTCTTCGACGTGTTTGTTCTGGATTTCTAGAACGAGCTTGATCAGTTTGGAACATAATAAAGAACAAAAATAATGTATAAGGGTAAACATCTATTTTAATCATCTGGTCTCTTTTTATTTCGGAGTTCCAAGTTTCTTCAGCCTTACTCTATCCCTTCACTACCATGATGATCGACCTCACAGCCTCTTACACTATGGCATCATCCAATCGCCCACATGGCAATTTCAAAACGGTCATACAAGAATATGTCCTCCGCCGAAAAGGACTAATCAATGTCAACGAAGAAACCTTGTTACCCTTTCATGATGGGTACATCCAACATACACTCTACTACAATGATTTAAGGTTACCGCCAATACTTTGTTTATATGATCAATATCATATCAGAGTAAAGGGACATTCATATGAACTTGCAGCATATCTACAGATGCATCGAGATGGACAGCTAGCATGGCGACTCATCTTCCAACGATCTGTGCTTTTAGCCAGACAAGTCCTATTCCTTGATGCCCCTTTAGACGTGTTCCCGTACCCTCCCAGTTTCTATTCTAACCCTCCCAATCCCCTTACTCCATCCCCTCACTACGAGGCAACTAATTCAGTAACATTTTATTTGCCGACGACTAGACAACCTCGACCGATGGAAGAAGAGGATGTACGACTCATAAAGAGGAGAAGAATAAGAGATTAAGGAAATGGAGAAATTGTTGCTGTGGCAGTATGGTGCGAAAATGGTAAAAAAAAAGGAGAGTATTGCTTTCTTCCAAATTGGGACTGTTTGTGTTTGTTGTACTTCTATTTCCTCCCTGAAAAATTCCTCGTCGCTTGTTGTTCTCCCCAAATGTAACTCTTCCTCTCTTTTTCTTCTTTCTTTTTCTTTTATTGTGTCATGAAAACGGTTTACAATTGCTTATTGTTAAACCTCCTAAAAATTCCAAAAATATTTCTTTTGTTCTAAATGGTATAAATACTGCATGTAAATACGTGTAACAGCAGCAATCTACCGGAACGGTTGTCTCAAGTTTAGTTCAGTTTAAGTCAAGTTCAAGTCAAGTTTCATCTCTAGTCTATTTCTACGCTCACGTCTATTTCTTTGGATTACTCTGAGTGAGGCCTCGGAGTATAAACTCAACGATTCATATTGTCATTGAAGCCTTACTAACTTTAAACAGATTATCATCGCTGTATTATCGATGGCATATTGACTCACCATTTTATTGCAACTCACATTTATCGTCCCCCTCACACACACACGATCTTAGGATCATCATATTTTTTGTTGTTGTTGGTTTTATATCGATGCACACACACTTGCTAAATATCATATTATTCCCCCACCCTCCTTCTTATGAAATCAGCACCAGGACCCACTCCACGGAGACTAGACGGCCTCAAACAAAATATCTTCGTAGTTTTTCCGATTGTATATATAGCTACGACATTTAGCTATTATCTTCGGATTGTTACACTGTTCAAGAGAGAAAACAGAAAAACAGAGATAATGGGGAAAATGGGGAATGGGATATAATATGAGAAATGTGAGAATAAATAAAATAAATGAGAACTGATGATAAACATAGAGAAATAAGGAGATGGCACTAGTGTACTCTGACAAATACGAGATGTTTCTTACCCTCCCTACTTCCCTTGTAGCATTTGAGCAATCATTTAATATGTTCTGAAATACAATGAGGTTTTTAGACAGTACATAAATAACCTAACTTTATTAATGACTTACTTGTACTTCTGTAATGAAACATTACAGATAGTGTAGCCCAGCTCTTACAGGTTCACAAGAAAACTGTATATTCACAGGTAAACAGTAAGAAAGGCTGCTGGCACCTACAATCTAGTGAAATATCTTCCTTCGTGGCTTCCGGGTGTAAAGTTTCGACAAGTGGCCGAGAAATAAATAGAGACTTTCAAGCACGCTAAATGTTCCATACAAATACTCCAAAAAAGCTTTTGTAAGTTATGTATGATTCATTTTACCAGTTTTTCAGAAGAAGTGCATAGAAACAAGGGAAGCTTGAACCTTGCTTTGTGTCAAACAAACTACTTGGAAAATTCTGCGAATTCACCCCATTCATCATCTGATGCTAAATAGGTAGTTCACGATACTTTATTTAGCAGGAATTAACACAGTAATCAATCTTTCTAAGGAAAGGACCTTGAGTGATTTATCGACTAAAGCCATATAGCTGGAGGTTCAGATGTGTTTGTTTTTTTTTGGCAATGGCACTTTACCCCGATGTCCAGGAAGAGCTGGATAAGGTTGTTGGGAGAGATAATTTACCTTCTTTCAGTGATCTTCCCAATCTCCCATATCTCACTGACACACTTGGAAATGAATTGTCACGATGGCATGCTGTGGCTCCGATGGTAGCATCACACCAATTGAAACAATATGATGTGATAAATGGGTATTTCATACCTAAAGGAACTAATTGCTTTGGAAATACTTTGGTGAGTTCACATCTTACATCGGTGTTTTTTCAAATTATGTAATTTCCAAACTTGATTAGGTTTTTCTTCCACTCTGAGAAAGAGTATGGGCCTGAGACCGATAAATTCAGGCCAGAAGGGTTTTTAGATGGTAGTGCTAAACTGAAACCAGACTTTGCGTTTGGATACAGAAGATGGTAAGACTGGATGTGACATTGAGATATACTTATACCGCTCAGTCTCAAAATCCCAATTTTAGGGTGTGCCCCGGCAAAGCATTGGTAGAAAATATCCTCAGCATCATGGTTGCCACCATTTTACATGTTGCAAATGTTTCCGAGCTTGAAGACAAGCTGTTGGCTGATATTATCAAAAATAACGAATTTTTACTAGGAAGCACTTTGTAAATAATTTGGTTTCATTTATGCTGTATTTTCTTTTTTTTTTTGTAGACGTCCACAAGATTTCAGGTGTCGAATTGACACGCGACTGGATGTTCAGAACATTTTGAATCAATTTCATACATCTGATTGAATCAAAGGGTGTTTCTATGGTTGTCAATGAGAGAGATTATGTGAAGAGTCACTAACATAGTTGCGAATTTGAGTAGTACTCAGTGTTTCCTTTCATCCTTTTGTCTAGAGAATCATATCCTGTTCCTGCTTATTATAAAATAATAACTTTCACAAGTGCAACCAAAGTGAATAGCAACAAAGAAATCGATTTTCAAAATCGAAACAGACATATTTGATACAAGATTGGAATGACTAGTTACTACAATTGAGAGTCTGCCTTTTTTCTATGCAAAATATAATAGTGTCCCACGACTGTCCATAAGCATCCCATGACTGTCCATAAGCATCCCATGACTGTCCATAAGCATCCCGTGACTATCAGTAACAGTTGTGCTCTTCAGCCACATCAGTCCCTGCAATCAACCTTTACGGTCTCCAATCCCTGACCCTTTCCTGTCTCCAACCCTGAACACATTCAGTCTCAGGTATGCAACCTTTCTCGTCCCTTAAGTTCCATGCAATTAACCATTTTAGTTGCAATCTTCAACCATTTTCGTCACACCTGGGAAGCATAGCCGTCCCATCTTTTGAACCATTTCCGTCCCAACTTTCAATATCTTGACATTCTCTCGATGGATTTGGATAGTTGTTAGTTTAATAGAGAGCTATTTATTAAGGTAATTTGGGAAAATTATTTAGGAAGCGTGAAACATGTGGTTTTTGGTGTATTTACCATAATTTAAATATACCACGCAGTTGCACCTTCAGCTTCATCCAATCCTATTTCTGTTTGAGATATGAGTGATCCATGATTCTAGAACACAATGTCCATGGAAAATCTGCGACCCTGCGGCCTTAGATTGTTCAAGCAAGCAATATTGTATATGCATTACCACTCAGCTTATACCCAGCCGGGATTGCTTGCGCTGAAGTATACATGACTGTTTATCTATAAAGCGGTTTCCCAGGCTACTCATATTTGATTTCTCTAATCCTCTTGTATAGACCCATTCCCCTCTCACATGTTCCATGCCTTGGTTGTGTCATCAAACCATCTACTCACAGTGAGTCCACTAACCATTGCATTATTGTTCATAAATCAAAATGGCTTACTTCTATCAGTTCTTGGAGAATATGTGCAAGCATTGACATCCTATAATTCCGCGGTTAGAAATCACAGGTTAGAAAGGTGAGTACTATCTATACTCACAATTGTTTTGCTTGCTCATGATGATTATCAGCCGGGTTTCCATGGAACGTCCACCCTGTCAAATTCCTGTTATCGTTGACTTTTATTTCAAGGAAAATTTGAGATTCAGGATCAATTGGGGTGAAGGTAACTTGACTTGGACCCGCAAAAGGGCTGGAAGGCGTAATGCCGGCAATGTTGTTGTTGCTGGTCATGGTGGGCTTATGCTGATGTGGACTGATTGGACTGGCAAACTGACTAGAGGAAACACTGTTGACCATCAGCATCTCACTGACCTTGCTTGTTGAGAAGGAATCAGACTCGAGGTCAGAAAAGAGATTTGTTGACTCAGTCTCGTTGGAAATTACAATGGTTGAGCCAGTCTTGTCAGAAATCGCAATGGTTGAGTCCAACTCATTATCAGAAATTATAATTGTTGAGTCCGAATATACTTGGACACTGCTTCTAACCTTTAAACGTAGTTTGAAAAATATCAACATCGCGACACATTAATAACATCAGAGGAATGCTCACTGGAGTCATATTCTGGCTCAACGTATTCAAATATTGTCAAGGGAAAGGTGAGTGCGAATTAGTTTGGCATGGGTAATTGCAAACATTGATTATTATAAGGTGGTTTTTCGGAATTCGGTATGGATGCAGATCCTGATCACTGAACATGCTCAATGTTCTATTCAACATGCCACATTAATTTCCGCTCATCGTAATTGCATACACAAGGCATTTCGGGCATAATACGTTTGTGTCCTTGTTAAGAGGGCTGTTCTCCGGTTGATGTATGCCTGTTTAAAAGGGTGGTCAGCGAATTTTACATAACCTTTATTATATATCATATATTACAGCACATGTTTTCAGGTTGACTTTGCAGAATGTGTTCAAAATCCTAGTCATGTGGTATATTCCAGGGCTTAGAAATTTGTTGCACGGGCAGTGAGGTCACAATCTTCGTATTGGTGTGATCCATTCCTTGTTTTTTTCCCAAGAGGCACTGTTTGTTTCTTTTTTTAGATAAATCAAGTTTACATAAATCTCCGTGATTCGCATACCCTGCTGAATGTCCGACATGATACCTGACACGTGTTCAGCATCGGAATTGTTTAACACCGCTTAAGACCATGAGGCATTTCTGCCCTGGAGAGGTCTTGATCGTCCATACCACATGAGTTGCGGTGAGTTTAGTTACTTTGTTCTTTTGCATGGACTTAGAATATTACAGATTTTTTTCATCTCTTCTTATGGTCCGCTATCCCATTACTATGCCACATCAACAACAATGCCCTTTCTCAAACCATTTGACCCTGATAATGGCCTACCAGTTTATATGTGCGATTTTTGGTATGTGTATTTCGTATAACTTCCTCTGCTCTCTTTATTCATGACAAGCAAAGAGTCTTCTGAACTCAATGAAACTGTTGCTAGAGGACGTCCTCCAGGCAGACCCCGCAAGCAATATCGTATAAGTGGACAGAAGGCTGCAAATCTCTCTCTAACGAGGCTGTCATTGGAGTCGCTATCCATTCCATCGCCGAGTATACCGATGTCGCGCACCAAAATCTATATTTGGTAAAAATTAGGGTAAATGTTCTGAAGATTCCCTAATCCCACGATATGTCCCTCGGAGCTTGAATTCACTTTTGCAACTACCCAAAACCCACGTCCAAAACATTTTTTTTTTATCCCAAAAACATTGATACAAAAGATATGTCCTCACTCCAGATTCACTCTTCTCGTTCCCTGCTGTCCCTTCACACTCCTTCTATCGATGACTCTGATTGTTTTCGTTTTGTCCCTCCTACTCCTGATGTCAATCTCTGTGATTTGGACACTCAGTACTACATCTACTTCACATCCTATGCGCACCTCAACCTCGATCCCTCCACTTTATTACCACTATACCCGAACCCTATTATTATCGGTCGACATAAAGCTTCGGATCTGATCTCGTATTCAGATGCGGGCGATAAGAAGGTTTCTTTTGGAATACGATTATGGTTAGAAGGATATGAAGAATGGTTCGTTGTGGTGAATATGTACACAATTCACATAGGTCTACTGAACACGGTTACTAGGATATGGGCTACTGCTGAACACGGACATGCATTCTGGCACATTGTATTTGATGTCCCTTGTTCATGGATCCGTCGTCGATATCAGCACATGCCAGAACCTGAATTTTTCCTTCCTTTCTACGATTCTGGTACTCCACAATTTCCCATGACTCCAAAACCTCCTATCTCCACCTTTGATCCTCCCACCAAACCTTCATCACCTTCTTTTCATCCTACAACTCCTGTTTCTACTGTCCCCAAGTTACATCGGCTTTGGAAATTCTGTTCGGCTATATTTAAGACATCTGAGATAACGCTATAGGAAGTACTTCATTTGAATAATCAGGACTAATTAAAACGAAAAACAAGGACTTCTTTATTTTTTTTATTCCCCTCTTTTGTTGTCTCATTTCTTTTCTTTTGGAGTCTAAATTAATTCCACCCTTTCTTATCCTTCTCTTCCATCATGAGCCTCATACAACCTCTTGGCTACGAATCACTTGCCCCCACTTCCTTCCTTCCTTACCCCTTTTATCCTTTCACAGGGATAACTTTGGACGAACGATATGCCAACTTTGAATCAACAATACAGATTTATCGCATCTCTGGTACAAACATCGAGGTAGACAGAAGTACGTTATGGCTGCATTCTCTAGTCCCCATTCAAGAATACCAGGTACCCTACGAGAAACTGGAATTCCCAGAGAATCCAAAAGTGAACGAAATAATCCATATTAACATACTCGCTCATTCATATGAATTGGTTTGGATTTGCCAGTTTCATCGTAGCAAACAACCTGTTTGGCAGTTCATATTCCATCGACCACTTCTTTATCATGATGAATTTCTTTTCATGGATGCTCCCACTAATGTGATCGACAATCATCCTGCCCCTGACTACTGTCCGCTAGAGGTTGATACTTCCCAACCGCTTCCCGAGTACCTTGAGCGGAGACCTTTAGTTCCGTACGATTGGAGCTCTTTAACAAGAGTTCAACAACGAAATACGCGGATACATATGGCAGTGGCAAACGCACATCGTTTCTGAGGTTAAAGGAAGGAGATGAAGATCGAAATCTGAGGCTGTGAAGCGCTTATCAATGGTGATGTCTATTTTTGGAAAAATTAGTAAGGATGAATAAAATGACCTCCTATTCTCATTGTTTCCTTTCTTGTTTGCTCCTTTTTCTTTCCTTTTGTACTTGTATTGATTCTAAATCCATTCTTTTGTGTTGCTCCTTTCTTTCTTTTTGTTTTGTCATCACCTTGAAATTCTTTTGTTCGCTCTTTATAATAGTATAGTCTCACTGACTCATATGCCCCTTTTTTTTTATTTACTTGCTTTTCTCTTTGTTTCTTTTCTTCCTTATTACAAATCCAGCTCACAATTACTAATTGTGTTGCCACTCAAAGCCCAAAAACATTCTTATTGTTCCAAAACGTATAAATACTGTATGTAAATACCTGTAACAGCAGCAATACCTACGTTGGTTTGACTCAAGTTTAAGTTTGTGGTTTTTGTTTAGTGTTTTTGGTTTTGCCTCTTGTCTATCTCTATGCTCACGTCTTTACCTTTGGAAAACTCTGAGACCGTACATTTCGGAGTATAAACTTGCGATCTGAGTTATCATGATTATCATACTTTGCCTCACAAGCAACCCTTGATTTGTTAACAGTAACTGTCTTTTGGTTGTTGTTGTTTGTTGTTGTTTCCATCACCTCCCCCTTTTTATTTCGCACTAAGCAGCACCTGGACTCGCTCCGTGGAGATTGACTACCTCACTCATTCTTTTCTTGTGTATTTCACTAGGCATATTATCTTTCCTTTTGTGCATAGTGAAGCTTACACCAAGTATGGTTTTTTATCTTCCATCTCCCATTCCTCATTCATTCCACTAACAATCAGTATTCTCTGCAGCTGGGCCTTTGTCATATCCCTCAGAATCATCAACCCCATCCATTAATGTTTCTACTAAACCAACACTCTCTGATATTGAAGTTCTTTCAACGCAGATTGAAATGCAATGACATGCATCGCATTCATGTTGGTTGCAGCCAGCAACCTTGTCCAACAATTCCCGCTTCTTCTTAAATGCACACAAGCATTCCACTGAATGGTAAGAGGTGGCAGTAGTCCACACCTTGGACCTAGTGTACTGGTTCGATATGCAGGTAAATTAATTAATTAATTCAGTTTATGGGATTCTGAATATGGTCTGTTTGTATCAAGATGAATGACTATGGTCGTGCACGGTGGTCAAGCAGTGACCTGATTACCTTTGAATGGTTCAGACACCCTGGAGATAGTCCTCTAGCTGCGAACACTTGGTGATTCCTCGTTCATTGGGTTGAACCTTCTCCTCTTAGTGATGAAGGCCTGAAAAAAGCTGTCCTCGCCAAAAAGATTGTATACCGATGGAAATATCATTGCATTGGGACATGTTCTCTAGTCTCACCTACCCCAAACTGTCATGTATTTCATGATTTCCTCTCTTATCTATCCAAAAACAAGTATTTCCTTTATTCTTTTTTTAGTTCCTGCTTGCTTTAATAATCCTTTATTTGTAATGTATCTTATCTTTCAGGAACAGTCAGATGACTTAGTTCCAGGAACCCCTTTATTTTCTTATCATTTCTCTCCACTTCCCTGTCTCACTATAATTTTCCCTGATTCACTATTATTCATTCACTTCCTTTTTAAGTAATTTCTTATCTTTCACATGATGTTTCTCTTACTAATGTTTGGAGCTATTTGTACTTGCTCAAGGTGTATAAATAGGGGCTCATTTTTCTTGTAAATAATCTATCTTGTAACTACTGTTGTGCACCAAAGTGCTTACCAATCAAATTGGTCTTTTTTCCTCTTATCTTTCTCTATTCTCAAGGACTTAGTAATAAGTCTCTATCTATCTCTACTAATTTGAACTTAATTCTTAAGTTCAATTCTTCCTTCAAGTGTCTCACCTTCAATAACAGGACTTTTAGTTGCTGAACAATCCCTAAACAAAACTCTTTTATATTTTATTAGGAGTCAAGTTTATTCTAAATCTAAAACAAATCCCTTACACAAACAACCCAACACTGTTTGTCCATCCACCTCCTTGGAGCAGTTTTGAAAAGTCTGAGAATGAGGATCCCATTAAGACTATCACCCCATCAAACCGAGAATCTGGAGAGGACATCCCATCTGAAGAGGAGGCTCCTAATCAAATCTCTCGTGATCATCGTTATGAGGGGAATGTCAAACTTGTAGTAAGTGATAAAATTTTCAGCATTTGGCATTTGATCTCTGATTTGAATCATAGCTAGAAATCCGTACTGATAATTTGGGCCTAGTACACATATATCAAAGCGGTACGCATGATGATGCATTGCCTCATAGGCTGGGTTGGTCTAAGGGAATGCGGAATGAAGTTTTGGCTGCTATAATGATCTTTGGGGCCCAACCTAGGCGAATTTATCAAGGTATTAATACTTATGTTGTTTTTGAGCTGTTCTCACTGACTTTATTTTTCTTCAGATATTGTATTAACGTACAACTATCCTCAGCGGATCTCCCTTCCACCAGGAACCATGGTCATTTTTCCATCGACCTTTCCCATTTATCGCCGTCCGACTAGGAAGCAAGTGCATAACTTGTTACCTGGACTGAGGCGGAGGGGACGTTTGGATGTGGATCCATTTCGTGCAATGTGTCACACCCCACGTGCCCCGTAGTCCAAATCCGGACATATCCGAACTCCGTACTCTATTCCGTCCCACTCCCCCGATTCCGCACTCCACATTCTTGTCTGTACCCCGTATCACAGAATTTCCTTATGGGGAATTCTGTCCCGTGCACTTAGTAACAAGGTACCTAGATTATATTATCATCATCTTGGCTCGCACTAGTCAGTTTCCACCTTTCCTTATTTGTTGTTATCCCCATTTCCGTAGTTCCGCTCCTTCCTGTATTTAAACCCCAGCTCCCCAGCTGTGGATCCTCAGTCTGAATATAATCAGTTAATCAGTTACTCTCTCATCTCCAGTCCGTCTCATACTCTTAATCCGTATTGCGTAGTTGACTCGGACTTAATGTTCGAGTCAACTCATACTTATCGTTCACGTTGTCTTCGACGACGTGGACTTGTACTCCGTCGTCGTATCACACGTCATTGGACTTGTATGTACTTGCGTACTTCCTCGTATTCCGAAATCGAGGGATATCATAAGCTGGGCGAGTGGGCGCAACATATAAGTTGAAGCCAAGTCCCTCACCCCATACTTCAGTACTCCGTCTCCCGTCTGACCCCATGGTCCGGACTTCTTCGGAACTATCTGGAATAGCTTCGGGCCACTGTACGTAACATGGATGATTGATAAGTGTAAAACTTCGTTACAGGCCATACTCCAATGTAGGTTTTTGTTTGCTTGAGCTCTTATTGTGTATACAAAACTAAAACTATTCTATTTAGTTAATGCTTCTGCACAAGTTTACATTTGCCAATTCCATATAGTCCAGGCCATCCAGTGTTTGGAAGGTGATAGTGGGCGTGTGGAAGAAGCCCCCCGAATGCCATATTGCTTGACCTACAAAATCATCAGGGCTTTTTGTAGGCTTCAAAGGTGTCGCACTGATGCTGAATGGCCTACCTTTCGCAAAAGATTCAGGAAAGAGCTATGGGCTGCATGTCATGATGAGGAGGTTAATGAGAATGATATTGTCAGGGTACGCTAGCACTGTCCCCTTATTTTCTTACATTTATCTTTGGTTCTGGTCTATTTTATTTATTTCCATATTTCTTGTATTCTATCCCATCTCTTGCGTTTCCCTTTCCTTCCGTATTCCCATTTTCCCTTCAACGGGCACTGAGTGCCCGTTCTCATCAGAGCCATGGCCTAGGCCCCGTGTTACATACAGTGGTCTGGGACTATCCCAGATGTCTCTGAGAAAGTCCAGACCGCTGGGGACAGGCGGAAGACGGAGTATGGAAGTACAGGACGAGGGACTCAGCTTCAGCTTATAAGCTGCGCCCACTCACCCAGCTTTATATATCCCTCAATTTCGGAGTGGCAGGGACTTAGAGAGTACGAGATGAGACTAATAAAGCTGATATTCAGACTAGAGATCCATAGCTGGAAACTGGGGGTTTAAATACAAGAGGGAACGGAACTACAGGAATGGGGATAAGAATAAATAAGGAAAGGTAGCATATGGTTGTACACAGCTAGAGGTGATGATTATAAAATCTTTGTTCCTTATTACTAAGAGTCAGGAGCCGGTTTTCCCATAAGGAAGGTGACGGACTTGAAGTCTGGACAGAGTACTGACAAGTACGGGATGGGATTGCTACGGAGATGCGGGGTGAGTATGGAAATAAGCGGAATGGGATCGGACTTCCAAATTAGGAAGGTGTGGCATGCAGAGCATGACACCCCGGCTAAAAGTCCGGGACCAGCGTGTATCTGCGCCCAGTCCATGAACCGAAGGCCACGTGTGGCCTTCGCCATTTTTCATAGTATATAGTTAGTAGCCCTAGAGGAGGGATCCCTAAGTTTGTTCTCTTAGGATCCCCTCCCTCTAGGTGAGTTAGTATTATTCCTAGAATATATTTTGCTTAGGATCCCCTCCCTCTAGTCTGAGTGAGTAGCCCTGACAAGGACATATTGTGAGTAATCTCATTTTTCATGACTATCTATAAACATATATCTTTCAGGTTGCACGACGCCCCCTTGACATGGCATCGCTTGCAGAACATAATGCTCCCCGACCATCTCCTAATCCTGGGAGCCCGCCAGTCGATATACTACCGAGACCAGTACAGTCAAGTCCTACCATTCATCCATGCCACCAATTATTGGCCGATCTTCAATTAAAAATCTCGATCAGCCCACACAAATTCGGTGCAGAACAGATTAGAAGAGTGCTGGATACAGACCATGAACATTATGGAATTACTGGTCAAATTACAGATTCAATAGTGAATGCGTATCCATCATTGATTGCGGAGGAATGTGAAGCTCTGAAAGGTATCAGACACAGGATACCTGATTTCCTGATCACGGACACACTTATCACAGATGCCATGTCATCCGAGCCAGTATCCAACAATTTCAAGCCTCCCGAGAAGAAAATATATTGGTTCCCAAAGGTAAATTCAACCTTGGAATTTTATATGCGTACTAATAATGTCTAACAGTGTAATATTTTTGAAAAGGACTTGATTCTCCTGCCATGGTTCCTTTCAGCATGCGGCCATCCATCACATTGGGTTTTGGTTACTATCCGCCCAGCCCAACATGAACTGTGAATGTATGACAGTGCTGCTACAACTATCACATGCAAGCATACTGAGATTTTGAAGGTATGTAACTAATACCACTTCATGCAATTTTTTATTAATCGGTATAAAGCGTGTCAGGCGAGTGCTAGAATATGAGCACGGCCGACACTACTCCAGAACTCTGGTGTTCCCTAAAGAATGGGGTGCAAATCAAACCAATTACTTTAATACGGCAGTGAGAGTCTCAATTTGACATTCATGCAGGACTTATCCATGTAAGATCAGACAATTAGAAACGATCAGCAAACAGATGGGGTGAGTTGTGGTATATATATGCTGCAATTCTGCAGTGATCTATGTCACGGTAAAGACGAAGAATTCGCTAGAATGCCAGCTAATGGGGTGGTGAAACCTCGTTGTGATATTGAGTGTAGATTTGCGAAATTCAAATGTCTGCTGACTCCAACGCAAGAATCATTCGAGGAGACAATGCCTTTGTCTCAAACTGCCACCCTAACCCCAACCTGCCCTTCCCGCTCAACATCCCACCCAACATCGCCAAACCTCAGACTGGCAGAATTCCCAATGGATGTCACTTCCACTGCTGAAACAAGACACATCGTGAGCCAATTGCCCAAACTTCCTATCATCAAGCCAACCCCTTTAAACCGATCTTTATTGCATGGCCTGAAAGTTGGCACATGGCATATGTGGAAGCTGCCATCAGATGGTCTCTTCTATCCTGGACAGGTCAGAATGGTAGATGATGTTAAGCATACATTCAAATATGTGATCCCATCAGAGCTCATTTACAAGGCTGACAGCATTGTCTCTGATCACGTCATGGTTGAAACATTTCACTTTTATTTCAATACTAAATCTCTTGGGGATGGGGGTCTCCATTCTTCTCAGGTTCATTTGTTTTTGTATACATTGATCACATGCTGACTGTCATGATCCAATTCATGACATCACTAGCAATACAGATTCCTTATTATATTCCCTTATCTTATCGTACTTAAACATTATCTTATCACAATCGCTTCGTAGACGCTACAACCGGAAGTCTTATCAGACTTCATCACCATTTTCACGAAGTCCTAGATGCCGTCGTCTTCCTAGGACTTACAGTAAGCCGCGGATAGACCTTTGGTATATATTCTAGTTCCAAACTGTGCATGAGATCATCTATGACGGTCATAGGTCCTTATGTGCTTTCCCTTTGTTCTTATTGCCTCATGTTTGCCACATGGCAAACTGACCCTGCATATACTTATGATACTCACGAATTGCTATGACATGTATACATTCTCAAGTTCATTATCTATTTCGAACTGAGATTCAAACCTCTAGCGTACTTGTATATAAAGCCTCCTATACTTCATAGCTAGACTTCTCTTCAGACTTAATATTGAACCTAGTTCAATATCTCAATATAGTCTTCATTTCCCAATAGCGCTTCAGTCATTTCCAAACACTTTAAATCTAAACCGTCCATAGCGACAACGCCGTTCCGGTGTTGGATCCGCTACTTCTTCCATCTCTTGTTCTTCTGCTTTCTAGTCGACGATCTATTCTACCAGATCGTTTTAGACTTCTTAGAGCTTCGGCTCAACGATATTCTACGACGACTCGAAGATCCCGAATGACGTCAAGACAAGTAGAGCCAACGTCCAGAGGACTATCGTGGTACAACCCACTCAGGTTGAGACCGCGCTCTACAACATTACGGTGACGTTTGTATCATCATTAAATACGATTATTAACGTTTATACATTCGTCGCCGATACCCGAGAATCGGTACTTAACACTGACATTCAGGATTTTAAGATTGGGATCATACATTGGGCTGCCATTCTTGATAACACGGCCTTGGATTCTCATATGCAAGCATTTGCCCATGGTGCAAGTGAAAGCCAGCTTTTGAAGCTCCTTAGTCCCACAAAACAGGCAATATTTTCGATTCTAAGAGATAACTTAGCTGTTGCATGAAACATTTATTTACAGAAGACCATGATTCTCACCACTCTACACAAGGATTGGTTGGAGTTTCGTTCATCATGGCCCAGTCAAAAACGCAGCCAAATGGCATTTGAGTTTGCGTCGGGACATCTCACACTTCTCGACTGGCATGACAAGTTTATTATTCAGCACATAGCCATGTGGGATTTCTTACCATGTGATGAAACCTCTCAGAATATGGATGTGGTTTTAGGCTTTGGCCAAAGTATCTTGGGTTATCTCTGCCTGGCACATTATCTCGGGATGACACCCGACACTGTTTATTCACTCCACAGGAATAAACAGATTATATGTCCTAGAATTGTACATGAGGAAGCTTGGAAGACAATTGAGGCCTCTGTAATATATGAAAATCAACAGGATTGGACGTCATTTCGGACCACTCACCGTGCCCTTGATGCAATGCTGGAACTTCCCAAACTACAAATTCTGAGTGAAAAACATCTCGTACATTTTCTATGTTCTGCATTCTATTTGAAGAACTTATTGAAATTGATTTCTGAATCTAGACAAATTCTAATATAATCACAACCATAGCACACTTGTCTCCCAAACCTGCAACAGCGGAATCTTCACGGTCAAGTTCAATTAATCCAGCAACAGCTGAATCTTCTAGGTCAAGCTCCATTAACCCAGTGAGTTTGTCATTCATTATATTAATTAAAATGTAACCCATAACCAGGAACCAATAATTTGCAAGTGTTACGTACGGTGGCCCGAAGCTATTCCAGATACTTCCGAAGAAGTCCGGACCACGGGGTCAGACGGGAGACGGAGTACTGAAGTACGGGGTGAGGGACTTGGCTTCAACTTATATGTTGCGCCCACTCACCCAGCTTACGATATCCCTCAATTTCGGAATACGAGGAAGTACGCAAGCACATACAAGTCCGACGACGTGTGATACGATGACAGAGTACAAGTCCGACGACGTGTGATACGATGACAGAGTACAAGTCCGACGACGTGTGATACGATGACAGAGTACAAGTCCACGTCGTCGAAGACAACGTGAACGATAAGTACGAGTTGACTCGAACGTTAAGTCCGAGCCAAACTATGCAATATGGATTAAGAGTACGAGACGGACTAGAGATGAGAGAGTAACTGATTAAACTGATTATATTCAGACTGAGGATCCACAGCTGGGGAGCTGGGGTTTAAATACAGGAAGGAGCGGAACTATGGAAATGGGGATAACAACAAATAAGGAAAGGTGGAAACTGACTAGTGCGAGCCAAGATGATGATAATATAATCTAGGTACCTTGTTACTAAGTGCACGGGACAGAATTCCCCATAAGGAAATTCTGTGATACGGGGTACAGACAAGAACATGGAGTGCGGAATCGGGGGAGTGGGACGGAATAGAGTACGGAGTTCGGATATGTCCGGATTTGGACTACGGGGCACGCGGGGCGTGACAGCAAGGCACACAATGTTGCCTCCAAGAGTCATACAAAATACTCAAGTTCCCCATCCATGGCCGATGATAATGACAACCAAGGTAGCCCGCATGACGATCTAAATATTCCAGTGGCTCAGAGACGAGCAAAACGAAAAGCCATGCTCAATCATGCATTCATCAAGAGTGGCATTTAGTATTTCCTTTTTTTCTAAATAAACCTGTCCACAAAAAATCTATGTTGTATTGTTTCTTTGCGTATGGAATTATATGATACTTACAATTCCCAGTCTCTGATTATAAGTCTAAATTACTCATTGATAGGATTTATTCGCGAAGTTGGCCTTACAGAAGGAAATTGGGGCTCTAAAGGCAGTAATTAGCCATTTTAATTTATTGCCGTCTAAAAATAATTTATATGAATTCTACTGATAAATACAAAAATTTGCGTCTTTGAAACTCGTAAATTGCAGCTGTGGATGAGTAGATAATGAAAGTTGGGACGCTGCGGGACAGTGTCCGGGACGATGTGGGACAACCGCCGCGGAATTCAGACAAACGGTGGACGCTTATGGACAGTCGCGGGACACTATTATGGCATGCTTTTTCTATTGAATCATAATTTTATTTGGGGTCTCATCCGCTCCCGTTTTAGGGAACCGAACGGTGAGAATACCATCATTCATAACAGCCTTTATTTCCTCTTCCTAAATGATATGTCATTAGCATGCTATCCATTTGAGTTGCTTACCTTGATGCCATAAGGGATGGGTATTGTTCTAGAGAACCTGCCGTATCGTCTCTCGCGCAAAGTAAAGCCTTCTTTATCCAGATCAGTCGATAAAGAGCTTTGTCCAGAAACAGAGAGGCGATGACTCCGGAGGTCGAGATCAATGGAAACATCTTCCTTCTTCATACCAGGCAGTTCGAAAGTGGCAGTGAGCTCGTTTTTATCTTTTGACTCGTGAAGGTCCATCCTGCAGATTATGTTACTCTCGACATTATCTTTAGGTACAAACAATAGGCTTACCTCGGTCGCAGAACTAGGTTTTGCCTCTCGAGTGAAGAATTGTTTCCTTGATTATTGTTCTGGGTACGTGCATCAAATGCTACGTCGAAAAGCTTCTTGAAGTCGGACGAGGTGAAGAGAGAGTCGTGGAAGCATGGATCGTCGAAGTAGGAGATAATCGACATTGCGTTGTAGGTGTTTAAAACGAGAATTGAGTTGAAAGATTTGGAGAATTTCTTGCTGCATTTAAGACGCATCCTGGACCTTTTTTATACCTTTCCCGAGTCTGACAATTTAGGAAATCTTGGGCTGTAACGCGACGGAAAGTCGTGGAAGGTTCATGAATATTCAAGAGATCGCTTCGTCTCTGGATTAATCCCAGTGGTCCCGTTGAAGGCCATGCTCATTAGTGCTCTAGAATATTCGTTATGACTTCACAATAGTTAAAAATAGTTCCAGAAGATTATAGTCGCCAGCGCAATGACAATAGCTCGGGAAGACGAAATAAAGTTATCTTCTGCTGATTGCTGACCTACACAAAGCCCAGGAGCAACGAAAGTAGCATAAACATGCCGCTCTGCAACTTCGTCATTGACTTCCATCACAATAGAACAGAGAGATTGGAATAGGGAAAATTAATAACTGCAACGTTTCAAAGTGCCTCGAAATGCGGACCTTGAAATTTGTATCCCCGAGAATTGCATCATAGCGTCGGCTTACCCGGCTCTGGTCGCTGAGCTTTTTTCTGAATTTTTTGCATATTGTCTTTGCCGATCGTTTCAGAGTTTATGGAGAATGCCTCTTACTCGACGACATGTCAAAAATGAACGTGAAGAAGTCAAAGAGCAATCCAACGACGCGGTTACTCAGAAAATTCAGTCGGAAGTACTTGAAGTAAATCAAATAGCTCACAAACACGAAAAGGTTTGCAGAGTCCCGCTTGGTCATCTCCTTGCTAACTTGTCGTTTTGTAGAGAAAAGTATGGACTTCACGTAGATTTTTATTTGCCTCTAGCTTTTCATGTGAGGTGCCTCCTACCTGCCACAAGTGTTTCGTTACTGACTACTCCACTCAGTAGGAGTCATACTTTGCATTATCATCTTGAGGCCATATCATTCAAGTCTAGTATTCTCACTTGAGCAATATGAACTCTCGCGATTTTCAGAGCTGGATTGGGCGCGCATTGAAATAGAATGGGACAGGTTGCGAGGTCAGATTCCAGAGCCGTGGAAATTTCAAGACGATGGACGAGAGTTTCAGGTCGGTGAAGCATTACGGAACCGTGGTTTAAAACCCGTGCATCCTGTTGTCATGATCCCAGGAGTAATAACAACGGTTGTTCAACATTCGTATCTTTGATAAGTGTCCCACTGATGTTTTAGTGACAGCATTTGGTATCATGGACCACCATACCAGAATATAGAAGCTACTTTCGGGAAAAATTGTGGGGAGGCTACAAGTAACTAAACTTGTCATCACTATCCGATTATTTCTTTTGGCTTACCTATATTTCTTTGGAGTATGTTTACACAAGTGTTATTGAACCGCGAAAAATGGATGGCGGCTTTGATGCTTGATCCGGAGACCGGTTTAGACCCTCCAGGAATAAGAGTTAGGGCAGCCGAAGGTATTGATGGAGCAAGCTCCTTTGTATATGGTAAGGATTTTTCTAATATCTCAAAGAAGAAGTCTTCTTTATGTCTTTAATTCAGGGTATTGGATATGGTACCTGGAAGGTTCCATTGCTTAATTGAACATATTGAAAACATTTATCTAGGGATAAAATTATACAAAATTTGGCAGCTCTTGGTTACAGTGCGGATATGTTTACTATTGCTGGTTACGATTGGCGCCTCTCGTATTACAATCTAGAATTCCGGGATGGTTATTTCAGTCGCCTAAAAACTACCATCGAGGAATTCAAGTAAATCCTCTATTATGTGTATTACCTTTTCTTGACTAATTTTCGGGTGTAGACGAAGGTCCGGTCAGAAGACCGTTCTTTTGGCCCATTCCATGGGATCTACGGTACGTCTTTCTTTAATCCATCTTAGGTTCGTACTTTCCGTATTGAATATTTGATAGGTTACGCTGGTATGTCAGTTATTTACCCCTTTAATTTGTTATCAACCAGATTTCAGTATTTGTATGTCAATGTTGCTTCATGTCTTCGCGTAAATATGTTAACTTCAATTGAAAGTCTGAAATGGGTCGAAGCGGATGGATTTGGGAATGGTGGTCCTCGATGGGTAGAGGTAATGATTTCTTAAAAAAAAGGCAACATTTGGTAGTAATACCATGTATTGTAGGACCATATCGAAGCATTTTTTTCGGTCGGAGGTACTTTTCTGGTTAGTTTTCCCCACCTCCCGATACGTCCTATCATTAATGATTTCTTTACTAGGGTGTGGTTAGTGGACACAATTTCAGAGTTTACAACGCGATTGAATCTTAGTCCTCAGCCGAAAGCCATGTCGGCCTTTCTTTCAGGGGAGATGAAAGACACGGCTCTGTTAAATCCTGTGGCATCGTATAGTATGTCTAGTCTTATTAGGGCTACTGCCTGTACCTCAGCTGACATTTTCCAAAAATAGTACTCAATCGATTTTTCTCGAGAGATGAACGTGCTAAACTATTCAGAAGCTGGCCCGGGCCTGCTTCTTTATTGTTGAAAGTACTCTTTCCGAGTTATTGTTCAGATAATAGCAGTGTTGCTAACCAGATTAGGGTGGAGATGCAATTTGGGGAAACTCGACTAGTGCACCGGATGATAGATCTGATTCTGCTTTGTCGTACGGCCAGCTTCTATCTTTTCGCGCAGAGCCCGGAGGCTACGATCCACCTTCGAACCTGTCAACGACGGCAGCTTACGAGTTCATTCTTGAACAATCCCCAGCATTTTTTAGGGTACGCATACGATTTTCATTGTTTTATGTGTTACAATTTACAGTGTTTGGCTTCTTAGAAAATGATAGAAACCAATTATTCGAATGGTTTTGAGAGAGCAGAAGAAAATTTGATAAAGAATGATCTTGATCATAGAAAATGGTCTAATCCATTAGAGACACGGTTCGTGTTTTGTTATTTGCGTGAAAGCTCTTGAGGTCTTAATTCGAATAGTTTACCTTATGCACCTTCAATGAAGATCTATTGCGTTTACGGCCATGGAAAAGAGACCGAGGTAAGAAGGCGCACATTTGAAATAATACTCATGGGTTCACGTTTGCTTGTTTCAGAGGGGATATTGGTAAGGATAAAATTATTTTTTATTATTATTTTAATGCTGATATTTGGGAACTACGATAGGTATACTACCGGATCATTTAGACATGAAGCTCTAAATTATAACGGTGGTGGTGAATGCCACAACGAAACTTGCGGTGCGCCAGAAGAATTGTCCAATGCCAAGACTTATTGGATAGATACCAAGATTTTCGGTGACGTGAGTAATTGCTGATATACTATTAAGCAATGATTTCTACTTTCGACAGGATTCGCGTGGTGTTAGAATTGGCGAAGGGGATGGCACGCTCTCTCTGCTTTCAGAGGGTGCGATGTGTGTTGAGGGATGGAAGCGGCCACGATGGAATCCCGCTAATCTCTCTGTCATCACTTACGAGGTAATTGTGCAGTAGAAATTCTTTTCTCGAGGTCATTCTGAAACAATTCTAGTTTCCTCATGACCCCCAGCCTAATCTCCCTCGAGGAGGTGCCACAACTGCAGAACATATAGTACGTCCAATTGCTTTTCTTCCTTTTGAAAAATTTGAATATAGCTGTCTTTAGGATATCTTGGGATCTACGGGTCTAAATGAACTTGTATTGATGGTTGCGGCTGGAATTGGTCATGAAATTGAGTCCGTGTTTGTATCCCCCGTCCGAGATTATGCGGCTAAAATACAATGGGATTAAATAACTGTGAACATTGAAGTATCAATTCACAAATTTGTGTCCTGCTATCGTTGTTTGTTATCCTATATCATTATAATTTGTTGGTTCTTTTTATTGACATATATGCATCGAGTTAGTCCGTGATTCGTTAGTCCGCCAGTTCGTCCCTCCCCTGTTCAAAGTGTATTCATTGGCGTTAACCCATCCCGCCGGTGCTATATCATCAAACCCCGTACGTCATAGCTTGCGAGCCATCGGAAACCTCATATCCACCAATGATTTCCGAAATTCACAAATTGGAGGAAAGAAAGGAACGCTATCAAAAATGCGATTTCCCTCGAATTTAAAGCACTCGATTGGCTTTATAAGACGTTTTCTAATACAAGCGTCCATCGAATTATTGCACGGTATGTATCTATGCGTCTAAACCTCACTCAGAAATTGGAGCCAGTTCTTTGTAAATTCTGAAAGTCGCTGGAACAAACACTCCGGATTTACGTTATGGTTTGTGTTTGTCTGGATCTCCAATGTGGCTACCCGGAATTCTCCGGTATCAACTCCAGTCTATTCCCGACAATGTGGAAGGAAATCAGCTGGATGAGGTGGAATATCGAAGCTATTCTCATATTGCTGAGATAACCCGCAGACTTGACATACATGTTTGCCAAAGTTGAACCAAGAGGGGCATTCTTAACAAGTAAGGCAAAAATAAGGAACTTCTGATTTGGGATACTTATAAAAACACGTTGGTGTTATGACTCCTTTGCATCTGGGAGCTTTCTCGGATAGCCGTGGTGACCTTAATAATCAGAATACCAAAATATATTAGTCTAGTGCGAAACTGAGAGTAATAGCATTGTAAAAATCAAGTTTCACCGCAGTCCTATGACGCTTCTGACTTGAGCCAAAGTTTTGCGGCTTATATTCTCAGCCCTCTGACGACCGTCTTCAAGCACGGATAACAGATAGCCTTTATCCTTTCTTAACCGCTCGAACTCAGTCCTAGGTTGGCGCCACCCTTCAATGATAGCGTCCGCTACATCCTTCTTCAAATCCCCTGCTCCTTTTCCGGAGTATTCAGAGGCCAAAGCCAAGAGTTTTTCCTCAGAGCCGTATGAGCGAAAGGATGCAAGGATAGTGAGAAGGTTTGAAATGCCAGGTCGGGTTACTGGATCATATGTGATTCCAGATATAGAGTCCGTAACAGCAGAGCGGACAATTTTGTTTATCATAGTAGGGGTGTCAGTCAAAGTAATCCGGGAATTTGGGTCAGGAAATGATTTAGACATCTTTTGAGTGGAATCTCGGAAAGATAAGATGCGCGGACATGTGGCTAATTTCTCAATTTATGAATAGTTCCATTTGATTTAAAAGAATGACACATACTCAAAATAGCCTGAGGTAATGTAAAGACGGGGGTTTGGTGTTCTTTGTGATATCGTCGATTAAATAATTGGGCCAAGTCGCGACACAACTCTAGATGTTGTAATTGATCTTCGCCAACCGGGACATGGGTCGCCCTATATTGAGACATGGACAATGAGTAACAAGAAAAGGCTCAAGAAGCCATACGCACTGGTATGCTAAGATATCTGCCGCTTGCAAGACTGGATATGCGAACAAACCCAAGTTGAGCATCGAATCGTCCACTTCGGATTCAGAATTAGCATTACGCGCAATAGCTAGTTTACTCTGGGGAAAATGTTCTATAGTTCTATATTATAACTGTACATTTCTTCACTCACTTTCCACGTTGTCATTCGCTTTAATTTACCCATTGGTGTAAGACAGGTTAGAACCCAGGAGAGCGAAAGATGATCTGACACCTGATAACAAGCAGCTGAAATAGCAGCAAAAAAAGAATCTCTCTGAAAAGACTCACGTCATCCTGGTGAAACAAAATGCTCCTCTTAGGATCAATGCCTAAAGCTAAAAGACTGGCCGCGGTCTCTAACTTGGCGTTTCGCAACTCCGCGGGATTTTGAGGAAGCGTGAGCGCATGCCATCCAACAATTGAGTATATTAGGACGTCATCTGATGCTGACGTATATTGTAAGTCCACCCAGTTCTTTATAGCTCCTAAGTAGTTTCCTAGCTGAATTTTGTCGGTTGGGTCGTTTACCACGATAGGATAAAGAAAAAGTCACAAACATGGGGTATACCCGTTGGCTGAATGCCGGAAAATGTTACTGCGTGAGACTTAAACCTCTTGTTGTTTATAAGGCGACGAGATAAAGTATATGTCGGATTAGAAATACATTGTGGATTCTGTAAGAAAGAGCGCATGAACAAGGAAGCAAATCAACCGGAATTATCCGAGCGCTCGGCGCTTGACCCAAGCATGCGTCTCCTGCGCAGTGCGGTCTATCTACCAAAGTACTGTTGACAACAACTAAAAAGCCTTCTTTAAAAAATTGTATGAACTCTTGCCGGTTGACATGCAGTATCTTATTCTTAATTGCGCAGTCAAATCTCTCACAAGGAAACGATTGTTTATCCGAGCTTGTCATTCGAATAACAAATGCGCTTCCGACTTCAAAGAACTTCACTTGACATATTCTTGAAGGTAAGCCATTTTAAATAGAATCTCAAAACGTTCTAAAATAAGAGCTGAATCATGCCGTTTGCGTATTGGAAGTGTCTGCAAAGAAGTCTCGCTTTCCAGCACCTGAAGAGTCACCTGTTTCGACCACCCTGAGGTCTTTTCCAAGTCTGGAGTCCTACATATCGATTCTTTTCGACAAGTTCCATCATCTCACGTAACATGGATCCGCTTCGGGTCTGTTTTGCAGTATGCGCATTGCTGCTTCAGGGATTGTCTGGCATGCATGTGAAAAAAAAGTCCACTTAGGAAGTTATTCGTTCAAATTTTGAATGTGCGCGCGAACAAAGTGATCGTCTTCGCCGATGCTTTCCGTGATATCGCCTTCGGTCTGATTATATATTCAATTTATGCCGTCGCGAAATGGCGGACTCCCAACTTTCAAACAGGGCTCGCGCTAATAACTACAGTCGATGTATTGTTTTCTTATCAAGGGTTCCCTGCGAATTAATTCATGTGCGTACTCTATGTACTCTATTTCGGCCATTCCTTGGCTCCTATGGTCGATCAAGCCTACTGAATAGGAATTTAGGCATTTTTTAACCGATGCAATTATGTAGCGCCCTTGTCAAAATAAAAGGTTTAATCAAAATATCCTTTTTTTCCTCGCTGTTCCTCAAACGCGCCCGAGTGACTCCCAACCCTTTTCCCATGATCTCCAAGCACGTTCTTGTGATCACAGTCATTCTTTTTTTCAGCAGCTTTGCTCACGCAATCGTCGATTATGCCAATGTCTTTATAGATCCCGACTATGTTCTCAGTGAAAACTTTCCGGTGTCGTTGGGAGCTGCGCGTCTCACCATTATGGAATGGGCTGCGCAGCTCAATTCACAAGGTCCATGGTGTGAGTGTATTCCGCTCTTTTCCATGAGGGAATGGACCTGACTCCAAATTATTCTGCTCACTAGCGGTTCTGAACAAATCCGTTACCCCACCTTCTGGTGATAAGCATGACTATATGAGTTGGGCTCCATAGTTTGTTACATTTTTATTATTATGAAGCACAAGGTATACTTACTACTCTTTTTTCCGTCCCAAAGCTCATGGCCAAACTGCACCGGTGTTGGAAATACAACTGAACTGACCCCGGAAGAAGGTAAACTTTCAAAAGTTTTTTTATATTTTAAAAAAACCTTGAGATTCTAAACAATCTCGTAGTCTGGGTGACGTGCCCTTACTACACAAGGGATGGGATTTTCAATCCGGACGGACGCTTGATTGACGACATTGGTGAATTCAGCGATCTTGCTGACGCCGTCTTATACAACGCGTTGTCATGGGCTTTATCAGGCAAGCCAACCGCTTTATACGCCATCAACGTCGGTAAGCTCCTCCTACACTAGTCATTTTCTCCCCTCTTCGTTCTTCTGTCCCTGACGATGCATAATAGTTAAATTCATCCAAGTATGGTTCCTTGATCCCGCAACATCGATGAATCCGAACCTTAATTACGCTCAAATGTCTCGTGGGCCTCGAGGACAAATTGGAACACATACTGGAATTCTGTATGTTCAACGTACTTTTTTAGTGGACTTCGAAGTTTAACTCGGCTACTTCCTTTCTCTTAATCTAGTGATACAAAATGCTTTACCAAGATCATCACCGCTCTCTTGATACTGAAAAAAGGGGGCTGCATTCTCTGGACTCCAGATTTAGATGCCCAAATGACCAGTTGGGTCGAAAAATTCGTTCAATGGCTCGAAACAGCACCTACAGCTCTTCAAGAAGGTCACTCGCCGAAGTACGTATTCCAATTTACTTGTTCTCTTCAAATTAAAACGAACACATGCTTCTGTGTTTCAGCAATCACGGATCTTTTTACTATACTCAATTGGCGTCGCTTCAGCTTTTCTTAAATGACACCGCCGGAGCATTGAATACCACTACAACCTATTTTAGTAAGCAATTCCAGGATCAAATTCTTGCGGATGGCGAGCAAGTCGGTATTTCGTCATATGACATGTTTTCAGTCGATCATTAATTTGGGAATATTCCTTTCAGCCATTCGAAGCCGTTCGTACTCGGCCTTACCACTACCGTGCCTATAATCTTTGCGCAATGATCGTGAGTACCGAAAGATTTCCTTGCCCATATTGAGAAAAATTAACCTCGTATATAGACGAACGCTCGAATTCAAAACTATGTAAATAAAACCTCTAATGTCTGGAATTGGAAGACAAAATACGGCGCAACTATCAAAACTGCATTAGATTTCGCTATCAATGTTCCTCCGTCCATCTCCAACGAAACAGCACACGAAAGTGAGCTGGATCCGAACGTTGCGGCCATCACGGCAGTATATGGTGATCCAAACGGTCAATATACTGATTTCTTGGCATTCCGCGATGTTAACCACACAGCTCAACCTTATTGGTTTTGGTATCAGTCTCTTGATAGTCTGGCAGGCACTCCACCGCCAACACCGTCACCAGTAACGCATTCGAGTTCGTTGGGTCGCGAGGGTGTCCTCTCAAATGTCCGTTGGACATTCACGCTCATTGTTTTGCTTTCTTTTGTCATATCTATCATCGGCTTATCTTAAGAGCATGGACAACACACTCGTTTATATAATCATATATAATAATAGAATTGTAATAAAATAATAATATTGGTCGAATGGTTGGATCGGTTGTTTTATCTATCCGGGGTAGATTTCTTCTTTGACGGACCAATGTATTGTTATTAATATCCTGCACTGATGACTATTAGTACTATAAAATCCTTATGAACAAGCCCATATATCTCTTTCCTAAGCTGAGTTAATTTCTAGCATTTTTTTACCAGAAGCAAGACAAGTAGTTCATACGAGCCGGTTATTATGTATTATGTGCATGTGCCTTAGCCTAGTTAGTAGAGATATCATTGAAATGAAGTACGGCACCGATTCCTTTCTTGCTTTCTTGAGATGTTGATGAACGCACACTCTGTCAATTTGTCCTAAAGCTGAAATTGAGGCCGAAGAGCTTTCATCTCCTGCGTACATGTATGCCAAGTCAACGTCGTGTGATGCATAATATGCATATCGCGTCGGGCCTATATGATAATCCAAAATATTTTTGAAAGGAAGTCTGTCTCTGGCGCCAGCCGATTGATTGGAACGTAATTAGATGCAAATGATGATGATGGAATGCAATACATGACGACAAAGTGACCTTTGGTATTTACTTTGTTATGTTACTGCTAGATAAATCTGCCCGTTTGGAGTAATGATCGGCGGCTCCTATTCAATCCATCGCGATTTTGGATAGATAAATTGTATATGCGTCACAATTATATGGTTTCAAGTCTAATATTAAAATCTCCGAGAATTACAGTGATACATACGTGTCGGTTATCCTCCAAAACATTTGAGGGGTTAAAGTGGTACTGCTAGAATATATCTTTGACTAAAAACAGCCGTCTGATGTGAGTTTCTAAACTTGCTCATGATCAGCAAACTGCCAACTTAGCCTCACTCACTCGGTGTCTCCATCGCACAGCGAACGCAAAGTACCTAAGGTGGCCAATCACTCCAAAGACTCCAACCGTTCGCTCTGATCGTTTATTTGTTCCAAATCGGACCGACGAAAAGACCATAATCCTTGGGGAAGAGTAGGGCGAGGAAAGCGAAGGTAATAGTACTAGTCTGACCTCCTTCGTGAGTTGAGCTGCGAAAGTCTTACCAACGTCTTGAAGCATAGCATGATTAGCCTTGTACGCGAGCAATTATCTTCGGGATGGGTGACATACCGTATACAAGAGCAAGAAAGGCATTCAAGAAAATCTGTCCAGTTCGTTGTTAGACTAGGATGATGGGTATGATAATTGGGATACGACTCGGGATCATCTAAACTCACCAAGACCCTTTTGGGACAAGATATCAGTACAAAGTCGTGTCTCAGGGGCTCCAAATTTCCAGAAGATAATCGCAGGCACCATCGTATTGTTTTTCCTTGAGCCTTTTTTCCCGCTTCCAGCCACGATGAATCGACATGGCTCTGGCTCAGGGTGTGCGAGCCGGAAAGCAACTGTGAGGAAAAGGCGATATGCATAAATCACATTCACCTGATTAAATGTGTCGAAGCTAGCTTTTGGCAAAAGGCGGTCAATTAATACAGCTTGGGGAGCATGTTATACCAGGTTACACCCTAGAATCAACGTCTCTTCCTGTCTTCCTGCTTCCGACCTTCACATGGTGGATTTTCCTGTTCCGGCGCGTCCGCGGACTTGGAGGACATAGATCCTCTTGCTGGTCTGAGAGTGGGACGATTACACTTGCACCCTTTCATCAATATGTTAAATAATAGACGCGTTACAGGTGTCAAATGCTTTTTCTCTTCAGTAAGGGCCGAAGTGAATGATGACTCAAGCGTTCGCCGGTTTCAACTAATCCATGCAGTGATGATTTTTTGACAAATACCTGTAACCTAATTGTCCTAATCCTGCAAATGAATAAATATCATGGCAGTGGGCACTCGTCCCGATATTTGGCTAAGGATGGACTGAGCGCCGGTACACGCGATGACGCAGTCGCGTGATTCTTACGTGACGCGCGTGACGTATACAGCTCTTCTGGCTCTCCTCAAACATGGGCTCATATGTCTTTTAAATCTCATAGGACCACTCGGACATCTTGTCGAAGATAGGCCATGTCAGACTTTTTCCAACTACATCGTCGGACCGCTCAACTTGACAAGGTGAATTGGAAAGAAATTATTTTAATTAATTGGTAATATATTTGCTTTGCTCCCAGCTGAGAAATTATCCGTTGACTGGTCATTAAAACCAGGAGCTTTGTAGTTTGTCTAGGGTATCCAAAACCGAAATTGATTACAATTCGATCGTTTGACCATTTCCAAAAGTGTTTTGCTCAACATTCTTGAAATTCTAGAGCCGTTTAAGCGCGAATTCTCTTTGAACGACAAAACGTGCGTGACAGCTTGATAGTTTATTTGTCAATTGAATTCGGCTCAAAAAAGTCAAATATTACTAGTATTCAATTCACGTGAGCTTCCTTATCCCTCGTTTCACTCATTAAGATAACATCTTTACCAGTTATGCGATTCATGAAAGAGTTCCAGTAAGGTAACAAGTACCCCTTTTCAGATATTTCACTCAAGAGATAGTATTGTAGACCTGGGCTTTGATCGTAACGTCCGGCGTCCTTCCCCTGGTATGTTTGGCTTTGATCAACGCGATATCTGTGCGTTCCCTTTGGGACCTCCATTCCGCTTCGTTAGGTTGTAAGTAACACCACTCAGAACTTTTCGTACAGTCTTTACCTTTGTTTTGGATAGGCAGTCTTTCCTTCATAATTACTGGAATAATCACAAACATCATAAAACTTGCCAGTACGAATTTCAGACATAAAATAAGAATTTTGGCTCATTCAACTGCATCTATGATCTTTTAGCGGGACGCCCGCGACCAGGTATTAATTACTTCTTCAAGTTTAAGCTGTCCCGACTAACTTATGATCTTTTCGCACGACAGATTTTATTGACCGTTGTCAGCCTCGACCTGGATCAATTGATGATCCTATATTCGGGTTGAGTAATGCAAACATTTGCACACAAACAGACAAAAGAATGTTCTTCGACGGATTCAAGAGCTTTCCTTCCGGACATTCGAGTGGTAATTAATTTGCCTAAAAACTAGACGTACAGTTTATTTATGCCATATCTCCAGTGGCCTTTAGTGGGCTGGGGTTTCTAGCTTTTTATCTGGTTGGGAAATTGCATGTCTTTCACGAAAAAGGCTGGAATGTTAAAATTCCTATTGTATTATGCCCATTAATTGGAGCAGGTGATTTTTGGCGTTCTTCTCATTTAGTAAACTGTTTTTTGATTTTTGAGTTTTAGCCTCGGTGGCGATTTCCCGTACCATGGATAATCGTCATCACTGGCATGACGTACTGGCTGGGTCTATCCTAGGTTTACTCATTGCATTGATATGTTATCGACAACTTTTTCACCCTCTCGCCTCTGCACGTTGCCACGAGGCTTTACCGCCCCGCAATACCCCTATGCAACTGCAGATCAGTAACCTCGAAGATGATAGCTCAGTTGAAGAAGGTGCTGAAAGAATACGACTGCAAAGCCCCAGATACTACCGGGCTGATAGATGTACGGATGTCTAG
This sequence comes from Dictyophora rubrovolvata, assembly GCA_029959195.1. Classification (NCBI taxonomy): domain Eukaryota; kingdom Fungi; phylum Basidiomycota; class Agaricomycetes; order Phallales; family Phallaceae; genus Dictyophora; species Dictyophora rubrovolvata. The sequence goes on from CP114117.1 coordinate 599,023, forward strand.
TTGGGATTTTTTGCTAATAGAAAAGACTCCTTGATAGATTCTCGAATCTGAGCTGTAATCTGAAAAAAGGGCTGTATACGCTCCGGATTCCTATGCCTCTGTTGTACCGTGGTTTTGGATGCGACAAGCGATGACCCCGGGTCAGCTACGACAAAAATAATCCGCAGCACATTACCTCGGTTGTAAGTCCAATGTCAACCGGCCACGATGGTACGCGCTCGCCCCGGTCATGGCGGGGAGACATGCCGAGACGAGGCTGCGGCTGATGGCGGCGATGGCGTTGAGAAGGTATGTACTGCCACTACCTCTTTGTCATCGTCCTCGGAACATCTGATATCACACAGCATCCTTTTGGTCTACCTACGTGACAATGTTCCTCTCTTTTTTGGGCCAACCCTCACAAAGCACCATCAGACCGTTCCATCTTTCCCGAATGAGAATAATCGACTACAGGTGGCAGTGGAAACTGACTTCCCTACAGCAGCTGATCTGAACCTTGACACTCTGACCTGGCCCAGTCAGAACCTGTCAGTCTGAGTATATACCAACTCTGTAAGATAGGATTCGTGCGTCCTTACGTAATTGTCACAAGTAGCTGTAGTTTTGAAGTACCTGTGTAAAAAATATATACCGCTAATCCCTAAACCCTAACCTCTAAAGCCCTGATCTCTAAAACCCTAACTTCTAAAGCCCTAAATCCTAAAGCCCTAACCTCTAAAACCCTAATTTCTAAAGCCCTAGCCTCTAAAGCCCTAATCCCTAATCCCTAACCTCTAAACGCCCTAAACCCTAAATGTCACACTTGGTAAGCGGCATTATCATGCCGCTTACCTAAAGTGCACTCACGCGAATCCTATCTTACAGAATTGGCATCGCCTCTGTCGGTCTCTGTCAGTCGCTACCTGGATTTTCGGTTAACCCGTAAGTCTCCAGTCACTACATACCTGGATTTTTCGGTCAATCCGTCATCTGTCAGCT